>OZ025248.1:57464583-57674648 GCA_964019135.1 Arenicola marina
CCAACCACCTGCCGCTAGAGGTGACCCCCCACCACCTGTCGCTAGAGGTGAGCCCCCCACCACCTGCCGCTAGAGGTGAGCCCCCCCACCACCTGCCGCTAGAGGTGAGCCCCCCACCACCTGTCGCTAGAGGTGAGCCCCCCACCACCTGTCGCTAGAGGTGAGCCCCCCCACCACCTGCAGCTAGAGGTGAGCCCCCCACCACCTGTCGCTAGAGGTGAGCCCCCCACCACCTGCCGCTAGAGGTGAGCCCCCCACCACCTGCCGCTAGAGGTGAGCCCCCCACCACCTGCCGCTAGAGGTGAGCCCCCCCACCACCTGTCGCTAGAGGTGAGCCCCCCACCACCTGTCGCTAGAGGTGAGCCCCCCACCACCTGTCGCTAGAGGTGAGCCCCCCCCCCACCTGCCGCTAGAGGTGACCCCCCACCACCTGTCGCTAGAGGTGAGCCCCCCCACCACCTGCCGCTAGAGGTGACCCCCCACCACCTGTCGCTAGAGGTGAGCCCCCCCACCACCTGCCGCTAGAGGTGAGCCCCCCCACCACCTGTCGCTAGAGGTGAGCCCCCCACCACCTGTCGCTAGAGGTGAGCCCCCCACCACCTGTCGCTAGAGGTGAGCCCCCCACCACCTGTCGCTAGAGGTGAGCCCCCCACCACCTGTCGCTAGAGGTGAGCCCCCCACCACCTGTCGCTAGAGATGAGCCCCCCACCACCTGCCGCTAGAAGTGAGCCCCCCACCACCTGTCGCTAGAGGTAAGCCCCCCACCACCTGCCGCTAGAAGTGAGCCCCCCACCACCTGCCGCTAGAGGTGAGCCCCCCACCACCTGTCGCTAGAGGTGACCCCCCCACCACCTGCCGCTAGAGGTGAGCCCCCCACCACCTGTCGCTAGAGGTGAGCCCCCCACCACCTGTCGCTAGAGGTGAGCCCCACCACCACCTGTCGCTAGAGGTGACCCCCCACCACCTGTCGCTAGAGGTGAGCCCCCCCACCACCTGCCGCTAGAGGTGAGCCCCCCACCACCTGTCGCTAGAGGTGAGCCCCCCCACCACCTGCCGCTAGAGGTGAGCCCCCCACCACCTGCAGCTAGAGGTGAGCCCCCCACCACCTGCCGCTAGAGGTAAGCCACCCTCCCACCACCTGCAGCTAGAGGTTAGCCCCCCACCACCACCTGCCGCTAAAGGTGAGCCCCCCCCCCACCACCTGCCGCTAGAGGTGACCCCCCCTATCATCTGCCGCTAGAGGTGAACCCCCCACCACCAGCTGCCGCTAGAGGTAAGACCCCCCCCCCCCCACCACCACCTGCCGCTAGAGATGAGCCCCCCCCCCTGTGACGACGGGCCATGCAATGGCTTGGCGTTGTGAAACCACTTTGCGTGGTGAGACCACTTTGCGTTCTGAAATCACTTTGCGTTCTGAAGCCACTTTACGTTGTAAAATCACTTTGCGTTCTGAAACCACTTTATGTTGTGAGATCACATTGTGTTATTGAGCTATATAACATTCAATATTTATTTCTAGATTATCTCGTTATGTTACAATGAATGAATTCATATATAACCTTGATGATCGACTAACTATACCTTTTTCCAAACTTAAACGGATATTTTGGTAACATGTCAACAAGTCTCCCTCCGTCAGAGCTTTCTGCTTTGCTTTGATCCTGTGTTCACGTGGTTGTTGCAGGCTGAGGACGATGAGTCCTTCCTTTGTCTATTCTACAAAGAAGATCACAAACAAAAAATTGCAAGGGAAATACCGTTGGCGCTGGAAGTCTTCCACAAAGAGGTTTGATCATAGATACATAATGCAGTAGAATGTGAATTTGGGATTAAATCTAAAAAGGCACATTTAAGTTAACAGATCCCTTACTCAGATTTTAGTATTTGTTTCTAGAATATTTCCAGAATATTATCACGATCACAACTCTTATGATATATCTGTGCGTTAGAAGTATTTGCACATCTTGATGGGTATCACGAATTGTTACTTACTTATGTAACGTTAACGTCTGCTACAAGAGTTCCAATAATCTTAGTAGGAAGCGTCTCCATTTCAAAGTGAAATTGAAGGAGATAAGTTTGTATACGTGATCGGAAAATGTTGTTTATAAATCTAACATGTTTGATAATTCATAAATTGTGTCAAACTGCATATTGCACGGCCTTTAGGCGTGAGTGTCCGATGTCGCCAGACGTTAAATGAGTGCCCCTGGTCGTGTGTCTTTCAGTTTGCCGCCCTGTGCAAGACGATCGGCCGGGACGGACCGCGGCTCCTGGAGGTGTTGTCTCAGCTCGACCAGGCCGTGGTGACCGCTGGGAGTGAGCTGAGGGGGGAGGGAGCGGGAGATGGCGGGGGCGGAGACACCGCTGGACGCACCGCCACCCTCCGACACGCGTGTGATAAAAACAGAGCCCGGATCGCCTTCGCTAAGAGCCAGGTACACGGCTGTCTCGACAACGTAAGAGGCGCTTACGCCAAGGTCAAGGCGGCTCTCATCTGGTGAATCTCTAAAGTCAAGATGAAGGTGGTCCTCTTTGTGAATCTCCGAGGTCAAGGTCCAGGCGGTCCGGTCCTCATCTGGTGAATCTCCGAAGTACGGTCAAGACGGTCCTCATCTGGTAAATCTCCGATTCAAGGTCAACTCGGTCCTCATCTGGTGAATCTCCGAAGTAAGGTCAAGATGGTCCTCATCTGGTAAATCCCCGATTCAAGGTCAACTCGGTCCTCATCTGGTGAATCTCCGAAGTCCGGGTCAAGGTGGTCCTCATCTGGTGAATCTCCAAAGTTAAGGTCAACGCGTTCCTCATCTGGTAAATCTCCGATTCAAGGTCAACGGGTCTTCCTCTGGTGAATCTTCGAAATCAAGGTCAAGGCGGTTGTCATCTGGTGATTCTCTGAAGTCAAGGTCAACTCGGTCCTCATCTGGGGCATCTCTGAATTCAAGGTCAAAGTGGTCGTCATCTAGTGAATCTCCAAAGTCAGTCAAGTCGGTCCTCATCTGGGGAATCTTCGAAGTCAAGGTCAAGGCGGTCGTCATCTGGTGATTCTCTGAAGTCAAGGTCAACTCGGTCCTCATCTGGGGAATCTGAATTCAAGGTCATTCCTCATCTGGTGAATCTCCAGAGTCAAGGTCAAGGTGGTCTTCATCTGGTGAATCTCCGAAGTCAAGGTCAAGGCGATCCTCATCTGGTGAATCTCCGAATCAAGGTCAACGTGGTCGTCCTTTGGTGAATCTTCAAGGTCAAAGCAGGCCGTATCTTCTGAATCTCCAAAGTCAAGGCTTTCTTCCTCTGGTGAATCTCCACCTATTCAAGGTGGTCCCCATTTGCTGTCGTCTAGGCGAATATCTATAATATCCACACTTAAGATATTATAAGGCCAAAATTAACTGAAGCAAGTTGGAGTGCTGGCATTCCGCGCGTGTTTAAAGCATTGTTTTATGCAAAACAAAAGTTATTATCAATAAATATTCATAGTTTCTTATTTGTGGGCGTCCTGTTCGTTGCTTTAAATGTGGATTTTAAAGCCATCTTTCTCCATCCCGGAGATTGGTAGCAGTGAGGTATACTTGTTCACGGAGGCCCGGAGATTGATAGCAGTGAGGTTGACTGGCTAACAGAGGCCCGGAGATTGCTGGCTGTGACGGTGACTGGCTCACAAAGGCCCGAAGATTTATTAGCAGTGAGGTAGGCTGGCTCGCAGAGGCCCGGAGATTGGTAGCAGTGAGGTAGTGTGGCTCACAGAGGCCCGGAGATTGGTAGCAGTGAGATAGCCTGGCACACAGAGGCCCGGAGAGTGGTAGCAGTGAGATAGCCTGGCACACAGAGGCCCGGAGATTGGTGGTTGTGAGGTTGACTGGCGCACGGAGGCCCGGAGATTGCTGGCTGTGACGTTGACTGGCTCACAAAGGCCCGAAGATTTATTAGCAGTGAGATAGTGTGGCTCACAGAGGCCCGGAGATTGGTAGCAGTGAGATAGCCTGGCACACAGAGGCCCGGAGATTGGTAGCAGTGAGATAGTGTGGCTCACAGCGACCCGGAGATTGGTAGCAGTGAGGTAAACTGGTTCACAGAGACCCGGAGATTTATTAGCAGTGAGATAGTGTGGCTCACAGCGACCCGGAGATTGGTAGCAGTGAGGTAAACTGGTTCACAGAGACCCGGAGATTGGTAGCAGTGAGGTAAACTGGTTCACAGAGGCCCGGAGATTGGTAGCAGTGAGATAGTGTGGCTCACAGCGACCCGGAGATTGGTAGCAGTGAGGTAAACTGGCTCACAGAGGCCCGGAGATTGGTAGCAGTGAGGTAAACTGGTTCACAGAGACCCGGAGATTGGTAGCAGTGAGATAGTGTGGCTCACAGCGGCCCGGAGATTGGTAGCAGTGAGGTAGTGTTGCTCACAGAGGCCCGGAGATTGGTAGCAGTGAGGTTAACTGGTTCACAGAGGCCCGGAGATTGGTAGCAGTGAGGTAGGCTGGCTCACAGAGGCCCGGAGATTGGGAGCAGTGATGTAAACTGGTTCAGAGAGGCCCGGAGATTGGTAGCAGTGAGGTAGTGTGGCTCACAGAGGCCCGGAGATTGGTAGCAGTGAGGTGTGGCGCGCAGAAGCCCGGAGATTGGTAGCAGTGTGGTAAACTGGCACAAGGAGGCCCGGACATTGGTAGCAGTGAGGTTGACTGACTTACAAAGGCCCGGAGATTGGTAGCAGTGAGATAAACCGGCACACGGAGGCCGGGAGATGGGTAGCAGTGATGTAGACTGGCTCACGGAGGCCCGGATATTGGCAGTGAGGTTGGCAGATAACGCGAATGTGGAACCGCCGCTGTGTGACCATGCAGTGCCCGGGACCACTGTTCCACTGAATACAATATGTAGTCGGATAAGTCAGAAGCGATTTTATGCCTTAACGGCAACGCTCGTACGGCCTAAATAAAGAGGGTCATAATTTTTGAGGATTTGTTTTACCTCAAAGCCAATGAATTTACTGATATGGCTACGCTTCCATAAAGTGGTGCCCCTGACTTCCAAAGAGGGCAGATCAGTTTTGCCACTGAACATATTCGATGCCTTGACATTCGCTAGATGGCGCCATAAGTCGAAGCCATACTTCGTCTTCGTTCACCAGATGGAGACACAGGCGCTTCTGTGTGGTGTCATCGGTATCAGGCTGTGCTGGTTGGTGCATGTCGGGCAATGGGTCGATTTTCGTTCTTGAGTTGTTCATTGTAGCATTTCCCTGTATTTTGGCGTTTGTTACCCGCTTCCACTTTTCCTAATGTTTCCAGAACAACTTAGGCTTAAACATTTTCTGTGGTATGACATGTATGTATACCATCAAGCAAGTTATATATATATATAGTACATATCTCCAATCCACGACCTTTTAATCCACATTCAAAATATATGCTACTCTGCAGACCTCATTAACTAGGCTGGTAATGTAAAGGTTAATAGTATGAGTAAGAAGTTGTACATGGTATAACTGGTCCTTGTAGCTATTAACACACGAGGTGGAGGGCCCATGAATATATGCACCCAACCTGAGTACATCCGCCCTCGAGAATTAAGGTAGCAGTGGAGTGCAATTCATACCCCGAACTAGGCACATCTATCCTTAGGAAAGTAGCAGGGAAGTGCATTTCATACCCCGAACTGGATAAATCTGTCCTCGAGAAGGTAGCAGGGAAGTGCAACTCATACCCCGAACTGGGTAAATCTGTCCTCGAGAAGGTAGCAGGGAAGTGCAACTCATACCCCGAACTGGGTAAATCTGTCCAATAGAAGCTAGCCTAGCAGGAAAGTGCAACTTATACCCCGAACTGGGTAAATCTGTCCAGGAGGAGGTAGCAGGGAAGTGCAACTCATACCCCGAACTGGTTAAATCTGTCTTGGAGAAGGTAGCAGAGGAGTGCAACTCATACCCCGAACTGGGTAAATCTGTCTTAGAGAAGGTAGCAGGGAAGTGCAACTCATACCCCGAACTGGTTAAATCTGTCTTGGAGAAGGTAGCAGGGAAGTACAACTCATACCCCGAACTGGTTAAATATGTCCTGGAGAAGGTATAGAAGGAGAGTGCAACTCATACCCCGACCTGGTCACATCTGTCTAATAAAAGGTAGCACGGGGAGTGCAACTCATAACCCGAACTGGGTAAATCTGTCCTCGAGAAGGTAGCAGGGAAGTGTAACGCATACCACGAACTGGTCACATCTGTCTAATAAAAGGTAGCACGGGGAGTGCAACTCATACCCCGAATTGGGTAAGTCTGTACTCGAGAAGGTAGCAGGGAAGTACAACTCATACGCCGAACTGGTCACATCTGTCTAATAAAAGGTAGCACGGGGAGTGCAACTCATAACCCGAACTGGGCAAATCTGTCCTGGAGAAGGTAGAAGGGAAGTGGAACGTTACCCCGAACTGGTTAAATCTGTCCTGGAGAAGGTAGCAGGGAAGTGGAACGTAACCCCGAACTGGGTAAATATCGATACCCCACAGCCATGGACGGTGTCCGGATAGGGAATTCCACAGCCATGAACGGTGTCCGGATAGGGAATTCCACAGCCATGAACGGTGTCCGGATAGGGAATTCCACAGCCATGAACGGTGTCCGGATAGGGAATTCCACAGCCATGAACGGTGTCCGGATAGGGAATTCCACAGCCATGAACGGTGTCCGGATAGTGAATTCCACAGCCATGAACCGTGTCCGGATAGTGAATTCCACAGCCATGAACCGTGTCCGGATAGTGAATTCCACAGCCATGAACCGTGTCCGGATAGTGAATTCCACAGCCATGAACCGTGTCCGGATAGTGAATTCCACAGCCATGAACCGTGTCCGGATAGTGAATTCCACAGCCATGAACCGTGTCCGGATAGTGAATTCCACAGCCATGAACGGTGTCCGGATAGTGAATTCCACAGCCATGAACGGTGTCCGGATAGGGAATTCCACAGCCATGAACGGTGTCCGGATAGTGAATTCCACAGCCATGAACCGTGTCCGGATAGTGAATTCCACAGCCATGAACGGTGTCCGGATAGTGAATTCCACAGCCATGAACCGTGTCCGGATAGGGAATTCCACAGCCATGAACGGTGTCCGGATAGTGAATTCCACAGCCATGAACGGTGTCCGGATAGGGAATTCCACAGCCATGAACCGTGTCCGGATAGGGAATTCCACAGCCATGAACGGTGTCCGGATAGGGAATTCCACAGCCATGAACGGTGTCCGGATAGGGAATTCCACAGCCATGAACGGTGTCCGGATAGGGAATTCCACAGCCATGAACGGTGTCCGGATAGGGAATTCCACAGCCATGAACGGTGTCCGGATAGGGAATTCCACAGCCATGAACGGTGTCCGGATAGGGAATTCCACAGCCATGAACCGTGTCCGGATAGTAAATTCCACAGCCATGAACGGTGTCCGGATAGGGAATTCCACAGCCATGAACCGTGTCCGGATAGGGAATTCCACAGCCATGAACGGTGTCCGGATAGTGAATTCCACAGCCATGAACCGTGTCCGGATAGGGAATTCCACAGCCATGAACGGTGTCCGGATAGGGAATTCCACAGCCATGAACGGTGTCCGGATAGGGAATTCCACAGCCATGAACCGTGTCCGGATAGGGAATTCCACAGCCATGAACGGTGTCCGGATAGGGAATTCCACAGCCATGAACGGTGTCCGGATAGGGAATTCCACAGCCATGAACGGTGTCCGGATAGTGAATTCCACAGCCATGAACGGTGTCCGGATAGGGAATTCCGCAGCCATGAACGGTGTCCGGATAGGGAATTCCACAGCCATGAACGGTGTCCGGATAGTGAATTCCACAGCCATGAACCGTGTCCGGATAGGGAATTCCACAGCCATGAACGGTGTCCGGATAGTGAATTCCACAGCCATGAACGGTGTCCGGATAGGGAATTCCACAGCCATGAACCGTGTCCGGATAGGGAATTCCACAGCCATGAACGGTGTCCGGATAGTGAATTCCACAGCCATGAATGATGTCCGGATATAGAGTACCACAGCCAGGAGTGGTGGGGCAGGAACAACATGCCACTTGGCCCTTGTTTAAGTTCCTCACATTGGCGCCCCAACATTGGGTGGGCTCGCTGCCTGGAGCCACCCTAGTTAGGGCCCCATAGGGGCTTTTGCGACACGGCGACACGGCGATTTTTAAAATCGACAACGCGACATTGGGGTTGTCTTAGAATCGACATGCGACATAAGACTTAGCGACACGCGACATGGAACTTTTCTTAAAATCGACACGCAACATGGACCTTTTCTTAAAATCGACACACGACATGGCTTCCTTCCCCTCAGGGGCCCTCTAGTTGTGACCAGACCAATGATCCTGCACACTCCAAACTGCACACTGCACATCCTCGCGCGTTTCGGTGTCTCGTTGTCCATGTCATTCTGTATTAAGGTAAGCTACCCATAATAGCAAGGTAAAGGAACTCCGTACTTGTGATTATTTTATGAAAGTTTACCCAATCACACACCTTCTGGTGAATTTTTAGGATACTTTACCGTCCCCTTTAAAAAAATATTCTCTATTTTCCAAGTATACCCCCATTTTACAAAATGACCAAAACTTGACACCTACCACGAATATGTAATGCTACAATTCAGCTCAATATTAAGTCATTATCATCAGTAATAGCTCTTTGGAAAGCTTAAACCTAGTGCAATACAGAAATGATATTAAAAAATGTAAATAGTTGCCACAAAAAATAACAGAATGGTAATAATAAAGTGCAATTATGCAAAATTAGGACAGTTTTTGCCAAAATTTGAAATCACCACCTTCATAAAAAATTGGCTATAATTTCATCAAAAATGAAAATCTTGACACCAAGCCACGTTTAAAAACTTCTAAAAACATCATTCTTGTAATACAAATAAAGAAAAATATAGGTAGCCGTGCAAATTTCCAGAGAAACACGTCCTGAACCTTGAAAATGTTATTTCACAAATATTTTTTGGCGCAGCTTATGTCACACCAATTATCAGTAATTTACGCCTTGTGTTCACATTTTAATAAATCTGGTTATATATTGTGGTCTCCGATATAATTATGATATACAAGAATGTCTTCTGAACTATTTACAAGTTTTCTCGATGCCTTTTTCTTAAATTTTCCGAATTTATCACGAAGAGCCATTATCTGGGAAATACCCTGTGAATGACGTCACGAATTGGGGATTCCCTTGTGAATGACGTAACGAGTTGGGCATTCCCCTTTCACTGACACCCGCCGATGTTTGTCGATGTTTACCGATGTCTTTTCTAAATCGCCGAAGCTTATACGATGCTCTATTCATTTTACCTATGTCACCACTTCTTTTGCTGTGTTTTATTCGTGCATATTCGTGCTGTTTCATTAACACTGCGTAAAATCTCAGGGCTACAGCCCGCCGAGGTTTGCCGATGTTTACCGAGGTCGGCTCAAAATCGCCGTGGCTTATTATGGGTAGCTTACCTTAAAACTTTCTTTCTCACACCCTAAAATTAATTCAATTATTCAATTGTCGCAAGATATATATTCGGTTGTGCAACATATCATGGTGACTTAAAGGATATTCCGGGTCTGATCTTGCCATAATTACAATTCCCTTTCAGAATATTATATTGATTTTTAAAAATCTGAAATAATATTATCAATAATAGCACACAGTAGTCCCCAATGTTAAAGCGTGACTTCACAAGAGTGATCACATGACGTCACCGGAAGCATCCGCTACAGATATTACAGATAAGACAAAGGTTGTTCATAAAATTAAAAAAGGGAACAACCCACTGAACACGACAAAATGTCAAACACTTTAGGGTTCGTTCAGGTTTCGCCGTATCGATGGAAGCGGCCCTGACTAATACCGTACCCTGGTAGCAACGAAAGGCGGTCCATCTCTCGGGTAATGAGTGGCAGGTATGAGTAATGAGTAAGACGTACAATGGAGGTCGCTGAGAAAGAGAATGACCCGACCCAACCCGAGCCTGACCCTTTTACCATGGCTATACGGGGATGGGTGAGGGATATCCTTTTACCATGGCTATACGGGGATGTGTGAGGGAAATCCTTTTACCATGGCTATACGGGGATGGGTGAGGGATATTTGGAGTCGCCCTTTACGTTACAAGTATCGGAATATTTAAAGGTAGAAGTCAGCATATTGCGTACTATTCTTGTCCACTTTTATCTGATCATGAGACCGATAACTATTCTGGAAGGAGAATTAATATGGATAAAGCTTATTACATATTCACAATCACTTCCATGTTTGTCTTGATATGAAAATATGTGGACGGCAATTTATTACACCACGACCATGCAGTGGGGGGGGGGGGGTTCGGCTGGGGTGTAGCTGCCACGACCATCCAGAGGGGCGGGGAGGCGTCGGCTGTGGTGTAGCTGCCACGACCATGCAGGGGGGGGGGGGGTCGGCTGTGGTGTAGCTGCCACGTACATGCAGGGGGGGGGGGGTCGGCTGTGGTGTAGCTGCCACGAATATGCAGAGAGGTCGGGGGGGGGGGGGCGGCTGTGGGTTAGCTGCCACGACCATGCAGGGGGGGGGTGTGGTGTAGCTGCCACGACCATGCAGGGGGGGGGGGGCGGTCGGCTGTGGTGTAGCTGCCACCAGCATGCAGGAAGGGGGGGGGGTCGGCTATGGTGTAGCTGCCACGAGCATGGAGGGAGGGGGTCGGCTGTGGTGTAGCTGCCACGACCATAGAGGGAGGGGGTCGGCTGTGGTGTAGCTGCCACGACCATGGAGGGGGGTGGGTCGGCTCTGGTGTATCTGCCACGAGCATGCCGCGGGGGGCGGTTGTGGTGTAGCTGCCACGACCATGGAGGGGGGGGGGGCTCGGCTGTGGTGTAGCTGCCACGACCATGGAGGGGGGTGGGTCGGCTCTGGTGTATCTGCCACGAGCATGCCGGGGGGGGCGGTTGTGGTGTAGCTGCCACGACCATGCAGGGGGGGGGGCGGTTGCGGTGTAGCTGCCACGACCATGGAGTGAGGTGGTCGCCTGTGGTGTAGCTGCCACGACCATGCAGAGAGGTCGGGTGGGGGGGTCGGCTGCGGTGTAGCTGCCATGACCATACAAGGAATAATTCACGGCATCCAACCGGTCGTTGATAAATGGCGAGAACAAATCAAGAGGTCCCGGTACCCCCTCTTCTTCTATGGCTCTTTATGAGGGGAAACGTCACCGTCTATTTTGCTCTTGATGAGGGGAAACGTCACCGTCCATTTTGCTCTTTATGAGAGAGCACAGTAATATATAACTGATACAATTAAAGAATTAAAAGCACAATAAATTCACGCTGGGAGTAAATGTGTCTCTTTATATAAAATAAAATGGGCCCAGGCGAGAAAATAGAGGTAATTATACGGTTTTTTTTCATCAGGAATAATGAACGAGCGCGCATATTTAGTTCACGATTGGTTGTCACGTAATTGGTTAAAACGTAATTAGCATGCAGATGATTTGGATATTTAAAAACAACATGGCCTCTATCAACTTAATTGCGATACCAAATACGAACAAACGTTGTCAATTAAATGTACTAAATAATGCACTAATATTAGCGGAAATATATGCCGCTTGGGTATTATAACGGTCTACATCTAACATTATTCTATTCATGAATTCTTAAATGTGATTAAATATTACAAGTGCCCGGATAGAGAGGGTACCACAGCCATGACCCGTGTCAGCTTATATAATACACTGCATCGTTTCGCAGATAGAAGCTCGGGTATAAGTCAACAATTAGGGTCTGATCACAGAAAGGTCAGTGAAGAAATCAGGCTGACATAATAATGCACACACACTGGATGGAAAACGGAGCTTGTTCGAAGGCAGGATACGGAAAGAGTTTGATTGACGTCAGAAGATTTATTCCTCAGAGTGCGGAAAGAATACGAAGCACCGTGTGAACAACCTGGATGGGCGAGGGGGGTGGGGTGCAGGGGGAGACCCAACCCTCTGCGGGGGGGGGGTGGAAGGGGGAATGCAGGGGGAGACCCAACCCTCTGGGCGGTGGGTGGAGGGGGGGGGGGGGGTGCTCCAACTCTATTCCGGCCTGTTTTTGTTTGGGCTGCGTCAGCGTTATATGATGCTGGGCTAGCCCGGCTTATAACCAGCCTCCTTGGTCGACTGATGACTTTACGGCCAGTCTTTATGCTAATGACCTAAACAACTGCGCTATCTATCTTCTGGGATAAATTAGTGCCTCCCGTGGGGTTTTAATTGCACACCTTGCTCTACGCGCTGCATGCTACCAGGGGCCGCTCGCCAGGCGTGCAAAGCCCGGAGAGACCAGAGAATCTTTCCCACCGTCGCGGACAATCGCCATGCCACAAATACTGTCATTTTACGACCGAAAATTGCCGGTTGATCAGCATTCCGCTCCCTAACGACCATCTAACTGTGTTGGCCATATAGTGTCAAACTGCAAGTCTTCAGTCACCTTTAGTTCCCATGGGAAGGTTAACATTCAATGCTTGAGTGGGTCGGCGGGCTGGAGTCTTCCCGGTTAAGGGAACTTGAAATATCGTCGTCGAAGCAGCCTTAAAATACTAGACTTGGTTTATTAACATGATTAATCGCTGAGTTGCTCATATGTTTATTTCGCATGGGTAAAACTTGGTTTTGGCGCTTTTGTGAAGTTTGAAAATATACGTCCCAATAGTAGAATGCAAAGAAGAATTCTCCACCCGTTAAACACGGCTTATGGCGGCCACCGACCATAAGTAAGGACTCGATAGTAAAACCGTCCGGCAAACAGAGCAAGGGAAAGGAAGCTTGGGGGTGGAGGGGTGGGTGGGGAAGGAGGAGGGAGGGTGCTGCGGAGGCGAGCCGGGTGGCTAGGGGGAGGTTCAAACTTGACGCCGTGGCCATCCGAAGTAAACAGATGGCCGGCTGCCCTGTAGAGTGTGTACAACTTGGCCATACTCACGCGGCTCACTGAGACGCGCCTGTTTCTGCGTTTGTTGAAGGTGAAGGACGTCTTCCTCGTGGCCGCATGCGCTGCGGGGTCGACGTCCAAGGTCGCCATGGTTAAATACATCTTCTGCCTGTGTTTTTATGTCCCATCGTATGGACCATACTCACGTTACATGTCGTCACGCGGCTGCATCCGGGTTGTTTACCCCGGCCCTTGCACGTCAGCAACGACTCCGAAGCGAGTGGGGGGCGGTGGGGCGTCCGCGGTAAAGCCCCCCCTTTTTCACCGGGTGATTTTTCCCAGCAACCCGCTTTATGAACGCACATTTTCAGACAGCCCCCCCCCCCCCTGGGCTCCGCGATGCCAATCGTTTCCACCAATATATCGTGTTTACTGATATTCGACCACTTTACTTGCTGCGCATGGCGCGGTTACTGATAGAATGCCGCAGGTTGGTGATAATTTGTTACCTCGCTCTTTGTAGCGCGTGTAATAATCTGTCACCCCCCGCTCCCTGTACGTAACGAGGAAATATTAATAATCGGTCACCCCCCTGTACGCAACGAAGAAATATTAATAATCTGTCACCCCGCTTCCTGTACGTAGCGCGGAAATATTGATAATCCGTCAACTCGCTGCCTGCATGTGGCGCAAGAATATTGATAATCCGTCACCCCGCTCCCTGTACGTAGCGCGAAAATATTGATAATCTGTCACCTCGCTCCCTGTACGTAGCGTGAACATATTGATAATCCGTGAACTCGCTGCCTGCATGTGGCGCAAGAATATTGATAATCCGTCACCCCGCTCCCTGTACGTAGCGCGAAAATATTGATAATCTGTCACCTCGCTCCCTGTACGTAGCGTGAACATATTGATAATCCGTCACCTCGCTCCCTGTACGTAGCGTGAACATATTGATAATCCGTCACCCCGCTCCCTGTACGTAGCGTGAACATATTGATAATCCGTCACCCCGCTCCCAAGGGAGGTTAGTCTACGTGCTAACAGTATTTTGCGTATTTAAAAGGGATAATTACAGACGGAGCATGCGGTTGAGCGGAGAAAGGCGTAATGGCTTATGGAAGAGAACATTAGTCGTCACAAACTATATCGTCTTTAACATTTTTATTTTTACCTTTTATGTAACAAACAACAATTTACCAGGAGGACATGGGCACACATGAATATTGAATCGAATTACAAGGACAGCGACAATGGGAGACGTTACGTTTCGGCGAGGGGCACGGGCCTACCGTTAACAGAGGTAACACAACCAGCCAAACCAAGTAGGGTCTCTTCCTAACTACTCCAACACCTCACCAGCCAGCACTGACATTGTACACTTGTCTTACTCTCATTGCAAGTACCGTCTAACCGCAGCAGCTCAAAGACCACCAACCAGCCTACCATGTTAGATGACGTATGATTTGCGAGATTTTCCTCTGTACTGAAACATGTTCTACCAATGCTGATAACCAACAGTGATAAAATGGCATAACAAGGAAACGTAACAAAAATGGAAACATTTCTTCAGTTTACAAGCTCCGCAAATAATAGACTACTTTATTTACATTTAGTTCCACAGAGCTTCCCTGAGTAAACCGCTTCCACAATTCCTCTACAGCCATAGCTCCTCAGATAACTGTAGCAATGCTCACTGGCCGTTCCTGGGATTCGCATCTACAACCCGTGTGCGCACCATTGCAAAAGGATATAAAGCTGTTTTCGCGTCTGTTGATTTCATGAGTGGCGGAAATCCCCACTTGTATGAGCCATTTCGACCTCCCTGTGCGTGGATGAATTCTTCAAACAACGAGGCCTTTTACCCTAACTTTGAAATGCAGCTGCTCAGTTTTATCCAAAAGAAGATCGAGTGTTATTTCCCCTTTCAATTTACCCAAGTTACACGTAACATGACATTAACTGCGGAACTGATATACGTATTGTACATGTATTAGACAGTATGACCAGATGATGTACTTCTGTATCTGCATCAGACAGCCTAACCAGATGATGTACTTAAGGTATCTGCATCAGACAGCCTAACCAGATGATGTACTTAAGGTATCTGCATCAGACAGTCTGACCAGATGACTTATGTACTGTACGGTATCTGCATCAAATAGTAGGACCATCTGATGTACGCACTATATCTGCATCAGATAGTAGGACCATCTTATGTACGCACTGTACCTGCATCAGATAGTATGACCATCTGATGTACGCACTATATCTGCATCAGATAGTAGGACCATCTGATGTACGCACTGTATCTGCATCAGATAGTAGGATCATCTGATGTACGCACTGTATCTGCATCAGATATTAGGACCATCTGATGTACGCACTGTATCTGATGTACGCACTGTATTTGCATCAAATAGTAGGACCATCTGGTGTACGCATTGTATCTGCATCAGATATTAGGACCATCTGATGTACGCACTGTACTGATTGGCTGATCAGTCTGACTAGCTGATCACCATGTTTGACCCGATGGATAACTAGTTACCAGAAGCGAGAGTACTAAACTTCACAATGTGGGCAACAGACTAAGCAATAATCAATTACTGCGGATACATTTGTCCTTCCGTGAACCGACTTGTTTCTAAGGCAAAGATGTCATTGGCATTGTATCACACACATAAACAAGGGGAACGCGCCCTATGCATGTTACGCGCTCACATATATGATTCAACGGTCACTCGCCGCGCTCGAGAAATGCCATTTTGTGATGATAGCAAAACAAGCTGGAACGGACATCCCTGAACCTTGTTATTTAAAGCTGTCAAGTCTTGTTTGTGAATACAAACGAATGATACGAAACGTCAAGAGCACACAACTGGACAAAGAGACGAAGGCGAGATGGGTGGAGGTCAGGCCTCTCACCCAGTCAGTCCTACGTCAGTCAATACCATAACACGTTGAAGGGGGGAGGTCTGACACCAAACCAGGTGGATCACCATAGGGCTCTTATTACATTTGGCTTAGCTTATCGTGAGGTATACTGCCATTTCTGTAGATACTCGTGATAAAAATAAACTAGATTTAAAATAAAAGATGTTCACATCATCGAATCATTACACAAGTCATAAAAAAGTGTCAGATCCGCCTATAATAAAATTAAACCACTGACATACCCGGCCTCCTCATCCCACTCTCTCAGGAATCCTAATTTCCAGTCATCAGAATTAACCAGTTCTTTGATATGAGCCAGGCCACCGTGCGTAAAATACGACGGGAATCAGTGACGTGGTACTGCTATCACAGTACGATATCTTCCATGCTACTGACTGGTAAATTAACATATGATCCAAACAATCGACTATGTCTACCTGCACTGGACACCGGTGCTGGGCCCGCGAGTGAACTAGTTAACTCACACATCGGTATATATAGCAGAGACTGGTATAAACACAGGTTCGTTAGTACAACTGTCCGGCACCCCATGCACGGTAACCGCTGTATTATATCCCAGGGCACTCTCACAGCATACTTAAGGTCGGTGGTCCTAAATGGTTTGTAAATTTCACTTCTCATCCGTGCCATCCACCTACTGTGTACCTACCTACCTACCTCTCTACACAGTAGGGGTCTACGACCAAACACAGGTGTGAGTGTCGTGTCAGCGGTATCCCATATACGACGCTACAATCAATATAAACTACTGACATTTTAGAGTAACTCTCGTAAAAGCAAAACTATTAATATTGTACGTAAACAATTGTGCATGTTTCACTTTGACTCTCTTCCGCAAGAGGTAGAAAATCATACCTATATGTACAAGTCTACATATATATAAAAAAAGAACATATCGCCCGTTACATGATGGGGTGGTGCATCGCGACGGGCGAACCAAAACAAATAAACTACCGTTTTATGCCGACGGACATTGCAACACGAAAACTACAGCGCCACGAGCGAACACGGTGAGGTAATCAAGAGTCCAAGTCGATTTATGAGACATGACATGATAATGGGTCACAAGCGACATACACACGGTGCTTCGTCTGAACACAGGGTGAACAAGTTACTACATGGTGACCTGACCATTGCTACATGGTGACCTGAACATTGCTACAGGTGGCCTGAACATTGCTACAGGGTGTCACGTCGATAATTCAGTGACTCGAAAGTCCATGTGGTCGACGCGGAAGGACGTACGAGATTGCTATGCTTGCAAAATGCACAGGCACCTTAAATAAGTCAACAAAAATCCACCGTGATCGCCAAGTATGAATCTGTTGTTGTTACTGAAACTCTCACTGACTATATTCAGATCATCCAACTCTGGTGATAAGGGCCGCAGACACCAAAGACATTATGCGACTCGACATCTGTGCGACACAACAGACCTCGCCAGCTGTCCGGTCTGTGCGACACAACAGACCTCGCTAGCTGTCCGGTGTGTGCGACACAGCAGACCTCGCTAGCTGTCCGGTCTGTGCGACACAACAGACCTCGCTAGCTGTCCGGTCTGTGCGACACAACAGACCTCGCTAGCTGTCCGGTGTGTGCGACACAACCGACCTCGCTAGCTGTCCGGTCTGTGCGACACAACAGACCTCGCTAGCTGTCCGGTGTGTGCGACACAACAGACCTCGCTAGCTGTCCGGTGTGTGCGACACAACAGACCTCGCTAGCTGTCCGGTGTGTGCGACACAACAGACCTCGCTAGCTGTCCGGTGTGTGCGACACAACAGACCTCGCTAGCTGTCCGGTGTGTGCGACACAACAGACCTCGCTAACTGTCCGGTGTGTGCGACACAACAGACCTCGCTAGCTGTCCGGTGTGTGCGACACAACAGACCTCGCTAGCTGTCCGGTGTGTGCGACACAACAGACCTCGCTAGCTGTCCGGTGTGTGCGACACAACAGACCTCGCTAGCTGTCCGGTGTGTGCGACACAACAGACCTCGCTAGCTGTCCGGTGTGTGCGACACAACAGACCTCGCTAGCTGTCCGGTCTGTGCGACACAACAGACCTCGCCAGCTGTCCGGTGTGTGCGACACAGCAGACCTCGCTAGCTGTCCGGTAAGTCGTGCGTTTTGTGACAACATCGCTGCAAATGACCGATAATGTTAAGGTCCAACGGAAGAGAAGGGCTGACAGAACCGGCTTGGTATGTTATTACACACGGCGCAGTAGTAGCCAAAGTAGATCACGAGTACCACGTTGCGATTACCCATCAGATGCTTTTGGCGCGAACCAAACAAGTCAACATATACTGTTCAAACAGTGATAACATGCAAAAATTGGCGGAAATTGTTTCACAATTCAGAAAGAAATAACACCAGGACATCTTTGGTTCAGGATATTACTAGACAACTACGACGCCGTTCACTAGTAAGAGAGGAATGAATGGTTTGCTAAACAGTCTATATCCTGTTGTCACCGACGGTCAGGCCAAATCTACCACGTCCCATGTACATATGCTAGTCATTGACTATGGCGCACATATAAATCCTAAAACAAAAAGTCAACAATTCTAGCAGAGCTCCCTTGATGATCGATCGATGAATATATATCAGGAGATACACACTGTGGAGGAAGCCCTTGACCCCATGATATTAACAGTAGGTCGCGTATATTCCTGAAAGCCACCAAGCACACAACGAGTATTGTCACGTGTCACCTCCCCGCTATGGTGGCACACTCGCCTCGCGTCTCCAACAGACGCCCCGTAGAAAGTGATGATCAACTCGACCAGGACTTTCTGACCATTGTCATCTACTTTCATAGACTTGCAATACAAATACAAGGCAATACTACAGTCTTATACATTCGATATTTAAAAAAAAATTTACCCTTAACAACGGCAAAACGTACTACCAATGACACCTTATATGACCTTGCAACTTTCTGCCAACACGATATATGCCAACAAGTACATCAGGTCCATGAACAAATACTTCTGGCAGTTTCTCAAATCACACTGACGCATAACCTTATGATTAAAAAAGACACTATTATACACCAAAGAATAAAGATATAACACGTATGCATAAACGATTTTTATAAAACAACTACATTTTATATATTTTACTCATGTGGAAAAAAACGAGCACTGTTATTTCAACAATATAAAGTTAACATAAATCGGTAGCGTATAGTTAGATTACAAAATACACATGCGTCTCAACTAGCTTCTTGTGCTAATTCACGAGTTTGTAAGCGTTGCTGACAGACAACCAACGTCTCTTTCTGTCGTCTGCTTGCCCGAAAGCTGTTCCATTACGATGTTAAACTCTGTCCACCATGTAAAGCGTTATCCACATTCGTCAGTCTTTTCCCCGGCATTAGGTGTTCTGGCGCTATTAGAAAAGCAGTGATTCGCATTTCTAAATAGGATCTGAGTAGATAGAAAATCCCTGCATAAAAAGGCCAAGCCTTAGTATGACGGTGGTAATGACGGCCTCCATACAACGAGTGACACACTGAATGAATGGTCTGTGTTTTGAAAACAGAAACGTCAACCCTGCCTTATAAGAAGGCACGCCCTTGATGTCTCCTCCAGGGCATAAGTCATTGCAGCAGCACCATTGCAGGACCATAAGCTTTTAGTCAATGGCTATGCGCATGAGATGAGACGGCGAGGTTCTCTTCGCGAGAGGGGAAGTGGTACCCACAGCACTTTGCTATGACCAGCAAGGGCGATGGGGTTGATTCCGATCCAGTGTGCCGCCACAGGTGTATAGAGGCGCCACACAACCTTTGTGCGAAATGCGACGACGAAAGACGACCTCCTGTGACAGTCGACAAACTGACAAAGGATCTGACTTTGGTATGGTCCGTGGGGACTCCCTGGGGCGGCGGAGGTTGGCTTCAGCACGACAGTGTAGGCGAAAGGAATCCCGTAGAAGTCCTCCCCATAAGTAAGCGGGCCGCTGGCGTGCTCACGGGGAGTGAGGAGACCGATGTTCTCACCCAGGTCACGTACATCCGAGGCTATACAGTTGAGGGCCAGCCCTCCGCCAAAAGTATACCACCCACGTCATCAACAACGGTAAGCAAGCAGCGTCGACAAATAATACACGGTAGAACAGCGAATCTGCTTCGTAGTCCGCTTGTCGGTCCTCCTCTCTCGTACTGGCCACATGTCCACGGGTGGGAAAGACCGTGGGGGGGGGGGGAGGGACTTGGCCTCCTTGGGCCTCCGGGGTCACGGCGGCGGCGGCCCTGGTCCCCACCCCTGGGTCGCGGCGGCGGCGGCCCTGGTCTCTACCCCCAGGTCGCGGCAGCGGCGACCCTGTTCCCCACCCCGGGTCGCGGCGGCGGGGGCCATGTCCATACCCCAGCGTGGAGGCGGCGGCAGCTACGGCAGCGGCGGTAGCTACGGCAGCGGCGGCAGCTACGGCAGTGGTGGCGTCTTCTCCCTTCTTCTCTAGACGCCGGGTCGGCCGCCCGGCGAATGTGTCCCCGCCGGCGGACCACATCCAGACCCCCGTGGGTCTAAGGTAGGAGGTAACAAACAAGCTACGAGATAACGAGGGTGTGGTTGGTACACGTACGGGTCGATGACTCAGAGGGGCACACCCGGTCAGGACGTCAGCTCCTGTGAGGGGGGTTCCATGGACGGCCCGGCCTCTCCCCTCGCGCCGCCGCCGCCGCCGCTGTCGCCACCGCCTCCGTCCCGCTCCCCGCTCGAGTCCCGACTACCCTCGGTCTCCTCCCCACTGTTGCTGCCACTGTTGCTGTTCTCTTGTTTTCGTTGTGGACAATCCGCTATCAAATGTTCGTGAGATTTGCAATAGTGACACCTTTTTGGTAGCGGCCCATGGGGACACTTTGCGGCCAGGTGGTTTGCGTAGTCTCCACAATTGTAGCACCTAAAAACAACAAGGTCAGCATAAGGTAAAGGTATTCAGCTGTTCATTTCTTCTGTGTACGTTGGAAACACTAATTTTAGCATACATTCCCGGTATCAGCGTCATGATTTTCACAGCTTCCTTCATATAACTTAGCCTTCAAGTTCATTCATCCAGAGTCCAATGGGATCAGTCTCAAGTGCCACAGCGTTTCTCAATACAAACATACACACAACTTAAAATATATCTGCGCTACAGTCTACTGAAGTAGGATTTTAATAAACTGCAACATCTTTGGTTGCACTGTTTAGTTAAATGCCATGTTATGGGACAGCAATTAAAATAAATTATAGATTTTAAATCACTATTCTTTGAACAAAACGAACCCAAAGTGCAAATGACTTATTAATATTAGGTAAAGCGGGACGCAGTTCCCGATGCAGACGACCAGAATCCACGGAACTGGGCAAGTGGCACACTCAGACAACATATTTCAGATGAACGCCTAACTGAAGCCATGCTGCTGGGGGACAATCTCGTGTTTGTATCTACACAAGGGAGATGAACCTACATACAGCGCCACGTAGCGTACAAACCGGAAGCGTTATGCCAAGCTCACATGGCTAGCTATGCTGTCATAAGTCCTAAATCAACAATGGTTCCTCCCCCGCCTATAGACACCTGAGCCCCCCCCCCCCGCGGGTCACTGGAAGGTCAGCGTGTGTTTGGCGGGAAGGCCCCCACAACGTGCCTGACTGGTGTCTAGTGGCAGGCGGCCGCGGGACCATTTCAAACCGAGGCCGGAATTACGTCATGTCTTCCGCGACGCGTCTGCCGAAACTTCCTCCACGAGCAGACGATGAGTAGAGACGCGGGAACTCTGACCTCTCGCGTTATTTGGCCCGGCAAGCACATTTTATCCCTTATCCCAACAACTCGCCTAATGCTGAAAACGTAACCACTGTTTGCATTGCCGCAGCTAGATCCGGTGACAGGATGAGGGGATGGGTTGGGAATTGTGTACCAAGAATTATCAAGACAATAACAGTATATATAAATGAAATAACAATTGTTCGAGCAATCTGCCATCGGAATAATGAGCCAGAGGAATGTGAACGAGTCATCGTTTTTCTTTGCCTACCGCATTTTTCTGAATTTCTTCCTTGATATGGGCCTGCGTTCACTGCCCCTGCAGTCGGTGCCTCCAGAACCACACACGAAGGTGGCCTCAACTCCTTTATCCGATGGTCGGAACTCGAAGTCGACTGCTTCTCCCTCACCGAGGCTGCGAAACCCAGGCATCTGTATCACAGTCTGCAAGCAAGGGACAATCACATGTACGTACAGATACAGTCTGTAAGCAAGGGACATCCCCATGTACATACAAATACAGTCTGTAAGCAAGGGACATCCCCATGTAGATACAAATACAGTATGTTAGCAATGGACATCCCCATGTACATACAAATACAGTCTGTAAGCAAGAGACATCCCCATGTACATACAAATATAGTCTGTAAGCAAGGGACATCCCCATGTGCATACAAATATAGTCTGTAAGCAAGGGACATCCCCATGTACATACATATACAGTCTGTAAGCAAGGGACATCCCCATGTACGTACAAATACAGTCTATAAGCAAGGGACAACCCCATGTACATACAAATACAGTCTGTAAGCAAGGGACATCCCCATGTAATACAAATACAGTCTGTAAGCAAGGAACAGCCCCATATACATACAAATACAGTCTGTAAGCGAGGGACATTCCCATATACATACAAATACAGTCTGTAAGCAAGGAGCATCCCCATATACATACAAATACAGTCTGTAAGCAAGGAGCATCCCCACATACATACAAATACAGTCTGTAAGCAAGGGACATCCCCATGTACATAAAAATACAGTGTGTGAGCAAGGGACAACCCCATGTACATACAAATACAGTCTGTAAGCAAGAGACATCCCCATGTACATACAAATACAGTCTGTAAGCAAGAGACATCCCCATGTACATACAAATATGGTCTGTAAGCAAGGGACATCCCCATGTACATACAAATGCAGTCTGTAAGCAAGGGACATCCCCATATACATACAAATACAGTCTGTAAGCAAGGGACATCCTCATGTAGATACAAATACAGTATGTAAGCAAGGGACATCCCCATGTACATACAAATAGTCTGTAAGCAAGCGACATCCCCATGTACATACAAATACAGTCTGTAAGCAAGGGACAACCCCATGTACATACAAATACAGTCTGTAAGCAAGAGACATCCCCATGTACATACAAATATAGTCTGTAAGCAAGGGACATCCCCATGTACATACAAATACAGTCTGTAAGCAAGGGACATCCCCATGTACATACAAATACAGTCTGCAAGCAAGGAACAACCCCATGTACACACAAATATAGTCTGTAAGCAAGGGACATCCCCATGTACATACAAATACAGTCTGTAAGCAAGGGACAACCCCATGTACATACAAATATAGTCTGTAAGCAAGGGACATCCCCATGTACATACAAATACAGTCTGTAAGCAAGAGACATCCCCATGTACATACAAATATAGTCTGTAAGCAAGGGACATCCCCATGTACATACAAATACAGTCTGCAAGCAAGGGACATCCCCATGTACATACAAATACAGTCTGTAAGCAAGGGACAACCCCATGTCATACAAATATAGTCTGTAAGCAAGGGACATCCCCATATACATACAAATACAGTCTGTAAGCAAGGAGCATTCCCATATACATACAAATACAGTCTGTAAGCAAGGAGCATCCCCATATACATACAAATACAGTCTGTAAGCAAGGAGCATCCCCATATACATACAAATACAGTCTGTCAGCAAGGGACATCCCCATGTACATACAAATACAGTCTGTAAGCAAGGGACATCCCCATGTAATACAAATACAGTCTGTAAGCAAGAGATATCCCCATACACATACAAATACAGTCTGTAAGCAAGGGACATCCCCATGTACATACAAATACAGTCTGTAAGCAAGGGACATCCGCATGTAATACAAATACATGCTGTAAGCAACGGACATCCCCATGTAATACAAATACAGTCTGTAAGCAAGGGACATCCCCATGTACATACAAATACAGTCTGTAAGCAAGGGACATCCCCATGTACATACAAATACTGTCTGTAAGCAAGGGACATCCCCATGTACAAATACAGTGTCAGCAAGGGACATGCCCATGTACATACAAATACAGACAAGGGATGTCCCTTGCTCACGGGCTATATTTGTATATCAGCAAGAGACACCTCCATGTACATAGAACCCTTATTCCCTGGTGCTACATAGAAATCAAGTCATTTGTATGACAAAAAAAGAAGAAATATATCATACTTGCTATATATACGAAAAGTAAAACACAAATAACAGACATGATAATTGTAGCTATAAGAAGCACGTACGCCATGCCATGGTTAGGTTAAATGAACCCCAGCGACTGTCTGGCTGTGGTGGTTGTAAGGACAGTCCGTAGGGAGGGAAGTCGCCGCCGATACCTGTGCGGCAAGAACCTGCGCAGCGTAAAACGGTGACCATCCGCCTCTCAATAGAACAGGTGCGAAATAACGAGAACAGCAACACTGTGACGAACGTCTTTAACCTCCAATGCGGCTGTTGGGGTAGCAATAATGGCAAAGGAAGGGATTGGGGAAGAACCCCCCCCCCCGGGAAGGAAGCCCTACCCACTCCCCCACCCACACTCGGTGACATGTCTCTACTAGATACGCCAGACATGCCCTCGCCATAGCCACTCCACCACAGAGATGAGCAGTATTCCTAGGCATATATTGCGGACAGACAAGACACCTAAATATGAATCGATATCATGTCTTTAGGCGCTATACGGGCACTCTTTCTCCTAGTGTAGCGGCGGATCCAGCGTCTACCGCTATACTACACCCATGTGGTGGTTAATGTGGGCAGAAGGGAGGCGGGGGTGAGGGGGTCGTCGTCCTGAACGTTGTCAGCGGCCGACGGGAAAATAAGGCAGCCGAGAGATAGGGACAGTGAGTAACCACCACAAATACCTACAGTTATACAATAATTTACTCCCGTTCGTACTACCGGCCGTCCTCCTAAGCCCCGCCCACCTTGCCTGCTGAATCTCTGTCGCCAGAAATCTAATTTGGCGGTTCGCCAGACTCCCATGTGGCCTGGCTCGGAATGCCGTCGAAAGCATTGACTTCGTGAGCGGACGGAACCTTCAAGGGGAGGGGAGGGCGCAGGGAACTGAACTACAGATGTGAAGGTGGGGCTCTGAAGTACATACAGCGTACAGTTACGCACACGCCAACAGACTGGCTCAATAAGGAAAATCCTGCAGTTTTCTTCAGCACCCAAATCAGATATCTATTCATTGATCGCCACTGGCATCTTGGCGACATTAATTAGTCAAGTAAATATTTATAATGGTCAACCAAATTTTTTTAAAGGATTTTTATGCGCATTGGGGGATCCACCCCATAGGTCCGTTCTGGCCGCGACAGGTAAACGGCCCAGAGCCTCTTGACTTCAGACTTCACTTCTCTTCCAAGAAAATTATTAAACCGATAATTTGATTGTACATATTGGTCACCGTATCGGCCGTCAATGCATACACGCAACTAGAAAGTTATTTACAAACGAAATTCAGCACCGCCTTTATCTTTAGACCAGTGTCGACAACCCAACACGAGCGGAGTTTGTTTCTGACTTACTTTAATATATGTTCTTGATTTTTTCAGGCATTTATTGCTGGAAATTTAGTTTTGAAACATTTTATGGTGCCGTTTGAACCAAACCATGGATACGATATAAATATATATTATTAGAAATATGAAAAAAGGAAAAGAGGAACAAATGTCCTACACTTTTAGTATAATATTATGTATGAAAAATACTGAAAAACACGTCCTCGGATATTAAAATTTAACCGCGTGACATTACAAAAAAGAGTACTAGAACGCTATTAAGATTGCTTGGTACTAGATATTTACCACAGAATTAACAAACGTTTTTCAGTACAATATTATGTATGAAAAACACTAAAATACTCGGATACTAAAGTTTAACCGCGTGACATTACTAAAAAGAGTACTAGAACGCTATTAAGATTGCTTGGTACTAGATACTTACCAAGGAATTAACAAACGTCTCCACATGTCCTTACGCGTAAAAATATAAAGATATATATATGTATACGTATATACGTATGTACACATATATATATCTGTGTTCGCCCGTCGCCGGGTAGAACCTTGGCGACCTTGGGCTAAAATCGTCAGCCCGCCGCTTGAGAGAAGGTGACAGGCGAAACCCTTGAAGGAAAGGGTGGGCGGGTTTGGGAGGGAGAGAGAATGTGAGAGGGGGCAGTGAGGGGGATGATCACCAAAGGGTTGTTGTGCACAAGTAGGTCATATCCCCCGTGACATGCGCCCAGCGGCCCGCCCGGCCCGGCTGCCCGCCGCCTACGAAAGAACGGGGCCGGCCCACCACTCCTCCACATCCCGGGCATATTTGTGGCTTTCCATATACAACAAACTCGGCATTCTCACTGACTTGCGTGGAGGCCCGCCCTCCTTCAGTTTGCCCCCATCAGTCGGTGCCCCTTCAGTCGGCCCCCCGTTCAGTCGGCCCCCCGTTCAGTCGGCCCCCCGTTCAGTCGGCTTTCCTTTAGTCGCCCCCCCCCCCTCCCGATTCACGGCGCAATGTACTATCACTTATTGACGGAGAGCCATTACGTTGGCGTACTATAACCATGCAGGTTCCACCCACTTTGGAAGAAGCGCCCCGCCCCCACCCCTCGGTACCAGCCACGGAGCAATTATTAGTCAAGTAATTAATTGACATTGCAGTAACGGGCTCATCTCTTACGTATGCTTAAAGCGATTAACTAAGCGCCAGTAACAAGTGAAATGCAGGGAAGGAACGGCCCGTGTCAATACGGAATTAAACACTTGATGTCACGAAAACCGCTTGAATTTAAATAACAACACATCTGCGCTAACAATATAATAGGGAGAATCTCACACACATCCAGGTATCAAGCAATACAATTACACACAAAAGCCCACCATAAAAGCTGTCTTTATTCTAAAACTAGCCATTAAATTAAAATATTTTTGTTATTGTAAAGAGCGAATTCCTCCGCCCTCCCCCCCCCCCCCCCCCCCTCCCTCCTCCCCACACTTCTCCACAACGAGTACGGCCTTCACCTTAGCCTCAATTCCAGTTGTCACCTAACGCCGAGTGACCTTAAACAGCTCCGTCCGCTGCCTGGTTACCGTCGAGGATTGGGCAGGGGGTGGAGATGTCAGCCCCGCGCCCTCCTCCCCCGTATCGCCGTTCTCTCCGCCTCTAACTACCGGCGTACAACCCTTTCGACAGCTAAGCTGACAATGGCCGCCATTGAATAGACCCATCTAGGTCATTGGGACGACCTCGCCCGCTCGGGTGTTTCTCGCGTACCTACCTACTCACCCACCCATCCCCGGGCCCGGCCCCTGCCCTAGCCCTGGCCCGAACTCCAACCCCAACCCATTGGTTGTTTGGTGGCTTCAAGTAGGACTCCTGTAATCTCTGTATGTCGTATGGCGACAACGGGAAGGGTCAAGCTAGCCAAGTAACAACCATATATTTTTAAGCCAGAAAGACATTTTATCTTGTACAACATACACATTTTTTATTTTGTAAGACAGGTAGGGTTCAAACCACGCCCAGGCCCCTAAGGCTGACCCAACAGAACACACCTGACAATAGACCTCGGTCCCCCCACCAGTGGACGGACTTTCGCCTAGGACGTTTCGGTCTAGGATGATTCGGCCTAGGACCTTTCGGCCAGGAGTTTTTGCGAGGACGGACTATAATCACACGTCACACTTGTTATTTACACATTTGGTCATCGTTTAGAGACACGCAGTGATTAACGCTGAGACAGAAATAACAATATAGACAGCGTCCTACATTCTGTTGAATTGCTTGACGCCTTTTTAAACAGAATTTGAATTGTTTAACGCCTTTTTGAATAGAAATAACAAAATAGAAATAAAACACTACAAAAATAACACAGGCCGAGACGTCCTAAAACCCTCCCCCCCCCTTCTCCCCCGGCCCAAGAAATGGTACCCCCGCCCCATGTGACGTCACGTGGAAAACCCCTGTCGAATACAGGTACAAGTTAACCCCTAATCATGAACTAACTCGGCGGTGGGTGGGTCAGCGGCCAACCCCCGTCCCAAGCAGTGTAAGTTACCCCGCCCCGGTGATGTTACCAGACAATCCATGCCCAAGAAATATGTTACCCCGCCCAGGTGTAGGGGGTAGGGAGAGGGGGAGGGGTCGAGCGGTGTTCACCCGGCCCATGCAAGCAGCGGGTACACAGGGCGCGAGACCTTGGGACCGCAAGCATTACGTTTAAAGGTGATATCTCAATGACCAAAACTTTGGCCGCGGTAGGTGGAACGAGATGGTTGTGTGTGTGTGGGTGGGGGGGGGGGTGGATGGGTGGGGAGGGGGTTTCTGTTGGTCTGGTAGAGCGCTACATCCTGGTCATCACCCTAACATGGCTAGAGACGCCACCACCTCGCAGCCTAACAAGTGTTACAAAAAAAACTGACGCCAGACGACCTGCACTGCGACCTTCACCATTTTATCCCCACCTCACCCGCCCCTTGTATACCCGTTAAATGGTGACCCCTCCTCCCCTCCCCCTATAAGGCGCCCCATCGGCTATCATACCTCGGCACTGGAGTGGCGGAGTGAGTGCTATCGTACAATGTCCTGCGTTAGTTCAGCGTCCTTCCTTCCACACAGGCATTGCCAATAACTCAGCGCCCCCCCACCCTCCCCTAATACCCCCCACACCACCTCTACCATATAAATATGCTTTCTTATCCAACCGACGATATCCGGTCACGTGCCAGGACACCAGCCAAATGTCACTAGCTATTTATATACATGACCCAGCAACGTGTATACGCGACACTATGAACCAGCTATTGTAGATAGGACACTATGAACCAGCCATTTTAGATAGGACATTATGAACCAGCTATTGTATACAGAACACTATGATCCAGCTATTGTAGATAGGACACTATGAACCAGCTATTGTAGATAGAACACTATGAACCAGCCATTTTAGATCGGACATTATGAACCAGCTATTGCATACAGAACACTATGAACCAGCTATTGTAGATAGGACACCATGAACCAACCATTGTAGATACACTATGAATCAGCTATTGTATATAGAACACCATGAACAATCTACTGTACATAGGACACTATGAACCAGCTATTGTATATAGGACACTATCCAGCAGCTATTGTAAATAGGACACTATGAACCAACTATTGCATAGAGTACACTATGAACCAGCTATTGTATATAGGACACTATCAACCAGCTATTGTATATAGGACACTATCAACCAGCTATTGTAGATAGGACACTATCAACCAGTTATTGTAGACAGGACACTATGAACCAGTTATTGTAGACATGACACTATGAACCAGTTATTGTAGACAGGACACTATGAACCAGCTATTGTATATAGGACACTATCAACCAGCTATTGTAGATAGGACGCTGTCAACCAGCTATTGTAGACAGAACACTATCAACCGGCTATGGTATATAGTACGCTATGAACCAGCTATTGTATATAGAACACCATGAACCGTCTACTGTATATAGGACAATATGAACCAGCAAATGTATATAGGACACTATCAACCAGCTATTGTAGATAGGACACTATGAACCAGCTATTGTAGATGGGACACTATCAACCAGTTATTGTAGACAAGACACTATGAACCAGCTATCATAGATAGGACACTATGAACCAGTTATTGCAGATAGGACACTATAAACCAGCTATTGTATAGAGTACACTATGAACCAGCTATTGTATATAGGACACTATGAACCAGCGATTGTAGACATGACACTATGAACCAACCAGTGTAGATAGGACACTATGAACCAGCTATTGTAGATGGGACACTATCAACCACCTATTGTAGATGGGACACTATCAACCAGCTATTGTAGATAGAACACGACGAACCAGCTATTGTAGATAGGACACTACGAACCAGCTATTGTAGATAGGACACTATGAACCAGCTATTGCATAGAGTATACTATGAACCAGCAATTTAGATTGTACACTATGAACCAGCGATTGTAGATAGGACACGACGAACCAGCTATTGTAGATAGAACACTACGAACCAGCTATTGTAGATAGGACACTATGAACCAGCTATTGTATATAGACATTATGAACCAGCTATTGTATATAGGACACTATGAACCAGCTATTGCATAGAGTATACTATGAGCCAGCAATTTAGATTGTACACTATGAACCAGCGATTGTAGACATGACACTATGAAGAAGCTATTGTACATAGGACACTATCAACTAGCTATTGTAGATAGGACACTATGAACCAGCCAGTGTAGATAGGACACTATGAACCAGCTATTGTAGATAGGACACTATCAACCACCTATTGTAGATGGGACACTATGAACCAGCTATTGTAGATAGGACACGACGAACCAGCTATTGTAGATAGGACACTACGAACCAGCTATTGTAGATAGGACACTATGAAACAGCTATTGTATATAGACATTATGAACCAGCTATTGTATATAGGACACTATGAACCAGCTATTGTATAGAGTATACTATGAACCAGCAATTTAGATATTACACTATGAACCAGCGATTGTAGACATGACACTATAAACAAGCTATTGTATATAGGACACTATCAACTAGCTATTGTATATAGGACACCATGAACCAGCCATTGTAGATAGGACACTATGAACCAGCTATTGTAGACGGGACACTATGAACCAGCTGTTGTAGATGGGACACTATGAACCAGCTATTGTATATAGGACACTACGAACCAGCTATTCTAGATGGGACACTATGAACCAGCTATTGTATATAGGACCAGCTACTGTAGATAGGACACTACGAACCAGCCATTGTAGATAGGACACTATGAACCAGCTATTGTATATAGACATTATGACCAGCTATTGTATATAGGACACTATGAACCAGCTATTGTAGATAGGACACTATGTACCAGCTATTGCATATATGACACTATGAACAAGCTATTGTATATAGGACACTATCAACTAGCTATTGTATATAGGACACTATGAACCAGCTATTGTAGATAGGACACTATGAACCAGCTATTGTAGATGGAACACTGTAAACCAGCTGTTGTAGATGGGACACTATGAACCAGCTATTGTATATAGGACACTATGAACCAGCTATGGTATATAGGACACTATGAACCAGCTATTGTAGATGGGACACTATCAACCAGCTATTGTAAATAGGACACTATCAACCAGCTATTGTATATAGGACACTATCAACCAGCTATTGTAGATAGGACACTATCAACCAGCTATTGTAGATGGGACACTATGAACCAGCTATTGTAGATGGGACACAATGAACCAGCTATAGTAGATGGGACACTATGAACCAGCTACTGTATATATGACACTATGAACTAGCTATTGTAGATGGGACGCTATGAACCAGCTATTGTAGATGGGACACTATCAACCAGCTATTGTAAATAGGACACTATCAACCAGCTATTGTATATAGGACACTATCAACCAGCTATTGTAGATAGGACAATATCAACCAGCTATTGTAGATGGGACACAATGAACCAGCTATAGAAGATGGGACACTATGAACCAGCTACTGTATATATGACACTATGAACTAGCTATTGTAGATGGGACGCTATGAACCAGCTATTGAATATAGCTGGCGTAGGAAAAAACGTTCCAACGTCTTCGCAAAAAGCTATTTTATACAGGACACTGCAAACCAGCTATCGGGCTATTTAAATACAAGTCACTGCAAAGCAGCTATCAGGCTATTTGAATACACGACACTGCAAATCAGCTGTCAGGCTATTTGTATACAGGGGACAATACAAATAAGCTATAATGCCTCGAACTTATTATTATTATGATTATTATTATTATTATTAGCATTGTTATGTTTATTATTGTTATTATTATACAAATTGGCCTATGCGTGGTATGGTCGTGAGAAACATGTGTGCAGCTCCATCGTTACACGTATATCGCTTCCCCCGACTCCCTGTCCTCCCTGTACCGGTCGCATGCCTCATCAGGTAGATCGATTCACCACCTCTCGGAGGCAGCGTGTTCGTTACATCGTTCAATGGCAAGGTATCAAGGCTCTACTACCACCACACAATCAGACCCAGGGTCTCCGATCGCTCAGTGTGGGTGCTCGTGTGGGCGGTAGGGTGTAGTGGGGGGTGGTATGGCGATCGGACTCGAGGGTGCAGGCGCGGGTGGGCCGGCGCAGGAGGGTGGGGAGCCGAGTGGTTATGACTTGGAGAGTGTAAGCGGGTTAAGTATATATATGGCGCTGATCAAGGGACTCAATGGTATTGACCCTAAATGCTTATCGTGTGCCCTACCCCCGCCTCATCGTCCCCCCAAAACCCCCAACCACCCCCCCCCCCACCGACCTCTCTCACGCCACTCAGGCTCTACAAAACAACCCCCAACCCACACTGGTCACTGGCCAACAAGACCGAGACAGACTGACAGCGCCCCCCCCCCCCCCCTGCACCCACCCCTACAAGTACCCCTGCTCCCACCCGCCCGAGCTGCACCGGACGGAGACTCGGAGAGCGAGCGAGCGAGCGAACGAACGAACGCCCGTTGTTCAGTACACCGCGGAGACCCGGAGGCCGGGACCCCGCGCCCACAGCCTGGGCCCGGGCCTCCCTCCCCAGGCCTCCCCCACCCCCGGTAGGGGACCCAGCGCCCAGAGCCGGAGCCCCCACCCCGGCAGGCAGGCAGGCAGGCAGGCAGGCAACAGTCGCTCTCACCCACTCCGCCTCGACTCGGGCCTGACTCACATGCCGACCCGACACGCCGCCTACAGCTGCCGTGACTAGGGCAGTAGGCGTCGCAGATCGGTGCTGCGGCCGTCTCGGACTAGGCTCGACTTTTTATACGTGTAGAACTATTCTTTTAGGCGGTCCTTTTTACATCGGAAACGCGGTGCAACGAGGGTGGCTGGAGCTTGAGGTTGAGGGGGAAGAGACACAAGGTCGAAGAGAAGGGAGGGACGAGTGATGGGGGCGAGGGGAGAAGAAGTGTCAACGGACAGATTTAGTCAACGGCTAATACCAAGTATCGCGCAGCGTGGGACAGACACACGAGGTAGAACATAAACAAGTATCTGCTTTGGGTGAATACCGTCATAGTTATAAGCCTCCGTACTAAAGAATCATTTCAACGCTTCACCTTTTCGGCGGCCTCAGTAGATCGGTCTCGGGTCTTAACGATTGTGTTGTTGAGTTTCCCTAGGTCATGTAGATAGGACAACCAAAATATTCCATAAGCAAGGTCAGTAATATTTGTAAATAAATAACAGTATTCGTCACAACCTATTCCGGCTTATTTGGTAAAATTATTTTTACGTTGACTGCGTATCAGAGGTAGAAACTTCCAAGACCAGGGACCACCACTTACCGACAAAAGAGACGTGAAAGCAAGTGCTCGCCCCAAAAACAGCCACGATTTTCATATCAACAATTGCTATGCGATATTTGTCAAAGGTCCTTTCGTACTTCAAGGAGACAAGGAAACGTACTAACAGGATGGTATCCTAATATAATATACAGGGGTACATCCGTGACCCACGGCCGGTGGCATTCCATCCTGGGCTAGCAGCCCCCCCCCCACCCGGGTTACATCCGTTACCCACGGCCGGTGGCATTCCATCCTGGGCTAGCAGCCCCCCCCCCCCCCACACACATCCACCCGAACCAAGCCAGGCGACCAGGACGTAAAACTATGGCAACTCTCTCCAGTTACATGTCGCCTTCACCAGTGACAAATGCGAGGCAAAAATGTCCAATTGGCTTCCATGAATAGCAGCAGAAGAAACATAGGACACCCAACAGTTTCTTGGGAGATTATTGACCGAGGGAATCTTTGTTACATGTAATTACACACAAGGCGCTATATACAGATATTTACTGCTCCTCCCTCAAATATAATATATTTATTATGTAGAAACCATATACAGATATACATGCATACGTATATTTTGGGTATATTCTGCTTCATACACGACATAAATGATGCTTACTGAAAGTAAGAAAAACATTCAAATAAATTATGCAAACTATGCGCTCATAATCAGTTGAACATTTACAAAACGCGACGCGACGAGTTACAATATATCAGAAAACTACAATGAATAATTAAACACCTTATTTATCAAACTGTGATAATTAATTACAACTCAAAGGATTATTATTCGATTCTCTTACTTATTTTAAGAAGGATCCCAGGCATGTTGAGACAATATAGCGCATTGACATATTTGGTTTTAATGAACAACGCCGTCAAGCGAGTCCCGAATATCAATTGTGAGAATACCGAGTAAAGCGTGTTCAAAATTAAAAACTAATGTGCTGCACCGCAATGAACCCTAGGCTGATGATAGTAAGAAGTGAGTTAAGTAAGTAGCAGGGCCTTGATGGAGGTGCGATGCACTGGCTGCGCTGTTTGCCCGGCGGCGGTGGGTGACAAGGACGGCAGGCGCCAACCATCCCTCTCCCGGCTAGTTGGCCGCTGATAGCAACAGGTCACACAGAGGTACAGCACGGCGTGCGGTCACAAGTCAAATACCACCGATTCCTATCAATGCCGATAATTATGTTATAATTGCTTCGGAGAGACAAGCCCATCCCATTAACTTGCGCCGGGGTGCATGTGACCCGTAGCGCACAGAGAGAACGAGAGTAGAGAATGTACAGCTTAAAACCATTCCAGGAAAATCAATGCATACTACGTATAAATGTATATCGAAGTAGGTTGGGGCTGGGTTTTTTTTGGGGGGGGGGGGGGTGAGGAATTCGGATTGAGTAATGATGTTCCATGTGACAGAAATTGGACCGAAATAATTTCATAATTGCTAGTTTACCTAATGTAGTTATTCTTCTGTTACTGAATTTATTACTGATATAACTTAGACTAAATTAAGGCACTTTATGTCACATTTAACAACACAGCGACGTAGATCCTAATTAAGAAGAATGTGTTAGAGAGAGCTTTTTTATTTATGCCCATCTTATCCGGCTAAGATATGATTCGAGAACAGGCGATCGCTGATCAGGGAGGTGTCTAGCAAGGTAATGATAGCGGCTTTCGTTATTGCACGGAGGCAATGCAAAAACTAGGAGGGCTTGATAACACTGAGCGGTCATATGATATACAACATGAAGTGAATTAGTTGTCACACGCGAGACTTTTACGCGATAAAATGGGTTTTCACGGAGACCTCCCGACCTGCCAGGTCTCCCATATCCACGGTCTGTCCAAGGCACGGGGCTATCGGGAACCAATGAGAATAACGGTACCGTGCGATAAGGCCTTGTCAGAGTGGCCCAATTAGAGCCTAGCAATAGAAACAATTATTCATTGTCCCTATCTGTAACTGACAAGTTTGCACTAAGACACAATTCACTTTTCCAAGCAAGGGAACGTTCGGTAAAAGGTATATGCTACGTAGCAAGATACACGTTTTATCAGGGTTTATTTAATTCCGACATTCGCGACGACAAAGCCTAACAAAAAAGTCAAACCAGTAAGTCAATATATATCTATCAACACATGTACATATATATATATCAATATATATATAGAATTCTCAGTTAACTTGCAACCTGGACTATAATCATGCCATTGCAAAGCAAATGGATTGGACAGTAATTTTATTTGTAAGGAGAATAATGAGCAGACGGAGAAAACGTTTGCATTTATAAATAATGCAAAATACGCGCAGACACATCAAGATACTACACCAATTCGATTTGTGCAAGCCGATGGAATATTAACTGTGAATACCTAAATAGATTCTGATGAATGAGCCAGTAAATGATTAATTACAGATAGGAATTTCGTGGTTTTGACGGTGCACAATGCCAAGATGAAATAAAGGTCAAGGCCACTTGTCAAGGAGAATGACACGACAATTGGAACGCAACACAACGCGGCATTCCACACATATAGAGATGGCTATATTGGTCAAGGTCACCTCAATATGGTCTATTGAGCTGCATGGCCGCATGAAGGCGCTATTCACGGGTTAAAATGCGCATGGTGTACCCACAAACCAACGCGTTCCGACCTAACCCTCTGATGTCTTACAGCGACAAGGCGTCAGCGTGCCAGGTAGGCCTACATCAGGGTACATCAAAATCAGTACCTGTTCCAACCAAGATAACACATTGCCGCCGCTTTAACACGAGTGATCAGTAACCTGTTACGGCCCACTTCGACCCGACTTTACAGTTAGCCCACTTTCGCCGTACTCCAACCAGACTGTACAGTTAGCCCAATCCCGGCGTACTCCAATCAGACTTTACGGTTCGCCCATTCCCGGCGTACTACAATCAGACTTTACAGTTAGCCCAGTCCCGGCCTACTCTAACCAGACTTAACAGTTAGCCCAGTCCCGGCGTACTCTAACCAGACTTTACAGTTAGCCCAGTCTCGACGTACTCCACAAGACTTACAGTTATCCCAGTCCTGGCGTACTCCAACCAGACTTTACAGTTAGCCCAGTCCTGGCGTACTCCAACCAGACTTTACAGTTAGCCCAGTCCCGGTTTACTCCAACCAAACTTACAGTTAGCCCAGTCCCGGCGTACTCAAACCAGACTATACAGTTAGCCCAGTCCCGGCGTTACATGTGGTAGTAGCAGCTTAGCCCCGTGGTCACTGGATGAACTGAACTTTAGTAGGAACGACGGTTTACAGAAATGAAGCCTGATGTATATTTCACATATTCTTCTGAACATTGGGTTGCCAGATACCGTTAATGTGCAAGCAAGCCACACATTCTAACATTCGTATGAAATACAAATAAATGAAAGTGAATTCAACTGATCGGAAGATCTAACATAAATATATGTATCGTCTCTGGCAGGGCAAGACATGACGATAAGACATGATGTTGTCCAGGCAGGATGCGGTCTGAGACTATGGCTTTCAGATATGATGTTGTCCAGGCAGGATGCGGTCTGAGACTATGGCTTTCAGATATGATGTTGCATGGGACGATGACATTCAGATATGATGGTACATGGGGCCATGGCTGTAAGGCATGTTGTTACAATGACTATGGCTTTAAGGCATGATGGTACATGGGACGATGGCTTTAAGGCATGTTGTTACAATGACTATGGCTTTAAGGCATGATGGTACATGGGACGATGGCTTTCAGACATGTTGTTACATGGGACGATGGCTTTCAGACATGTTGTTACATGAGACGATGGCTTTCAGACATGTTGTTACATGGGACGATGGCTGTCAGACATGTTGTTACATGGGGCGACGGCTTTCAGACATGATGGTACATTGGACGATGGCTTCCAGGCATGTTGTTACATGGGACGATGGCTTTCAGACATGTTGTTACATGGGACGATGGCTGTCAGACATGTTGTTACATGGGGCGACGGCTTTCAGACATGATGGTACATTGGACGATGGCTTCCAGGCATGTTGTTACATGGGGCGACAACTTTCAGACATGTTGTTACATGGGACGATGGCTTTCAGACATGTTGTTACATGGGACGATGGCTTTCAGACATGTTGTTACATGGGACGATGGCTTCCGGACATGTTACATGGGGCGACGGCTTTAAGGCACGATGTTGACTTTGATGATGGATGTACTTTTGCTGATATCGGGGACGATAGCAATACCACATGGTGATATCGGGGACGATAGCAATACCACATGGTGATATCGGGGACGATAGCAATACCACATGGTGATATCGGGGACGATAGCAATACCACATGGTGATATTTGAGACGATTGAACGGAAGATCTAGTTCATATATGAACTTGTCTTGAAATTAGTTTGGAGACATGAGCACTGAGAGGGACCGTCCACATGGATGAGTTATTCGACCATCATCCGTCTCTCCTTGACCTCCCGGGCCGCCAATGACGCATTCACTATCAAAGCAAACATCCCGCCTCCATATCAACCATGTGATTTTAAATGTAAACAGTGCAATTGAAATAGGGGTGTATTAGACAGAGTTCATACCGATATACAGTTACATAACTATGATATAGATACATAACTGCCTGAACATAACATGTTCTTGCTTGAAGCAAAGAGAGCAAGATTATATATAGCTGGCATTTTTCAACTAAACATAGTTTCCCTAATATTTATTTTATATTTAGGCTCGCAATACCCCATATACTTCTACATTACTCGAAAGGCTCCAACAGCAGTAGTGTTGAGCGGGAAGTATCATTAAGCACATTAACAAACACCTAATGAGTGCAGTTAGTCGTGCATCGGTAAGTACATTGCATCCCTTAACAAACACCTACTTAGTGCAGTTAGGCATGCATCGGTTAGTACTTTGCATCCCTTAACAACACGCCTACTGAGTGCAGGTAGTCGTGCATCGGTAAGTACATTGTATCCCTTAACAAACACCTATTGAGTGCAGGTAGTCGTGCATCGGTAAGGTCATTGCATCCCTTAACAAACACCTACTGGATGCAGGCAGTCGTGCATTGGTAAGGTCATTGTATCGCTTAACAAACACCTACTGAGTGCAGGCAGTCGTGCATTGGTAAGTGTATTACATCCCTTAACAAACGCCTACTGAGTGCACGTAGTCGTGCATCCGTAAGTACATTGCATCCCTTAACAAACCATCGGTAAGTACATTGCATCCCTTAAGAAACACGTACTGAGTGCAGGTAGTCGTGCATCGGTAAGGTCATTGCATCCCTTAACAAACACCTACTGGATGCAGGCAGTCGTGCATTGGTAAGGTCATTGTATCGCTTAACAAACACCTACTGAGTGCAGGCAGTCGTGCATTGGTAAGTGTATTACATCCCTTAACAAACGCCTACTGAGTGCACGTAGGCGTGCATCCGTAAGTACATTGCATCCCTTAACAAACCATCGGTAAGTACATTGCATCCCTTAAGAAACACGTACTGAGTGCAGGTAGTCGTGCATCGGTAAGGTCATTGCATCCCTTAACAAACACCTACTGGATGCAGGCAGTCGTGCATTGGTAAGGTCATTGTATCGCTTAACAAACACCTACTGAGTGCAGGCAGTCGTGCATTGGTAAGTGTATTACATCCCTTAACAAACGCCTACTGAGTGCACGTAGTCGTGCATCCGTAAGTACATTGCATCCCTTAACAAACCATCGGTAAGTACATTGCATCCCTTAAGAAACACGTACTGAGTGCAGGTAGTCGTGCATCGGTAAGGTCATGTATCGCTTAACAAACACGTACTGAGTGCAGGTAGTCGTGCATCGGTAAGGTCATGTATCGCCTAACAAACACGTACTGAGTGCAGGTAGTCGTGCATCGGTAAGGTCATGTATCGATTAACAAACACGTACTGAGTGCAGGTAGTCGTGCATCGGTAAGGTCATGTATCGCTTAACAAACACGTACTGAGTGCAGGTAGTCGTGCATCGGTAAGGTCATGTATCGCTTAACAAACACGTACTGAGCGCAGGTAGTCGTGCATCGGTAAGGTCATGTATCGCTTAACAAACACGTACTGAGTGCAGGTAGTCGTGCATCGGTAAGGTCATGTATCGCTTAACAAACACGTACTGAGTGCAGGTAGTCGTGCATCGGTAAGGTCATGTATCGCTTAACAAACACGTACTGAGTGCAGGTAGTCGTGCATCGGTAAGGTCATGTATCGCTTAACAAACACGTACTCAGTGCAGGTCGTCGTGCATCGGTAAGTACATTGCATCCCTTAACAAACACCTACTGAGTGCAGGTAGTCGTGCATCGGTAAGTACATTGTATCGCTTAACAAAACACCTACTGAGTGCAGGTAGTCGTGCATAGGTAAGTACATTGTATCGCTTAACAAACACCTACTGGGTGCAGGTACTAGTGCATCCGTAAGTACATTGCATCCCTTAACAAACACCTACTGAGTGCATGTACTAGTGCATCGGTAAGTACATTGTATCCCTTAACAAACACCTACTGAGTGCAGGTAGTGCATCGATAAGATAAAAAACCGGATATGAATGCTGACTTGAATCGTGTCAACAGCGCCTGTCACTGTTGAGGCATGTCATTATCTAACTACAAAGTAGGTTAATTAACTCCCAGCCATAGCTAGAACATACGGATTCGCACAGTTGTCCCTTAGTCCCTTATACAACAACACCGCAGGAGTACAGTCTGGATTCAAACAAAGCTAATGTTACGCATCACTTCATATAGTCCTTGTCTGTTCACTATTTTGGGGAATATTATCTATAATTAACCAGTTTCCCTGAAGTCAATAAAGGAAAGCAAAAGTAGTATTTCCCTTGGTGATGTTTTAACACTCGATCAATGGAGGCACGCAGGTACTTGATAGTTGAAGTACAGCTGTTTCTTTCTGCTATAAGGGACAGGAAGGAGCACTGGCCGCTGTGGGTACTGTTTCTTATGACCACATAGACACATACATGTTCGCTTGCCGCAATTCAGGGCTCTCTGAGTCAGTCATGGCCGCCGCCGCGTGGGTTGTGCAGTGGGGGTCAGGCAAAAGTCGGCTGGGTCTATTAGAAGCCACGTGGGGTGTAAAGAGGACGGATATTGATGTGTGAACAGTGTATACAATGAAGTATAAGTATTTAACCTCTTACCTGGTGTACAAACACGTCTTGGCTTCCATCATCTGGAGTTATGAACCCAAAGCCTTTGACCACGTTGAACCACTTGCATTTGCCCGTTTTCCGGCCTCCAGCCCCACCTATGGAAAAAAAAGACAACATGAGAATCACATGGTCGTCGAGCATGGTAAGGGTAACAGTGACATAGCTGCATTGTGATCACTGTAGTACATGTTTTGAGATATGCCAGTAGGCGGAAACTGAGGAACAGGTACCCTCCATTTCTGACCTCTGCCTTGCTGCACCGAGCTAGCGTCTGCGGTCTGCCACTTTATGTGCATAGTCAATGGCAGGGACACCAGATGTACATTTTGGGAGAGTAGACACAGTGGGGAGGGGTGGTCGTTCAGGGGGCTGCCCTACAGAGGGCAACGACCGTCAGGGAGGCGTCAGGGAACACATGACGGCACGTTCACACGGTGGGGACCGGGATCCCTCCTCCACCCGCCCGATACTGAACTGCACACGACCAGCCCGAGTGAGCGATAATCAGGGCACTGTAACCCTCTAATACATTACTTACCAACTGCACGCCGAGGCCACATTTTCGGATCGTGCATAGCAGTGCGGCCAGTGCCTACTCCACAATGGCTCCCGGGTGTGTGCAACACACGAAATATTCCTTCAGTAGGCAGTAATGTAGCCGTATAGCTCAAGTATCACGTTATTTGCCATTGTCTTGGTCCTTTCCCAGCAGCGACAGGGACACGGGTACTGGGACTGGTAACGACCAGCGGCGGAAACAAGCTCCCTGCCCAGCCGACAGTGAGTGGGCCGCCAAAGCCAGCCAGTAGTAGGCAGGCTAGTCGGCGGGCGGCGGGCAGACACACCGCCTGCCTGCCTGCCTGCCTCCACCGGGGTAATGCCCACAAGACTTCCACCAGAATAACAAAAAAAACACCTGCTATGCATAGACAAATGCTTATCCGACCCCATTAAAGGCGTGATATAGTTTAACATCCAGCGAGACATAGCAAAGTAGCATATATCATCTGGGTGCATAACGGGTTAACATTGCATAGACATAAATGTCGATGATCTATATACCAATATATAATAATATTAAATATATCTATATATATATAAGGGAGTTACGTTGGTGACTGCGTTTCAACCAGGATGGCCAGCTGGCTGTACCGGGTGAGGGAAGCCAAGGGTGAAGGACCGTCTGATGGATAGCTTCGACAAATAGCCTAAATGTGGGACATGAAGCAGGGTGCCCCAATGAAAAACTTCGCAGCATAAAAAAAAACACAGAACGTAGCTGGCGTGAAGAAAGAGAGCGACGTGGCTCCATTATAGAGCTAGTTCTATGCTGATTCTACAGGGAAACGGACGGAAATAGCAACCGGAGTCCGCTACCGACGCAAAATCGACAAATTGACAACCGCGTTAAACCGGAAGTGGGAAAGTGGTATAATATATAAATGGTGTCACACCAATTTATACATAGAAGTACATATATGCAAAGACTCATCAATTGGTCTCCGAAATGCAGATTGTTCTCGTACATAGTTACAAGATATGTCTTAAATTAATCTCTTGGGCACTTCGACTAACGGCACGTGGATTGGTGGTTCGAGTCCCGCTGTGGCCATATCCGTGTGGTTGCAGGATAAATTTTTTCGTAAAGAGTAGTGGGTTACCCGGGACATGGCTCCAGTCTCCCTTCCTTCTCCCATTGACGCAATATGACCAAAAAAGTGGTTAAAGTGTCCTAAATAACCAACAACAAAACATATAAAAAAATATATATGAAAAAAGAAAAATGTGATGATTGTCAAAACAGTCCGCCGGCTCTACTATTAAATCAATCACTGTGACTGTTAATGGTATTTTTATTTGTTATGCACCTACCACTGTGGCATTGTCACGAATAACATACGATGGCTAAGTACTAGAAGAGATGATTGCTAAGTAATATAAGAGATGGTGGGCAAGTGATAGAAGAGATGATGGGCAAGTGATAGAAGAGATGATAGAAGATACGATGGAAAAGTCACACAAACGTGATGTCTAAGTCACAGACCAGATGATGGATAAGTAAGCGAAAACGGGCAAGTAATAAAAAGGAGATGATGGGTTAGTAATATAAGATGATGAGAAAGTAACAGTAAGTTGATGGCTAAGTAACAGAAATATGATAGATAAGTCATAAAAGATATGATGATTAAGTAACAGAAAGATGACAGATAAGTCATAGAAGAGATGATGGTTAAGTAACAGAAGAGATGGTGGTTAAATAACAGAATGCTGATGGCCAGGTCACATAAGATATGATGGTTAAGTAACAGAAAGATGATGGCCAGGCAGAAGACATGGTGGTTAAATAACAGAATGATCATGGCCAGGTCACATAAGAGATGATGGTTAATTAACAGAGAGATGATGGCCAGGTCACATAAGAGATGATGGTTAAGTAACAGAGAGATGATGGCCAGGCAGAAAACATGGTGGCTAAATAACAGAATGATCATGGCCAGGTCACATAAAAAATGATGGTTAAGTAACAGAGAGATGATGGCCAGGTCACATAAGAGATGATGGTTAAGTAACAGAGAGATGATGGCCAGGCAGAAGACATGGTGGTTAAATAACAGAATGATCATGGCCAGGTCACATAAGAAATGATGGTTAAGTAACAGAGAGATGATGGCCAGGTCACATAAGAGATGATGGTTAAGTAACAGAGAGATGATGGCCAGGCAGAAGACATGGTGGTTAAATAACAGAATGATCATGGCCAGGTCACATAAGAGATGATCGTTAAGTAACAGAGAGATGATGGCCAGGTCACATAAGAGATGATGGTTAAGTAACAGAGAGATGATGGCCAGGCAGAAGACATGGTGGTTAAATAACAGAATGATCATGGCCAGGTCACATAAGAGATGATGGTGAAGTAACAGAGATGATGGCCAGGTCACAGTAGAGATGATGGCCAGGTCACAGTAGAGATGATCGATAAAATTGTAATCGATATTATGGGGAGTAACTCACAGTAGAGATGATCGATAAAATCGTAATCGATATTATGGGGAGTAACTCACAGTAGAGATGATGGCCAGGTCACAGTAGAGATGATGCCCAGGTCACAGTAGAGATGATGGATAAAATCATAATAGATAGTATGGGGAAATCACAGAAGAGATAATGGGTAAGTCAATAGAGATGATGGGTGAGTAATAGACACATGAGGAACAATTTATAGTAGAGATAATGAAATCACAGAAGAGATTATGAAGTCACAGAAAAGATGATGAGTTAGTCACAGTAGAGATGATGGGTAAGTAATAGAAGAGATGATGGGCAAGTAATAGAAGAGATAATGGGTAAGTCACAGACGAGATGACGCTTAAGTCACAGAAGAGATGATGGGTAAGTAATAGAAGAGATGATGGGCAAGTAATAGAAGAGATAATGGGTAAGTCACAGACGAGATGACGCTTAAGTCACAGAAGAGATGATGGGTAAGTAATAGAAGAGATGATGGGCAAGTAATAGAAGAGATAATGGGTAAGTCACAGACGAGATGACGCTTAAGTCACAGAAGAGATGATGGGTAAGTAATAGAAGAGATGATGGGCAAGTAATAGAAGAGATAATGGGTAAGTCACAGACGAGATGACGCTTAAGTCACAGAAGAGATGATGGGTAAGTAATAGAAGAGATGATTGGTTGGTTGGTTGGTTATTCAGAACGCTTTAACCACTTTTGGTCATATCGCGTCAATGGGAGTAGGAAGGGAGAGTGGAACCATGTGCCGTCAGGCTCTCATGTGGCCAGAGCACTCAATGCGAGCGCTCTAGCCCACTGAGCTATCGCGCCGGCCCCAATAGCCCAGATGATGGGTAAATAACAGACAGATGATGAATAAGTTATAGTAGAGATTATGAAGTCACAGAAGAGATTATGAAGTCACAAAGGAGATTATGAAGTCACAGAAGAGATTGTGAAGTCACAGACGAGATTATGAAGTCACAAAAGAGATGCATAAATCACATAGGAGATGAGTAAGTCACAGCAGACTTTGGGTAAGTAACAGGAAAGAATATGGGTAAGTCATGGAAATAATGATGGGTAATTCATAGAAGAGACAACGGACAACTATCAACACGTTATAAGAAAGTTACAGACGAGATGATGGATAAGCTGCAGAAGAAATGATTAGAAAGTTGCAAAAGATGCTATGGGTCAGTTGCAGCGACCACAGAAGAAGCGATTGGCAAATGATAGAAGAGGCGGTGGGTAAGTCACAGAAGAGATGGTGGAGAAGTCACATAACAATCTATAAACTGCCACTGAGAACAGGTGACATGAACTTAATGGGTTTTTTAGGCCGCGTTTGTGCACAAACGGGCTAAACTGAGCCACGGAACCTCCAGGGACGATGGAGGATGAATGGGTGAAACCCTAGATTAAGTGTCCAGGCCAGAATTGGAATCCAGGACCCTAACGATCTGCAGTCTAGTGCGCTAACCCCTACGCTACGGAGGCCCCGACGTTACAGGGAACAGTGACAAGTTCCAAAAATATGTGTAAGGCACAGACAGAAAAGTTATGGGTATGTCGCAGAAGAAAGGCCATGAGCTGGTGATCTTGTGGGCAACGTCGGCGTACATGAAGGCCAAACAGAGTGAAGGAGACTCCCATAGAAGATAACGAGGGATGATATAACCTGTGTAGGTCATATCGCGACAATGAGAAGGAGAAAAGCCATGTCTCCGGTGCTGGATTTCACAAATGAAGCTTAGCCGACTACGGAACTCAGTCGACCAAAGTCACCATGTAAATGATGGGCAATTTTAGCCGAAAAAGGCCCGTAGCCGGTGTAACATAATAACCTGTCCGGCCGTGATAACCTGTCCGGCCAAGCTTCTTTCATGTCACTAACCCTAACCAGAACACTAATCCTAACCTTAACCCTAACCCAGGCCCTAACCTAACCATAACCTAACCCTAAACCTAACAAAAATGTGCTATTTACATAGCAACTCCATTCGTTGCGCATGCGCGCACGTCAGCCGGACACTTTATCACGGCGGACAGGTTATCATGCTACACCGGCTAAACTGTGTTCATGAAACAGGCCACTGGAGTAACTCTGTACTATCCGTACCGGCCGCTTGGGCTGACATAGCTGAATATGGTACTTACTACGGGGCCGCCCTACTACATCACGGCGCACACTGAAATATGCCGCAGATGGTGGTGAAGTCACAGAAGAGATGGTGGAGAAGTCACAGATGAGACGGTGGAGAAGTCACAGAAGAGATTGTGGAGAAGTCACAGAAGAAATGGTGGAGACGTCACAGAAGAGATGGTGGAGAAGTGACAGATGAGATGGTGGAGAAGTCACAGAAGAGATGGTGGAGAAGTCACAGAAGAGATGGAGAAGTCACAGATGAGATGGTGGAGAAGTCACAGAAGAGATGGTGGAGAAGTCACAGATGAGATGGTGGAGATGTCACAGAAGAGATGGTGGAGAAGTCACAGAAAAGACGATGGGTTAGTCACAGAAGAGACGATGGGTTAGTCACAGAAGAGATGGTGGAGAAGTCACAGATGAGATGGTGGAGAAGTCACAGATGAGATGGTGGAGAAGTCACAGATGAGATGGTGGAGAAGTCACAGAAGAGATGGTGGAGAAGTCACACAAGAGATGAGTAAGTCACAGAGAAGATGAAGAAAGCAAATGCCACAGATGTACAGCTCCACAACCAGCTGTCTAAATAGCAAAACAGAGGTACAAAGGAAAGATCTGTCCATGCTAGAGAACATTTCTGATTGTCTTGATGCCAGGAAGGCAACATTGACCTCTTAGAATGGCGCTTTGACATCGCATGGCGCGACAATACGGTGGCCAGATTGGAGGTCAAGGGCCCAAGGTAAGGATAAGCAGAACGCTTGATATTTATGATCAAATGTGAATGGCCCCTTTTTGCCATCTCACAAATGTGATATGCTCGAAACTACACATCTCGGTATTTAAAAGTAAAGACGTCATTTCATACATCACACAAGAAGTGCGACGCCCAAGTGATTGATTGAGGCAAGTACGAAGGAATTGGCTCTTTTCGGAAGGCGCATGACGTGATCAGCTTGTTTAGATCTCACGGGTTGCAATTTAGGGACCGATCTTTTTATCACATCACGGCCGTTTCCCTGCATGAGTCTTGTAAGACTTTATCCCACTTCAACTGTTCAAACTTGAAATCACTGTTGGTCCAATTAATGAATCTGAAACCATGTGACAAAAATAATTACACATCAATATATTTCTATATTTATATGTCTAGATATACTGCAAATTTACGATGTAGGCAATAACATTATTCATCATTATGCCGGTTCTCATATAATATGAAGGAACGCTTCACTTGTGGCATCCATCGGAAAGAACATTTTTATTTATAACGTGTACAACGTTACTACGTGTAAGTTGTGAATCTGTGATACGACACTAGATGTGATAATTAATTGACGGACAGCATCGACACGAAGACAACATAAGTCTGATACACTAAACTGTGAGAGGATGGCAATACGGATCATTTTCTGCACGACTAATAATTGACACGGCCAGAGGTGCCAGCCGAATTTGACCACGTTACACATTCATGTATCACAGACATGTGGCTAGGTATATAGAGGTAGCATGCACCCCCCCATCCCCCCCCCCCCAAGATTTGCTGTGCCTGTGGGGTAGATTTACTACGATTACAGATCTGGTGGTCTTAGGTGACAACTACTGATAAGTCCATCATACAGGTAGACAAACAGTAAGCAACCCTTCCGTATATATAAAATATGAGATATATACATATATACATATATATATATATGAGCTGACCGTGGCTTAGTGTTGTTGTATCTGTGGCCGCCATTGGTGACTTCTGACCCTCTTAGCTTCGTCTGCGGTGCTGTCCCGGAAGAATCCGCTTCCTCTAGTGGCTGAGGTGGGTCGCGGGTAAGTCAGCTCCGCATTGTTAGCATGGCGTTTCCCTACATCACCCTATTGTCGCCCACGCTGTGGAGGTGACACACGTCGTCGTAGCCGCTGATTATTAACCTATATATATATATATTCGCCCCCAAGTTATCCCGTCACGAACGGACGTACGCTGCGAACGAACGTCTGTCTGCAGGCAGCAGCAACCAGGACCAGGACCATATTACTGGCGGGGTGAATAATAGGACTTGTCAAAAGCCATAGCGCCAACTGACCCCCGGGGAACCGGGAGTGAGGTGGACTGTCTCGTTCGCGGAACACATCTTACCTCTTCCCGTGCAACTCAGCATCCCTCTCGATGTGTACCCAATGGATGACTACAAGTCAATGCGTGCGTAATGCGCCACCGTCAACGTTTCTGCTGAGCTTGCTGTCTCTACTTTAGGATCGGCTCATTGTGTAGCAGTAGGTCAGGTTTATCCGTAACTGCGTCGCAAGAATTGGGATAACGCACCCATTTCGAGGCCCTACCAGCCCCCGACCACAACGCGACGATGTCACCAGACCAATCGGACTGAATAAAGACACCACTCGCTGAAAGCCGGGCCGTATAATAAGGCGACTTGTACGGCAATAAAATAATACCAATCGTCGACGCGCGGCCAGTCGCACTGACCAGGCGCTGCAGGTGGGGGCGCCAGCAAGGACAAAATAAAATTGCAAAGCATCTTACTCGGTTTATCGCAGGGGCGGATCTAGGGGGGGGGGGGGCGGTTAGGGGAGTTTCCCTTGAGAACTTGACCATACACTGTAAAAAGTCGGGTTCTCCGAGCACCCCCCCCCCCCCCGCCCCGGTCACAAGTTTTCAGAGAGCACCCTCCCGGTCGCAAGTTTTCAGAGAGCAACCCCACACCTTTGCAAATTCCTAGGTCCGCCCCTGTATCGCAATAATGATTTTAACACCAGAGAACGTCCTTATATAAATAATCGACCCACGATATAGCGGGGACTGACTAAAGATATGAAAACAGCTAAAGAAACTATTTCTACGTTGCAGTAATAGCAATCGATCTTTACAACATGGAATACCATTGTGTCAATACCGTCCAACGTAAATTAAATAGGTCAGCCACGGCTTAAAGAAAACAAGTTTATTTCACACTGCTTGCTACTTCTTTCTACTTGATCCCACTTTATGTCAGAGAAGAAACGAATATTATGAAAGCATATATATTTATGAAATTTCCCTGCTACCAGAAAGTCGGCGTTAGAGAAGCCGCGGCGGTTGTTGGGACACGCAGTACCTGCCGATGAGGGGTACTGGGTGTCGGCAGGGGGAAGCACCACGTGGTTACACCAGCCAATGGTGGTCACGAGCTGTGAGGGAGGAAGGGGTATGGTGGACGTAGGGTGGTACTAGCAAAGGACGCTGACCACGACTGGCCTATCGAGAGGCTGGGGCTCGGCGCAGCGAGGCTGAATGGCCTGACCTGGGATGACCTGTTTACTCCCGCCGGCTTGACCCGAGGCGACCCCACGGCCGGCCAGGACAGCCTCCCCGTCTACTGCCGCGGCCTAAGCCCCCCTCACAATGTGGCCCTGGGCGCTCGCCGCTAACCAGGTCAAGGTAACTGCGCAGAAGCAGCCGGACAGAGAATACAGTGCGTGTACAAATGCGAAAAGCGGGTGAAACAACTGACGAAGATTATTTATAGCATTTTATAGGCGGACACTCTCACCGTCGTTTTCTGCAGCAGTAAGGTCAACGAATCGTTGCAGCATATTTTGTTGCAAATAATTTAGTTTCGATACTCGGTCCGGCAAAATTGTAACGAATTAGGGAATACTTGATTAAGTCTTCTAACATGAATTATTAATATGGAACTGAAATAACATCCGCATGTTTCCATGTCCGTATAGTTGCTGTGCGGCCTTTATATACCGTCATCATCGAACTTTTCGTTTAATTCAATCACCAGAGGAAAGGTTAACATCATTATCAAAGAAGAAGCCTTCCCCGGAACCCGTGAATAACACGCTACTTATTTTAAAACAATTATGAAGGCGTTGCGTTGGTAAATTTATTCGCTAAGACAACTATTTAGTTCTAGCTTTCTGCACAACAAGTATTAAAAAATATTAGATCAAAATATCGGGGTAAATGCTGTTTTTTTGTATACGCGGCGGAACAAAATTCCGTCAAATTATGGAATCTTAGATCGTCGGCAAGTAAGTATTAAAATGGGCACATGCGCTGCGTGTAAGGCGTACATTATTATTACACTGGGCGTATCAGTTAGGCCTGGCATAGAGAAGCGCGGAGTGCGCGGTGAAGACGAACGCAACCGACAGCTGTGCTATGTCCACGTTGCATTTGTCGACAGAGCGAACGCTTTCTTCTTCTTTTCCCGGCTACGAGAGCCAAACATAATTTAATTTAATTTACGCATTAATATAATCCGTTTTCCCGCAATAACACAAATACCATTGGTGATTTAATGTTCTAACTAATTTCATAACGGATTTATTTAAATTGTATGTACGCGATGAAATTAATATTATTTCATCTGTTTCGTAGCATTCGATGCTTCATGAAATATATAAGAGAGTTTGAAATTGGGTGATTTAGATTTACTGCCACCTTTTAACCCTTTGATTACACCGTAACCAGTCAACGGTTCGTTTCTGCGCGACATCAGATATCCTTGTGGGTCCGGGCGTTACGCGAACGAGCATGGTATAGCCGACGGGTGCCCGTTCTAGGGTCGTAACGGCGGCGTCGGTGCGCATTGCTCCTTAGTTTCAAGATATACAGCAGGTTTACCAGGGCGACCCCACCAGATCAGACCGCCAAGCTCGGCATTCCCCAACCCTACTCGACACCGCCAACTAGCGCGGGGGTGGGGGGCCGAGGTTTTCCCAGCGCCATGACGCACCGGGCCGCCACCATAGAGACATGTAGGGTCGGCGGATGATTCCCGGACGCACCCTCCCCCCGATGAGGATCTCTCGGCTGCACCCCCCCCCCCGCCCCGTGACAGGTCGAGCGCTTGGCAGTCGACGCCACGAAACAGGCAGGTATACAACGAGCGGCAGGGGCGCTCACCCACAGCGGCAACCAGGGATATCTGGAGATCTATCACATTGCAGCCACCGTGCGCCCTCACACGGGAGACCCGCAAACTAGCCGGGGATATAATTGAAGAAGACACAGGACCACAGGCGTAGACACAATTTCCCCGACGTCTGAGCAGCGTTATTTAGTGGGACATTAGCAAGACGTTGATCTATACAAAATCACCGCAACCCAGCTGCAATTTTTTTTATTTAATTTTTTTAATTTAAATGTAAACAGGCGAGTAATGTTTTTTTTAATCGATGACTTATTGGATTAACTACACAGTCAATAAGCATATAACAGATGAAACGTAGGTGAGGTGTGGCGAACATTCAAGTACACCAAAATATATCTATATATGTTGTGTCCCCAATGAGTTCTAGAACAACAAGTAATTACGACCGGTGACGGAAACAGTAAACTCCGATCGTACCACGCTTGGGCGAACGGGCTCGCCGGCAGAGAGATGTCACATTGCCGCCACACCACAGGGCACCGGCGGATGTAAATAACATTTAAGTGCCATATAATAACACGCCGTTTGCACGTCGCAGCAAGACCTAAGGCAATATATCAACTTTACGCGCAGTCGCGACAGCACAGGGAATATAATTACATTTTATACGCAGCACCTTTCTTCTGGTCTTCAACACTCGTATAGCCGTTAAGACCAACATGTACATCGCGAGGCTGACGGCAGAGCGCCCGTACGCAGCTCCAGTTACTCCACCTTACCGACCGACCGACAAGACAATGGACTATAAATCATCGCATAAATTGGCAATATCTCTCATTGTCGCTGTCTTACTTCTTATAACCATATCATTGGCGTCACCGACAATTTCAAATATAAGCATCTAAACCTCTTGAATATCATTCGCCTAAAAACTGGCATTATGTTACAATTAAAACGCACATATTTATGACAGAACGCACGCCTTAATACAGCGCACATTGACTGCGTTCAAACGCTAGCCACCGAATGGGGCTAGCGATTCAAGCATGTATCAAATCGATACATACTTTCTCAAATTCTATACAAAAATAGCAATTATCTTCGTATTTAAACGCATCGATTGGTTCACCCGACATGCAGGGGCTCGCTCGTCCACTCTTGTGAAGGGCATTCAAACATAAAATCAATGATGTAAAAGTAGAGGTATAGTCAGTAAATGACTCAGATGTTCTTCGTATGAATGGTTTTGCAGAGGACGACGGTCTGATTAATAGTAAAGAGTTACTTGTCTTGCCTCCTACGCTTTGCTTCATTTACTTGTGGTTGTCTACATTAAACCCAGCTACCAATCAACAATGAATGAATTAACAAAACTATGTAATCCATTAGGCAATGCCGTATATATTTACGAAATTCCGATAATAATAGCACTGAAACATTTATTGAAAAATACCAACATTTATTGTCAGTCTTTAATATATACAATTTAATTGCGAAATGACCACCAAGTTAATAGCAGTTATTGAACGATCCTAATTACGCGTCTAAAGGGCTGTAATTGCCCTATCGACAGGACGCTTGGCAGGCGGCTCGCGGAGAGGCTGTTGGAGAGGGGGGTGGCTGGCAGAAGAATGTCAGAGACAGGGCACGCGGCGGCCCGATTACACCACCCAAGAGCTCGAACACCCTACCCCACCTAGGCAGTCCATGGTGTCTAGACCCTACCCCTCCTACTCCAAAGCAGTCCATAGTATTAACGCCATGGCGGTGTCAAGGTCATGAAGGTGTCATTGCTATGATGCCAACCTATCCCCTTCAGCCGGAACAATACGGTAAACAATTAATTGAGCAGGCCTATATATTCCTGCGAATAATGACACAGTGTATCAAATGCTGGGAGCGATATGTGTAATCCATCAAATAATCAGTAAACTAAGATAATGATAAATATTGCATGTGTCACCCGGTCCGGCCATTTGTTCCTTGGATAATACCACTGATCAGACAGATCAGATCTCACATATATTCTACATTTATCATCTCTGGTTTGGACCTTTTATACAACCGGCAGACAGAAAACCGTCAATACAATGGAAAGGAAGTTGTCGCAGAAACAAATCAAAATATAAATGATTTATTAAAACGAACAAGCCATTTTATAGACAGTAGCAAAACATATTCCCTGTATCAATTGCCTGGCGGAGTAGGCCTATATGTGGTGGTCGAGGTGGTTGTCAACAGAACGCGGGTATAGGCAGACTAAAGCCCTCGGTGGTTTAAACCAACGACTTGTCCAGGTGGGCTAGGGTTAGTCCTACTACAGATGCATGATAACTAGTAATCCCATATTACTTACATGTTCCCCCATGTATTTGTGCCTTTGCTGTTCTGTTTCGCTGTTATCTTTACTATCCTTATATATGTAATAACACTACTACACTATTATGAGATAAAGGGTTAAGGCCATTTTGGTATCATATTAACATAAATAGTATAATTTCAATGTGAAAACAATTTTCTCTTTGTTCACATAGAGAAATGTCCCATGGTAATGTGTTTTTGACAATAGCCGCCACAGGGACTGGTAGGGATAGGAGCGACAGATACCAGACCCCCGCTCTCTTGTGTTCATCTGCAGTCCTCTCAACGGCTGAACGAGGATGAATAGCATATTTAGCACTGAACGACATGCACACACAATTACAGGCCTATAGAATATAGAATATCATTGAAAAATATCAGACATTTATGTGTATTATATATATACGAGATGATACAGCTTAAATTTATCTTTTTGAAGCCGGTGGGTACAAGTTACAAATGCAACTGGAGCTATGCAGCATTAGCCAAGTCGCAAATAACCAGCTTAATATAGCCGGAGGGATCGAGAGCGAACCAGAGAAAACGTGCGATGCAAAGAAATCAATGATATCTGTGGCTTCGTGCTTTATCGTATGGCACATCACAAATTTCCTCTTGCCACTGTGGCCCGAACAGGGTCTTGGACCCGAATACTAGCGCTCGTCGCTTCAACACGGCGTGCTATCTTCGCACCTACACTGTGCCACGAGGCTATCTCCGCACCTACAATGTGCCACTTGGCTATCTCCGCACCTACAATGTGCCACGTGGCTATCTCCGCACCAACCATGTGCCACGTGGCTATCTCCGCACCAACCATGTGCCACGTGGCTATCTCCGCACCTACAATGTGCCACGTGGTTATCTCCGCACCTACCATGTGCCACGTGGCTATCTCCGCACCTACAATGTGCCACTTGGTTATCTCCGCACCTACAATGTGCCACGTGGTTATCTCCGCACCTACCATGTGTCACGTGGCTATCTCCGCACCTACAATGTGCCATATGGTTATCTCGGCCCCTACAATGTGCCACGTGGTTATCTCCGCACCTACAATGTGCAACGTGGTTATCTCCGCAGCTATAATGTGCCACGTGGTTATCTCCGCACCTCCAATGTGCCACGTGGCTATATATGCACACACGATCAGCCACATGGCTATCTCCGCACCTACGATGTGCCACGTGGCTATCTACGCACACACGATGAGCCACATGGCTATCTTCGCACACACGATGTGCCGCCACATGGTTATCTCCGCACCTACGATGTGCCCCACGGTTAGCTCCTCACTCAGAACGTGCCACCCAGTACATGCGCACATGTACACGAAGTGTCACATCTGTGCACCTATCAGTCAGACAACTAGAGCACCGGCTCCTTTTATCCCATGTATCCTTAGTTTGATGTGAGATTAGGCGGCTATCGTCGGCATCACCACCACCACTTCGAGGCCGGAGCTGACCATTTACTCTCCGGCTACAGTTAATATGGCGAGGCCTTTGTGTGACCCGAACCTCATAGCAACCCCGACCCGGACCCCCGGGCCTCGACCCCAGGGCCCCGACCCCTCGACCCCCGGGCCTCGATCCCCCAGCACCGACCCCCGGGCCTCGGCCCCCGGGCCCCGATCGCCGGGCCCCGACCCCCGGGCCCCGACCCTCCAACCCCTGAGCTTTAATTATTAAGTAAATTTGATTATTTTTGCACATTTTCTTCAGGGGGAATGAAGTTGGTCGGATGGTATGGCTGGTAGCTTTCTCCAGTTGACCATGAGTGTGGCGCAGCGTCCCCTGTTTGTCAGGTTAGGCCAGACCGACATGAAGCCTAGCGCCACATTTGCCGTCTTAGGTGCGAACCCATGGCGGCTACCTCCCATAATTTTTCGATCCCTCCGTCACGAGACCCACCCCCCCCCCCCCACCCGGTCGATCAATTTTGCTCCTTTTCAAAATCCTGGATCTATCCTTGGAAGATTTCATAACTGCGCCGTTTACCTTGATACCACCACACCCGATGATTAGCTAGACACACGCTAGTTAGGGAAGTCTCACCTTTCTTCGTTACCTGGATCGAGAGCGGTCAACAGCCAGTCCAGCCTCGGCTACTGTAGCTACCGCGCCAGGGATACAACTACCTACGATAAATGCTGGATCTTTTTTTTTATCTGCCATTTTCTGATAAAAACATCATAATACATACCCTTGAGCTGTTTTTTCTACTTCTCTTTCGCAATGTTGCGCGGCTTTAAACATGTGATATTGTCATAATGACAGGTCGCAAAACATTTGCTCCTGCTCAACGGCTTCATTTAGCAAAAAAAAACAATATTATTGCCGTAATAAAAAACCGGCTAGATAGAGACCTATAATTGTAGGTGTCGTAGTCGCGCAAGATCCCTTTACGTTGAAGCTAGTCACACATGGGAGCCACAGAATCAAGTTACGTTTTGTCAGAGCATATATATATATATATATATGTATTTATATATATGTATATATATATGATATCAAAATCAGACTCCACCCGGCCAGATTGACACCGCTAAATATACTCAGAGGTTATTTATAGCAGTCGTTTTGCAGCTATCTCTCACGCCTACTCGAACCTTGCAACTTCACGGGACAAAGACATTTATTTACTTTTAATGGTTCGGTACTTGTGAACTTCCTCTGAGGGGTGGTGGGGATGGCGGAGGATGACGGGAGGGGGTAGCGTATTTGTTTCTGCCTCCCCGGGGCGTCGAGTCAACCAGGCCACGTCAACAAGGTGCGACTACTACAGGCTTTTTGCCAGGGTCAAGGCGCCCGCTAACCGCCTCACATACACCCACAGCCCTCTCAACGACGCAATATACTCACCCACCCTCCAACGGAATTTTGACATGGTGGTGTTTGACATAAGGGCATCACTGCGAGAGAAATAGTGCAAACATGCTTTTTTTTCCTCTTAAGAGGTCATCACAGTTTAATCCAAATTGACAAGTGATACGAATATAGAATAAAAGATGGCCTTCATCATCACACAAAGTCAGTACGATATAACCGACCATTTCGCGCTTAGAACACTCCGCTCTCTTATGTCATGCGCACACTGTCTGCACGCCACGTCGACACATGGGAACTATTTGCCCAGTGAGAAGCTGAAATCACTGAAATGTCCACTCGGCCTCTACATGCGTCGGCAGGATTATGAATACGGCCCAGGACATGTGGGAAGGGGACGCCATTAGGCCGTAAAGGGACACTAGGGAATGGGTTTGGACCCAACTCAATACTAATACTTCTGATACAGTACTGTCATACCCGGTTCTATTTATCTATACTTCTATATCTATATGTGATACAACATCTATATATGCAATATATATACATACAATATACATAATATATATAGATAATATATATATCATATATATAAAATATATATCATATCTATGTGCAATATATATATGCAATATATATAATAGCTATGTGCAATATATACATGCAATATATATGTGCAATATATATGCAATATATGTCATATCCACAAAATATATATAGAAGGGGTGGCAAGGGCTATTTGGGAATGAGGAAAATAATTCTTCGTGAACCGGGAACCGGGAGGTAATAGCCGATCGTCGTGACCAAGGATTTTCATTAATCGTGAACTGGGATGTTTTAAATTAACTAAGGTGAATCGGGAAATCGCCAATTTATATCATACATCCGCCCTGGTATTGTTTGCGGGGAGTTCTTCTTTTAATTCATCGTGACCTGAATCTTCGTGGGATTAAGAAATGTATTCTTCCGGATCTGGTAACACAACACCCACCCCCCCCCCCCCTTGTCCCCCCTGTATACAGTATATATATATGCAATGTATCGATAGATATATGCATACTGTATCGTTAACTTTTAACACTAAAGTGACAGCAATAACAACCGATTATAATAATTATACATCCGCCTACCCATCAATCTATGTATTCCCCTAAATAAATATTATGTTTTTAATCGTTCCATCCCTGTGATTGTGTTGCCAGTTCGTGCTTCGACCTTGACATAGTGCGACCACGGAATGCGCTAAGAATTCTTTCAAGGTCACTCACTCTCTGGTTCGCGCTTTTACCCCCGTTGGCACTGACAACCTTTGACCCCGCCACAAATATATGGCTCCGTGCGGCCAGGAGGGTGTGCACCCTAACAACAGGGAAGTGTTTGAGTTAGTTACTGTGGGGTATAAATAGCCGCCAATCCCTCGCTGTCTCTTCCCTCCGTTCACTCCCTCCCTTGCGGTATATATCCACCGCCATCCATACCAGCTAGGTGCACCGTGGCAGAGAGATTCGACAACGGCATACGTGCAACACAGCTGCAGGCCTTTCTTATTTCTGCCCTTCCCCCTTCCCCCTTCAACGCTTGGCGTCCACTGCCTGCCGATCACCACCCACATCCACAAGCACAATCGTCCCGCGCAGAATGATCGAAGCCCGAGCCTCCGAAAATAGCCCGATCTGGCATTCGGACATTCACCCGGATCAGCAGCACCCGCACTGATCCTGAAGTACTTAGTGACTGAAGACACCGAACCATCATACTGACGGCTCATCGGCGGCATTCCAAACATTGCAGAAGTCATCACACTCGTAATGCATGCCATCAGTATTGCTTGCATAGGCTTACATCAGCGAGCAACCTACCGTTCTGGGCCAGGTCAGCGCCCTCACGGAGCTGGCCGTTGTGGGCCAGGTCAGCGTGCTTATAGAGCTGGCCGTTCTGGGCCAGGTCATCGTCCTTATGGAGCTGGCCGTTCTGGGCCAGGTCAGCATGCTTATGGAGCTGGCCGTTCTGGGCCAGGTCAGCGTCCTTAGGGAGCTGGCCGTTGTGGGCCAGGTCAGCGCCCTCACGGAGCTGGCCGTTGTGGGCCAGGTCAGCGTGCTTATAGAGCTGGCCGTTCTGGGCCAGGTCATCGTCCTTATGGAGCTGGCCGTTCTGGGCCAGGTCAGCATGCTTATGGAGCTGGCCGTTCTGGGCCAGGTCAGCGTCCTTAGGGAGCTGGCCGTTGTGGGCCAGGTCAGCGCCCTCACGGAGCTGGCCGTTGTGGGCCAGGTCAGCGTGCTTATAGAGCTGGCCGTTCTGGGCCAGGTCATCGTCCTTATGGAGCTGGCCGTTCTGGGCCAGGTCAGCATGCTTATGGAGCTGGCCGTTCTGGGCCAGGTCAGCGTCCTTAGGGAGCTGGCCGTTGTGGGCCAGGTCAGCGCCCTCACGGAGCTGGCCGTTGTGGGCCAGGTCAGCGTGCTTATGGAGCTGGCCGTTCTGGGCCAGGTCAGCGTCCTTATGGAGCTGGCCGTTCTGGACCAGGTTAGCGTCCTTAGGGAGCTGGTCGTCCTGGACCAGGTCAGCGTCCTTATGGAGCTGGCCGTTCTGGTCAAGATTAGGGTCCTTATGGAGCTGGCCGTCCTGGACCAGGTCAGCGTTCTTATGGAGCTGGCCGTTCTGAGCCAGGTCATCGTCCTTATGGAGCTGGCCGTTGTGGGCCAGGTCAGCGTGCTTATGGAGCTGGCAGTTCTGGGCCAGGTCAGCGTCCTTAGGGAGCTGGCCGTTCTGGGCCAGGTCAGCGCCCTCACGGAGCTGGCCGTTGTGGGCCAGGTCAGCGTGCTTATGGAGCTGGCCGTTGTGGGCCAGGTCAGCGTCCTTAGGGAGCTGGCCGTTGTGGGCCAGGTCAGCGTCCTTATAGAGCTGGCCGTTCTGGGCCAGTTCAGCGCCCTTATGGAACTGGCCGTTCTGGGCCAGGTCAGCGCCCTCATGGAGCTGGCCGTTCTGGGCCAGGTCAGCGTCCTTATGGAGCTGGCCGTTCTGGGCCAGGTCAGCGTCCTTATGGAGCTGGCCGTTCTGGACCAGGTTAGCGTCCTTAGGGAGCTGGTCGTCCTGGACCAGGTCAGCGTCCTTATGGAGCTGGCCGTTCTGGTCAAGATTAGGGTCCTTATGGAGCTGGCCGTCCTGGACCAGGTCAGCGTTCTTATGGAGCTGGCCGTTCTGGGCCAGGTCATCGTCCTTATGGAGCTGGCCGTTGTGGGCCAGGTCAGCGTGCTTATGGAGCTGGCCGTTCTGGGCCAGGTCAGCGTCCTTAGGGAGCTGGCCGTTCTGGGCCAGGTCAGCGCCCTCACGGAGCTGGCCGTTGTGGGCCAGGTCAGCGTGCTTATGGAGCTGGCCGTTGTGGGCCAGGTCAGCGTCCTTAGGGAACTGGCCGTTGTGGGCCAGGTCAGCGTCCTTATAGAGCTGGCCGTTCTGGGCCAGTTCAGCGCCCTTATGGAACTGGCCGTTCTGGGCCAGGTCAGCGCCCTCATGAAGCTGGCCGTTCTGGGCCAGGTCAGCGTCCTTATGGAGCTGGCCGTTCTGGGCCAGGTCAGCGTCCTTATGGAGCTGGCCGTTCTGGACCAGGTTAGCGTCCTTAGGGAGCTGGCCGTCCTGGACCAGGTCAGCGTCCTTATGGAGCTGGCCGTTCTGGTCAAGATTAGGGTCCTTATGGAGCTGGCCGTCCTGGACCAGGTCAGCGTCCTTATGGAGCTGGCCGTTCTGGGCCAGGCCAGCGTCCTTATGGAGCTGGCCGTTCTGGGCCAGGTCAGCGTGCTTACGGAGCTGGCCGTTCTGGGCAAGGTCCTTATGGAGCGGGCGTGTCCTTATGAAGACGAGGTCAGCGCCATTATAGGTGGGCGTCGTGGACAAGGTCAAAACCTTTATAGAGGTGGTGGTCCTGGACAAGTTCAAGACGAGGTCATCGCCATTATAGGTGGGCGTCGTGGACAAGGTCAAGACTAGGTAAGCGCCATTATAGGTGAGCGTCGTGGACAAGGTCAAAACCCTTAAAGAGGTGGTGGTCCTGGACAAGGTCTAGACGAGGTCAGCGCCATTATAGAGGTGGCCGTCCTGGATGTCTTTTATTCTCCGTGATTTGGGAACACGACGCCCTCTTGCCCTAACCCCCCCCCCCCCCCACACACACACACCTATAGAGGGAGGCCCTAATACGGCCTGGGTCCTACAGAGGGGGGTCTTAATACGGCCTAGGTCTGATACAGACCCGGCTTAATACGGCCTGGATCTTATAGAAGAGTCTTAAGACGGCCTAGGTCTTGTAGAGGAGAGTTTTAGTATACGGTCTGTGTCCTACAGAGGAAGGTATTATTACGGCCTGAGTCTGATACAGGCCGGGCTTAATACGGCCCGAGCCTGATAGAGGCCGGGCTTAATACGGCATGTGTCTTATAGAGGGAGATCTTAAGATGAGTCCTTTAGAGGGAGATCTTAAGATGAGTCCTTTAGAGGGAGATCTTAATACGGTCTCGGCTTTTTAGAGGGAGGTCTTAATACGGCCTTGGTCTGACAGAGGGAGGTCTTAATATGGCCTGGGTTTTATACAGGAGGTCTTAATACGGCCTAGGTCTTAATATGGCCTGGGTATGATAGAGGAGCGTCCTGATACGGCCTGGGTCATATAGAGGGAAGTCTTAATACGGCCTAGGTCTTTTAGAGGAGAGTCTTAATACGGCCTAGGTCTTTTAGAGGAGAGTCTTATTACGGCCTAGGTCTGATAGAGGTGAGTCTTAATACGGCCTAGGTCTGATAGAGGTGAGTCTTAATACGGCCTAGGTCTGATAGAGGAGAGTCTTAATACGGCCTAGGTCTGATAGAGGAGAGTCTTAATACGGCCTAGGTCTGATAGAGGAGTGTCTTAATACGGCCTAGGTCTGATAGAGGAGAGTCTTAATACGGCCTAGGTCTGATAGAGGAGTGTCTTAATACGGCCTAGGTCTGATAGAGGAGAGTCTTAATACGGCCTAGGTCTTTTAGAGGAGAGTCTTAATGCGGCCCAGGTCTGATAGAGGAGAGTCTTAATACGGCCTAGGTCTGATAGAGGAGAGTCTTAATACGGCCTAGGTCTGATAGAGGTGAGTCTTAATACGGCCTAGGTCTGATAGAGGAGAGTCTTAATACGGCCTAGGTCTGATAGAAGAGAGTCTTAATACGGCCTAGGTCTGATAGAGGAGAGTCTTAATACGGCCTAGGTCTGATAGAGGTGAGTCTTAATACGGCCTAGGTCTGATAGAGGAGAGTCTTAATACGGCCTAGGTCTTTTAGAGGAGAGTCTTAATGCGGCCCAGGTCTGATAGAGGAGAGTCTTAATACGGCCTAGGTCTGATAGAGGAGAGTCTTAATACGGCCTAGGTCTGATAGAGGTGAGTCTTAATACGGCCTAGGTCTGATAGAGGAGAGTCTTAATACGGCCTAGGTCTGATAGAAGAGAGTCTTAATACGGCCTAGGTCTGATAGAGGAGAGTCTTAATACGGCCTAGGTCTGATAGAGGTGAGTCTTAATACGGCCTAGGTCTGATAGAGGAGAGTCTTAATACGGCCTAGGTCTTTTAGAGGAGAGTCTTAATGCGGCCCAGGTCTTTTATAGGAGAGTCTTAATACGGCCTAGGTCTTTTAGAGGAGAGTCTTAATACGGCCTAGGTCTGATAGAGGAGCGTCTTAATACGGCCTAGGTCTTTTATAGGAGAGTCTTAATACGGCCTAGGTATTTTAGAGGAAAGTCTTAATTTGGCCTAGGTCTTTTAGAGGAGAGTCTTAATGCGACCTAGGTCTTTTTTATGAGAGTCTTAATACGGCCTAGGTCTTTTATAGGAGAGTCTTAATGCGGCCTAGGTCTTTTATAGGAGAGTCTTAATGCGGCCTAGGTCTTTTAGAAGAGAGTCTTAATACGGCCTAAGTCTGATAGGGGAGCATCTTAATACGGCCTAGGTCTGATAGAGGAGAGTCTTAATACGGCCTAGGTCTGATAGAGGAGAGTCTTAATGCGACCTAGGTCTTTTTTAGGAGAGTCTTAATACGGCCTAGGTCTTTTATAGGAGAGTCTTAATGCGGCCTAGATCTTTTATAGGAGAGTCTTAATGCGGCCTAGGTCTTTTAGAAGAGAGTCTTAATACGGCCTAGGTCTGATAGAGGAGAGTCTTAATGCGACCTAGGTCTTTTTTAGGAGAGTCTTAATACGGCCTAGGTCTTTTATAGGAGAGTCTTAATGCGGCCTAGGTCTTTTATAGGAGAGTCTTAATGCGGCCTAGGTCTTTTAGAAGAGAGTCTTAATACGGCCTAAGTCTGATAGGGGAGCATCTTAATACGGCCTAGGTCTGATAGAGGAGAGTCTTAATGCGGCCTAGGTCTTATGGAAAAGCGTCTTAATACGGCCTAGGTCTGATACAGGAGAGTCTTAATGCGACCTAGGTCTTTTAGAGGAGAGTCTTAATACGGCCCAGGTATTTTAGAGGAGAGTCTTAATACGGCCTAGGTCTTTTAGAAGAGAGTCTTAATACGGCCTAGGTCTTTTAGAGGAGAGTCTTAATACGGCCTAGGTCTTTTAGAGGGGAGTCTTAATACGGCCTAGGTCTTTTAGAAGAGAGTCTTAATACGGCCCAGGTCTTTTATAGGAGAGTCTTAATACGGCCTAGGTCTTTTAGAGGAGAGTCTTAATACGGCCTAGGTCTGATAGAGGAGCGTCTTAATACGGCCTAGGTCTGATAGAGGTGAGTCTTAATACGGCCTAGGTCTGATAGAGGAGAGTCTTAATACGGCCTAGGTCTTTTAGAGGAGAGTCTTAATGCGGCCCAGGTCTTTTATAGGAGAGTCTTAATACGGCCTAGGTCTTTTAGAGGAGAGTCTTAATACGGCCTAGGTCTGATAGAGGAGCGTCTTAATACGGCCTAGGTCTTTTATAGGAGAGTCTTAATACGGCCTAGGTATTTTAGAGGAAAGTCTTAATTTGGCCTAGGTCTTTTAGAGGAGAGTCTTAATGCGACCTAGGTCTTTTTTATGAGAGTCTTAATACGGCCTAGGTCTTTTATAGGAGAGTCTTAATGCGGCCTAGGTCTTTTATAGGAGAGTCTTAATGCGGCCTAGGTCTTTTAGAAGAGAGTCTTAATACGGCCTAAGTCTGATAGGGGAGCATCTTAATACGGCCTAGGTCTGATAGAGGAGAGTCTTAATACGGCCTAGGTCTGATAGAGGAGAGTCTTAATGCGACCTAGGTCTTTTTTAGGAGAGTCTTAATACGGCCTAGGTCTTTTATAGGAGAGTCTTAATGCGGCCTAGATCTTTTATAGGAGAGTCTTAATGCGGCCTAGGTCTTTTAGAAGAGAGTCTTAATACGGCCTAGGTCTGATAGAGGAGAGTCTTAATGCGACCTAGGTCTTTTTTAGGAGAGTCTTAATACGGCCTAGGTCTTTTATAGGAGAGTCTTAATGCGGCCTAGGTCTTTTATAGGAGAGTCTTAATGCGGCCTAGGTCTTTTAGAAGAGAGTCTTAATACGGCCTAAGTCTGATAGGGGAGCATCTTAATACGGCCTAGGTCTGATAGAGGAGAGTCTTAATGCGGCCTAGGTCTTATGGAAAAGCGTCTTAATACGGCCTAGGTCTGATACAGGAGAGTCTTAATGCGACCTAGGTCTTTTAGAGGAGAGTCTTAATACGGCCCAGGTATTTTAGAGGAGAGTCTTAATACGGCCTAGGTCTTTTAGAAGAGAGTCTTAATACGGCCTAGGTCTTTTAGAGGAGAGTCTTAATACGGCCTAGGTCTTTTAGAGGGGAGTCTTAATACGGCCTAGGTCTTTTAGAAGAGAGTCTTAATACGGCCCAGGTCTTTTAGAGGAGAGTCTTAATACGGCCTAGGTATTTTATAGGAGAGTCTTAATACGACCTAGGTATTTTAGAGGAGAGTCTTAATACGGCCTAGGTCTGATAGAGGAGAGTCTTAATACGGCCTAGGTCTGATAGAGGAGAGTCTTAATACGGCCTAGGTCTTTTAGAGGAGAGTCTTAATACGGCCTAGGTCTTTTAGAAGAGAGTCTTAATACGGCCCAGGTCTTTTAGAGGAGAGTCTTAGTATGGCCTAGGTATTTTAGAGGAGAGTCTTAATACGGCCTAGGTCTTTTAGAGGAGAGTCTTAATACGGCCTAGGTCTTTTAGAGGGGAGTCTTAATACGGCCTAGGTCTTTTAGAAGAGAGTCTTAATACGGCCCAGGTCTGATAGAGGAGAGTCTTAATACGGCCTAGGTCTTTTAGAGGGGAGTCTTAATACGGCCTAGGTCTTTTAGAAGAGAGTCTTAATACGGCCCAGGTCTTTTAGAGGAGAGTCTTAGTATGGCCTAGGTATTTTAGAGGAGAGTCTTAATACGGCCTAGGTCTTTTAGAGGAGAGTCTTAATACGGCCTAGGTCTTTTAGAAGAGAATCTTAATACGGCCCAGGTGTTTTAGAGGAGAGTCTTAATACGGCCTAGGTATTTTAGAGGAAAGTCTTAATATGGCCTAGGTCTTTTATAGGAGAGTCTTAATGCGGCCTAGGTCTTTTAGAGGAAAGTATAAAAGGAGGTCTTAATACGGCCTAGGTCTTATGGAGAAGAGTCTTAATACGGCCTAGGTCTGATACAGGAGAGTCCTAATGCGGCCTAGGTCTTTTAGAGGCCGGGCTTAATATGGCCTAGGTCCTATGGAGGAGAATCTTAATACGGCCTAGGTCTTTTAGAGGCCGGGCTTAATACGGCCTATGTCCTTTAGAGGAGAGTCTTAATACGGCCTAGGTCTTTTAGAGGAGAGTCTAAATACGGCCCAGGTCTTATGGAAGTCTTAATACCGCCTAGGTCTTTTAGATGAGTCTTAATACGGCCTGTCTTATGGAGGTCTTAATACGGCCTAGGTCTTTTAGAGGCCGGGCTTATTATGGCCTAGGTCTTATAGAGGCCGGCCTTAATATGGCTTAGGTCTTATAGAGGAGAGTCTTAATACGACTTCGGTCTTATAGAGAGAGGTCTTAATACGGCATGAGTCTTATAGAGGGCAGTCTGAAGACGGCCTAGGTCTGATAAAGGCCGGCCTTAATACGGCCCGGGTCATATAGAGGGAAGTCTTACCTAGGTCTGATAGAGGCCGGGCTTAATACGGCCTAGGTCTGATAGAGGCCGGCCTTAATACGGCCCGGGTCTTATAGAGGGAAGTCTTACCTAGGTCTGATAGAGGCCGGGCTTAATACGGCCTAGGTCTTTTATAGGATAGTCTTAATACGGCCTGGGTCTGATAGAGGAGCGTCTTATAACGGCCTAGGTCTTTTATAGGAGTCTTAATACGGAGGAGGTCTTATAGAGGAGAGCTAATACAGCCTACGCCTTATAGAGGCCGGGCTTATTGCCTAGGTTTTATCCAGACCGGGCTTAATATGGCCTAGGTCTTATAGCGGAGAGTCTTAATACGACTTTGGTCTTATAGAGGGAGGTCTGAAGACGGCCTAGGTCTGATAAAGGCCGGGCTTAATACCGCCCGGGTCTTATAGAGGGAAGTCTTAATACGGCCTAGGTCTGATAGAGGCCGGGCTTAATACGATTTTGGTCTTATAGTTGGGGGTCTGAAGAGGGCCTAGGTCTGATAAAGGCCGGGCTTCATACGGCCTAGGTCTGATAGAGGCCGGGCTTAATACGGCCCGGGTCTTATAGAGGGAAGTCTTAATACGGCCTAGGTCTGATAGAAGCCGGCCTTAATACGGCCCGGGTCTTATAGAGGAGAGTCTTAATAGGGACAGGGGCCGTATTCATAATCCCCTCGTAAGTTACGTACGAAAAGTGTATTTTCATCTTAGCCTTACCATCTCGCTGTGGCGGTGTTCATGATTCAGATATCTTGCTCAATATAATTTTAGCACTTTCTTAATTTAGAAAATTCCCTTCTTGTGTGACTACTTACATATTTTGAACCCGATAATCGCTCAACAAATCCTCCACTTAGTGCTTAGTCTAGTGAGGTAGCCTAAGTGGCGATTATGAATACCGCCCCTGGATCTTATAGAGGCCGGGCTTAATACAGCCTAGGTTTCATTCAGGTTCAACCCAATATGAGGACCAATGCACCCGCAGCATAGCGTACGGCAGCATAGCGTACGGCAGCATAGCGTACGGCAGCATAGCGTACGGCAGCATAGCCAGCGTACGGCAGCATAGCGTACGGCAGCATAGCGTACGGCAGCATAGCGTACGGCAGCATAGCCAGCGTACGGCAGCATAGCCAGCGTACGGCAGCATAGCGTGCGGCAGCATAGCCAGCGTACGGCAGCATAGCGTACGGCAGCATATCGTACGGCAGCATAGCGTACGGCAGCATAGCGTACGGCAGCATAGCGTACGGCAGCATAGCGTACGGCAGCATAGCCAGCGTACGTCACAGTAGTACAGCAGCACGGAATACGTGTTTGCTTTATTTAGTGTGGCATCAGAGTGAGTGGCTGGTAATGACAGGCGTACGTGTCTATCTATATAGCACACCAGCAAACCCGGGTTCTTAGCCAAACGCCTTTACGTCGATCGACCCAAGCAAGTGCTACACCAGGAGGTAAACAGTACGTGAGCTGTACCGAAGGCTGCACCGAAGGCTACCGATAGATTCTTGCATCATATTGATGTGACGCCATTTCAGCCGCCCTCCGTCAACTGGGTTGTTAGTTGTCTCAAGGCCACAAACAGGGCACCTGTATGTAGGTTCGTCAGGACCAATCTGCCACGGTCTGCATAACCGCGATACGTCAAGCAGATGCTGAAGTTCAACATCTGCACTTGTCCTGGCTGCACGTCAATCTGGTGATTAGTCTTCCTCTATGCCACCAACCAACCCACCACTGTACAAGCTATTTAAAGCACGTACTACAAACCTAATGTTCCAGTTTTAGAGCAGGGGAGACGGTAATCAGGACTCCAGCACAACTATAGATCTAGCACCGACTGCGCGAATAGCAACCACCAGGTGGAGTGTATGTGGGGGAGCAGTGGTTGGTGTAGGGATATCAGGAGAGGGAGGAGGTATGGGAAGGCTGGGGGGAGGGGTGTATGGCAGGCAGACCAGTGGTTGGTGGAGTGCGGGGTGAGGGATGGAAGAGGTGGTCGGAGGAAGAGGCGGGGAGGATGCAGTGACGGGGAAGAGAGGCAGCAGTGGTTGGGCAAGAGAATGAGGGAAGCTGCAGTCATTCGGCTGGCGAGAGGCTGCAGTCATTCGGCTGGTGAGAGGCTGCAGTCATTGGGACGGCGAGAGGCTGCAGTCTTTGGGATGGCGAGAGGCTGCAGTCTTTGGGATGGCGAGAGGCTGCAGTCTTTGGGATGGCGAGAGGCTGCGGTCATTGGGATGGCGAGAGGCTGGAGTCATTCGGCTGGTGAGAGGCTGCAGTCATTGGGATGGTGAGAGGCTACAGTCATTGGGATGGCGAGAGGCTGCAGTCATTGGGATGGCGAGAGGCTGCAGTCATTCGACTGGTGAGAGGCTGCAGTCATTGGGATGGCGAGAGGCTGCAGTCTTTGGGATGGCGAGAGGCTGCAGTCATTAGGATGGCGAGAGGCTGCAGTCATTGGGATGGCGAAAGGCTGCAGTCATTGGGATGGCGAGAGGCTGCAGTCATTCGGCTGGTGAGAGGCTGCAGTCATTGGGATGGCGAGAGGCTGCAGTCTTTGGGATGGCTAGAGGCTGCAGTCATTGGGATGGCGAGAGGGTACAGTCATTGGGATGGCGAAAGGCTGCAGTCATTGGGGTGGCGAGAGGCAGCAGTCATTCGGCTGGCGAGAGGCTGCGGTGCTCCTCCGCCAGGAAGCGGTCCCTCCTTGCCCACCGAATCCCACCATTTCCTGGCGAACGAAGAACACCAGCGCAGGGTGCAATAAAAACAAGGTCACCTTGAGAGCATGCCACTGCGGGCAAGCGGCCATATTTACCGAAACTAGGTCACTCCGGTGCAGTGCCAGTGCCACGAATCCCTGACACCGAGTGGCACGAACCCGGGTTGCTATTAATATTGCCGCCGTTCAATATTGCTGTGGCCTAGTGGCCTAGTGACTGCATTAGCGTCCCTGTTTCTCTCTCTCGCTGTGTGTGTGTGTGTACACACAGTGACAGCGGCCATTGCATATGGAAGGTGACGATGTGTACTGGACGCCAAGGCAGGCAGGCAGGCAGGCATGCGTCAGGCCCGCATGGAACGAGGGAGGGGGGCAGGGCCCTCGCCAAACCTCGCCTCGCCTCGACCGCTGTCTCCCCCTCGCGGGTCTCTTGTGCACCAGATCAGAGCCTCCCTCTCTCGCTCCCGCCCCCGGCCGGCTGCTGAGTCCTCCTCCCCGCCTTCCATTACAAGGAAGCTGAGAAAGCTGACGGGAGCAAGGACGTGCCCCATATTATGTTCCCCAATGGCGGCGACCTTGAGTTGGGGACCGTTCAATACAAGAAGCGGGCAGCGACACGCCAGGGCCCACGCCAGGGGGTTGGGGTGAAAATAGCTGACTTGAGTAGCGGAGCCCGCGCCTTCACTTCACTATCTCGCCCACATTGAGCCTCTGACATATTCCACCAAGCCCCGGTCTTGCCATTTGCTATCGAGCGCCAGCGGTCTCTGCTCAATCAGCTGTTCTGGCCCCGGCATAATGGCGAAGACGCTGGGGTCAGGGTCGCTGTGCGTTTTGCCGCCTGCACGCTACGCGGTAGCAGCGCTCGGCGCCCGCTCGCTAGCGACCATGAATCGCAGGCACCTTTTTTTTTTACTGAGCCGGCCCGGGGGCTCTCCGCGCTCGTACATGCATTCCTGGGCGGCCTGTGCACACACGCTGGCTGGGTGATGAGGGTGGAAGGGAGTGAGGGCGCGCGAGGAGGACACGCGTCGGCAGTGCGTGTGTGGAGGGGGAGGACGCACAGAGAGAGGGAAGGGAGACGCGGGTGGAAAGGGAGAGACGCAGAGAGAGAGACAAGAGGAGGGGACTGGCCGTGGGCGCTTTTTCGTGTGTGTGTGCGCGTCGTTGTGCAGCGCTCGCTCTGCGGCGTGCACACGTGAAGGGGCGGAGGAGGCGGCGACTGCCTGCCGCTGTGGCGCTCAGCACTCATTCATGAAACCAGTCGTATCATGGTGCATAGTACTATGGCATGAAGCCCCAGCTGATCGGTGGTAGGCGGCGCCAGACTCCATCCGGGGGCCTCCGCGGCGGGGCCGGCTTTTCCCTCCATGCTTCCTTCCCCTAGTACCACTGCCCTCCGGCCACGTTCCGGGCATACACATGTCGGGATGGGACGGTGCAATGGCAGTTAATCTTGGCCAAATAAAACCCCTCTCTATCATGATGCAGTGGGGGTGATAGCAAATACGCGCATTATCAAGCCAGCAAACTGGCATCCTTTTCTGCCGGCTCGTTTCGGTCCCCCCCTCCCCCCCCCCCCACCCACCTAGCCACCGGTCAGTGCTGGCTGGCCTGGTCAGCATGGCGGCCACATCTATGGCGGCCAGACGGAAGGTCTTGGTCGCCAATATATATCCCAGGGTCGCTCCTGTGTCACCAACGCTTCCAGCCACCCGCCACTCCCGAGTCCACAGCGTCCGACCCTGGGGGGGAAAGGGTGGGGGTGGGGGTGGGGGCGAAGGGAATGGGAGCGAAGGGACGGGCGAGGGGTAAGGTCACGTTGCCGCCAGGGTTGGAGGACGTACATCACAATATATATAGGGTAGGTATATAAATATATATATATTTAATGCATATATGTATACATTATCATTATAGACATTCCATTTTTCTGTAGGAAAAATGTACACGCGAGCGCTAACTGCAGCTACTACTATAAGACTATACACTACGAAATTCCATAGAAAAGCTGTAACCTGAGGCCATGGTGTAGCGGACGGGCGGTGTATCCGATCAGCTCTGACGTGCTTCGCCGCCTATCCCACACACTGAAGGCGAGAACGCGGTACGCTCCTCTGTCCGACACGGTTCCCAACGTGACCCTCTCACACCGGCCGCCTAGATATTCAAACGTCCTTTCTCGTGGCACTCACTACTGGAGTACCCGAACAGTCTTCGGACCCACAACGATTTGTCTTTCCAGTCACGTGACTTTCAATTACATGCCCCTTCCTGCTAATTACAGATAGGCATCAATGGCCTTGAGGGCGCCGACCAATCAGAACCCATATCCACCTGTCACTCAAGAAAATGGCTCCAAAACGAAAGCTTCCGCGGGCATCACACTGGGGTTGCAAACAAGCACGCCGAGCATGCTTGCCTGGGCGGAAAGCGCCGTCGTCACCACGGCCGCTGTATGTCACCTTGGCATATGATACAGACAATCCCCCTGCTCTTCTTGTAAGGTTCTCTCTCGTTTAAGCCGCTCCTAGCAGGAATAATTCGATGTTCATACATTAATTTGATATCCCGGTGCAGCTAGTGGCGTATTAGCATGGGAGCCACTCTCTCGGTATTGCTCGGTGTGTGGTGTGCAGGCGGGCGGGAGGGGAGGCGCGGGGAGGCGGCGGTGCGGCCCCAGTCCTCGTACGCACACAGCCAACCAGCCAGCCAGCCAGCCTCTATCTATCTATGAGGGCTGCTGGGAGCCGGCACAGAGTACACGCTCGGCCTCCATCCATCTCGCTGACCAGTCCACCTTGTAGATCTATGGCTGGGGTGGTCAGCCACCGCCGGGGTCATGTCGAAGGAACGAGGTCACCAACAAGGGGAGCTGCATATATGTTGGTCTACCCGTCGCTATATCTATACTAGATGCTTGGGCGACTATTGCTATACTGACCGTGATGTTTCAGTTACCGCCAGGTACGGGAATGGGATGCTATCCTTGATTCTTATCTGTACATTTATCTTCTATGTATATAGTATTTTCTGCGCATGCATGCGATCTTGTCTAATAACGAATTCAGCTGTTTTGAACGAGTCACTACCCCTTAGAACACAATATAGTGCTCAGATTTAATTATCATTACAATCTAAGATTTTGATATATAATGATAAATCAAATAAAATATAGTATCCAGTCACAAATCACAACAAAAAACCGACAATGGATAACCAGTGAAGACGCCTGATTTTCATTCTATATTATGATTCATGGTTTAGACATAAGAATACATCGGAATCAGCAGCAGCTACGGGGGATATCAGGTTTAGAATTACACATTTCATCACGTTTTTAAAACAAAAAGACGCGAGAAAAGACCCATGGAAATCGAAGGTGGTCACAAAAGAAAGATGGCCGCTTATAAAATATCCTCTGATTCCGCTGAGCGATACACTTGTACCAAGTGTGTTTAAATTATCGAATCGGTTTTATTGGCAGCGACGAGAAGTAAAATTGATGTCGGTTGTAGGATTTTCTCATGGTAGGAATTACACCACTCAGTTAAAGATACATGTCCGTGTGGCTCTCTATACCCCTACCCTCGCCCCCCCACCCCTCGCCAACCAAACCAAGACTGGGTTGGGGGAGGGAGGGCAGTTCCCGCTATCGCCCTCCCGGCTCATCAACTTTAGAATGGCGCTTCAGAGACATTTCTTCGACGCATCTTATTCTACTCATAACGATGTAATTTAAATGAATTAATGCGTAATATATATCTGTGAGCTACAAGTAATGTGTTTCACCCCGGGCTGCGTATAAACGTCAAGGAGCACTTGGGAACCAGCAATAATAAGGCCGAGGTAAACAATTTTTTGTGCAGTGCAACATATGATTATGTCAAAACAGCAATATTAAATTGTTTAATATGTTGATTTAGGGCCGTCTAGTATCACAATATCCATATTGCATATATATGTCGTTAAAGTATTTTGTACAAATAATAAAAAGGGATAAATAATTAAGCCGTCCACAAACCAAATAAAACCTGGGTTTAATTAATTGCGGTCGAATTACACATCCCTGAAATATTCGACCATCATATTTGTACTTTATACGTTATCTGGGTATGGCTGTATTTGGATCTACACGCCGGCTATTCTGGCGCATGCCAACAATAGGTGTTTTCTTTGCACTCTCCGCTGGCCTCAACTTGACATTGATTCCCAGGTCACCTAAGGTCACTCACTGACAGCGGCGTGACCCCAGATTCGGGACATTCGTTCGGCAATGGCCATCTGCTGCCAGCTATGTTGGTGTCTTTATAGTCATTACCTTAAGAAGAAAATATGTTCTTTCTATACAGAGCTGCACTTTCTACTACGAAATAAAGAAATGATATCTCTTTTGGCAAAATATGGAAACTATATCATGTAAGAGGTATAATTTATGTTGCACCGCATGCAGACCTGTATGTCTGACACCGAATGGCGGTGTGCTTGAACGGTGCAACTATATTGAGAAATGATAATCTGAACGGAATATTCCCCCAAACCAGAACAAATGTGTATTGTTGGGTTAATGTACCCCTCCCCTCCACCAGGACAGATCAGTGTACCCCTCTCCCCTCCACCAGGACAGATCAGTGTACCCCTCTCCCCTCCACCAGGACAGATCAGTGTACCCCTCCCCTGTACCGAGACATATCAGTGTACCCCTCCTCTCCACCAGGACAGATCAGTGTACCCAATCCCCCTCTCCAACAGGACAGATCAGTGTACCCCTCCCCTCCACCTCCACCAAGACAGATCAATGTACCCCCTCCCCCTCCACCAGGCCTGATCAGTGCCCCCCCTCCCATCCACCAGACCAGATCAGTGTACCCCTCCCCTCCACCTCCACCAGGACAGATCAGTGTACCCCCTCCCCCTCCACCAGGCCCGATCAGTGCCCCCGCCCCATCCACCAGGCCTGGCCTGGTACAAGGGGGTAAACTAATTTGGTGGTGCAGGGGTATACTAATCTGTCCTGGTGATGGGGGTGAGCCCCCTCCATCAGGATATAGCGGTGTACCTCCCTCCTGCACGCACCAAGATATATCAATGTACCCCTATTTGCACAAAAGACAGATTAGAGTACCCCCCACCCCGCACCAGGATATATCTGTGTACACCCCCTGATCAGGATAGATCACTGTACCCCTCCCCCTGCACCATGCTTTTTCAGTTTATCCCGACCCCCACCCAGGATAGATCAGTGTACATATCAGGACACATCAATGCACATATCAGGAGGTAGCAATGTAATATCAGGGCATTAACAATGTACAGATCCATGTATCCCACAGTAACCCGGATAGAGCAGTGTACACCCCCCCATGAACCAGGAGAGGCCAGTAAACCCACTGCTCTAGGACATATGAGTGCCCCCCCACTGCACCAGGACAGATCAATTTACCGCCTGCATCAGGACAGATAAGGTTACCCCCTGCACCAGGACAATTACTACCACCCCCTGCACCAGGAAAATTACCACCACCCCCTGCACCAGGACAGATCACTGTACCCACCCTCATGCACCAGGACAGATCATTGCCCCCCCCCTTCTCCCCTGCACCAAGATAGGTCAGTGTACCCCTCCCCTGCACCGGGTCGAAGCAGTGTACCCCCAGCACCAGGAGATCACTGTACCCACCCCCAGCACCAGGACAGATCACTGTACCCACCCCCATCACCAGGACAGATCAGTATACCCCTGCACCACCAGATTAGTTTACCCCCTTGCACCAGGCCAGATCAGTGTATCGCCCCCCTTGCATCAGGATAGATAATTGTACCGTTCTCGTGTAGCAGGACAGATCAGTGTGCCCCTCCCTGCACACAAAACAGATCAGTGTACTCTCACCCTCCACCAAGACAGATCAGTGTACTCTCGCCCTCCACCAAGACAGATCAGTGTACCCCCCTCCACCAGGACAGATCAGTGTACCCACCTCCACCAGGACAGATCAGTGTACCAACCTCCACTAGGACAGATCAGTGTACCCCCCTCCACCAGGACAGATCAGTGTAGCCCCCTCCACCAGGACAGATCAGTGTACCAACCTCCACCAGGACAGATCAGTGTACCCCCCTCCACCAGGACAGATCAGTGTACCCCCCTCCACCAGGACAGATCAGTGTACCCACCTCCACTAGGACAGATCAGTGTACCCCACTCCACCAGGACAGATCAGTGTACCCACCTCCACTAGGACAGATCAGTGTACCCACCTCCACTAGAACAGATCAGTGTACCCACCTCCACCAGGACAGATCAGTGTACCCCCCTCCACCAGGACAGATCAGTGTACCCCCCTCCACCAGGACAGATCAGTGTACACACCTCCACCAGGACAGATCAGTGTGCCCACCTCCACCAGGACAGATCAGTGTACTCTCACCCTCCACCAGGACAGATCAGTGTACCCCCCTCCACCAGGACAGATCAGTGTACCCACCTCCACCAGGACAGATCAGTGTACCCACCTCCACCAGGACAGATCAGTGCCCCCCCCTCCACCAGGACAGATCAGTGCCCCCCCCTCCACCAGGACCGATCAGTGTACCCACCTCCACCAGGACAGATCAGTGTACCCACCTCCACTAGGACAGATCAGTGTACCCACCTCCACCAGGACAGATCAGTGTACCCCCCTCCACCAGGACAGATCAGTGTACCCACCTCCACCAGGACAGATCAGTGTACCCCCCTCCACCAGGACAGATCAGTGTACCCACCTCCACTAGGACAGATCAGTGTACCCCCCTCCACCAGGACAGATTAGTGTACCCACCTCCACCAGGACAGATCAGTGTACCCACCTCCACCAGGACAGATCAGTGTACCCCCCTCCACCAGGACAGATCAGTGTACCCCCCTCTACCAGGACAGATCAGTGTACCCACCTCCACTAGGACAGATCAGTGTACCCCCCTCCACCAGGACAGATCAGTGTACCCCCCTCCACCAGGACAGATCAGTGTACCCACCTCCACCAGGACAGATCAGTGTACCCACCTCCACCAGGACAGATCAGTGTACCCACCTCCACCAGGACAGATCAGTATACCCACCTCCACCAGGACAGATCAGTGTACCCACCTCCACCAGGACAGATCAGTGTACCCACCTCCACCAGGACAGATCAGTGTACCCCCCTCCACCAGGACAGATCAGTGTACCCCCATCCACCAGGACAGATCAGTGTACCCCCCTCCACCAGGACAGATTAGTGTACCCCCCTCCACCAGGACAGATCAGTGTGCCCACCTCCACTAGGACAGATCAGTGTACCCACCTCCACTAGGACAGATCAGTGTACCCACCTCCACTAGGACAGATCAGTGTACCCACCTCCACTAGGAAAGATCAGTGTACCCCCCTCCACCAGGACAGATCAGTGTACCCACCTCCACCAGGACAGATCAGTGTACCCACCTCCACTAGGACAGATCAGTGTACCCACCTCCACTAGGACAGATCAGTGTACCCACCTCCACTAGGACAGATCAGTGTACCAACCTCCACCAGGAAAGATCAGTGTACCCCCCTCCACCAGGACAGATCAGTGTACCCACCTCCACTAGGACAGATCAGTGTACACACCTCCACTAGGACAGATCAGTGTACCCACCTCCACTAGGACAGATCAGTGTACCCACCTCCACCAGGACAGATCAGTGTACCCACCTCCACCAGGACAGATCAGTGTACCCCCCTCCACCAGGACAGATCAGTGTACCCCCCTCCACCAGGACAGATCAGTGTACCCACCTCCACTAGGACAGGTCAGTGTACCGTCCCCCTCCACCAGGACAGATCAGTGTACCCCCCTCCACCAGGACAGATCAGTGCACCCCCTCCACCAGGACAGATCAGTGTACCCACCTCCACCAGGACAGATCAGTGTACCCCCCTCCACCAGGACAGATCAGTGTACCCACCTCCACTAGAACAGATCAGTGTACCCCCCTCCACCAGGACAGATCAGTGTACCCACCTCCACCAAGACAGATCAGTGTACCCCCCTCCACCAGGACAGATCAGTGTACCAACCTCCACCAGGACAGATCAGTGTACCCACCTCCACCAGGACAGATCAGTGTACCCACCTCCACCAGGACAGATCAGTGTACCCACCTCCACTAGGACAGATCAGTGTACCCAGCTCCACCAGGACAGATCAGTGTACCCCCCTCCACCAGGACAGATCAGTGTACCAACCTCCACCAGGACAGATCAGTGTACCCACCTCCACCAGGACAGATCAGTGTACCCACCTCCACCAGGACAGATCAGTGTACCCACCTCCACTATGACAGATCAGTGTACCCACATCCACTAGGACAGATCAGTGTACCCACCTCCACCAGGACAGATCAGTGTACACACCTCCACCAGGACAGATCAGTGTACCCCCCTCCACCAGGACAGATCAGTGTACCCACCTCCACTAGGACAGATCAGTGTACCCACCTCCACCAGGACAGATCAGTGTACCCACCTACACTAGGACAGATCAGTGTACTCTCACTCTCCACCAAGACAGATCAGTGTACCCACCTCCACCAGGACAGATCAGTGTACCCACCTCCACCAGGACAGATCAGTGTACCCACCTCCACTAGGACAGATCAGTGTGCCCCCCTCCACCAGGACAGATCAGTGTACCCACCTCCACTAGGACAGATCAGTGTACCCACCTCCACTAGGACAGATCAGTGTACCCACCTCCACTAGGACAGATCAGTGTACCCACCTCCACCAGGACAGATCAGTGTACCCACCTCCACCAGGACAGATCAGTGTACCCCCCTCCACCAGGACAGATCAGTGTACCCCCCTCCACCAGGACAGATCAGTGTACCAACCTCCACCAGGACAGATCAGTGTACCAACCTCCACCAGGACAGATCAGTGTACCCCCCTCCACCGGGACAGATCAGTGTACCCCCCTCCACCAGGATAGATCGGTCTACCGTCCCCCTGCATCAGGAGAGATCAGTGTACCGTCCCCCTGCATCAGGAGAGATCAGTGTACCGTCCCCCTGCATCAGGAGAGACTAGTGTACCGTCCCTCTGCATCAGGAGAGATCAGTGTACCGTCCCCCTGCATCAGGAGAGATCAGTGTACCGTCCCCCTGCATCAGGAGAGATCAGTGTACCGTCCCCCTGCATCAGGAGAGATCAGTGTACCGTCCCCCTGCATCAGGAGAGACTAGTGTACCGTCCCTCTGCATCAGGAGAGATCAGTGTACCGTCCCCCTGCATCAGGAGAGATAAGTGTACCGTCCCCTGCATCAGGACAGATCATTGTACCCCTCCCTGCACAAAAGACACATCAGTGTACCCCCCACCCCCCGCACTAGGATAGATCTGTGTACTCCCCCCCCCCCCCCGCACTAGGATAGATCTGTGTACCAAACCCCCTGCACCAGGGCAGATCAGTGTACCCGCTCCGCGCCAGGATGGATCGGTGTACCCCTCCCCCTGCATTTTGTTATTTCAGTGTGTCCCCCCGACCCCGCACCAGGATAGGTCACTGTATATATCAGGACATATCCTTGTGCATATCAGGACGTATCAATGTGCATATGAGGACATGTCAATGTATATATCATATCAATGTACAGATCAATGTATGCCACAATAACCCGGACAGAGCAGCCCCTCCCCTGTATCAGGGCATATCAGTGCCCCCCCCCACTCTACACAAGGACAGGTCAATTTACAACCTGCATCAGGACAGATAAGTTTACCCCCTGCACCAGAAATATTACCACTACTTACTGGCACCAGTACAGATCAGTATACCCTTGCACCACCAGATTGGTTTACCCCCTGCACCCAGACAGATTAGTATACCCCCTGCACCAAGAAAGATCACTGCCCCCCCCCCACCCCACATGCACCAAGCCATGTCAGTGTACCCCCGCCCCCCCCCGCTCTGCACCGGGTCAGAGCAGTGTACCCCCTACATCAAGACAAATCAGTGCACCCCTCTGAACCAGGACAGATCAGTGCACTCCTCTGTACCAGGACAGATCAGTGCACTCCTCTGTACCAGGACAGATCAGTGTACTCCTCTGTACCAGGACAGATCAGTGCACTCCTCTGTACCAGGACAGATCAGTGCACTCCTCTGTACCAGGATAGATCAGTGCACTCCTCTGTACCAGGACAGATCAGTGCACTCCTCTGTACCAGGACAGATCAGTGCACTCCTCTGTACCAGGACAGATCAGTGTACTCCTCTGTACCAGGACAAATCAGTGCACCCTTCTGCACCAGGACAGATCAGTGCACTCCTCTGTACCAGGACAGATCAGTGCACTCCTCTGTACCAGGACAGATCAGTGCACTCCTCTGTACCAGGACAGATCAATGCACTCCTCTGTACCAGGACAGATCAGTGCACTCCTCTGTACCAGGACAGATCAGTGTACTCCTCTGTACCAGGACAGATCAGTGCACTCCTCTGTACCAGGACAGATCAGTGCACTCCTCTGTACCAGGACAGATCAGTGCACTCCTCTGTACCAGGACAGCTCCGTGTACGCCCCCCCCCCCCCACCACCCCTTCACCAGGACAGAACAGAGTACCTCACTGCACTAGTATAGGTCAGTGTACCTCCTGCACCAGGACAGGTCAGTGTACCCCACCCCCTCCACCAGGACAGATTAGTGTACCCCCCCCCCCCCCACCCTGCAACAGGACTAATCAATGTACCCCCTGCACCAGGATGGATAAGTGTACACCCCCTACGCCAGAACAGATCAGTGTATAACAGGACAGATCAGTGTACCACCCGTAGTTGGAGTCAGATGTGCTGGGTAGAGCACGTAGTAAATGACATTGGCCACGATTCCCCCCGACCCTCTGCCCCTTCTACCTCGATCACCAGTGCTGGATGACAGTAGATTAGAAACGTCAGTCTTGAGGTGGCGACTGTTGCCCTGATCCATGTCTACAATACCCGATAAAGTTATTATTTACAATAACATGCAGAATACATTTTTAATATTAACACATGGGATATATATATAAGGAGGATATATACCGTTAGCGTAATATTGTTCATGATTCCTGATCATTTATCCCGATGCAAGGGCGGATCCAGGAATTTGAAAATGGAGGGGGGGTCCAAACTTGCGACCGGGGGGGGGGGGGGGTGGGGGGGCTCTGAACGAAATTGCGACCCGGGGGTCCACCAATTTTATTTTTGATAACCGGGGTGGGGGGGATACACTGAAAAATTGCGACCGGGCGGGGGGTCCACGTCGCCTCTGATAGCGTTCCTCCTCAAAAAGGGGGAGCGGGTGGGGGTCGACGCCTCATATGGCCCAAATTTTCGGCCCCCTGGACCCTTCCACCCTCCTGGATCCGCCCTTGCGATGGTATTGACTAGCTTGGCAAGGAGCTACCGCATGGTATTAACTTCGCTTTAGCCTGTGCAGCTTTTAAAATTTTGCATAAATTTAAACTGATAAAATGTTACGAACTCATTGCATTACTTTTACATTATAAATCATTAAATTATAACGTAACGATATATTTTAATGTACATGATAGCGAATAGGATTAAGTCTAATAGTGTCATTCATGGCATAACGGAATCGAAGGAAATATCGCTTGCCACAAAATGAGAGGTGCACAAGGTTATAGGTACATTTAAAATTATGTAATTAATCCGTTTCCAATTAAATAATTAACTGTATTTGCGCATTTAAAAACATTTAAATATAGAACAGAAAGGCACGTATTAATTCATATATAAGCTTACTATCATTAAAAACCTTGTTAATTCCAATTGTAGGGGCTAATTTTGCTACTCGTTTACTTCATATTGGAATTTGTTTTATATTGTAACGTCGATTGTCTGAATTCGTCGCGACATGACATCTATTTCCACGGAGATTGTTTTAGGTTTAAATATCGCGACACGTATGTAGGCAGAGAAGAGTGACCGCGGCGGGGATGGGGGGTTGGACGGAAGGGGGGGGGGGGGTGGTAACCATCTACTATTTCCACATAGGATGTTGATCCTTTACAAATACACATTAGCCCGGCTCGGAACTCGAACGCCCGCACCATGCATAGGCACCTGAGCCGATCGAACGCACTATCAGCAAAGATACGGCCCATTACCCTTGCCATTCCCATTTTACTACTTTCTTTACATTTTCGACACATATGCATGTTTGGCGACTGTTTGTGTTTGAAAATGTCTTAATTTTATAAATCCTTGAGCAGCGCATTAAATACCACGCAAAGAAAACCACGCCGGCCTGGGGCCTCAATACTTACCCCCCCCCCCCCCCCGCCCCCTTTCCTGTACACCACCCCCTCCCACCCTCCTGCAGACCCCTCCCCGCACGTAACCAGCCAGGGTCTTGTCCTGTTGTCAAGTCGCAACCTCGCCCTTATTTACCCATTTGCGACCAGTGCCAGTTCTGAGCGCGCTTAAAACGGTGGTGTACAGATAAATTAATCATGAATTTTCGATAAACAGGATTACCCAAATGATTTTAATATAAGACATCATATGTGGCTGCCATTTAAGTTTGGCAACGTCGTATTTATATATACGTCCAACATACTCTTCTCCTCTGGTGCTGTAGGGTGGCATGGACTGACCCACGACAGTGTTATAGGATATCACGAGTTCATATATTGTGTTCATATCCTTTCTGATACCTCAAGAGCGATTTGGGAATTAAACCAAAATCGACAATCAAGCTGGGGGAACGGTCCTTATAATAGTAAAGACGTTGTTATAACGTAAAATGTCTACTTAAGGCGATCTGTCGGGAGAGGACGTTCCTCAGCCCCGGAAATTTAAAACTAATCAAATCGAAGATATATTCGAAGTTTAGCATAAAATACACCACTGTTTAGCATTTACTGTGCTACCGGGACCGGATCAGACGAATTCATTCCATTTTGATTAATTACAGGCCATGTAACGTTACTTTCAAACTATGTTGAATTTTGATCCCGGGTTATTTTGAAATATGTTGTCGTTCCTCCATTGTGGTTGTATGACCACGGCATATCCTCAAAGCATACCGCAAAGGCCGGAAGCACCACGAAACCCGTGATAAATATACGAAATATTAACAAAAACGTAGTAATTTTGTTGAAATATAGAGTTTGTAGGCTCACATCGCGTCATGCAACGCGATACTATTATATCGTGTAGAATTCGAACAGCCAGCTTGATTTTCACCAAGTATAACGGAATAATTAGTACAATCCCTAATTGCACATATTGAATTAAAGCCACCTGTACGTCAGGGTTAACGGTCCGTACAACATCCGACATGAAACCACACTATTCCGAAATTATTTGAGAGACGGGGCGCGGGCGAGCGGGTGGGCGGGTGGGGAGACGGGGCGACACTACTGAATATTGACCACTTTATTTGGGGCGGGGGATAAAAGATATTAAAAGATGCCCTGCCCCTTCATTATAATTATTTCCCTTGAGCTGCACGGGGCCAGCATCCACATAGCATGGGGTATTTAGGTACCCAAGTACCCTGCTCGCGCGGTGTGACCACTGCCCACCCCCCCCCCTCCCCCTCCGCCTTTCTGGGTCATACGAGGGGTGCCACTTTTATTGCCACGCCTTGGGGTCGTGACCTTGGTTGGAGGTAGATACTGGGCGGGGTGTATGTAGACCCTTACGCAGGGTGTACATACAGCTCGCGTACCCGGGCTGTATGTACACCCCTGATGCCAGGGTACACGGGCAGACAGGCGGCTGTTTAATATAGCCGTGGCTGGGGTGGCGGCCAGCCCCGCCGTGTGACCGGTGTGTGGGGGCGGATAGGTTAACATGGCGGGTCTCCATGACCATGATGACTCCATCATTCGTCCATGCAAACGTGTAAATGACCCTCGTATGAGGTGTATTTTATATTCGCAACTGTGTTATATCGCATACACTATTGCCGCATTGTAGGCTCAACGTTAGTTAAGTCATTTAATGCTCAGCTCCACCATTGATCAAGATGAAAAGAGACTGAGCATTATGGAAATAATGTTGTTATACAGCGCCGTATTTGTTGTTATACAGCGCCGTTTTGTGTTTGTTATACAGCGCCGTATATGTTATACAGTGCCGCATTTGTTGTTATACGGCGCCGTATTTGTTATACAGCCCGTATTTGCTGTTATACAGCGCCGTATGTGTTGTTATACAGCGCCGTATGTGTTGTTACACAGCGCCGTATTTGTTGTTATACAGCGCCGTATTTGTTGTTATACAGTGCCGCATTTGTTGTTATGCAGCGCCGTATTTGTTATACAGCCCGTATTTGCTGTTATACATCGCCGTAATTGTTGTTATACAGCGCAGTATGTGTTGTTATACAGCGCCGTATGTGTTGTCACACAGCGCCGTATGTGTTGTTATACAGCGCCGTATGTGTTGTTATACAGCGCAGTATGTGTTGTTATACAGCGCCGTATGTGTTGTTATACAGCGCGGTATGTGTTGTTATACAGCGCCGTATGTGTTGTGATACAGCGCGGTATTTGTTTTCACACAGCGCCGTATGTGTTGTTATACAGCGCAGTATGTGTTGTTATACAGCGCCGTATGTGTTGTCACACAGCGCCGTATGTGTTGTCACACAGCGCCGTATGTGTTGTTATACAGCGCCGTATGTGTTGTTATACAGCGCCGTATTTGTTGTTATACAGCGCGGTATTTGTTGTTATACAGCGCGGTATTTGTTGTTATACAGCGCGGTATTTGTTGTTATACAGCGCCGTATGTGTTGTTATACAGCGCCGTATGTGTTGTTATACAGCGCGGTATTTGTTGTCACACAGCGCGGTATTTGTTGTTATACAGCGCCCTATGTGTTGTTATACAGCGCCGTGTTTGTTGTTATACAGCGCGGTATTTGTTGTTATACAGCGCGGTATTTGTTGTTATACAGCGCGGTATTTGTTGTTATACAGCGCCGTATGTGTTGTTATACAGCGCCGTATGTGTTGTTATACAGCGCGGTATTTGTTGTTATACAGCCCGTATTTATGGTTATACAGCGCCGTATGTGTTGATGGTTATACAGCGCCGTATGTGTTGTTATACAGCGCAGTATGTGTTGTTATACAGCGCCGTATGTGTTGTTATACAGAGCCGTATGTGTTGTTATACAGCGCCGTATTTGTTGAAATGATACAGCGCCGTATTTTGGGGCGTCACTGATATTATATAAGACCGCGATATAAGGACCGTAGCCATGTATTTCCATATCTGAGACCAGTCGGGCATGGGTGGGGTATGGGGATCATAGCCTAGCTATTTTACTTCTGCACTAGTACGGACAGCGCTCCTTGGATGCGAAAGCTGCGATGGGATTCCCAAGGCATCGTTCTACCAGAGATAGAAAAAAAACAACTTTTTGCTCATTAACTTCATTTTTTCAAAGAGTTCCTCAAACACTTTTAACTCTTCCCGACGATAGCGGGCTCCATCCGCAGGATATTATACACATGGCTGAATATTCCTTACATGCGCTATAAATGAAGCCAAAAACAACCATTTGTCAAGCATGCTGGATGGAGCAAGAGATATGTGCATAGGCGCGAGTGAACTGTCCACAGTAAATCCCCTATATAAATACTACCACACGTAGGAGTCTATATTAATTGGCGGCTACCTATTTTTGTGTAAGTGTGCGTGTGACTGGGTGGGGGTGACTCAGCCTATTGATACATGGTGCGTTACGGGTGCGGAATGCGAACCGATGCCAGGAGAAGAAGGCGACCTGAAAAATACTGCTTACCATAGAATAGGGCTGTAAAGACCGGGCGACTCCTCGACCGTTTTACTTCCTCCCTCTATAACCCTCCGCCGCCGGCCCGACTGCCACAGCCCCCAAAACGTCTTTCAGATCGCACCATGAATGAACATCATCTTAGCGAGACGTCTAAAAAACACTGTTTGCCTGAATATGGTTATGTTTGGTGATACCAGTTTTTATGTGGTTGGTGTTACAACTCCATTTTGCGATGCACGCACTGGGTCCGTGTGACTGAGGGTGTTCCGACAGAACGTGGTTCGTGAGACTGATGGTGTTCAGACAGAACGTGGTCCATGTGACTGAGGGTGTTCAGACAGAACGTGTTCCACGTGACTGAGGGTGTACAGATTGAACGTAGTCCATGTGACTGAGGGTGTTCAGACAGAACGTGGTCCATGTGACTGATGGTGTACAGATTGAACGTGGTCCATGTGAATGAGGGTGTTCAGACAGAACGTGGTCCATGTGACTGAGGGTGTTCAGACAGAACGTGGTCCATGTGACTGAGGGTGTTCAGACAGAACGTGTTCCATGTGACTGAGGGTGTACAGATTGAACGTGTTCCATGTGACTGAGGGTGTTCAGACAGAACGCGGTACATGTGGCTGAGGGTGTTCAGACAGAACGCGGTACATGTGACTGAGGGTGTTCAGACTGAACGTGGTCCATGTGACTGAGGGTGTTCAGACTGAACGTGGTCCATGTGACTGAGGGTGTTCAGACTGAACGTGGTCCATGTGACTGAGGGTGTTCAGACTGAACGTGGTCCATGTGACAGGGTGTTCAGACAGAACGCGGTACATGTGACTCAGGGTGTTCAGACTGAACGTGGTTCGTATGACTGAGGGTGTTCAGACTGAACGTGGTCCATGTGACTGAGGGTGTTCAGACAGAACGCGGTACATGTGACTCAGGGTGTTCAGACTGAACGCGGTCCGTATGACTGAGGGTGTTCAGACTGAACGTGGTCCATGTGACTGAGGGTGTTCAAACAGAACGCGGTACATGTGACTGAGGGTGTTCAGACCGAACGTGGTCCATGTGACTGAGGGTGTTCAGACAGAACGCGGTACATGTGACTGAGGGTGTTCAGACTGAACGTGGTCCATGTGACTGAGGGTGTTCAGACTGAACGTGGTCCATGTGGCTGAGGGTGTTCAGACTGAACGTGGTCCATGCGACTGAGGGTGTTCAGACAGAACGCGGTACATGTGACTCAGGGTGTTCAGACTGAACGCGGTCCGTATGACTGAGGGTGTTCAGACTGAACGTGGTCCATGTGACTCAGGGTGTTCAGACAGAACGCGGTACATGTGACTCAGGGTGTTCAGACAGAACGCGGTACATGTGACTCAGGGTGTTTTCCTTTTTCAACACAGCACAAAACGGATAAGTGTTTTTTTACAATTTGCAAACGTGGTTTAAGCAGGTGGTGCCACGCCAAAACAACTTTACCTGATATTAATTATATTATTGAGCTATTACGCCCCAAATATTAGAAGGGAATACGTTTTCCACTTGTTTTCGCACTTACGAATTTAAGTTCTGGGTGCGAGGAAATTGACGTCAAAGGAGAATACAAAAAGCATGTGCTTTTACATTGAGGTTCTCTCAGCTCATTGGTTTGAACCAGCACTCAGCCATGAGAGCAATACACGCCCTCGACAACAGATGCCTACGCACTGCATCAAAGCTCACCTGTCAATCTTGTGACATCATTGGGGAATTTTTCAAATAACGCTCAGATGCAATGCCCCCAGAAATCAACCCACCGGACCTCACTTTTGCTACTTTGACGAACGCGTTTATAGTGATATCGTGGAATAAAAACTGTAAACTCCCATCAAAACAAATTCTTATTTGTTTGTCTCCCCTATTTGTTTGTCTTTGACCTAAACAAAGTACTTTAAGTAACTGTTGTTGCCACTGAATTAATAATGGCATAGGCCTATGGCTTCAAACTGAATATCTCCCGTCTTTGGGGTTATCATACAGCTGTGGCGTGTCGGGCAACGTCATTTGTCGTGACTCTGGTCAAAGCCTGACACCGTCTACACCGACCAGCAAGAAATTATTATTTCGGCAAAATGTGAACAAACGAGCCTGAACTATATATTCCGATTAGTCTTCATAGAATAAGTGAATTAGAATTACGATCGAGATTTTTTTATGAAAGCCTAGGGAAGTCGCTTGTTTATTAAGGGTTGCTACTATCAGTAAATGCAAAAACCCTAATACATGCAAAGACCCGATCTCCCAGCAGAGGGCGTTACGCTTGCGCCATAATCCCTCTGCTCCACGTCGAATTTAACCATCAAGAATTATCCTTCATACGCGAAAATTGAAATGAATCTATTCGAGGCTTAAGCCCCCCACCCCCTTGTCAAGCCGCAACCCCCCCCCCCCCACTGACAGGATTAGTCCCCGAGAATAAAGAAGCATATCCCTGTCCAAGAGTAGCAACCTGATGCTGAAGAAGTCACAACATGCTATAACAAATCTATAAGAAAGCCATAGGATTAATGGGATTAATGAGAGCCTTCCCTGCTTCTGAAAGATATATAGACCTCTCAAACAAGATCTGTTCTATTCAAATTTTCTTGATTATCTATTAATGTAAATATATTCTGCATAACTGCAAAATGTAATAATTCCAGCATGTTAATTGTCTCTTTTATTGATACATACACCTAATCCGCTTTGTTCAGCTACGAAAACTGATGGCCGGAACGTGGTGACCAACTATTGGAAGGCGTGGGTGGGGGGGGGGGGAGGATGCTCATGCCACCCAAGATGCGTATTAAGGTGACCGAGCGGGTAATCTCCTGACCCCCTCCCCCCACTGCCTCGGCGCCTGTGCCATGACTGTGAAATCTATCTAATATGTCAACTGCAGTAGATCTAGCAGCGACGTTTTTTGCACTCAGAATCACGTATATTCGACCACTAACGCTGTCGTTTCTAGAATTCTGGAATCCATGGGGGGAGGTAGATCGTGTTTCATCACTTGGTCGAGGGGTCATGGTGGGGAATGCAGTACGCCCGGCAGCTATTCTAATAGCATATCGTCACGGACACAGCATAGGCACACATATACGTACATACAGCGCCTGACGGCCGAAAATACAAAACCCGTGCTGCCCCGGACCCCACTTGTAGTGCAATGTTGCCCTCTTCTCTCTCTCTGCTCGAAGCGGGTACAAGGTCACGCGTCTGAAAGCGGAGCGACCTCATATTGTATGCAGCTTCTAGTGTTAACCATGTCTCAGATGAAAGCATAACTCCAAGGGAACGTCTTCATAGCACTAAACACACGGGAGAACGGCCTGCTGGTTTCTTTCAGGCACATACGGCCCGATCAATGCGTGATGTCAGCGGTGTGCTAGTTTGCGTTAATAATCGGGTATTTGTACTTAAGGAGCCTAATAAAGTTTTCGTTAGCACCCCCCACCCCTGTACACATCACGTCTTCTACGCTAATCAGAGGGCAGTTTACGGGGTTAGGTGTCCCCGGTCGGGCCCTTCCCTGGGTGCGTCCCAGGCTGCCCGGAGCATCTCGGCAGGGCGGTGAGGAGTCGGCTCCACAGGTTGAAGGTTGCCTGGTAGCCCACCACGTGGCACCACCTCCAGGGGCGGCGGCATGACGGGAGCCCGTCGTCACGGCCGTCGTCACGGCGGGCGGCCGCTGCCCACCAACCCACGTGGCCCGTTGCAGGAGGAGGCCGGCTTCTCGGGGCTCCGCCCGCCACCCAGGCAAAGATGGCCTCAGGCAATGTAATTGGTCCACTTGGTAGATACCAGTCATCTCTTTGCTGCTTAAAGCCGGCCACGATGTGTTAGCATCCCCGACTAACTCGGGCTTTCACCCTACCAGCTTGTCTGACTGGCTGGCTGCCGCCGTCTACTGATAAAACTACCCCTTCCACGCCGGCCCACACGGGCGGGCGAGGCGGGACTGTCGACCAGCCGACCGGTGGACGAGTGGCCGCCCGGGCCCCGACCAAGGGCAGGCACTACGACTGCCCTGTCAGCCAAACCCCCGCCTGCCGACCTGGCTGGAGTGCAAGATCCAACCAGCTCGCTCCAAAGCTAGCTAAATTAAAGTTTTATCTGTCTCGCTCAAGCTGTGCGTGCTCCTGTCCCAGACTGCCTTGCGGCCCCATTTTGATGACCATATGTGGACTGAGTACAAGGTTCCATAATGTGTACATAAAGACCGAGGAAAGGCAGGTCAGACTGGCACAGATAAAAAATATGCTATGTCAGCAATGTTGAACCAGGCTGACGTTAGTTGCAGTCGAATTTGTGAAGTGGCGCCCTCTTGCGAATGAAGAAAGAGGTACCCAACACAAGTACTTTCGTGGCTATTGCATATGCATATAATCTGTATCGCTGAAAGCATGTCCCTGTACTTCTTCAACACATGATTGCGCGTCTTAGTGGATTCGGAATTTAGTTAGGGTAACTAGGTGCAATTAAAATCTAAGAATCGTTGATATATATCTAAATAGGCCCACAAGTCTTTATCGAGGCACTCTGTCATGTCGCTTAGTATTGCATCTTGTTTACAATAAGTATACCCCCCGGGGGGAGGGGGGAGGGGCACTACATATAGTTAGGAATGTACATATGCCCCGCCCAAATGACCCCTTTTCCTCTTTTTTCTCTCAATCATAGAAGCAGAACTTTGTACTTTCTCTCGATGTACCCATCTCAGACTGATTTTTTTTTCTTCAAAATTGCACTTCTTGACGATATAGTCCAGTTAATATCGAACGTGTTTAAATAATTAATCTTGAGATACTTTGTCATAAATGTCAGTGTCTATTTTTGATGCCTTTTCAGCCACAAATTTCTCTCTCACTGACCCAACGCTGTAATAATATAGTGCATTTCGGAAGGTATGCAGTTTTATTGAGAAAAAAAAACCCCAATGCAAATAACTAATGAAAGCCCATCGAAATAACATTCCCCATCAATATTAATTGTCTAAGTATCATGTCTCCTTTTTGAAAGCCTAAGTGATGATGAAAGTATTAAATTTAATATAAACTATTTTGTCTGGTTTATTTCTGTACATATACATAACACACATTGATATAAAGCCATTACATAAATACGTCATTATTTTACACTTGTTGTCATTAAATCATGATGGAGGGGGAGGGGATATCTAGTGACAGCTACCGTGGTCTAAGTCATATATATATATATATATATATATATATATATATATATATATATATATATAACTATATTTATAGGCGTATGCATTATTTATTGATCATACTTTCACTGCAGCTAATCCGATATATCTGTTTCAGGGAAACATGCATCCGTACTCAGTACATCTGCACTCGCGCGTTCTATGACGTCATGAGCATCTGGACAGCTTTTACCAAGCCAGACTTACATTCGTCAATCGTTGAAAGCACAGTGAACCGCCATTAAATAAGAATTGATTATTTGTTCTTTTTCCACTGTTGGTTGGAACTGAGTCATGGTTATATAAAGGTCATGAACTGTTCTCCTTCACACACCGGCTTTAAGGCTCTAAAAACGTGCCAAATGAGTCTTAGGGCCTCCTATAGTCTGTGGAAAATAATCCTTTTTTCCTTTTGAAATCCACTGGGGGCTCGTAACATGGTACCCTCGAACCTTTCAATGAGATGAACGGGAATAGCAGATTCATGGTGGCATTAAGCCACGGAAACAGAGAAACATCTTAGATTAAGTTGCGGCTGGACTGATTTAGGACTACTTCAAACGGTGGAAGACATCTAAAGCGTTAACAGATACAACTCTTCAACTGCGACTGTTTATTTTTGGTCGAGTGTTCATTCTCGGTCTCGTGTTAATTCTCGGGCTAGTGTTCATTCTCGGTCTCGTGTTCATTCTCTGTCGAGTGTTCATTCTCTGTCGAGTGTTCATTCCCTGTCGAGTGTTTATTCTCGGGCTAGTGTTCATTCTCTGTCGAGTGTTCATTCTCGGTCTCGGGTTCATTCTCGGTCTCGTGTTCATTCTCTGTCGAGTGTTCATTCTCTGTCGAGTGTTCATTCCCTGTCGAGTGTTCATTCTCGGTCTAGTGTTCATTCTCGGTCTAGTGTTCATTCTCGGTCTAGTGTTCATTCTCGGTCTAGTGTTCATTCTCGGTCTAGTGTTCATTCTCGGTCTAGTGTTCATTCTCGGTCTAGTGTTCATTCTCGGTCTAGTGTTCATTCTCGGTCTCGTGTTCATTCTCGGTCTCGTGTTCATTCTCGAGACATTCTCGGTCTAGTGTTCATTCTCGGTCTAGTGTTCATTCTCGGTCTCGTGTTCATTCTCGAGACATTCTCGGTCTAGTGTTCATTCTCGGGCTAGTGTTCATTCTCTGTCGAGTGTTCATTCTCGGTCTCGGGTTCATTCTCGGTCTCGTGTTCATTCTCTGTCGAGTGTTCATTCTCTGTCGAGTGTTCATTCCCTGTCGAGTGTTCATTCTCGGTCTAGTGTTCATTCTCGGTCTCGTGTTCATTCTCGGTCTAGTGTTCATTCTCGGTCTCGTGTTCATTCTCGGTCTAGTGTTCATTCTCGGTCTCGTGTTCATTCTCGGTCTAGTGTTCATTCTCGGTCTCGTGTTAATTCTCGGTCTCGTGTTCATTCTCATTCATGCATTCTCGAGCAGGCTGTTTCCGCTGACATATTTTTTGTTCTGTGTTGCACAACGCGGAATCTTATTCGAATAGGCGAATCTTTTAAAAATAATTTGAATCTAATAATAAATTATTTCAGTTTATCCGGGGTTGGAGGCGGGGGTTAGGTTGCTGTATAACAGGTATGTAACATTTGGCTGACCTCGTGCATATTGGAGACACGACCAGGTGTAACTACAGGAGTTCTCTGGTTTATATACTTACCTGAGAATATTGAAAGCTAAGCAAAGAAAGTTAAAATTATGTGAAAGAAAGAGCGAAGACTACTTAGCCGGGGAAACAACATTGAAAGTAACTCCCCCTCCCCCACCCTCAAGCAAGCGAATGTCAAGGACTGTACAAGCCCAGTGTCACCCCCCCCCCCCCTTCCCCCCCCACACACACGCACCCTCAAGCAAGCGGGTGTCAAGGATTATTAAGGTCTAGTGTCACCACCCCCCCCCCTTCCACTGACACCCTCAAGCCACCGGATGTGTTAGGATTGTTATAAAGTCTAGGATGCCTCTACACCTTCAAGCAAGCGCAAGTCAAGGACTGTGTGACCCCCCCCCCCCCCCTCACCACACACACACACACACACACACAAGCAAGCGGATGTCAAGGACTGTTAAGTCCAGTGAATCCCCCCCACCCTCCTCACACCTTGCAAGTGACTCGGTCAAGAAGTGTTTCGCATCTGCGCAAAGTGTCTTCCCACCCGCCCCCGCCCCCAACCCCCACATATACACTTTTCCTTCAAAATACCACATCCACCCCGGGTAACAATGGTTACCGCTATAGATACATCCACCCCTGGTAACCATGGTTACCGCTATAGATACATCCACCCCTGGTACCAAGGTTACCGCTATAGATACATCCACCCCTGGTAACAATGGTTACCGCTATAAATACATCCACCCCTGGTACCAAGGTTACCGCTATAGATACATCCACCCCTGGTAACCATGGTTACCGCTATAGATACATCCACCCCTGGTACCAAGGTTACCGCTATAGATACATCCACCCCTGGTAACAATGATTACCGCTATAAATACATCCACCCCTGGTACCAAGGTGACCGCTATAGATACATCCACCCCTGGTAACCAAGGTTACCGCTATAGATACATCCACCCCTGGTAACAATGGTTACCGCTATAGATACATCCACCCCTGGTAACAATGGTTACCGCTATAGATACATCCACCCCTGGTAACCATGGTTACCGCTATAGATACATCCACCCCTGGTACCAAGGTTACCGCTATAGATACATCCACCCCTGGTAACAATGGTTACCGCTATAGATACATCCACCCATGGTAACAATGGTTACCGCTATAGATACATCCACCCCTGGTAACCATGGTTACCGCTATAGATACATCCACCCCTGGTAACAATGGTTACCGCTATAGATACATCCACCCCTGGTAACAATGGTTACCGCTATAGATACATCCACCCCTGGTAACCATGGTTACCGCTATAGATACGTGTCGCAAGCGACTCTTTCACGTTTTACTGAATTACAATGCTCCGCAAGAAAAGTTGCTGAAGCCTAACGCATTCGTACCCACGTTGCCCCTGCAGGAATTATATTTTAAACTAAATATGGAAGATTATGTCATAAATTAAATATTAGGAGCGGATCTCGTCAAACGTCACCGCTCTTGAATAGATGATAAAAAGATGTCGACGATTTGCACCGACGATATAGTTGCGGAGGCAGGGTTTGTCGTGATCTCCTGACAGAGTGAGCTTGTCCGGGTGCAGCACCAATAGTATAGCATCCATGTTCCAGCGTTACGTCGTAAGATAAGGCATACTTAACGGGAGCAGGACAACCCCCCCCCCAGTCAATTACCCCCCGGTCAGTTCTCCCCTGGACAACCCCCCCCCCCCCCGGACAATTCTTCCCTAGGACAAGTCTCCACATATACCCCCCACCCCCACCGAGACCATTTCCCGGACACTGCCATCCACATCATCCCAAACGAAGACCCCACTCTCAGACAATCCCCACCGATCAAACCCCTCCAGACTCCGGACCACCAACAGTGTGTTGAGCGTGGCGCTGTCTGTTCTTGTTCTATAACACACGTCAGGTTGCATTGCAGATGTGCAGGTTTCATATTATATTTTCAAAAAATAAAAAAAACAGTGTTACTCGAGATCGAAACATCAATGCCAAACGGTTGTCTCTAACAAGTGCACAATAAAATAAACGAATCCGCTGCCAGGTATGAAACACATTATTTCTAGGCACTTATTGCCAAAACAGCTATCGTTTTCGCTGCGTAAATACTGTAGGAAGAATTGGGGATTTGTCCGTCGGGGGATCGACTGGCTGGGTTGGTATTTTCGGTAGAGCATATGGGGGGGGGGGGGTCAGTTTGTGAGTGTGTGCTTCCAGGAGGTAGTTAACGTCCGGGGGGTGGGGGAATTGTCCGGGGAGGGGAGTTGTCCGGGGAGGACTTGTCCTAGGAAGGGGGGTGGGAATTGTCCGCGGGGGGTTGGATTGTGTGGGGGGGGGGGGGGGCTTGTCCTAGGGGGGAGTTGTCCAGAGGGACTTGTCTAGGAGGGAACTGACCGCGAGGGGAATTGTCCGGGGGGGGTGGGATTGTCTGGGGGATGGGGGGGGCGGAGTTGTTTTAGAACCATAGTTAACATGTATATATTAGTGACATATTCAATTTAGTATGCGGGGGGAGTTTGGCGGCCAGAGCCGACAGACTGCATGACCGTGTGTTAATTGCCCATTTGATCTTAAGAAATATCCATGTGTTTTCTTAGCCTAGATAATCGGACTATTTCTCTGTCCAATTCACCAAAATTCAAATTCACCAAAAAAGTAAATATGTTGAATGCCACATTATGTGGTGTAATTAAGACAATCATTGGTAGACGATACCATAGCCAGATAGAGACTGATAAAAACTACGATAATTAAACTACTCCGACCTGGATGATTTTTACACTTACCATTAGTGTATGGTGCCTGGTCGCCTTGTAACGCCGCCGTCGGCGTACCGCGCGTGTCCGTGCCATTGCTGGACACCACGGACGACTGGGGCGGTCTCGCGGCCACTCCGACAACACGCGTTGTCTCTTCCAGGGATTCCGCCCCCAACTTCTGTCGCTTGGCGGCTCGATGGAACTCGGCACACAGCGTCATTGTACACGAGTCAAGCACACCAGTCACGATTCTTCAATTCCATACAAGTACAAAAGAATCCGTAATATTTATATTAGACAAATTGCATAATAATCTCACATGCCCGCGTAGTATGTGATAATAACTATTACGTAAGTACTGCTATCGATTGCGTTTGTTTACGTACGCATGACCTGTCGGTATCGGCACGAACGCTACGTACGTGTAGGCTACACGTATGTAGCGCGTACGGTACGCGATAGTTTGCGAATTGTCATTCGAGTTCAATAACGCTTTCCATACGCGTTTGTACGTATATATCGCTATGATCAGCTGCTACCGACGTAACGAAAACGCTATCAATGTAGCCAGGAAAGAATGAGCGTCAATACTGGGGAGTAGTACAGAACTCCCTCGCGCGCACCTCTCCCAAATCTTGCTGGCCCGCTGGACCCTTCTTGTGGCCGCTTCTTCCACTCTCCGGTTATATATGTCAGTAGAAACTGTCTAGGGGCAGACTGCCCTATTACCCTCAACATGCACTGTGTGGGGCAGGAGGAGGAGGTGGTGGAGGCGGTGGTGGAGGCGGCCCCACAGAGGCCCTCAGACCAGCAGGCGGCGACCACCATATCCCTCTCTCTCTCCGTCAGGGACACACAATCCATTGTGGAGGGAACTCCCGCCGAGACGAGTTGCGGAATAATACGGGAGGGGTATGGGTGATGAAGGGCGATTACCACATACATGTACACCCATGCTGAATGTAACGGACGTCTTTTTGAATAATAATGCCATGCGTTGCTTTCTGACTAGCCGGTGTATAATAACTGTATTGCATGTACCCAAGCACAGTTCGTCAAAATTTGGTAGTGGCATGTTTACATTTTAAAATGATAAAATTTATATCCACTACAGATTTCTTTCTTATTTTAACTAGAAGATACTATATGACGATCATTTTTTTATGTTTATATATGTTTTCTGTGACAATAACCAGATTAATTTAAATCCAATAAGATGATTAGTGTATAACAATGTACCCTATGACCCCATATTTTATTAACAGACGGTTCGTTTCCGAGCAGATGGCCATGACTGACTTGGGCAAAAGCATTGTACAGCGGCGACAGTTCGCAAATTTGCAAAATTAATGGTATGTTTTAAAATGATTATGTGGTTTTCTCGTAATTATAGGAAGTCTTTTGGAGCGAAACTACCAGCGGATATTGCGGTCTGAATTGGCGCGCTTAAAGAAGCCAGCGGTCATGGGGCTTTGATGCAGAATAGATGTATTCGAAATGCCCTTTTTGATCTCAACAGTTTCCTTTATGGTCTTTTTGTGTGTTTTATTTTGTGGTTAAAGAGTTGAGTTACATGTGGAAGTGGTTCCACCCACGTAATTATGTGTACCAGTGCTTCATGAGGGATATCGTAGAGAAACACGCTCAACCAGTTTATTAACTGAACAATATATGTTCAGATTTGTGCAGAAATGGTGAATTATTCTTTCTGTTAATGTAGTAAGGATTCATTTTTGTTATGAAGCAATTTTCTTATATTGCAAATATAAGTAACAATTTACGGGTGCAGAATGAGACTGTGAAATGTAAGATATTACGCATTACTTTTCAACAAATTTCAATGTTTATTCAAATAATGCAACGTCGTGTCTAACACTAAGCTCAGCAATTAGATCTAGAACAATCTACCTATTTTTTTTCAATATGAAAATACGTCGTTGTGCCACAACGTGAAAAATGTGTCCGTATAAACTTTTATATCTACAACATCGACACCCAACAAACTGATCCTGTTTCCGACCAGACGACAGATGTGTTGCTATGGTAATACCAGGAAGGGGATCAGACATGGAAACAGGCCCAAGTGCAGGGCTGTGCAACTTTGGTCTGGTATTTAAAACCTGTCTGAAGACGTAAAGGGTGTGCGGTTGGAACCGTTGAAAATGCGTTTGTACTGAAATGGTATAACTGACACCAGACCTCTTCGCAGGAGTACAGGGTCAGTGGGTGCAGTGGACGCACTGGGCGACAAGAAGGGGTCCCCGATCCTGCTGGCGCTGGGTGCGTATCGCTGGGTATCTGTCGCCTCATAATGCACTATATCAACGAACGACAGTCAACTTCTAGCGGCATAAACTGTTACTTTTACCGCAATAAATAATTTTCTGTCACATTGTTATTGAATAATTAGATCCCTATATGTTAGTATACCCACAAGACTGGTTGGCGTTCTTTTTACGATTTCTCACAGGCGGATACGGGATTTTGAAACTTTGGGTAGGTTCGAAACTTAGGGACCGCGATGGGCGGGTGAATTTGGACTTTTAACAGTCCTTGACATCCGCTTGCTTGACGGGGGGAGGGTTTTATCTATTGCTTCAGTAATATTACATACATATAATTTATGTGTTATGATGTTGTCGTATCTAGTATAGCAGCCTCACAACATCATTTCTTTGACTAAAACTTCATCCTCATCTGAAAAGCCTGAATGACAAACAGACTCGGCCGGGGGTTGCAACACCTTAATTAAGTCTTATCACAGGCGTCAGTTAGTGCCGGCTCGCCTGCTATCAGAGATAGTTCAAGTTATAAAGACGCTTTTATGACCCGTCCCCTGAGGTGAGGTTACAGCGTTCCATCATTAACACACTGCGTATACATAGGTTCTGCCTGAAGGGGGGACCCAGCGGCTCTCCCCGCCAACCCCACCCCGTCCATCAGTCCTCGTCTTAGGGGGTATTTGAACACGTAGACCACCCCCACCATAACCGCCACCCGCCCATCCCTGTCAATTGAAATCGCCTTGCACCCCCTGCTAGCATCCACGAACCCCAGGTTTTCACTGCAAAATGGCGCGCGCGAATCTCGTTTCCTGAATACCGCTGAAAGAGATGGCTTGGTGCGCGTGGCAACCGGTGAGCACGTACGTTCGGGCTAAACCGGGTCAGGGTTGTCTGCGGGGTCAGGGACAGACAGACATGACAGACTGGGCGTGGAGACGGCTGTAAAGCCAAGGTCAAGGTGCGCGGTCAGCCTTGGCTGTTCAAGGGACATGCCGGTGTCGTAGAGTTGCGGTCCTGGCCGAATGCAGGTAGGACCGTAACTAACATAGTTACGCAATAGTGTGTGTGTGTGTGTGTGTGGGGGGGGGGGGGGGGGCGGGATGAAGCCACACAGTAGTGTGTGTGTGGGTAGGGTGGGGGGGGGGGGCAGGGGGTTAGGGAGCAGGTAACTGAAAAGTAGGGGTACAGATGATGTGTTACGGGATTAAACGCAAAGGGACTTCCAAAGGATGAATCCCCACATATTGTGCGGCGATCATTTGACGTTTCGTGACGTATAAGTATGTTTGAAGAGCCGGTGCTGCACGCAGGAGAGCAGGAGAGTAAAATCCTACTTCAGATATTATGAATTCAACGCATGTAACACGTTCTGTTCACATCCTTTCTTAAAAATACCAAATCAAATGAATATCCAGACAAATCCTGAACCTGCCCATAATTAGCATGGTTAACAATGAAACCGGAACCTGCATCTACGTCTTTTGGCGCGAAAATTGCAGCTTTGATCGTTCAGTTCAGGCCAGAGTTAGTAAAGATGAGTAAAAAATGCGACACTTACGTAACCGTGAGCCATATAATTTTAAAAAAAACCCATATTGCTTATATATTTATCCTTCTATGGGTAAATTTAAATTAATTGTACGAATTAATTTCCTCAGAAGCTGGCCTTTAAGCGTTCCTTTAATAGAGGTAAACAACGTTTTTTGCTTATAAAACTAATTAATGTTTAAATACCCTTTCCGCATTGTAAGTAGTAGGCTGCCTCCCTTCCCTACAACGTAATCAAGGTTACTTGTAATTAATCTGTGTCTATATTGCGGAGATGATCCGTACCATTATAAATTTAGTACACTTATACACGTACATACCGAGGCGGATGCATTTTGGAAAACGAGAGGGTGCAATTTGGGTAACCTGAGCGCTGCGAAATACGTTGAGGACCTGTTGGGGGGAGGGGAGGACTCCAACAAGAAGAACAAAGAAATTTACATTCAAATTGGAGTGCAATTTTCCATCAAAAGGGCCTCCACGCTCTAAAATGTGTGTGGGAGGGGGCGGTCCGGACCCCTGGAGCCCCACCCCCTCCCACCTGGATCCACCGGTGATACATCATCAGGCTTAGTTTTCGTCTCCCACTGTATTCCATTGGACACCCCTCTCCTCTATGGCTTGTTGCATGCTGTTGTCCCGCATAGAAAGGCGTATCAAATACATTAGAAATGGCAGCTTTCATTAGCCATTCATCGAGAAAAGGAAAGGGAACCGCGGGTAAATCACAGTCCACATCTGTCTGGGGCAGGGCCAGGGAGCCGCCGCTTGGCGGACCATGTGTTCAGCGCAGTCACAACGTGCGCGGAAGGAGTGGGCGAGCGACGTCTGTGTGCCGCCTTCTCATCGTCGACCCCTTGGTCTCAATACCTCTCTATATATTACCACGAGTTGAGAGTAGGAGGAGGTGGAGGTGGGGGCTGGGCAGGCAGAAGGAGGTGGAGGTGGGGGCTGGGCCGGCAGAAGGAGGTGGCGGTGGGGGCTGGGCAGGCAAGTCTTTGTGGACCCCCGTTCCTCACCGAGGAGGCAGGAGCGCGTGCCCGCCACGCGACACGCTTCTTGGATACCATTCAACTAGAGCAAGGTTTACGACTAAGTCAGAAAAAAAAACTTATAAAGGGGTCCTCTAAAGGAGTTGTATACATATATTTATCGAGAATATGTCTGTCACTTTTTTTTCACTCGCTTATGTACTATGGTATAGCTGAAAATGGCTCAAAAACGTGAGCACATGAGAGCACGTCAAGGAACTATTGACACAATTGAAATGGGGGATACATGTTAGACCTCGTACCATAGGTAACTGAAGGCACATTATTTGAGTTTACCTAATATTGTGGCAGGACAAAAAGCCCCATGTACCAAGTTAGCGACGCACCTGCAGTCCGTTTGCACCCAAATGGAGCCCCGCGACAGGCACGCGACAGACCAGCAGTCGAGCAGACGGCCCCTACTGATCAAGGTCACCTTTCCGCCTGGCCGAATACGTATTTCACTCCGCTTTGTGCTTGTTCAATGGCAATGGAGTAATAAATTACTGAATTTGGCTCCTTCATCAACAGGCCAGTGTCAAATATCTACAGAATAAAAAAACTACATAGGCCGGTACATATATCTATAATGATATATGCGGTAATTAAGTGTATTGGTGTTGACATTTCAAGGGCTTTAATATTTCGGGGGTTTTCTTTTGATCATTTACATTCGGCTGCCGGAGATACTGTAAGCAGCAAATCCCGGGATTGTTTACTAAGACCAGAAAACACATGGATTTAGAAGACTTCACTAAACGTAACACGTACATAGTTCATTTCAATATAAACTAAAGTTACATATACATGTACATATATTTCCCGCCAATTACATATATTCCGCATAGTATGCCATAGACATTTACTGTAACTTTAAAATTGGAATCGAATGATAAATATGGTAGAAAATATATTTTGTGTTTCACAGCTGACCATCAATTGAAACCTATACGTGAGCTCCGCCACAGGTTCGTGTATAATCCACCGTTTTAAGGATGTTGTGCAGGCTCACGGCAACACATTTGTATGAGAAGAATAGATAATTTTTGCCCTAAGCGGGTCATGACATATTAGGTTTTTGATATGCCGACATGATTTTGGCGGCAAACAATCGTTTGAATAGCTCCAACGTTGTTCCCATAGTAACGGCGTTTCAATAGTTGGGACTACAATATTGTTAACTGTAACCGTGTAGAATTAGTCAAACAGATATACACTAGTACATTTATCGTCTCACATAAACCGGACAAAAACGCCTGTTCACATAAAAAGTAGCTTAATTGCTCGAGGACCGATTGTCAAACTATTACAACTGACGTAATTATACGTACGTAATTATACGTACGTAATTATCAAACTGTTTGTAACTGGTTATCTTTGTGGTTGTGTGTAACTTGAATGCTGAGGTCTACGACGTTTAAGCGATAGACCCTCGATTATCACTGGATTTACGCGTTATCATGGCAAACTCACTGTACCAAGGGAATCACATTCCTTTATTCCAGTTAATAAGCAGCAGCGTAAAAACATCACAAAAGTGACAGAAACGGGAATAAATGCAGCGAACTGCGAGCAACAACCTTACAATAAATGATTAACTGTCGATGAAAGAAGCTGTCATGGCAGCGAACAACAAATATACTAATCGTAGTGCCAGTCCCTCTACCTCGCACAACGCAATAAAGTATCTAAAGAAGGACAAAGACTTCAATTGAGCAATAAAACACAACACTAAAAGCACGTACGTGTGTTGTTGTCGATTCTGACCTTGTCAATTCTGACCCGAAGGCAGTGGAAATATAACTGCTCCCCATTTTCATCCGTCTGCTTTTGATTTTAGCCGGGTCAAGGACATACCACGATCTCATAGCATCAGTAACACTAATAATTTGCCACTAAAGATACTTCAACACGTTAATGGAAGTGTCAGTCAAGAATAAATTGCTACTGTGTGACCGATTTTTTTTTCACACATATATACGGGGTCGAGTCAGAATTGACAAGGCAGGTCAGAATTGACAACCACACATGCATTGGAGACGTTCGTTACACGAACTGCACACAGAACAACTTTTATCTATTAGAGCCACGTAAATGGGATACGTGTGGGCGAAAGACGCAACTGCGGATGTCCTGGAAAGTCTGGTACGGATTGGAAAGTGAGATCCAAGTATTATCACACGCCTCAAGCGTTACAAGCGAAGGGAACATTACATGGACGCATTATGAGGATATTGCACGGGCACATTATGACGTGTATCTGCACAAATTACCCTGGGACCGGCACGAAGCCGCAACATTCATCATTTTTGTTTAAAATAGAACATAAATATTGGACGCGATGTCCAGTAGCATTAAAGGTAATCAATACAATTATGACAAGCTAATGCCAAATCCCAACGTCGGTACATTCTTACAGAGATAAAAGTAGCAATACATTGTCAGTGAGTTGGGTGTAGTAATACTATGTTGATACGGCGACGAGTGCTGGGTCATGCCTGTATGTCATATCTCTTGGTGCAGGTGAATCACAGCAACCGAATACACGAGACGTGACCACAAAAAGTACATGAACGTACAATTGTAAATTCTACAACAGAAGATAAATAAGAACCAATTGGAAACCAGATGGCCGATGACTTCAGAACAGGTTTCAGCAGTTTGTACTCTTGCGAAATGAGCAAAAAAGTATACGAGACGTGAAGTCCATTTTAACATTTGACTGTCGATGTTCTTGGGGCACAATCGTTTAATTTCTAACATTTCTTTTAAATGAACGATCAATTTCCTGACGAGTGACGAGGCTCATGTAATTCCCGGTCGGGTTCCTGTATAGCTCACGTACTACTCGTCCACTCCTATTATGGTGGATTTCATCGCACCTAACTAACTCGTAGATAAATTCGCGAGCTTGCCTTATTTTATTCCGGCAAGCAATGATTCGTCCACCACAGTAAATGGTGATCAAGTCCAATACCAAATATCCCACAGGCCGAATGGAGCGGGCAGGCCTCACTCAGTCACGCGCTGGCTACCACGTCATTGATGTGCCAATGGCAGCACTCGGTAGACGCGGAACGTCCTGTTGTGGAAGGCCAGCTTGAAGTATTTTGAGTATTCAGGCGACTGGTGTCTGACTTCATCACAGAGCCTTGGCACAGTAGAATGAACCAGGTCCTGGTGGTCGACGGCAGTCGCGGTCTCCGGCACCTACAGACAAGTACTTCCATTATTAAGTTGCAATGAAGAACCTACACTGTCATATACAGCGGTGACGCTATATCAACGACAGGCATCTACGAACCGTTTATCCGGTGTATTGGGTAATTGTCAATTATTATATACTAATATAACAGCCGGGGGGAGAGACCAAGAATATGTCACACAAAACCAGAAGAAACGTGTGAGACCCAAGCCACTACACGGAGAGAGAAACTCCTCCATTAGTATCCACAACAGCACTAGTTGTGCGTGTTGAGTGAGCTAAAGGGCAGTCTATGCAGACTCACCACTCCGTTATCCAGATCCATGAGCTCCGGAAGGCGACAGTGTATGTGGGCCGCCAGACAGATGCTGTCCTCCAGTATGATGTAGCTGGCCTGGTACCTGTGCAGGATGGCCGACACGTCCTCTGGCTCTCTTCGCGCGTACATCTGGTACAGCTGTCAAGAGCAATACACAACCTCTCAAGTCTAAACACAGTCACGTTGTTGAGACGTTACGACTGTACGGGGCCACGCCGCAAAGTCCACATACGAGTACGCGGGTGTACATGACCAGATCGCTTCTATTCACTTGAGGTAAATCATAATTATTCCTAGAGTTTGTCCAACATTAAAAACAATCCCATATTAGTCGAGATTGTTCAAGAAACTGACACTATGTAATATCAATCATTCGGCATAGTAACTCTCAAGTCAAAAATGGTGTATGTTGAGGACATTGTTGAAGAGGGGATTACCTCCCTGGTCCGGTCTCGCAGGCTCTTGTTCTCGTAGTGTGGGTGGTTAGTGATGGGGCGACCAGTGCACAGCTTCACCCCAGCCAAGAGCTGCATACTGCCACTGAAGGCTGCCGTCCTAGGAGTCTTCTCACTGAACCCACAACCACACATATCTTGGTCAACATTCTGAGATACGCAGATTAAATTATGTACATAGTTCACATATATGACGATATTTTTAAATGCACAAACATGGAAATGAGTAAACCATGGAAAACAAATATGAACCATAATTCAAGGGAACATAATACTGAGCAAACCCTGAAGCGTCTCTTACTTGATCCAGTTCATCAACTCCACAGTGTCTGGATCATAAAACTCTCGTAGCTCCCCAAGCTCTTTCAATGAAGGGGGTAAGGCCTACAAATGTCATAAAAATCATATTACCGAAGTACATTGCAACACAGACTCGACAAGAGATGGTCACGAATGAGAATTATGCGTGCTAAATAGATTAGCTCAACACGTTCCGATAAAGTTAACATAAGGATCTAAGTTAAGGTTACTATAAACCACTATATACCACTGACCTTAAAACAAGCACACAATGATCCTCGAAATATTACTTACCACGTACAACAGAAGCCCCAGCACAACTATGGCGATAAAGTGTCTCGAAAAACGCATCTGAAAAAAACACATTAAAAGTTGCTCATCCAGAATTCAAGTTTCCAAAGATATATAAAGGCGCTTAATTATGCGTTCGCATCTCGTGAAATTTCCCTCATCAGCTTTAAGTGTTCCTGATAATCGACATCATAACCCCCTCCACACATCAAATAGCGCAACACGGAGAAGGAGTGAAGAATTGGCGATTACATGTACAGCTGCGATATTCCCTTGCTGCGCGCCGTGCTACTTGTCAGGGACATTGGGGATGTCTCTGTACCCGCGCATATACCAATACCGATCCCGATGCCAATGGAATAAACTGATTGGTGGATTTGTGAAGGTGGGTGGGCACGGTGAAGCACTGGAAGACGTCAGGCATACCGCTGCATTGGTTCCAAGCTTGAGTCGTTGTAGTAGCCACACCCACACGGTCTCGTCGGCGACTCCCACACTGGCCAGGATGCACATGTACGGGGTCCACATCATCTTCATGCGCTCCATGATGAGACCCAGACCAGCAAAGAACACCGTCTGGACTGGAAACAGAGCTCAGGTGTCAAGGAGAAAGGCTCAACCAGTCGAGCGTACGTGTATCGGCGGTTAGAAAATAATGAACGGATCATGGTTATTTAATGACATGAGCACAGGTATAGGATTCGTAATCAAGTTTAATTAAAAGAAGCATGGACGCAAGTGATGACTGCCGATATCAGAAACAATAAATAACACTTCAAGGACGCAGCGCCATGTATGTGCGTCACGTACTTGCGTGATATGCCAGTTCCGGTCTCTGTTGGTATACACCTTCCTCACTTGACGCAGTACTGCAACGACATTCACATTGAAAGGATCCGAAACCTCTACAGCTGCATGCTTTCACGCAGACATTAAAACTATTCTGGAGAGTTAGTGGACACAGTTCCTATTCGTACTGGAGTACTCGGACTGGAGTACTCGGACTGGAGTACTCGGACTGGAGTACTCGGACCGGAGTACTCGGACTCCATAAGCAAAGTATGCAAACCATACGTGACTTCACTTTAAATGTCAGCGAAACGACAGCGATATCCGAATTCTCATGACACAGTAGACAGGAAAATTACGCTTGCCCACATATTTACGCACCAGTCTGGCTAAAAAGTGTGCAACAATATAGCTTTAATTTTTGTGTGTGCACTCTACATTCGCAATGATGGCATAAGGACATATCATTTCGATTGACGATTTCCAACGTACCTCAAGGCAACAAAACGTCATACGAACTTTAAGCAAATAATCATCTAAAGATCGTTTCGTTCAAGTACCGGCATTTCCTGATGACGTCATAGGCCAAGGTGACGAGTGCTATGAGATGGACGGCTAGATAAATCGGGAACAGGAGGTTCTGCGACAGTCGTGAGAAGGTATCCAGTTCCAAAAAGTTGAAGGCGCCATGACAAAGGTATAAGTTGGTATCGAAATCTCTGCAAAACAGAACATGCACCAGATACAAACAATAATAATTTGTAATCAGCAATTTCCATTGTTATAAATAATGTTCTCCTCATATTTCTGGTTATAGATATCTACTAAACGGGGCGCTTACAAATTATTAGTAGCAACAGGTCTCGCTCGTTGGCATTTACACAGTAGCTTTCACCGATAAAGGAACTAAATTCAACTAACCTGAAGGTATCCAAACCAAGTTTCACCATTAAGAACCGATAGATATGGGTATCAGCTTCATGCTTAATGACAACCTGACATGAAAATGAAAGAGCATTATAACTAACTACAGTGTATAACGGTCCAAGAACAGCCTGCACATTAAATTATACCGGCACGTAATTGAAACCTTTTCTTTCTAATGTCAAATACATAGTAAGCACGAGGATCACTTGTCTAATCAATGAAGTACTCTAAATTTTTACACTTAATTGGAGCCGTCTTTATGCCATATTACAACCATATTCGATTGAGAGGCACATAGTTTATCAGCTTGGAAACACAACAAAAAATAACCACCACAACAATAATGATAATAACAGCAAACATCATTTTGCTTAAAACTAAAGTTAGCAGGACCACCGGCACTATCATGGTAAAAATAGTAAAAAAGCATTTACCTTCAGACATACGTTGGTCAGGATTGTTTGCACAAATAACCAGAGAACAATGAGTAGCACGGATTTGAGACGAAGACAGACACTGCCACGGAATGTTGTTCCACGTCGCTCCTAAAATACAAACAAATAGTCTAAAGCGTCGAGCGCGGGTTCTCAATGAATTTCTGCTGAGAGACTGCAAATATTTCTTAGTGACATAAATGAATACGTGACCTAATTGCTGGCCTAGCACTCCTCACCTGAACAAACAGTATCGTGAGCGCTGACGACACGAAGCTCAGATGAATTCCAGTTACAATCATAGGATTGCCGAACTGCAGCAAGCACACAGATAGCATGGCTGCAAGCTGAATAACATACATGCCACGAATCTGTAACAAAGAGATAAAAAGAAAGATTAGGCATGTATTTTATCTGTCATATGTTCAAAGACTGGACATACCGCCTTGATATTTCAAGACCATAACGCTCTTTCGGTTAGCAACGGTGGAAAGCAACGGCTGCGCTCTTGGTTTCCTTATGCGTACACTGTCGTTTATCCCACAAAAAATGTCAGTGATTGTTCACCAATCCATTCCAACATTACTTTAATCGTATGAATCAGATGACTCAAGCATTCAACGCGCAACTTACATTCACCTAAAACACCGTACGACACAAAGGAATCAAAAGAGAAAACAAGTGTCTACGAATGTTAGATTGTCACCTATCGAATATACTCGCCTTGCTGCGGGGCACAAGCTCAAAAAGCTGAGTGACGAACAGTGTCGCCGCTTGCAGCTGTAGGATGAACTGGTTGAACTGCCACGTCACCGCAAAAAACAGGGTGCTCACAAATAAACCTAGCAGGCAGAACCTCTGAAATTAACAAGTAAATATGTCACATACATTGACAAAATGTGCAGGCACACTGCCATAGCACTGGACCGCATGATGTACCTACTTAGTTTGATAAGTGGACCTCATGATGTACCTGCTTAGCTTGCTATGTAGACCTCATGATGTACCCGCTTAGCTCGCTATATGGACTGCATGATGTACCTGGTTAGATTGCTATATGGACCTCATGATGTACCCGCTTAGCTCGCAATGTGGACCTCATGATGTACCTGCGCAGCTCGCAATGTGGACCGCATGATGTACCTGTTTAGCTCACTATGTGGACCGCATGATGTACCTGTTTATCTCACTATGTGGACCTCATGATGGGACCTGTTTAGCTCACTATGTGGACCTCAAGATGTACCTGTTTAGCTCGCTATATGGACCTCATGATGTACCTACTTAGTTTGGTAAGTGGACCTCATCATGTACCTGCTTAGCTCGCAATGTGGACCGCATGATGTACCTGTTTAGCTCACTATGTGGACCTCATGATGTACCTGTTAAGCTCGCTATGTGGACCTCATGATGTACCTACTTAGCTTGCGATATGGACCTCATGATGTACCTGTTTAGCTCACTATGTGGACCGCATGATGTACCTACTTAGTTTGATAAGTGGACCTCATGATGTACCTACTTAGTTTGATAAGTGGACCTCATGATGTACCTGCTTAGCTTGCTATGTAGACCTCATGATGTTCCCGCTTAGCTCGCTATGTGGACCGCATGATGTACCTGGTTAGATTGCTATATGGACCTCATAATGTACCCGCTTAGCTCGCAATGTGGACCTCATGATGTACCTGCTTAGCTCGCAATGTGGACCGCATGATGTACCTGTTTAGCTCGCTATATGGACCTCATGATGTACCTACTTAGTTTGATAAGTGGACCTCATGATGTACCTACTTAGTTTGATAAGTGGACCTCATGATGTACCTACTTAGCTTGCGATATGGACCTCATGATGTACCTGTTTAGCTCGCTATGTGGACCGCATGATGTACCTACTTAGTTTGATAAGTGGACCTCATGATGTACCTACTTAGTTTGATAAATGGACCTCATGATGTACCTGCTTAGCTGGCTATGTAAACCTCATGATGTACCGCTTAGCTCGCTATGTGGACCGCATGATGTAACTGGTTAGATTGCTATGTGGACCTCATGATGTACCCGCTTAGCTCGCAATGTGGACCTCATGATGTACCTGCTTAGCTCGCAATGTGGACCGCATGATGTACCTGTTTAGCTCACTATGTGGACCTCATGATGTACCTGTTTAGCTCGCTATGTGGACCGCATGATGTACCTACTTAGTTTGATAAGTGGACCTCATGATGTACCTGCTTAGCTTGCTATGTAGACCTCATGATGTACCCGCTTAGCTCGCTATATGGACTGCATGATGTACCTGGTTAGATTGCTATATGGACCTCATGATGTACCCGCTTAGCTCGCAATGTGGACCTCATGATGTACCTGCGCAGCTCGCAATGTGGACCGCATGATGTACCTGTTTAGCTCACTATGTGGACCGCATGATGTACCTGTTTATCTCACTATGTGGACCTCATGATGGGACCTGTTTAGCTCACTATGTGGACCTCAAGATGTACCTGTTTAGCTCGCTATATGGACCTCATGATGTACCTACTTAGTTTGGTAAGTGGACCTCATCATGTACCTGCTTAGCTCGCAATGTGGACCGCATGATGTACCTGTTTAGCTCACTATGTGGACCTCATGATGTACCTGTTAAGCTCGCTATGTGGACCTCATGATGTACCTACTTAGCTTGCGATATGGACCTCATGATGTACCTGTTTAGCTCACTATGTGGACCGCATGATGTACCTACTTAGTTTGATAAGTGGACCTCATGATGTACCTACTTAGTTTGATAAGTGGACCTCATGATGTACCTGCTTAGCTTGCTATGTAGACCTCATGATGTTCCCGCTTAGCTCGCTATGTGGACCGCATGATGTACCTGGTTAGATTGCTATATGGACCTCATAATGTACCCGCTTAGCTCGCAATGTGGACCTCATGATGTACCTGCTTAGCTCGCAATGTGGACCGCATGATGTACCTGTTTAGCTCACTATGTGGACCGCATGATGTACCTGTTTAGCTCGCTATATGGACCTCATGATGTACCTACTTAGTTTGATAAGTGGACCTCATGATGTACCTACTTAGTTTGATAAGTGGACCTCATGATGTACCTACTTAGCTTGCGATATGGACCTCATGATGTACCTGTTTAGCTCGCTATGTGGACCGCATGATGTACCTACTTAGTTTGATAAGTGGACCTCATGATGTACCTACTTAGTTTGATAAATGGACCTCATGATGTACCTGCTTAGCTGGCTATGTAAACCTCATGATGTACCGCTTAGCTCGCTATGTGGACCGCATGATGTAACTGGTTAGATTGCTATGTGGACCTCATGATGTACCCGCTTAGCTCGCAATGTGGACCTCATGATGTACCTGCTTAGCTCGCAATGTGGACCGCATGATGTACCTGTTTAGCTCACTATGTGGACCTCATGATGTACCTGTTTAGCTCACTATGTGGACCTCATGATGTACCTGTTTAGCTCGCTATATGGACCTCATGATGTACCTACTTAGTTTGATAAGTGGACCTCATGATGTACCTACTTAGTTTGATAAGTGGACCTCATGATGTACCTGCTTAGCTTGCTATGTAGACCTCATGATGTACCTACTTAGCTTGCGATATGGACCTCATGATGTACCTACTTACCTTGCTATGTTGATCTAATGATTTACCTACTTAGCTTGCGATATGAACCTCATGATGTGCCTGTTTAGCCCGCTATGTGACCCTCATGTTGTACCTACTTAGCTCGCTATGTGGATCTCATGATTTACCTACTTAGCTTGCGATATGAACCTCATGATGTGCCTGTTTAGCCCGCTATGTGACCCTCATGTTGTACCTACTTAGCTCGCTATGTGGATCTCATGATTTACCTACTTAGCTTGCGATATGAACCTCATGATGTGCCTTTTTAGCCCGCTATGTGACCCTCATGTTGTACCTGCTTAGCTTGCAATGTGGACATCATGATGTACCTACTTAGCTTGCGATTTGGACCTCATGATGTACCTGTTTAGCTCACTATGTGGACCTCATGATGTGCCTGTTTAGCCCGCTATGTGAACCTCATGATGTACCTGCTTAGCTTGCTACGTGGACCTCATGATTTACCTACTTAGCTCGCTATGTGGATCCCATGATTTACCTACTTAGCTTGCGATATGAACCTCATGATGTACCTGCTTAGCTTGCTATGGTGACCTCATGATGTACCTGTTTAGCTCGCTATGTGGACCTCATGATGTACCTACTTAGTTTGGTAAGTGGACCTCACGATGTACCTGCTTAGCTTGCTATGTGGACCACATGATGTACCTGTTTAGCTCGCTATATGGACCTCATGATGTATCTACTTAGTTTGGTAAGTGGACCTCATGATGTACCTGCTTAGCTTGCTATGTGGACCTCATGATGTACCTGTTTAGCTCACTATGTGGACCGCTTGATGTACCTACTTAGTTTGATAAGTGGACCTCATGATGTACCTACTTAGTTTGATAAGTAGACCTCATGATGTACCTGCTTAGCTTGCTATGTAGACCTCATGATGTACCCGCTTAGCTCGCTATGTGGACCGCATGATGTACCTGGTTAGATTGCTATATGGACCTCATTATGTACCCGCCTAGCTTGCTACGTGGACCGCATAATGTATCTGCTCAGCTTGCTATATGGACCTCATCTACTTAGCTTGCTATGTAGACCTCATGATGTACCTGCTTAGCTCGCTATGTGGACCTCATAATGTACATGCTTAGATTGCTATGTGGACCTCATGATGTACCTGCTTAGATTGCTATACGGACCTCATGATGTACTTGTTTAGCTCGCTATGTGAATCTCATTATGTACCTGCTTAGCCTTCGATATGGAGGGCGAGAAGTACCACGTGACCATTGCCAGCTGTAGCCAAAGAAACGGCAGAGAGAAGCTCTCTCGCAGCGGTACCGTGTAGCTCACTCTGGTTGTGTCGGCCCTGCCAAAGATCACAAGTAACTAATGAAAAACATTTGATGTCATACATAAGTAAATCTAAATGGGAAACATATAAGCTATATATTATTAGTTTTTTCTTATTTTCATTTTGTAAAGGAACAATTATTATATATTGCGAAGTGCCCCAGCTTGTCATTGTTATCGCTAGATTCGCTACATCATACCATGATGATCCTCATTGCATTATAAATATGTGCAAGTGACTAGTGGACAGCGTTATCGATTTAGTAAAATTTAAGGTGATCTTCCGGCGATGAATTAGGCAAACCATGGTGTTTGCATTATCAGTACGCGGTCTCAAAATATGAATAAAATATTACATGTATATATAACACAACATCAGTGACATACTTGTTGAGAACGTAAAATGCCACGCTCAGAGCCCCAGCTATCCAGGAGCGGCTAAGCTGCCACGTTATCGAGAACAGCGCCATTACAAGCACTCCATGTAGAATGAAGACAGATTTGACGTAGAACAATATTGGCAGGAAAGACTTCTGTAAAGAATAAAGTAACACTGTTTACGGCTTTAAAATGCGGTAGACATTTCCATATTACGTTTACAAAGCACTAACAATTTATGTTTAAGGACCGCATTTAGCATAATGAAATATGGACCATGTACTTCTTATTACGAGTGTTCTTACCTGTATCAATGGCACATTCCTATATACAGCGGCAAGTAGGACTTCTTGAAATACATTCATCCTTGACAGCACGTTCATTGTGGTCATGTGTTCTGTAGTGTTGTCATACATCAGCTCATTCATACCTGCAATGTAAGCATCAACGTATAAGCGGTAGTACGAGTTTTTTTCATTATCTATGCAGATCCATGCGGAAGGTACATGTATATGTAAACTAATTTCGATTAATTCGGCCATACACTATGAAGCAATAGATGGTAACAATGGGATTATCATCAACACTCTATTTATCTTGCCGCCAATTAAACTAAAATTAAAACTAAAATTAAAATACCCGGTAGTTAATCAGAGTTGAGATAAATATAAACATAAAATGTAAACCCGGAAAGTCATTTTGTCTGGGGAATGAGGACCAGCCGAGGGATTCCGATGGGCAACCAGAAGTAGCCCGAGGGCAGAGCGAGACAGGGTGAGGGTTGCCCCAGGGGCAGGGGTTTGAATACAAGAACAATGTAGAGCTTAAGGGCCAGGAGGCGCCATTTGAGGCAATTCTGAATCCCGGCATTGCTAAATGATAAAAAAAATGTAAAATATAATCTGACTAAGTTACATATCTCGTGATATGAAAGCATGCTGCGCTGCTGGCCCAGACGAATCGGAGAAGATCCCCTGGTCACTTGCCCCACTCTTTAAAACCGGATTTACACGAATAACACAAATGACAACATTCGTGATAAGAAAACAAATCAAACAATGCGTCCAGATCATTTATACCAATTACCCCTTTCATTCAGAGAGAAAATGCGTGACTTAGTGAATACGTTACCTGCAACCAGCGATGGGGCGTTTACCATCTGCTTGTAATAGGAGTAGTACAGGCCCGCCTCAGTCCTGAATGATATTTCGCGCTCCACCTCCTGCAAATGCCATAAAACATAAAGACTTGCAATAGACTTTACCACTAGAAGCTTGGCTGTGTGCCCAGCAGTCATTGGTAATAGCTAAATGACGTCGGTCACGGGCGTCAGGCAGTGTGTCTTATTACCTATTCCTAATCACCGGCCTAAAAGCAAGAAATACAAAATAAGGGGGACACAATTAAACACATTCTCACCTGTATGTGCGTGAACCACATCCTATTATCCAGCAACTTATAGGTATACGATATATATATATATATATATATATATATATCCAAGAACAGTTGCTAAAACAGCACAAACTGGCCGCTCGATGATTCTAGGAAAACTATGAATATGTTCTTGGGGTTGTAAGGCGTTGATCGATCCTCGCATGGTTTGGTAGCAATCGTGTTCGATAAGTGTTTTTTTCTGCGATGTGGTAAGCCCATAGTGTCAAGAGCCATTTTATCTCCTTTCTTCAAGGAATATCTGGGCACTAACAATTCACTTTGGTTAAAGTGACCAGCTGCAACTTGGCAGCTGCCCTCCATTGTCAACATTAATCTAATCAATAGAGGGCCCTGTGAGATCGAAGAGCAATGTGTGACGCAGTGAATTAATGTCTACATTAGTTCAAAGGTCACCATGAACTGAGCCTCTTGGCGATAGTCCCATTATTAATCCGCGTCGATTGGCAATGAGGCATCTGTCGTCACTGTTGAACGTAGACAAACAAGAAGGCAACTCTTAAGATGTCAGCGAAACGCTTGGATCAATAGACCGTCTTTAGAGTAACATCCTGCGAGACAACGCTCATGATCTTGCGGTACCTACATCAGAAATACATGCGACTGAATTTGTAACAAAATGCCGTTGTTTAAAGGGAACCACCGCTAACGCTGCTTTACCGATTCATATAATACCCAATTCTCTATCCTCCAAATTACAGAATTTTTCGTCCTATCTATAGCTCACAATAAAATTTAGAAGTGACCGCCGGGCACGATTTTGTCCGCGATTGACCAATCAGGAGGCGAGACTCTAATTTATTCAAACCGGAAATTGCGCCTATTGTGTGAGCAAAACAAGAGCGCGTGATCATCGCTAATATAAAGAGCTGCGATTCTAACTCCAATCATGGCATCGTTGCGGAGTCCATCGTCGCAAGACGTATATCAATTTTTTGGATGGTACATTTCCATTAAACACTAAGATCATGTTCTACTGCGCGGCTTGGAACTGCCGCTGTTCATCTATAAATCGCGGCCCTGACCTCTCTCCCTGCGAGTGATAACATAAGGCTGTGCCACATGAATAGTCACAATACGCGTCACTGCTCCCGGCAAAATGGCGCTCTGCTTGACATTGCTGGGGGCGGGTTGCCTTAATTTTTTTCTCCTTACCAGTCGGCCGAAACGAAGCGTTAAAACTCGCCAATTTAGCTTTAAGATGTAAACTTTCGGTGCTGATCGCGATTAAACTAGGTTGGACACCCGCTTTAACAATAACAAGTGCGATATATGTAACTGTCTTACCTTAATATTAGAAAACCAAAGTGTGTTTTCATGCAGTGTATCAGCATATACAGCATACTGATATCCAAGGATGATCGCCATTGTTATTCCAACTGCCAAGCTGATTTTCGAAAGGAACCATCCTAAGGCCTCATTGTCCTCGGCTGCCTCTTGTCTTCTCAAGGCCTGGTCAGACGTCATTTTTGCCTCATGAGCATTGTCCCCATCAGAAAACTCCTGAGGTTTAACTCCCTCGGGTGCGGTAGTCACGTCTCTACCACCCCCTTTCTGTCTCCTTCTCTGGCGCGTTGATTCTTGCGTATTTCCCAACATGATGACACTAGGTCCAAAGTCTTTATGTTATCCTACATACTAAGGGAGAATAAAGACATAAATTTCATGGCAACTTCATCCTAGTCACACATTGATATAGCAGCGCATGGAATGGTATATAGCATTTTTTTTACTTTGGTCTGTCCAAGTCCTGTTAATAGATCTGAAGTCTCGTGAATATATATTGTACATTTTTTACTTCTACCTAGGTAGGCATACTGATTGGAAATATAGCTACTGTTATACTTAAGTATTGTGAACTTGTTCTCTCTGGGTGAGGCTAAGTATCAATATACTTCTGAGGTGCAATTTATATTATATGTAGTACATATATTTTAGCATGTTTAGAGAGGGTTATCACTAGCCCTGTCTAATTATTAGAGACCTACAGTTGGACTGTGTGCTGTGACAGTTGTCATGAACGAAGTCATTTAAATATATGTACCTGGTATATGGCACAAGAAAGGGTACATACTGAAATCTTGGTTTCTTTTGCTAAATAACTGAATTATAAAGTGTGGATTTACACCCTTTTCTCTCTTTAATATTGGGAAAGCACTCCCATGGTGGCTATGCTGTTTTGCAGTTTGGGCTTACTTGCACAATCTTATAGTAAATGTAATGTTGGACAATACCACCACAACTATGTATAAGAACAGCGATCTAATAATGTGCTTACACACTCTCATAAGATACCTGCTGAGACCTCAGAATCAGTTCTCAAGGTCTAGCTAATAAGCACACAACTGACTATAAATGATGTCAATACAAAATTTAATGAGACAGTGAAGCTTCTTCTCTCATTCTTTCAGAAATATCATATCTTGAGATATGAATTCTGATAACAGTCTGTAATATCATCAATGTAAGTCATGCTATACCACAAACATGATTATTTGTAGGGATCATTATCATGAAACTACATGAAATCAAACCAGAATGAATACCAACAAGATGTAGAGATGTTAAGGGGCTGTTTTAAAGTAGTTGGGCCTAAATACTGACCGCTCAGATCTATTGACTGACCCTGAGAAGTAAATAAAATGACCCCCTCTCAGACACTGCTGTTCATCAAATATACCAGTAATACCAGTGCCTACAAATATGGCATTATTTACTTTTTTTGATCCTGGCATGATTTTGCCTTGTGAGCTTCAGTACCATACATTAGTAGGGGGTGTTGTATTCATGATTGAGTATTGGTAGTTGAGCATGTTGAGTTAAGTTAAGTTGTGCCTTAATATGTGACTTTTAAGATTATGGGCAATCTGCATATTATTTTTAATCAGTCAGATAGTGAGTAAATTTCTTTGGTAGCCCAGATATATCCCTAAGGTAAACTGTATCAGTATACCTCCAGACATGTCTTTCACCTGCTCAAGAAATCATCAGCCCAAAAGATATCCACGAAAATAAACTTTCCACCTCTCACCGCCACTTAAATATATCAATACACCTAGTTGTAGGACTACACAAGAACAAGTACAGTTGGGTGTAATGACTTTACATGTTGTCTCTTTTTTACGAGAGTAACATCTTATTTTCAGACTATACCAGACCCATGTCATCCCTAAAAGTAAAAATACACTTGGTCAGGCCTTTTGGGGGGCTTTGATCCATAGCCTAGAAGGTTATGGCTCAAAGTTCCTGTGCCTGGTGGCATACCCTGGTACCCTTGCTGGACCAATCTTAAGAAATGCACCCAGTGAACAGTTTGTTCAACCATTGTCGTAAGGTCGACAAATGTTGAAATAATACAGCTTGTCAGGCAGTCAGGGACTGTCTAAAAAATCTGAAATTAGGTTGTCAACAATTTAATATTGCATATAATTTATAGTGTGGTATAATAAATCATACTGCTACTGATATTATACTGATAATTGATGCCAAGCCACCTGGCGGTAAAGCTCGGTGGCAAAGACAATTTGGATAACAGCAACAATTCTGCTTTACAGACGGATCTGATTATTTTCTTAAAGATTTAAGGTATATACAGCTATGTAAAAATTACTCAGTTGTATACAGATGTATTGACCTAACTCACTTTAGAAAGAATAGCCTGTTGAAATGGAAGTTGCTATTTTGCATGAGTACTTACAAAGCAAAGGTCAAGCAAAGAGCTCCCTCCCACAAATGCATTTGAGGTAGAAAAAGAGTGTAAACATTAGTAGAACCTTGCGTTTTTGGACTTATTTTAAGTTAGTGGTTAATTATCTTGGAAAGAAGTTCTAAGTTACTACATTTAATAGCTTTTAATAATTTTAACAGTTTTTAACAGTTCAATGGTGAATAGCAAAGTGATCCATTTCTGTTGTGATATGTTACTGCCTGATAAGCTGTAATAGGCAAGGGTAAACCCCAAATCAGAGTCTGTTTCATGAAAAAGACCTCCATTTGGTGAAATGGACCAGTAAGTGGTATGCAACAGTGAACATGAGAAAAAGCAGATTATAAAGTGCCGGTTCCGGTCACCAGAGACATTCAATTGATTCATTGACATTTCAGTTGAAGATATTGATGTAACCAAATATTCTATGCAAACAACTGCTAGATAACTGCCCTATCAAGATTATCATCTCCTTTTGCCATGGCCAGTCCATTTAGCCAATGAGAGGTCCGTTTCTGGGTTTACGCTAGCCCCATGTGACGTTGTTGGGAAACAATGCCATATGTCTGATCCACCAAATCCTGTATGGCATTTTACAAATACGGGTGAGAAGCGGTGCTGATGGCGAGAACTTTTTGGGGTATGGCAATAGTTTCTAAAAGTATGTATCTTACAACTTATCTTGTTATTTTGGTTGAAGTCTCAGTGATTACAATGATATCGTCTGTTGATTTTGCGAAGCAGCAGACAACTCAATTCTGTCCGCCACCTTGCCTACCCAGTAGAGAAACTGCATATGCATGTATGTCATTAAAACCACACCATTCGCTCGGTGACGCTTCATACACCCAGCCATTGACACGCAATAAGCGAAAAGCCACCTGGCGAAAGCCGCTGGTGAAAAATGACCAAATACGAAATGGCACGATAAACAACAAGAAAGTCTTATTTCAACCGACTTGATAGTAATGTGATATATATGCACTAGCCGTTAGCGCGCAAACTTGCAAGTATAGCCTCGTTCTCACGTGGGAATTCCCCACATGTGAATAACAGGTCGAAGACGACCCTCGATCGAGGGATATCCCTAGAACGAGGGTAAACAGCATACTTTTCCCTCAGTCGAGGGAAGTCGACTGACGTCATCATATTTATTTAATTCCGCTCAACCATTTATGAGGCATGTTACAAAAGATATCATAGATCGAATTATACCAAATCTTTTGATTCGCCAAAAGTTTCTAAAATTAGTTTAATATATTAGGGACAGGTCATGACCTAGTTACATGACCTAGTGACATGACTAAATTTGTCATGACAATATGTTCATCACCACTGTGGTCAGCTACATGCGTAAAATATATTTGGAGGGGAGAATTTAAATTTGGAGGGTATGAAACCGGTAATATGACATGCAGAGTTAAATTTTCCACAAAACTGTCTACGAGATTTAAAATCCATCAACACGATTGGAAGATATAGACATTTTAATCAGGCTCACATTATGTCGTGCCGTGTCGGTCATAATGCGTAATGATCTGATTTCAGGTGGCGTAATTATATTGTACTTATTGTTTAGTTCTTGACAACTGTGATGTAACAGCAATTAAACTAGTTCATATATTTTGTTAACGTCGATAGCTTTTGGTTGTGTATATGTTTTCCAAAAGAAAATAATGATATAGATCTATATGGCTTTTCATACAACATAAATCCTGGCATGGCAAGCCCTCGCACGTGGTTGTGTTGTGCTAAAACCTTGCACGTGACGGTACGTGTCAACTTCCGTTTTCCCTCCTTCTAGGGTTAACCCTCGATCTAGAGATAACCCTCGATCGAGGATCGTCTTCGACCTGAATAAGGCGAATGGGACAGTATAGATCTAGGTTTACGCCTACCGGATGTAAATTCAAAATTAATACATACCGTTTGAGCGACAATAGGGATGAGGCACGGAAAGCGCAAAGACCGCTAGTTAATGTAAGCAAATATATTTGTCAAGCCCTTGTTGAAGTATTAAGTTAACGGACGGTTGGGTTTGAGGTGGCTGAGTCGTGTGCTGACATTTCTTGGTCTTGTTACGTACACATATTATAAATTGCAGCTAGCGTCTCTTGGGATTCGACCGAATTTTAATCAATGAACGTTTGCCCCGGGCAAATATTTGCGACTTTTGTCGGTCCGTCTAATTACCGAATCGGCTGGAGGGGGCCGAAATTACCGAAGGGGGCTGGAGGGGGCCTCGAATTTACCGAAGGGGGCTGGAGGGGCCGGGAGTTACCGACGGTCGTGCAGATGCTATGTCAAGCCAAAATGAATTTTCATATCTTCAAGAAATTAACCGTAACATTGTTGTATACATGTCTTTACATGAGTTGGACATATGTCCTATTATTTAAAACATATTATAATGTGAAGTAAATTGGATAATAATTTGGATTTCACATAGCATATGAAACATAGAGATTAGGAATAGAGAAACATTGAATATGTTTGCCGGGAGGAGGATATTTTGGCAACTTATTATACGAAGCTGATGTCGTCCTCGTCGTCATTACTGGTTATAATTGTGTTGACGAAACGGAAACATTGCCTATATTCAGGGGTAGTTCAGCGGCTAAACGACAAATTTGGTCGAGTTGTGCATTTGGTGGTAAAAGCATGAAAGTTAGCACACTTGTCCTTAATATCCTTGTATTTAAATTTAGTCAATGTCAAGTCGACTTTACCCCTGGCGGCTTTGGACGGGCAAAACTACCCCAAAAAAGCTCAATATCTCGCAAATCGACGATCGAACTAATACTTTATGTTTATGCATAGGTTTTCGGGATCGCTGAATTAAACAGAAAATATTTGTGCGTATCTAGGTGCAACGCATCCCCTAGTTCCACGATGGCCGGCAAAGGCCAGCAAACATGCTCAATATCTTAAAAACTAAGAGGCGCAGCTAGGGTCCCTATATAGGGAAATGGCTGATGCGTTGTTCTTGAATATCCAGTGAGGACTTATTTTACCTTTGCTTACACAAATACCTATGGACAGACAGCAAAATAACAGTTTTATCCTTCTTATTGTGAGTCCAAGATATCGCTTATAATTGGTAACTGTTTTCTTTCTTTTTCATAATTTAAAACACGTGCTAAGGCGTCTGACACGTACCCGCAATCTCGAACTTGATCATGTTCATATTGTCTCCTCTCCGCAAGGTCTCACGATCAGTTGAATTTATCAGTCGATTAAATTCCACTTTGGCTTTCCATGGTTTCGAGGTCAGACCCCCGTCTTATCAAGCTCCCCGCACGGTGGCGCTGCGCAAGCTCCGCTTTTACCGCTGCTGTCGGCCGGGGGCAAATTTTAAAATTCTTGAAAAACGGTCAAATCAGCTGTAATTTTCTGCAACATTATAGTTTGCAACAATCAAACATAAAAATAACGAGCTTTGCGTATTTAATACAGCAAAACACATCTTGTACCCTTTCGAAAAAGTTATAATTGTGACAGAACTCTTTCTTTTCATCACCTGATTTCATGCGTTATTAGGCTTAGGCTGGGTCCCAGCACTAATTTGTAGAAATGCGCGACGCATTTTTCCTATAAATCTGCGCAGCGCCGCCCTGGCGAGCGAGTGTAAAAATGCATTGAGGACGTAGGCGACAACAGAGATATAATGGAGCCTTCTTATAAGTCAGCATATGTCGTAATTAGATATTTCCTTAGATAAATTACAATGCGAGGTTTCGTGAAGGTATATAGAAACACTTATGAGATGCAGTATGGGAATATGAGTTATGTTTTTTAAATTTGGCGACTAAGGAAAAAGGCAGGAATTCCGGCCCTTTCTAAAATGGAGGATACGGGTCTGTTTCGGACAGGCAGGCTGGTTCCCAGCGAATCCAGCCCCATCCAGCCCCCTTCGATAATTAGACGTACCCACTTTTATGGCATGCCAGAGACATTTACATGTTTAAACAACAAAAGCATGGAAGCCTCATAAAATATGCACTATAGAAGGGGGGGGAGGGGGGGGGGGGTGCACCAACGGCCGGATTTACTTGAGATTAAAAAGATGATTGGTGGCGGGGGTATAATTTGTATTCTTATATATCAGATTAGCTCGTACCCCGCTCATGCGTATGTTAGAACCAAAGACGTCGATAGTGATGAAAACGTCATACCTTCGTAGAATGAAATATACAGTTTGAGTTTGATTTCAACCATCTCTATTCATATTCAACCGTCCCTGTGTGAAGTTTCTGAGATGGGACGGGTCTACTTAGGGCTAAAGAAGTGATCGATTGATAATTAGTGACCTCTTGGAGGCCGAAATTCGCAAATTTAGGCAAAGGAAAGTAAGGAAATCGAGGGGCACAACCGAATAGGTCCAAATCCAGACTATCATGCCGCCTAATGCCAAATCTGGGTTCCCTAGCACAGATATTAACCAAGTAATGGCCCTTCTCGGCTGCTCCTCGAATTTCTTCCATCCCAATAAGGACCTGCAACTCATTCCATTAAGGGAAATTCCCTAACAGCATATATTACTAAAAAAGAATGAACTGTTTGCACGGGTGTTCGCTTAAAGCACGGTGAGCCTCATCTGTTCCCCGTAGGGTGAATATGAGTTTTGTTAAAGATGTACATTGCATCTCTCGCTTACATCGTAATAAACTGCCGATCCATCCTATATCTTAAAAGCCACGAAATGTATTATAATTGTGGCTTGAGCCCTGATATGGACAAAGAACCGTAGGACCATAAGGCCACAAGTCAGTTTAGCTCATCTTCAGATTGCAAGAATGAAGTCGTGTTTTGAATCAAAGCTTGTGCCTTGTAGGTTTCTTGACATGGATTATGCGTCATTATACAGACGATCATTAATTGTCACTTGGAGGTGGGATATGATGCAATCGTGCAAATTATTGGATACTAAAAAGATATGTTATGCAGCGAAGTTGCGATGGTGTTTGAAACAAGGATATGGTTGTTGGCATCCGTCCGTCTACGAAAGACGATGGATTTTGCAGTTTTGTTTGATTTCATGTAATACGATTTGCGTCGCGACATTTGCGCTTGTGACTGAACAAGCCTATCTGTGACCGACAGAGCTTCCCGCAGTCGTCGCATCGATGACCCGTCGACAGGTCCTGGTTTGTACTCACTGGGCGCTTAGATTGGCGTTTCAAGTCCAGTTTGTCAAACCACAGCCCGTCGTGGTGGGCCATCCCCTCACGCACGACACGTGACCATACCCTCTTTTCGGATGCTAGGTCCTCCCAAGAATTTGTATTGTTAGGAAATGGAGTAAGAACAGGTGTATGCATGTGAGTGATACGGCGAGTGAATGGGTGAGTGAATACTGTGGGCTGAGCGAGTACTACGGGATGAGTGAATGATGGTGATTTTGTGCGTATTCCGAGGGAGTGGTGAGTCACTCGTTACATTGGATAAGAGCTTTTGGGAGACGCATGGGGAGTGGTCTCTGGTATAAATAACAGAGCCCACAGGACACAGGCACGACACAAGACTCAGGACCAGCACCAGGAGGAGACGGACGGCGGAGGACATAGCTGGAGACAGCGGGGTCAGGGCCGATCTCCGGGCTTTACGTGTTGAAGCGTGGCTGCGTGGTTGGAGTGGTTGTGGGCGTCGTCGTGGTTGCTAGAGGCACGACACAAGACTCAGGACCAGCACCAGGAGGAGATGGACGGCAGAGGACATAACTGGTGACAGCGGGGTCAGGGCCGATCTCCGGGCTTTAGGTGTTGAAGCGTGGCTGCGTGGTTGGAGTGGTTGTGGGCGTCGTCGTGGTGACTGGAGACAGGCCTTAGGAGCCTGGTTTGGGGGCTGGTAAGCGTGGACACGTGGCGGAGCCTGATCTGCGGGCTGGTAGGCGTGGACACGGGGCGGAGCCTGATCAGCGGGGCTGGTGTGCGTCGTAGGAGCCACGTGGGAGCATCAGTGCGTCATGGGAGCATCAGGGCGTCGTGGGAGCATCAGGGCGTCGTGGGAGCATCAGGGCGTCGTGGGAGCATCAGGAGCCACGAGGGAGCATCAGGAGCCACGAGGGAGCATCAGGAGCCACGAGGGAGCATCAGGGGCCACGAGGGAGCATTGTAAGACTGTGAGAACATTTGGAGGTGACTATGAACTCACTCGTTTACTGCTTTGCTTATGCGTTAAATGTATGAATCTATGTTGGTAGGGGGAGGTAGGGATTAATAGTGTGATATAAACTGTGACAATCTTTACCATGTCTTGTTAATCATTTCCGCCGATACCATCTGCAGTCAACCTTTTGTTTTTTTTAGCACTTGTTATCGCCGTGGGAGATTTGTCCCTAGCAAGACGTATCGGTATGGATGCCGAAAGACTTCATGTCACGCTTTCAAACATCCTTAAACCTGAGCTTTGGCCGTCCAGTCGGCCTTTTGGCATCGGCAAGCTCACCGTAGAGAACATCCTTTGGAATGCGTTCATCTTGCATTCGATGAACGTTTCCAAGCCAACGGAGACGTCGTAGTTTCACAAGAGCAAGAATGCTCGGGAGGTTGGCCCTGGCTAACACGCCGGCATTTGTTACCTTGTCTTGCCAAGAAATGCCTAAAAAATTTCGCAGGCAACGAAGATGGAAGTTCTTTAACTTTTTTTCTTTGCCACAATATGTAGTCCACGTCTCACTGCCATACAGCAGGCTACGTAGAACACACGCCCTGTAGATAAGCATTTTGGTGCGAATGGTTAGTTTTGAATTTTTCCAAGCACGTTTGTTTAACCGACCAAAGGCGGTGGCTGACTTCCCAATGAGAGTATTTCTTCGTCCAGGGATAAATTATCTGTGACGGTACTTCCCAGGTAACAAAACTTATTCACCACCTCTAAAGTCATGTTATTTAGGGTAAACACTGGTGGTGTAATAGCCCCTTGGCTCAGTAAGACTGTTTTCTTAACACTAATAGTCAGAGCGAATAAAGCACACGCGTTTGAGAGTCGATCCATGAGTCTCTGCAGCTGGCTTTCTGGGTGCGCAACCAGTGCTGCGTCGTTAGCAAATAGCAGTTCTCTTATTAGGAAGCGCCTCCGCTTGGACTTGGCACGCAATCTGGATAGGTTGTACAATTTCCCATCCGATCTGGTGTGCAGTCTACGTACACCGCCTCCGCATCCTCATCAAATGCGTGCAAAAGGAGCATAGGGAAAAAGATACCAAAAAAAGTTGGCGCAAGAATACAACCCTGCTTCACGCCATTTCTGACTTGGAAGCTCTCGGACGTAGCTCCGTCGAACTGTACTGCCCGGATCTGCTGACCGTATCAAAAACCTTGGTGAGATCAACAAAAGCAAGATAGAGGGGCTTGTGCTGAACTCATGGAGTTGACGCAACGAGAATATCATGTCCGGCTCTGAAACCGCACTGCGCCTCAGGATACACTCTGTTCGCAAGGAGTTGCAGTCGATTTAAGGCAATTCTGGCGAAGAGTTTACCAGTAATGCTTAAGAGTGATATTCCGCGGTAATTGTTACAATCACCCCGGTCCCCTTTGTTCTTAGAGAGCTTGATTATATTTGCATCACGCATGTCCTGTGGAACAGTACCATTGTTCCAGCAAAGGACGAGGAGCTGGTTTAGATGAGGGAGCAATATAGTTTTCCCACACTTAATGACTTCAGCAGGAATCGTTGCATTGCCAGGCGATTTCCCGCTGCCAAAGGAATCGATTGCCTGACCCAGTTTGAAAGCTGTTGGAACACTCTCCAGATCGTCCATGACCGGCAGACGGGGTAGTGCATCAAGCGCCGTTGGCGATACATGAGACTCATGCGCGTAACAATTATTGCTTGGTTCACTTTGCTTTAAAACAAAGAACACCACGTTAAAGGGGAAGCCAATTCCGGCCGTAAGGGTAGTGCCAGTGAGAGAATATATATAGTCTGAAGAAAAAGGAGGCGTCCATGATAAAATAATTTATTTCCCATGAACCAAGCAATAATTGAACAAGTGCAGGACTAGATTTCCACGTCTGGCCGCTTTAGGAGATGATATGTTACGCCTTCAATCTGACTGAATGTCATTAATGTGTATGTTTGAGAGATAAAATATGTTTAAACCAATATTAATGGTTCTATGGATGTTTTCTTCATAACTTGATATTGCGTCACAGTGACGTTTCACTGACGAGTAGAATGAACGACGTAGCCTACATATTTTTTACTTTACCCACTGATGAACTCCGGTGATATTGCCTATGTACTGGCTTGCTCAGCCCCGAACTGATCAAACGCATACGAATAACTCTTACGTTACTCACACGGTGGAGCAATCGCTCCCTAGGCGGAGGAACCGGGGGCGGGGGGTGGGGGCATCCGGGGCACGTGCCCCCCCGGGGGGGAGGGGGGCACGGGTATCTTTGTGACCCCCAATAATTCACATGCTGCTTACCAAACTAACGCGTAATAATTTTCTTGATTCTCCTGGTAAAGCCTCCTGATAAAGTTAAAACATCTTTGCATGGGTGTGTCATATCCGGTCATGTATAGAACCACGAATCAATGCAGTATTGCCCTTGCTGAGCAACTCGCATGCAACGTGGTGTTTTGCGCGAAAAACAACATAAAGCCAAAAGCATTAAATCTCACGCTGCTCAATTTTGAGATTGTAAAACAGCCGATGAAGCCAGTAACCTCGAATCCTCGAATAATTTATTCTAGCTTTGCATCCAATAGATTTTCCAGGGGAGTACGGGGGGGGGGCGGGGTTATGGGTATGTCTTACACGGTGATTATGACGTCGTTAATCAACAGGTAAGTAGTTCGGGGGAGCGGTTAGGAAGCGGCGGAAGTTTTATTTGAACTTTACGTTTCATGTACCAGTAATTACGGACGATCACACTATCTGGCAATGCCTATGTATTATGCCTACTTGGAATTTAACAAATACCTACTTGGAATTTAACAAAACAACTTAACATTTAAGGGTGGAACCAGCTAGCCCAATTGTAGGAGACTCCATCTGGGGTTCTCGATGAGTGAAGTGCTGCCACCTAGTGAGATCTCTTGGAGACAGGCCTAGGTATAGTTAAAAATGAAGCTCTTCCACAATTTCGTCGGATCCGCATCTTAAAGGAAACCGCCAGCCTGGCCTCTAACCGGATCTCTCATTCGCCGGGGAAAGAAAACAGGACGATTTACGGAAATGACGCATATTGGCTGTGTGAGCAACACAAGAGCGCCTGACCATCGCAAATATAAATAGCTGCGATTCTAACTCGAATCATGGCTCTTTTACGGGGACAATGGTTGCAAGAGATATATCAATATGTTTGGATGTTATTTTTCCATGAAACGCTAAAATCATGGACTGCTGGGCGGCTTGGAACTGCCATAATTCATCCGTAAATCGCGGCCCTGATCTCTCGTTTCACACTTTTTTCCTGAAGGTTACCTCCACTGTGTTTGATGAAATAACTGCTTTCTTCTTGGATCCTGGAGATTGTACTCGAGGATCGTCAGTGGTGACAGTAGGTAGGTTTTTAACGTCAGTGACATGGTACACACATTCAGCATAGTGGACCACCATAGTGCGCCGTTTATTACTACAAGAACTGCCACAATATTGTAGCGCCCAAGCGGCTCCGGGGGGTTACCGGTTCCCGCGGCCTGAGTTGTGGTTGAGTTGTGTTTCGATCCAGTCGGGCGTTGTTACTAAATTGGGTGTATGGGTGTAAACGTATGGAATCGCTCGGGTTGAAGAAAGACTAGGGTATGTTCTTTGGCAATGGCGATTTATTCCCTCAATAACACCGAGTGAAAGTCAAGCACTAAGGACTCGAAAGGTACGTCCCATGTAGCGCCCAGGCGGCTCTTGGGGTTTACCGAAAATTCCCGTAGTGCTTATGGTGTCCCATCTAAAGAAGTTGTCATCTGTCATCCCGACTAGGCTGATTATTTCTCAGTTGGACAATCATTATCATGTCTGATGTGCCACTCACCGCTGCTGGTCCCAGGTGGCTTCCTCAGAGATCGTCGACACTCTGCCCCTAACTCGGCTCAGCACGGCTATTTATAGGTGCGCGACGAGGTCACGTGACGACTCAAGCAATTTTCTAGCTCAAGCAAGTTTTCACAAAACTGCTTAAGCTCCGCAATATTACATACTTAAAGCCTTAAACCCGGGCGTTTAATAATTTTTGTGACGAGTTTTACAATATTTGTTGTTAGTGAATGCGTTTATTTACTATGTAACATGACATCATCGGAGGCGGAACTAAGGCAGGGCACCTAAGAAGTTGTCCCCCTTGGCAGTTGCAGCTTTCTGCAGCTCACGCGGTATTTCAGCCCGTGACTCGTGAAGAATACCTCCCGGATTCAGGACGTTGATATCCTCATCTCACCTAACACTTTTGTTCACAACACAATCGATTTTTCAACTCCCTGCCAACCCCAACCTACACAAATCAGTAGATGGCTATTACAAAGGCCAGCAAGCGATAAACATCTCCTTCATATGAACTCGTCGATGTTAGGAAGCCGGCCCAAGAGGGCTATTAATAGTTTTAGTGTTAATATTATCTTATATCATATAATATAGCTGTAACTGTATAATACCTCGCATTGTAAAGAACGTAATGCAATAGTAAGAATGTTGGCTACCTGGAGGTTATTCACACCCCGGCGCTTATTCAAGCCCGGGCGCTTATTCAAGCCCGGTCGCTTATTTATTTTTTGTGTCTCTTTGACCGGGCGCTTATTCTAACGGGCTTATTCGAACAGGGGCGCTTAATCGAGCAACTACGGTATTCATTTTGTATTCAGATGAAATGTATTGTATACACAGAAAGAAACTTGTTTAAACGCATTGAGCAGACAAGGGGAGCCTGTCTTTACTGTTTAGTTCGGTTGCTCCGACAATCATTTGAATTTCTTGGAGATCGCTCCCGGGTTCCAATGGCGCATTGGCCCCGGAAATATCGTTGTGGCCTCTGCATTTCGCGCTGAAAGTAGAGTTAAATGAAATAGTTTTTCATTGCACCAATATTCCTTAGCAGAATATAAAAAACAAGGCTAACATCAGCTTTAATTAGTTCCTTTATATGATTAAGCTGCCTTTACTACATATGCTACGTGCACGTATGTGAGAGCTGAAAACCTCAGACTGCCCAAAACAGGCCAGGGTCATGACTTTCACACCTAAAGCATATAATGCAAAGTTAGATATCGGCTTTGGTCAAAGCACAACACAGACATCAAAGAATAAATATATCCCCATATTTGTTCCATACTCTCCTAATCTCGCATAAGTATTATTTTAATTGATAGATATAGGTCCGGAGACTGTGACAAGTCCCATAAAGAGCAAAGAGGCCAATGCTGTACCCACCGCCCCGACACTAAAGCTAAGCTCACCCATCCGCCGCCCCCCCGCCCCCCACCCCACCAGCTTCTCATTAAAACTCAATGTTGTTTGTACATCGCTACCTATCTATCTATCTATCTATCTATCTATCTATCTAACAGCTGCAAAACGAGCGTATTGCGGTTTCATATCGGCAGATTGTGTTTGATTGAAACATCAAATGTAACTAATAGTTTGTTCCTAGCTATGTGGGACGTTTTGGGCAGTCAGACGTTTTCGGCCCCAACACACGTATGTGCGCTCCAGGTTTGACGTAATGCTAAGTCTGTCGTAATAAGCTGATTCTGGAGCCTAGAGTAACACGAAAAAGATATATATCAAAAGCAGCTGTTTATGTTGCATATGATGGGCTACCGGCGTGGTTAACAGACAAATTAATGTACTTTATATTAGTGTAGCAGTGAGTCATACGATGCCTACTTGCCTCGGCTAGAGGGATTATCCCTTTAGCCGCAGAGATGGAGTGGCTGACTCGAGATCGGGAGACCAAACCAGCACCTGCTGTTACTGTTTAAAGGTTTAAATACATACCAGCAGTTCACAGTAAATTCCTTTCCCAGCATTTCTCCATCTTCTATTGTTTCAGGCAGCGGTCTGCCTTTGGTTTCTGGGAGAACCAAGACACTGAAGCCACCCGCGAGGGCGACAAAGCCGAACAAGATCAGGGGCAAGCCAGGGTGAACGTCTTCCTGAGACATCACAACCACATAAAGTTCAAGAAATTTATCAACTGTCCTCCAAAGAAACAATCGACCAATACAACTGAGGGATAAAAGTCAGGCTCACCGTCGTTCCATGGATTCAAATTAGAGTACCAAAATTTACATCAAAAAGTTTTAACGTGACACTGGGGTTAATAGCCAGGCTAAGCAACGTCGTCAAGGAATGATACACAAGGAATAACAATGCTCGATCGGATGGCGAAAGGACACCAATTATGCCCATGTGACTAATTTGCTCCCTTACTAGCTCTGTGAAGTAATTTGTCCCTTACCAGCTCTGTGGAGTACGGGGCCAATATTCCGACTATCCTGCTAGTAAACATGCAGAAACCCACACCCATGGATCGAATGATTGTTGGGTAAATCTCGCTGGTGTAGACATATACCATGGCGAACGAAGCTGTGATCGAACATTTCCCGATCATTGCAAAAATCACAACAGACAATTCGGCATCTGAATTAAGAATAAAATGCTTGCTACATATTTTTCAATGAGGTTAGATTATCGGCTTGTTAAGCCGAAAGTGCAAATGCGAACCAGATAATGTAAGAATTAAAATCGTCGCACGCGCATATCTTGCAAGGCCAATCGCCTTACACATACATACCCATGACAACTACGTACAACCGTAACATTCCGAAAATTATTGGTAATATGATGCCTATGCATCTAACTACCCGTATAGATGCTATTTCTTCTCCCAATCGGTCCAGGAAAATTCGAATACTGACCTTTCGGTATCAGAGTGGTCACAAGCAGCGCCACACCAGCTACCGTCATGGCTGCCGCCTGTGGCCACCTGCGGCCGAACCGCTGTTGCGCTAACCACCCCATCAAGTAGCCGGGAATCTCTACTGCGCCAGCTACGGCGAAGTTGAGGAACTCATTCCCAACTAGATTGGATGTATTGAGGCTTAGACCGTAGTAGACGACAGTATTGGCAATCCTGCAACGCAATACACGTATTTCTTTCTAATCAGCTTCTAACTATGTTCACAATTAACGCATATTTGTATTGCATTTCCCTTAAGAGTAGCCGTTATGATACTGTTGGCTTTATAATATATTGTTTAAAGGGCACAACCAAGGTAATCCGATAAAACCGAACCGTCTGACTGTGTCAAATTGTCAAATCACTTTGTAAAGTTAATTTATGCTGAAAGAAAAGTAATGACTTTTTGGGTAGTATATAAAATATTGCCAGATTAGTCCTACTTGCATTGACAGTCGCGCAAGTATATTGACAGGCAACGTGGTTCATTGGTATTTAAATAATATTGTGTATTTTGTGTATGATAAAGCTTATTGGAATTGATACCATACGTAAGCCAGCAATAGGCTGGCCTTTCGAATAAAGGGAGTCCGTAGGAGATCTAACACCGTTGCTTTCATGCCCATGTCATCCTATAAGGCAAGATATTCCATGGTCAATGTTAGCGCTGTGCTCTTATTAGGATCTGCAAAAATAGATATCGATATACATTGACAACCGCAGATTACACAACATATTATTATTGTGCGAGTATTGAGAACCGCACACCGTGGAGAAAATAGCCAGCAACGTCCCGTCCTCACGGAGGCCAGATGCAGGCCAATAAGGTGATCGCGACCGGTCGGCATCGCACTAAACGGCGGGCGCCAGACAATATGTTCTCCGATGACACTAAGATGCTTTCGTACTTAACAATGATTTCGAAGCTAAATAGAAAGCTGCTTAATTTGTATATGATGCCTAAACAAAAGAAGGATAAAAGGTGCCACGGTAATTGCATATCAATTTTTTGGCCTCCATGATGCGCTTACCGATGATGCGTTCATGCTGATATCCTGGTCATGTGGAAATGTTTTCTTATTACAAGCCGCCATTTTCTTCAAAATAGCGATAGCATCATTTGACCTTCCCTGAGATAATAACCACCGTGGCGTTTCTGGCACGATCCTGTAACGGATCAAGGCCACTGAAAAGCACGTGATTTAATCATCGTAGACACGAAAATGGTTACTAAAGAAACCACCTCTAAAGCAATGAATGGAAATTAACTTCACCGCAAGTATTTGTTCGGTAGGCCTGAATACAGAGTGTTACTGCGTCGAAGCTTATACTATTTACAGCATGCATTCTAGCCACAACCTTATAGAAAGCTTCCAGTTATAGTGTCTTCCCTAGCCGTCTGTCTGCGTGGTGTACCTCGGCTGACCATCATGAGTCTGTGTTCACAGACTACCTTCCAGTTAACGATCTGTAATACCGTAGTTATTTTTCTCGCAAAAGTCATTTTAAATTTGAGGTAGCATATATAAGTAATATCAGGCCCATACATATCCGTATAATGTATTGATCTCGATCATGGTGTCATGCTTGTGCATATGTAAAAACACTGGAGCTAGAATGCGCCTTACCAATAAAATGAGAATAACAGAATAGTGGGCACTGATAACGTCAATTGCAGAGTAAGTGCGTCTCGGATGAAAAAAGCAGCAAATGCCACGAGCAGGTAACCAACCGCCCAGTAGACCATGATAATTGTTCCTGCGAACACTCGCCATGATGGTCCAACCAGCTCCATCACTGCAATACCAAGAACATTCTTCATCATATGGTACTCTAAGCTTGGACTGAATGGTAAATATCAGTTATACGTGCAATGACTGATCATGTTTGGTTTCAAATTAATTGGTCGGCATTGAGTAAATGCATGGCGAAACCACTAATAACAATATCAATAGAATATGCGACGCAGTTCGTTGGCGCCATATGCAGCAAACATAGCAGCTATTACGCCTGGAAGAGAAGAAATATTGCTTACACTTACCAATGATGTACGCTGACATAAATAACCCGACTTCGCTGATGGCCAGGCAGCAGCGAAGGACCATGAAGCTGTATATATCAGGCGTCAAAGCACAAGCAACGCTGAACAACAGTTGCAACAAAGTCGATGCCAATAACGTTATCCTTCGACCGAATCTGTGGCGAAAAACGAGAATGTAATGCAATTCTTTGACACAAAACAGTATTGTTGAGATATAATTAGGTTCATTTGATGTTAAATGTGTCCAGATATTTAATGCTTTAAAATACTGTTATATAAACATCAATCCAGCATGTTATATACCTACCTGTCTGCCAAGTGTCCGCATATAATGGTGCCCAAAATTCTTCCTCCAAAGTAAATTGCTTGTGAAGTAGATGTCAACCATTTTCTATTGCATACAAGACTCCACTGAAGAAAACAGTTGTATATAGAAAATTCATCAATCCTTTTATCGTTAAAACTGTTTATTCAGCAAGAAATATTGTTAACTTGATTCGAATTTTCGTTTTTTGGTATAAAGGCTATTTATACCATGCACAGTACAGGTCTGCTCTTCCATCTTATTGTAATGAATAAACGTACAATTATATATAAGCTTATTGAATTTCTTGAATATTCCCACCTTGGTACTTATTGTTGATTGGTACGTCGTCTGATCGAAGTCCCACTTGGAACATTCCACTATCGGAGAAATATTGCGCAGATAATCTGTAAGTGAGGTTACGTCAGTCTCCATCCAGACAATATGAGACCAGTTTCCAAGCACAGCCTCGAAATCGTGCATCCGGCATTGGCTGCGCCGTCGTTTTTTCGCGTTCCTTTCTTCCCACTCCCATGGGATCGTGGCATTCCATAGTTCATCAGCAGTCAGGTTGGCGAGGAGGGGGTGCCTCGCTACATATGAAGGCACTGCACACCAATGGTTCGGGCGAGCTCCCCAGAACATGTACCCCATGGCATTAAAGGCAGCCACGAGACCAACCGTGCACAATGAGAAGTAGATGCGTCTTTGTGCTGGACCGAATTCACCAATATGGTGCAAAATCTCGTCGATTTCCATCTAAGATGTAAATATAGAAATTGCACAATTGATGATGTGATACGAAAACATTGTACAGCAACATCCTGCATGGTTATATCGTAAGCCAAATGCCTACGTTCATCTTGTACAGTAATACATAAGTAAATAAGTACCTATAGGGCTCTCAGATATCTCTCCCTTCGTGCTCGATACGGCTAGGTCAGTATCAATATCCCCGTGATCCGCATTTGGATCCAGGACAATAGGGAGTTACGGAGGGGGCGTGGTTTGATTGAAAGACTCATTGGATGGTATCATCAGGGGGATTGGATATGTAGAGTTGGCACCAGCCGGCTGATTAGATGGTAGTATGAGGGGGGGTGGGGTGCAAGTATGAGGGTGATTGGATGGCAGTATGGGGGGGGGATGTATGAGGCTCATTGGATGGCAGTATATGGGGGGAAGTATGAGGCTTCTTTGATGGTAGTATTGGGTTCTTTGGACACTAGCATGTGTAGCGTACCCCCTTTTTATATATAGGGGGTAGTGTTTAGCCGGTGCGATGGTGGGATATCCCTATCCACCGTACCTATCCTTCAATCTCGACTTCTCGAACGTATCAGGAGACAACCTCTGGTTCGTTCCTTAAACTGACCTGGGCTTACTATTAACTAACCTTCCTGCAAATACGAATACCTAAATGTCCGCAACTAAGACTCCCAACTTCGGAACTCAACCCGCGTAAAACGATTACACTACTATACGACAAGGAAACAACGTACGAGACCCAGCCAAACAACACTGATAGTGATCAATCAACTCATTACTTCATTCTATGCTACGAAATTCGATACATATACGACGAAAGGCATGAGCCTAGACAAAACCACGAGGCATCCACAACTCAACCGGTTCCAACCGGTTGACCACGCCTGAACTTACGCCTGAACTTAGGCAAACAACTCACCAGCTCTATGTAGCACCAGTCCATACATATAACGTCCGCTCAACCAATCCTAACTAACGTAACTTGCGACACACTGCCGCGTTAAACCCGTGTAATGGGTATCACTCGGGGGATCCCTCCCCATGACCGATCCAGCTAGGGTCTATCAGTATCACCCGTCTCAAACGGCGTGATCCGGAGCTCTGGGTGTCCAGCCTCTCGGTATGGCCCACCGTTCCGCCTGGCGAAGTAACTGGTCGCGGAATGATCCGCTTTTAGTCACCCCCAAAGGGAGAACTGCTCGAGTACACTGGACACCCGCTTTTATAGGGGCTCTGGGGGAAGGCGCAATGCATTCTGGGCATCCTTACTGTCTGGCCTCGCTCCCTCCCCCACAACCGTGCTCAAAACATGACTGCATACCCGTAATAATAGTAAACTATATTACAGAAAATAACGGACTACCTGCCGTGATGCAACTAAAGCTAAACACAGGATAACATTCAAATATGCCTCAACTGAAATACAGGAGGAGGCTAAACGTACACTCGCCCATTAGGCGGCGCCACACGCGCACCAGGTACAACACAGAGTACAACAAGTATGGAGCGCTCCACCGCCCTCGCTTCACATGGAACTGATTAGATGATAGCGTGACGCTTTAGGTGGATCCACGGGGGGTAGGGGGTTTAATGGTAATGACTGTTAAAGTCGCAGTAATAGTATTTAGAGTGGGATTTGATACCCACTTCGCGCCGCAGACCCCCCCCCCCCACTACCAGCACCAAAAGTTGGTCATGAATCGCCCCACCCCACTTTAACCTTCACGCTCCGCCCCCCCCCCTCCTCCTCTGCCTTGCTCTGTGTTTACATGTTTAATTCTACAAGGTACAGTAGAAATTAATTCTACCGTTACTTAACGGTTATAGGATATCATGCATTCCATGTGGGTCTCAATGTTTCAGAGGTAAAACTGTTAAATATTGCGCGCTGAACCGCTGTGGTTATCACGCTATCAGGCTCTATTCATTCTCCCAACCGCGTCACCCAGCGGTATCCCCTCCGCCCCTACCCTCCTAGACTGTCTTCTCCAATACCACCCCGCCCCCATCCTTTCCCCCACCAATCATCTCCAAGTCTTCGTAATACCTGACATCCTAACCTTTTACTTGTTAAGACAAAAATTTAGGATTTTCGTAAATGTCGGTGTGTTCGGTTTGTCCGTCTGTCTGTCTGTTTGTCTTGTCACGCAATATCTGTCGAACGCCTAAAGATATCAACTTCAAAATTCCCAAAAAGATGCGGAATGGCAATCGTCAGGCTAAGTTCGTAGATTGGTAATGTAGGTCAAAGGTCAAGGTCACAGGATTTTTTTTTCTAAATTCGCTTAACCATTGAAAGATAAGACCAAAAATTTGAAAAATCACTACTACTGTCACAGTATTCATTAATGACGCTCAAAATTATTTCTCGTATTAGGCCGCATATGTGTCTTATATATCGTCTTAAAATTTTGCCAATCGCGAGGTTGTTCTGCAAAGAAATCACGAAGTTTAACATGGGACCCTACGGGAGCATTTTGGCGGGAATATGGTCTCCTCAATCTCTCCATAAAGGGAACAAGTCAGACAAACAACATCTTGCGTGCAACATGACATTATTATTTGGGCGCGAAGTGTTGTATCGGTCCAGGTCAGGCATCCAAGGTCAAGGTCACAGCCAGGTCATGGTCACGAAATATGTTTTCCCGCGTAACTCCGTTAATATTGGGTCTAGAGATGCGCGGTTTGTTTCAGAGTATTTTTTAGAGAGAGGCACAAAAGCAAAATGACATCATTACTGACATCATGTGTGCCAACTGCCATCGAAATGGAACCAGTAGTTTGGACGCAAAGAAATAATCAAACATTAACATGGCTAATCCCATTATAAAGACTCGATGACGACGCTACTTGACGCTACTTGAAGACGGATCGAGATGACGTTTCGGCCTATACCCCAATGTTGTCGCTAGCTCTTTGCAATTCTATATTCAAAAAGTGACGCCCACGGGCCGAATATTTCTTTTATATCAACCAAAATGTGTTTCCAGCATAAAAGCGAAAAAGAAAAATATATAGCCACCCAGCTGGATTTGAACACATAACCTTTATACCCGAAGTCGACAGCTTTATCCACTACGCCAAAGTGGCGTGTTGCATGTGGAGGCTACTGTTGCAGAAGTCTCCAAACCCGCTGAGAACAATTGTTTGCTCAATTTTTGTCCGGATACGCATATGTGGTGGAATATGTGCTAATGTTAGTGACATCATGAGTGCCAATGGCATCGAAATCGAACGCGTAATTTGGACGCCAAAAAAGAATCCAACTTTAACATCGCCAATCTCATTCTGAAGCCTCGATCACCGACGGCGCTGTGACATCATACGTCAAAAACATTTAATATTACAGTTAGAGACGCGCAATTTGCCAAAATACCCAGCTCCTCGTTATCTTTCATTAAACTGAAAATTTTAAATTTCCGTCTCATGTCGGTGTGTTCGTTTTTTTAAGACGAAAATCTCAATTTTCTGGGGAATTTTATGATTTCGATTATGATTACTGGGGAATTTCAACTTGAATGTTTAAGTTGAACCTATCACCCCGATTTTCGTCTTTCTCAACCTATGCTTGACAATCTCGTATGTTACATAAAGCTCCGCTCCCCCCGCCACCCTCCTCTGGGGTGCTCCACCTCGCCCCCCCCCCACCCCCCACCCCTGCGCCAAGACCGTGACGCTTGACTTAAACACTGGTTGCATGAGGGCCACACGCGGACATCAACGTATATGGCAAGCCCTTTGTATCGTAATTCGAGAAACTTAGTTTCTCGACAAGAAACCTAGTTTCTTGCTCGAGAAACCCGGTTTCTTCGCCGAAAATCCCGGTTTCTCGACAAGAAACTAGGATTCTTGGCGGGAAACTAAGTTGTTAGCGCTAAAATGGGGGTTATAGCTAGAATCCCGGTTTCCAGAGATATAACCCTAGTTTTAGCGACATCCCCAGTTTGTACAGCGCCGATTGTATCTAAATGTCTATACCTTCATTAATGGTCAGGAAACTGGCTTTCTTGCCTTCAAATCCTACCTTCTCGCCAAGAAACCAGGATTCCGGGTTAAAACCACAGTTTTAACCTCCATAACCGCAGTTTCAGCGAGAAACCTAGTTTCCTGTCGAGAAACCAGGTTTCCTGTCGATAATCCAGGTTTCTTTGTTGCTAAGGTCCGTATCTAGGATTCCTGAACGTCACACTTCACGTCACATGTGAGTGAGGCAATTCCCGAGCAATCCCTTACTGGGCTGGGTCCTCCACAGACCTTGCGCTCTTATTGGCTGAATGTGCGGTGCGAAGTCAAGAAATTTGAAGGCAAGAAAGCCAGTTTCCTGACCAATAATGGAGGTATAGACATTAAGATACAATCGGCGCTGTAAAAACTGGGGTTGTCGCTAAAACTAGGGTTATATCTCTGGAAACCGGGATTCTAGCTATAACCCCCATTTTAGCGCTAACAACTTAGTTTCCCGCCAAGAATCCTAGTTTCTTGTCGAGAAACCGGGATTTTCGGCGAAGAAACCGGGTTTCTCGAGCAAGAAACTAGGTTTCTTGACGAGAAACTAAGTTTCTCGAATTACGATACAAAGGGCTTGCCATAAACGTACACCTGTAAGATCGCCGACGATTGCTGGCTCTCTTTACTTCGTCTCACCATCCGAAACCATCCATCCTCCACCCCTCCTCTGTAGTTTGGGCATGTTTGAACTTGTCATGTGTCATACAAGGAAGTTGAGGGTGTAGAGATATCGTAGACGAGTGAGGGCTGGGTTTAGTGTGACTGTAACAGGATTACTGTTGTTGACACATGATTAGAGCGGTTCGCTGGTAGCAGAGGATAAATGTATTAAAACTAATGGAAACCATTTGATGTTATTGTGGGTGGAGGTGAAGGTGGAGCGGGCAAAAACCGCTTTAATGGCACTTTTGATACCAATGACGTCACTCTGCGACGGTGCAATACCTCATTTGAATGCGTAGGTGTGGGTGAGATGTGGGGGGGGAGGGCAAAGGGGGGGGGGGGGTGAAGCATGGGGAAGGATAGGACGGTGGCCGAACGGGGGGGGGGTGAAGGCAAGGCAAGGCAAGTGAAGAGGGTGGGAGGGGGGGGGGCGTGGCGAGGCGTGAAGGTTGGAGTGGGGTGGGGCGCGATATATGACCAAATTTTAGTGGTGGTAGGGGGGTGGGGGTCTGCGGCGCAAACCGGGGTTTAAATTTCCATTCGATATACTACTGATGTCTTTATAGACACGCTGCAGTACCAGAGAAATTGTAAACCTGTGTACGCGTGTCAAGTATTTTTAATACTTGATGCATGCAATGCAGCAAGTATATTCATACAGAAGGAATCGTCGGAGACTCTGACAGGTGTAGGCCTACGTTGATGTCCTCGTGGGGCCCCTCAACCAGTCAAGCGTCACGGTCTTGGCGCGGGGGTGGGGGGACGAGGTGGAGCATCATCCAGAGGAGGGTGGCGGGGGGAGCGGAGCGATATGTAACATACAAGTGCACGGGTAGGGTGATTCCTTTTGTGTGTGTGTGTGTGGACAAAGTTAGGGCCCCTGAGGGGGGGTAGCCATGTCGCGTGTCGATTTTAAGAAAAGGTCCATGTCGCGTGTCGATTTTAAGAAAAGGTCCATGTCGCGTGTCGATTTTAAGAAAAGTTCCATGTCGCGTGTCGCTAAGTCTTATGTCGCATGTCGATTCTAAGGCAACCCCAATGTCGCGTTGTCGAATTTAAAAATCGCCGTGTCGAAAAAGCCCCTCTAGGGCCCTTAAGTTAGGACTACCGTCATGTCAGGTATTACGAATTATTATCATGCCTGATAACGTGGAGTACAACCACAGCGGTTCCGGGGGGATGGGGCGAAGGGGGGGGGGGGTCAAGGGAGGAGGTGTAGGTGGAGCGGGCAAAAACCGCTGTAATTTGATACCAATGACGTCACTCCGCGTCACTCGTTTGGATGGGTAGGTGTGGGTAGGAGGGGGGAGGGGGGGGCGAAGGGGGGGGGTCAAGCGAGAGTCGGGGGCGTGAAGCATGGGGGAGGGTGGGATGGTGGTCGAAGGGGGGGTGTTAAAGGCAAGGCAGGGTAGGAGGGGGGGGGGGGGGGTGGCGAGGCGTGAAGGTTGGATTTAGGTGGGGCGCGATTCATGACCAACTTTTGGTGGTGGCAGGGGGTGTTTTTTTTCTAATAACTTTTTTTGAGGAAAGATGCCGTTTTTCCATGCCCAGAATTTTTTTACCCCCCCCTCCCCCACCCAACCCCGGTCATTTCAACTCCCCCATGTGGGGGGGGGTGGATTCAGAGAGCAGACGCCACCCCACACTGACTAACCCATCACCGCCTACACACAGGAGTTCATTCAGAGCGTATGCGCCAAACTCCCCGGCACGGTGGCCTTACGCAAGCTCCGTTTTTGCCGCTGCTGTCGGCCGAGGGCAAATTTCAAGATTCGTGTAAGCGGTCAAATCAGCTGTAATTTCAACATTATAATTTTCAATAATAAAACATAAAAATAAGGAGCTCTGTGTACTTAATAGAGCAAAAAAATGCTTGTACCCTGCCAAAAAAGTAATAATTGTGACTGAACTCTTTCTTTTCATCACATGATACGATGTGTTATTAGGCTTAGGCTGGGTCTCGGCACTAATTTGTAGAAATGCGCGGCGCATTTTTCCTATCAATTTGCGCAGCGCCCCCTGGCGAGCGAGTGTGAAAATGCATTGAGGAAGTAGGCGACAACAGAGATATAATCATTCGTTGCTATAGCACCAGTCAGCCGGCAGATACGTTGCCAAGGCTATTTTTGGTTCACCGATCCATACTGGTGGCGGTGCGGTAGCAGCGATCGAGCCGCCTCCAATACCCCACCCACACACGCAAGGTGTGGTAGTACTTTTAGGCATATTGTAGGCAACTATGCGTGAATCCAGGATCCATCGACTCCAATCTTACCTTCCAATGATGTGATTGCTTCGATATCTTGTGGTCTCTGTCGGAATTTCCAATGTTCAGTTTAACCGTAACGATATTTCACAGACACAATGAACAGACTTTGGTCCCAGCGAACTAAACCCCTCCGTTGTAGGGCCGCTCCACTATCTAACCGTGGTAACCGTTAGTGTGGCCCCGAATGGCGTGGTCCCGAAAGGTGGTGGCCGGCTCCGGGGGCTGCATCAGCCGGTCTGAGCCTACTCGCTATACCTACTCGCTGGAGTATGACGCGTTTTCCCTAGTCAGCCGGCTGACTGTCTGGTCTCGGAACGCAACACTTTTACCCGCAGGCTCAGATAAGGGAAAGGTGGATCCTCATACTGCTCAACAGGGCAGAGTTCCCCATACGGAGGGCCCCTGAGGGGGGCTAGCCATGTCGCGTGTCGATTTTAAGAAAAGGTCCATGTCGCGTATCGATTTTGAGGAAAAGGTCGATGTCGCGTGTCGATTTTAAGAAAAGTTCCATGTCGCGTGTCGCTAAGTCTTGTGTCGCATGTCGATTCTAAGACAACCCCAATGTCGCGTTGCCGATTTTAAAAATCGCCGTGTCGCCGTGTCGAAAAAGCCCCTCTGGGGCCCTATACAGGGTAGCTCCGCACAACAGTCCCATGTCCGCATGTTGAAAATGAGGGTGTAAGATTTGTTTTTGTGGGCGACTAAGTGTTGTTAACCGCACGATCCATCAAACCCTTGTCATTTTGTACTCTGATACCTTAACTTCATATTTACCACAAAACCCACATGCATATGAACTAACAAAGTATCGCATTACTATCAAGTCGGTTGAAATGAGACTTTCTTGTTGTTTATCGCGCCATTTCGTATTTGGTCATTCTTCACCAGCGGCTTTCGCCAGGTGGCGTTTCGCTCATTGCCTGTCAATGGCTGGGTTGTGTATGAAGCGCCACCAAGCGAATGATGCGGTTTTAACGACATGCACGCATGCGCAGTTTCTCCACTGGGTGGGCAAGGTGGCGGACAGAACTGAGTTGTCCGCTGCTTCGAAAAATCAACAGACGATATCGTCGTAATCACGGAGACTTCAACCAAAATAACAAGATAAGTTGTAAGATGCGTACTTTTAGAAACTATTGCCATACCCCAAAAAGTTCTCGCCATCAGCACCGCTTCTCACCACGCGTGTTTGTAAAATGCCGTACAGGATTTGATAGACCGGACATGTGGCGTTGTTTCCCAACAACGTCACATGGGGCTACATACGGGGGAGATTTTTTTCACCATATGCTACGCTTGGCGTTAAACGTTTGGCGTAAAACTAAAGGATGAAAGTAAATCAGTCCTTTGATACAGTTGTTGATACGCCAAACGTTTATCTTTATAAGCCGCTGTCTACTGTGCGTTTAAGGTAAGCCACCCATAATGAACCTTGGCGATTTTGAGCAGACCTCGGTAAACATTGGCAAACATCGGCGGGCTGTAGCCCTGATATTTTACGCAGTCTTAATGAAACAAAGCACGAATAAAACACAGCAAAAGAAGTGGTGACATAGGTAAAATAAATAGAGCATCGTATAATAAGCTTCGGCGATTTAGAGAAGACATCGGTAAACATCGACAAACATCGGCGGGTGTCAGTGAAAGGGGAATCCCTAACTCGTTACGTCATTCACAGGGAATCCCCAATTCGTGACGTCATTCACAGGGTATTTCCCCGAGAATGGCCCTTCGTGTTAAATTCCGAATATTCTAGAAAAAAACATGGAGAAAACGTGTAAATAGTTCAGAAACCATTCGTATAGATCGTAATTATATCGGAGACCATTATATATAACCAAATTTATTAAAATGTGAACACAAGGCGTAAATTACTGATAATTGGTGTGAAATAAGCTGCTCCAAAAAATATTTCTGAAATAACATTTTCAAGCTTCAGGACGTGTTTCTCGGGAAATTTGCACGGCTACCTATATTTTTCTTCATTTTTGTTACAAGAACTATTTATTTAGAAGTTTTTAAACGTGGTTTGGTGTCAAGATTTTCAATTTTGATGAAATTATAGCCAACTTTGTGAATGTGGTGATTTCGAATTTTGCCAAAAACGGTCCTGTTTTTGCATAACTGCACTAATATCATTCCTGTATTGCACTAGGTTTAAGCTTTCCAAAGAGCTATTACTGATGATAATGACTTCATATTGAGCTGAATTGTAGCAAAATTACATATTCGTGGTAGGTGTCAAGTTTTGGTCATTTTGTGAAATGGAGGTAGACTTGGAAAATGGAGAATATTTTTTTAACGGGACGGTAAAGTGTCCTAAAAATTCTCCAGAAGGTGTGTAATTGGGTATACTTTCATAAAATAATCACAAATACAGAGTTCTTTTACCTTGCTATTATGGGTGGCTTACCTTAAGGCCGTTAAACGGTGAAATTTCTCTTTCGTGTTGTGGGGCTATGACTATTTTTTGGAACCTGATTGGAATGCAAGTGAAATGCTAAGTCTTACCGAAGACAATGACAGGCAGACAAAAAGGGGGAGTGAAGGGTGGTGGGGGGGGGGGGGCAGGGTAGGTCTTGTGAAATTTCATCAACAGCTCACCGCTACGTGAACCGAACGGTCTTCATCCCCCACGAAAAGAATTTTGACACTGGTAACAAGGCTCCCAGATTTAAACCACCAGAACCTCACTTTTGCTACTTTGAACGCGTTTATAGTGATATCGTGGAATAAAAACTGTAAACTCCCATTAAAACAAATTCTTATTAGTTTGTCTTCCCTAAACAAAGTTAACTCTGAGCTAAACAAAATCGTGGCAATTGTGATAACAAAAACGTATATCCTAAATCTGGCAGCTAATACGATTAACGGTCGGTGAGTTGTTTTTGAACTCACGGAACAAACAATTGAGGCCTGGTGACGAGCTGCAACAGCGGGCGGGCCATGTGGGAACTATCAGACCGCTCCCGTGACGCCATTATCAGCTGCAATACGCTACCCCCAGGCGGGTGGGGTGGGGTATTTAATACATTGCAAGGTTTGGGGGGGTTACGCGGTAAAGCCCCCCCCCCCCTTTCACGCCAAAATCCGCTCGATCGGGGTGTTTTCCCACCAAATCCGCTCCCTCATGCATCAAGGGGTACCCGCCGAACCCCCCCACCAGATTCGTATAACAGTGCCCCCCACCCCCCCCCAACCGGAGTTTAAGCGGTCTACTAAAATACTACGATGAAGATGATGGTGGCCTGGGCGGCCGAGGCCGATAAGTAGCCATTACCATACAATAGTGATACGGTTATTTATGATAGTCGTATCTGACATATTAGAACAAACGTAAGAAAGAACAATTGTGTAATAAATGATAACTTTATGGACCGTACAGGAACTTATCACAGTGTTCATTCTCAATATTCTCATGTGCAGCATTTTTAGGATTGCCCCACATTGCATTATGGGAGACCTATTTCCTATTCCGTTTTCCTGTATAACTTTAATTTGACTCCTGTCTTCGACTTATTTCAGCACGACGCGAGAAACACAGCGAGGTAAGATAAATGAAGCGATTCCTTCGACCCTGGAATTACTACAGCACCTGGAAAGATGCAACTTGTGCATATATAGACAAAATCCTTTACAATACTTCAGTTTGCGCATTCATGACCAGACAATCATTGCTCGCCATTGGTTCACTGAAACAAGTCGACTGGCAGTTCGTTTGCACGTGGGTAGCTGGTTTGAGTACCAGCAGACAACACACTTGTGGAAGCTATACGGCAAGCTCGACGGATGCTTTCCTTCAGACCCAAGTTGTGTTTAGCCAAATAGTAGGCCAGGCCACCAATGAAAGCATCCCCGGCGCCCGTCGTGTCCACGGGGTCCACCTTCTCCGCGGCCACATGTACCGCAGTCCTATCGCCCCGCGTCGCGAATACCGCCCCCTGGCTACCCAAGGTGATGATCACCGTGCCACAGCCTCGATCCAACAGGACGTTAACGGCTGCCTGAGCATCTTCTACCGACTCTACTTGCAGTCCTGTCAGAATCGCAGCTTCAGTTTCATTGGGGCAAAATATATCACATAGCTCGTACATATCAGCGGCGAGTTCTGAAACAGCTGGAGCAGGGTTTAAGATAGATGTGACGTTGTGTTTCTTGGCCAATCGCAGGGCGGCGAGTGTAGAGGCCGGTGCAATTTCCAACTGGCAAATTAACACTTTAGAATCCTTAATGATGGACTCGGCTCCTGTAACATCTGCTTCAGAGAGATGCAGGTTGGCACCAGCCACAATAATGATAGAATTTTGCCCACTAGCGTCTACAGCAATGGAGGCGACACCAGTGGAGATGGCATCTACCATGCCGACATGTTGTGTATTGACGTCATTCTCAGTAAAGTTCTTCATGTAGTTGTGTCCAAACGTGTCGTTACCCAGCTTGGCCACCATGGCAGTCTTAGCGCCCAGCCTGGTTGCCACTACACACTGGTTGGCTCCTTTGCCACCAAAGCCAATGCTGAAGCGATGGCCATGAAGCGTTTCGCCAGGCTTGGGTAGACGGGGGGTGTAGCTCACCAAGTCCGTCATACAGCTTCCTACGACAAGTACATCCATTGGTGCTTGAAAGGTTAAACCAAAGTTCTATCTGAAAAGGAATCACAAGCATACACCAGTATTATGACATAATTCACTTCAATAATGTTTGCAAAGGCCATCGTTTATTTATGCTTAAATTAGGTAAAATCATGCATTTAAAAGTGTAGAGCCTAAAAACATTTCATGCAGGTTTACTCAAGGAGAGGGATACCTTTTCCAATCTCCACAAACAGCATCCATGAATTCTTGGAGATTTGTGATTAGCTGTTTTAAGGGATTGTTACCTGTATAATTACTGGTTAAATGCAGACCCTGGTCCCATTTACCATGATTCATTATAGCAGTCTGTGAATTTCTGCGATATTCTTGATATCACCTTTAAGGTGTTTGATTGCACCCAGTTTTATGCAATCCTCATCATGAGGGGGGGGGGGGGGGGTATTCCCACCCCTCTCTACTCCTACTGTACACATAAAACTAATTAGTGATCTCCTGGTCAGCTTTACCTATATAGAATTGCACTGCACTACACAAGAAATATAACAAATTTGCAATGGTCTTTAATTAATTATTTTGAAATTCATGAAAATTTAGATATATATTGGAAAGTCATTTATTGTAAAAATAAATTGATACTCTAGTTGAACAAAACATTTACTATGACATATTAACATATTATGCTTGGTCTCTGCATTATATATCCCTTCTCAAATCTGCATATGTCTTAATTAGGCACTCAATATTTTCCAATGTTATATTTATATAACCTTGTTCTGCTAGCTAGCACAGGCATGGGTATAAACCATTTTGTACTGGGTATAAATTGGGTAACAGATATGCTTATTATACTACTGTAGGTAATATTTGACAGTATTCCCGGTATTTTAATTTAAGTTAGATTAAATTTATAACAAAGGATATGTAAATGAAATTATTAATAATTTCCTTTATGCACAAATATACATCTAAGTTAGTACATATACTATGCTATCACTTCATAAATTTCTCCTGTTATCTGTTGTATTTAAATATACCTTAAATGCACTAGTCAATATACAGTGTGTGAAACAAACTTTAAATGGTATAAGACTGGCCTGACTTTGTCAGGTTAGCAGAATAAAGATTCTTTCAAATATTATAGTGTCACCATGCATGCACAGGGACATTGATAAATCAAGTCTTCATATTTTTCTTTTAGCTTAAAAATAAATAGTAACCCAATATATGCTATATCTAAGAAATATTTAAAGATAAATATAAGGGATTGTGCTTATAATTATAGGCCTGAAACTTTGTCTTCCATCTAGGCCTAGCATGCAATATACTGTTATATATAATGTCATGGTTTCATTATTTTATATGTATCTAATAGCTTGTATTTGACAAACTGCAATTCCATTATTATGAAAATAAATAAGCTGAAATAAATAAAAAATATATACAAAATAAATTGTATAGCCTTATGTCACGATCTAATGGTAACAGCATGCACACACACCACTTGGGATCGATGTTGTATCTACAAACATAACAAACATTAGCCTGAAAATCAGGCTGTTAGTGTCGATCCTTCAGACTGTCACGACATTAACGTCTGATTTAGTGTCGATCCTTCAGACTGTCACGACATTAACGTCTGATTTTCAGGCTAAACAAACATTAGATTGGTATGGTGTCAGAATGGGCTTACAATATGAAATGAAATGTTGGTATTTAGGCCGCTTTTGTAGGTTAGGCACAAGCTGACAAGGGCTAAACACTGCTAAACTGGGCCAAGGAACCTCCTGAACCGATACGATTGCGGATTGGATTGAAGCCGATAGCGATAGCGATCAAGCCGATAGCGATCAACAGATCAAGTTTACACATCCTTTTCCAAGCATCTCTGGAAAAGGATGTGTAAACTTGATCAGTTGATTATCTCAATGTCTCCTGCTAAACTCGTGATCAACGTCCTCACCGAAAAATTATGCGAATATTGCAATCCAAGCTACATATCTAAGCTTATATACTTATACCTGAAAAAGACTTCGCCAACTGGATACAACTAAACGCACCTGGTCGCTTGGTATCAGTATCAGCTGATAAGTGGATGCGGGTTTGCGTCTGTTTCACGCTAGCGCCGCCTAACGAATAAAGACGAAACCATTAATATTCGAGAGGGGTCACTTTTTATATCAGTGGTAGAAGCAGCATGTAATTTATAATATATACACACACAAAGCAATTGAAACATGTTGACTGCCACAAAAAGGCAGTCTGGTGGATCCAGCAAAGGGGGTGAGTCCCGGAACTGCCCCCCTTACTCAAGTCGAAACGAAGATGCCCCTTTTCAATGAAAAATGTACCCCATTTTATTGGTGTACTTAATTATCCTTCTGTGTGTACAAGATCCCCCTATTTCATTACATACCAAATGTGTCCCCCTCCCCGCCCCCTCTTTCAAAATCCTTGACCCGTGCCTGTATCAATCCCTTAAATGTAGGCAGGGCAAAATATATGTAATAAATGTATTCTTTCCTAAAACATCCTAATTGTTTTAATTGTTAATTTAGATTCCCCTTCTACCTGCTGCATTTCTCTGCTTTGTGTACAATTAATTCTGGTCCAAAGCAAAGGTATGCTTGCGATTTTTACTGAACAATCAACAGAAACGAAACTGCATGAAGACTAAAGATTTTAGACTATAAATGTATAAGCTTATTGGCCTATCAGTCAAGCCTAAGTTATTTTTCTTGGATTTTATGTTGATGGAAAACTAACGAAATTGTCAAGTGTATACATATCTATAAGTCTTACCCTATCATTCAAAACGAAAAACACAATGCGAATTCGAAATTCGAAATAATGAGACAGAACGAAGCCGATGCCCGGTCCATTTCCTTGTACAAAATGACTGTTTCCTCTTGGGTCACATGACCTCAAGATGGCGCTGACAGCCGATTGGAGCCCTCTGGGCGAAGTTTTCTATCGGTGGTCATATTATAATTATCTTTTGTGACTTAACAATTCTTTTTAATGTAAAACACATCTTTCATGGTTTTGCATATGTAAGAAATATGTGATTATTCACCATCTCCATTGTTAGGGAACCTGTCATTTGTCAAATCTCCTTATTATCGCCCCGCCCCACTTCCACTTCTGATATCTCTCGGCCCGGTGTAACATAATAAGCTGTCCGGCCGTGTCAACCTGTCCGGCCTCGCTTCTTTCCAGCTTTCATGCAACTAGCCCTAACCGGAACCCCAATCCTAACCTTAACCCTAACCCTACGGAGTCTAGTGTGGTTGGACTACCCTAAACTAACCATAAACCTAACATAAATGCGCTTTTACATAGCAAGCCCATTCACTGCACATGCGCACACGTCAGCCAGACTATCACGCCGGACAGGTTATCGTGCTACACCGGCCCTCTGTGGACCTCTCCAAGGACCTACCCCTGTATACGGGGATCAAGGGTCATGAACTGACCCGGTTCCTGCCATGGCTCAGGCTCATGCAAGCCACGACCTCTCGCTTCTCAGGACGTTTAGAGAGTAACTTCAAACGCGATGCGCCAAGGGATAATCCTGTTGGCGCAGGTTGCTGTTTTTCTATTTATGTCGCAACGAACCGGTACTGAGATACTATACACTGACTTCAGTCTTCTGTCACCAGGCTGGCCACTAGGAATGGATGCATTTCTTTGCTAGGCTTTAACAGAGGCGTGTTCAGGAATTCTTGCTCCGGGGGGCACAAAAACACAAAAAATGTATGTAAAAGCCTGAAAAGTAGGTGACCGTGGTGCATATAATTTGAAAGGAGGAGGGGTGCGCAGGGTAAAGACTACAAAAGTATATCTTAGCCTAGGCCAGCTAGGGTTTGAAAGGGAAGGGGGGGGGGGGGGCACATACTCTCTGTGCCCCTCACCCAGGGGGAACATAATTTTAAAAGAGGGGGGTACAGATATATCCTATGGTCCATGTTTAGTAGCCCAGGTATATCTCTGACATAACCAGAATATTCATATATGGATATATTTCTTTAGTAGCCTGGAGATATATAACCCCAAGTGAACCAAATATATGTATTATATATCAGTTTACTAGCTTACCTGATTGAATTGGTGTAACATGAAGGAAAATTCATTAATGCTGTTTACAATTGGTTTTGGTGATATCTTCATTAAATGTGAGCTCAGAAATTAATACACAGGCTGCAGGACCCAGAGACTTAATTAATTAAATCATTTCTTTATGTAGTAATCTATTCTTCCTATAATATCCAAAGTAATCTTGCTAAAGCTTCATTGACTACAAATGTCAGCCATTATTACATGGCATTATATAAACAAACTAAAAGAAGGAGCATACCGTATTTCACATATGTTTTCAGACACTGTATGTTTTCGGACACCCCCTCAAAGGCAGAAATAGGATAAATTTAATGTACTGTAAGTTTTCAGACACCCAACGCAGATAATTTTTCAAGTGTATGTATATTTTCGGACACTATCAGACCTAAATTAACAATGCGTCTAGGCTCCTTTGTTATTGCGTAGTGCCGGCCCCCATGATTGCACTTCACTGCTTGTGATTGCAGGCTTTCGGCGAGAGGGGCAAGTCCCTGTCTAGGGGGTTATTTGTGCCGTGTATCAGGTGTGAAAGAGCAACACCTTGGTTGCTAAGTAATGAGCTGGGCTTTGGTCTCCATTGTGCTGCCCGGCGGACGAGTCAGTTGGCGGAGGAGTTGTTTATAAACCGCGAAAGTAAACAAGCCTTAAATCACGGAATGCGTGAAATTATTTGATTAATTTATTTTACCGAAGACTGCAGCGCGTAGGCTGCAGAATCAAAGTTTCTCAAGAATTGATCCATGCTCTATATCGTTTTCCGAACAACTGTCACAGGATCGAATGCGCAGCTATATATATGGCACCTCTCGGATGGGAATTAATCCCCTTGCTTCTTGTAACTGTGTTTTATCTCTCAGAAGTTACCGTTATATTTGGCACAATGATTGCAGTTCATTGTCACTGATTGCAATTCATAACCACTGTTTGCCTAAAGCCATATCTTCATTTACATTAAAGTTATCGAGTATATATATATATTTTATCTCCTGTAACAGATGAGAGATTTGACGCTAGCAGATTGCACTCCGAGTGTCTTCAAAACAATATTATACTCTTGATCACCTTACCCACTGTTAAGGTGTGAAGCAGCAACACCTGGGTGTTAAGTGATATAATCGGCATCAGTCGACTCGCAATGTAGTAATTCTTGATCGATATTTTGTTATGTTTTCGGACAGTGGATGCAGGAGTCCATTTTATTGACTAAATATTCGGACAGCCAGAAAAACAATTATTTTTAAGTGTCCGAAAACATACGTGAAATACGGTACGTAAAGTAATAACCTGTCTGGCTGTGATAACCTGTATGGCCATGCTGTTTACATGCCACTAACCCTAACCAAAACCATAATATTAATCCTGGCCTTAACCTAGTCCTAATCTAACTGTAAACCTAATATACATATGCTATTTATACTACATATAAAAAACTACATATAAAAAAAAAACAGAAAACATGTGTAAAGTACAGTATTATGTAAAATTATTATATGTTGCAGTAAACAAGAACTCTATACTATGGAATGGACAGACAAGGTCAACCTTCAAAAATATATAGTTGCTGCAGCCCCATATGGTGGGCCTCTTGGTATGTATTTACTGATGTATATAGTACCTGGGTCACTGACACATTTTTGCTTGCAATCTCAATCATTATTCCTTTCTTTCTATGATATCAATGAACTACACCACAGGAGGCTCTTGTGACTGCACAGAATATTTCATGAAAGGTTATTGTATGTACAGCAACTGACTTTCTATGCCTACACATGTATTATTATGCAAGACATACCAGTAGTTATGTACACCAACTACCTGATGCCATATTCAAGACTGCAATGCCAGCAATACCTTGGGTGTTGGGTTTTCTGCTTGTTTTGAGTGTCTCCAAGTACTGGTAAAGTGTGACTACCACAAGTTTTTTTTTATTTCTAGCCCTAATGAGAGACTCCAGCAAATTCCAAAAGGACACATCAAATACAAGACCCATTGTGTACATCTACTCTTCATCTGGCAAAGAAATTGCAGCATTCAGGGTTGGTATATGATGATGATATGCCATGTGGTGATACATGTATATGTATTTATGGCAAGTAACATGTAAGGCTACATATCACTGTTGTTTTATCGTATTTTATCGCTATAATCGCTTAAATAAGGATTCGGGTACATGTCATGACTTTAAAGTCAAATTATTATGCCACACATGTCTATGTTTTTTTTTGCAATGATGATCTTTGGTATTGTCCTTCAGTGGAGCAGTGGCCCGGTCATCAGACTCGGCTGGTCGTGCACAGAGGATTTGCTCTGTGTCCAGGATGATGGAACTGTTCTTGTATACGACATATTTGGAAGTTACCAAAGGACGTTTACAATGGGTCAGGTATGTGTGTCAATCTGATCTTACATTCTAAAAAATGTTTCAATGGTAAAGGGTTTTGCTTAAGTGTGGCACTTATGATTATCCCGATCAAAGCGTGTAGCTATCCTACAGACTTAGACGATACTGATAATGAACGAACGCTTTTCTTTCTTTCCTGACAGGAAGCGAAAGACGTCAAAATCATTGAATGTCAGATATTTAGTAGCTTTAATGGGACGGGCATCGCCGTGCTGACGTCATCATACCGACTGTTTGTTGTGACAAATGTGGATGACCCGCGAAGCCGAAGACTTGCGGAAATACCAGGTAGATGTGCAGTAGCCAGTTGACTCGTCCCACGGTTATCTCGCCTCACCCTGTTTTGCTGTGACGAAAAATAACACTGCCGCTGGCGGGGCGCGGCAATTATGTTATACATAATGTTTCATAATTGAAACATTATGTTATACATAATTGCCCAAAGTTAAACTCTACTAATGCGTTTGCTGGTCACCCAAGTTCTGTTAGCGGCACTTAGTTAGGGGTGGGGGTGCGTCTGTCTCGACATTTCGGGTCTCATCAAGGTCTACAGGGGATGGGCGTTGTGACCTAGCCCCAAAGACACCACCACCTCCTTACTGCATTAGCGTCTGATACAATTTTGGAGAAAAAGCATAAACCAAGGCTAGCTATTCTAACGCTGCAAATAAACATAAATGGCACAGCCTGCAATGTAACTTGCATATGTAAGACTATAGGCGAATATATTAAACATAGGTCCGCAACATATCCAAGTTAGTTACGAGCTATGAGCTTCACGCCTGCTTCCCGCCAGCCTTCACCATCTAACTGTGGTGAAAGCACTGTAAACGTGTGACTAGTTCACTGGCAGCCAGACGTGCGTGCTGTATACCTATGTCGTGTATTCCTGTATATGGCATGCAGGGGCCACCTGAATGGCCGGATGATCACTGCATTCTGCTTCGTCAAGTGAGCTCCCCCCGGCCAGCCACAGTGCTGAAGTATGAAGGTTACGGCCCTGCTGTGCAAATATCTCTATGTGCAGGACCCTATGTTCTGCTGCCAAGAGTAGGGTGTAGCCCTCTGGTACATGGTTTCGTTCTACTCTTGATCCTCTCCTTTTACGCGATAAGAACTTCATAGGTTAAAGTGATTTGAACCAACGAACGGTCCAATGTACAATATTGTACACTTTTCAAATACCCATGTAAAGTAGGAGATCATTAATTACATTAAATTATTATTAATAATACGATAACTTAGCTATGGAGAGTCACAGTATGAACAAAGTTTTATGTGTTGCTCCAGGAATCCAGGCTCCACCCAGCTGTTGGTGTATCATTAACCAAGACAGACAGTGTCGCGCCCTGGTGGCCAAGGACGACCAGCTGTACCTGCTAGACTATGGTATGCAGTGCGAGAAACAGGTGAGCATTCGGCCGCATCAGTAGTATAAAAGCATTTGACGCTCGACGTTATTATGAGAGATGTAGAAGAGAAGTTGTAGGTAGAGCCAAACGAAGGGAATGCGGAAAGACTGGCATCAAATTACGGGATAAAACGAGATCTTGGCGAATTCCCTCGTTTTTATCCTCTGTTCATGCCTTTTCGTGTAACCCGAGAATGTGCACAACATTGTCGCAGCAGGCGGTTTAAGGTCAGTTATGCGTCCAAAATGTGTTTGACATATCATTTACAAGTTTAATTACAGTAGAGTTCATCACGTTACCTCTCTGCCTTGCAGTCTCCCGAAATTACTGGAGAGATTCAGTCCTTTATCGAGATGTCTGTGTCCTTCAATAACAAGTACTTGGCCCTATTCACCAGCACGGGACTGCTGTGGATTGGCTCGTCTGATCTTCAGGTACGTCGTTGACAGTAGCTGATACTACCCGTAGCTTAACGTAATTTCCGGATACTTTGGAATCATGTTATATTTGCCAACGCTTTGGCTTTTGTATACCGATAATATGAAAAGGTTGAAAATGGTTGCAAGTAAAGAATCTGGGGGAATCTGGATATGTGATTGTGCGTTACCTGTGGTGATCTTGTCATTTCATGTACCTTTTCTGGTTGACTGTATGGCCCAGTGGGAGGAACATTGACGGTAAAGGCGTCTACTACATTTACTACCGCCTCAAACTTGGCTATGATTGGCTATGATTGATTTATTACCCTTTGTTTTACAGAAAGTTTATTGTGAATTTGATACGAAATGCCCCACGCGGCCTCTGCAACTTGTGTGGTAAGTGTTCTCTTAGGGACACTGGTATATCATTAAGTGAAATCATCGGTAAAGACTGAATCGTTGGGAATATTTATCCTTACGGAGCCTCCATAGCCCAGTTGTTAAGCAGGTTAAGCTGTAGATCAACAGGTCGTGGGTTCGAACGCTGGCACCTGCGCCTGGGGCTAGTTTCATCCAAATTCATTTCATTGACCCAGAATTTATCATTCATGTGCATAAAACACATTTTGAAATGTGTTTATTTCAGACGTTGATGCCTATTATGAAATTTATCCTTAGGTGTGGTACTGGTGCCATTGTGGGATACTGGGAGAATATTTTGCTGATGGTTGGACCCCAAAAGGACTGGCTGAAGTATCCTTCATGATGGTGCAGGCTTTAGTTTTTATTTTCTATTCAAATGTAAAATATTTGACATATTACATCGTTTTATTATTGTGTAATTCGGTGCTAATTTTGTTCTTGGTTTTGGAAGCTCTATTGTTGTTTGAATGTGGGATAATTCTTTTTTTGTTTATGTGTGTAACATACATCCTTAATGACCTCACAGATACAGCTATGATACTCCAGTATATCTTGTTCCGGAGATAGACGGATTGCGTATCGTTGGACATTTTCAACATGAATTTCTTCAGAAAGTACCAAGTATGTCATCCTGCTAGTGACATCAAGCTAAAATCCTTGCTGAACAAAAAATATTGTGATACATATATCACGAGAGAAACATTGAAAGATAAAGGGAAGCTTGAAAAATAGGCACACTATTTAACAACCCGTGAGCAATAACGACTTGCCCAGCAAAAAGTGAGAAATAGGGACCTGTCCAGCGAACTGTATGCATAGGGCCTCTTCTGCGACCCATGAGGGATAGGAACTTGCCTTGGAACTGTCTGTCTGATCTGTCCAGCAATCATTCAGAATAGGGACTTGTCCAGCAACCATGCAGAGTAGGGATCTGGCCAGCAACCATTCGGAATAGGGATCTGGCCAGCAACCATGCAGAATAGGGATCTGTCCAGCAGCCATTCATGGGACCTGTCTAGCAGCCATTCAGAATAGGGATCTGTCCAGCAACCATTCAGAATAAGGATCTGTCCAGCAACCATTCAGAATAGGGATCTGTCCGGCACCCATTCAGAATAGGGATCTGTCCAGCAACCATTCAGAATAAGGATCTGTCCGGCACCCATTCAGAATAGGGATCTGTCCAGCAACCATTCAGAATAAGGATCTGTCCAGCAACCATTCAGAATAGGGATCTGTCCGGCAACCATTCAGAATAGGGACCTGTCCAGCAACCATTCAGAATAGGGACCTGTCCAGCGACCATTCAGAATAGGGATCTGTCCAGCAACCATTCAGAATAGGGATCTGTCCAGCAACCATTCAGAATAGGGATCTGTCCAGCAACCATGCAGAATAGGGATCTGTCCAGCAACCATTCAGAATAGGGATCTGTCCAGTGGCCATTTAGAATAGGGATCTGTCCAGCAACCATTCAGAATAGGGATCTGTCCAGCAACCATTCAGAATAGGGACCTGTCCAGCAACCATTCAGAATAGGGACCTGTCCAGTGGCCATTTAGAATAGGGATCTGTCCAGCAACCATTCAGAATAGGGATCTGTCCAGCAACCATTCAGAATAGGGATCTGTCCAGCAACCATGCAGAATAGGGATCTGTCCAGCAACCATTCAGAATAGGGATCTGGCCAGCAACCATTCAGAATAGGGATCTGTCCAGCAACCATTCAGAATAAGGATCTGTCCGGCAACCATTCAGAATAGGGATCTGTCCAGCAACCATTCGGAATAGGGATCTGTCCAGCAGCCATTCAGATTAGGGATCTGTCCAGCAGCCATTCAGAATAGGGATCTGTCTAGCAACCATGCAGAATAGGGATCTGTCCAGCAACCATGCAGAATAGGGATCTGGCCAGCAACCATGCAGAATAGGGATCTGTCCAGCAACCACTCAGAATAGGGATCTGTCCAGCAACCATTCAGAAAAGGGATCTGTCCAGCAACCATTCAGAATAGGGATCTGTCCAGCAGCCATTCAGAATAGAGATCTGTCCAGCAACCATTCAGAATAGGGATCTGTCCAGCAACCATTCAGAATAGGGATCTGTCCAGCAGCCATTCAGAATAGGGATCTGTCCAGCAACCATTCAGAATAGGGATCTGTCCAGCAGCCATTCAGAATAGGGATCTGTCCAGCAACCATTCAGAATAGGTATCTGTCCAGCAGCCATTCATGGGACCTGTCTAGCAGCCATTCAGAATAGGGATCTGTCCGGCAACCATTCAGAATAGGGATCTGTCCAGCAACCATTCAGAATAGGGATCTGTCCAGCAGCCATTCAGAATAGGGATCTGTCCAGCAACCATTCAGAATAGGGATCTGTCCGGCAACCATTCAGAATAGGGATCTGTCCAGCAGCCATTCAGAATAGGGATCTGTCCGGCAACCATTCAGAATAGGGATCTGTCCAGCAACCATTCAGAATAAGGATCTGTCCGGCAACCATTCAGAATAGGGATCTGTCCAGCAGCCATTCAGAATAGGGATCTGTCCAGCAACCATTCAGAATAGGAATCTGTCCAGCAACCATTCAGAATAGGAATCTGTCCAGCAACCATTCAATATAGAGATCTGTCCAGCAACCATTCGGAATAGGGATCGGTCCAGCAACCATTCAGAATAGGGATCTGTCCAGCAGCCATTCAGAATAGGGATCTGTCCAGCAACCATTCAGAATAGGTATCTGTCCAGCAACCATTCAGAATAAGGATCTGTCCAGCAACCATTCAGAATAGGGATCTGTCCGGCACCCATTCAGAATAGGGATCTGTCCAGCAACCATTCAGAATAAGGATCTGTCCGGCACCCATTCAGAATAGGGATCTGTCCAGCAACCATTCAGAATAAGGATCTGTCCAGCAACCATTCAGAATAGGGATCTGTCCGGCAACCATTCAGAATAGGGACCTGTCCAGCAACCATTCAGAATAGGGACCTGTCCAGCGACCATTCAGAATAGGGATCTGTCCAGCAACCATTCAGAATAGGGATCTGTCCAGCAACCATTCAGAATAGGGATCTGTCCAGCAACCATGCAGAATAGGGATCTGTCCAGCAACCATTCAGAATAGGGATCTGTCCAGTGGCCATTTAGAATAGGGATCTGTCCAGCAACCATTCAGAATAGGGATCTGTCCAGCAACCATTCAGAATAGGGACCTGTCCAGCAACCATTCAGAATAGGGACCTGTCCAGTGGCCATTTAGAATAGGGATCTGTCCAGCAACCATTCAGAATAGGGATCTGTCCAGCAACCATTCAGAATAGGGATCTGTCCAGCAACCATGCAGAATAGGGATCTGTCCAGCAACCATTCAGAATAGGGATCTGGCCAGCAACCATTCAGAATAGGGATCTGTCCAGCAACCATTCAGAATAAGGATCTGTCCGGCAACCATTCAGAATAGGGATCTGTCCAGCAACCATTCGGAATAGGGATCTGTCCAGCAGCCATTCAGATTAGGGATCTGTCCAGCAGCCATTCAGAATAGGGATCTGTCTAGCAACCATTCAGAATAGGGATCTGTCCAGCAACCATGCAGAATAGGGATCTGGCCAGCAACCATGCAGAATAGGGATCTGTCCAGCAACCACTCAGAATAGGGATCTGTCCAGCAACCATTCAGAAAAGGGATCTGTCCAGCAACCATTCAGAATAGGGATCTGTCCAGCAGCCATTCAGAATAGAGATCTGTCCAGCAACCATTCAGAATAGGGATCTGTCCAGCAACCATTCAGAATAGGGATCTGTCCAGCAGCCATTCAGAATAGGGATCTGTCCAGCAACCATTCAGAATAGGGATCTGTCCAGCAGCCATTCAGAATAGGGATCTGTCCAGCAACCATTCAGAATAGGTATCTGTCCAGCAGCCATTCATGGGACCTGTCTAGCAGCCATTCAGAATAGGGATCTGTCCGGCAACCATTCAGAATAGGGATCTGTCCAGCAACCATTCAGAATAGGGATCTGTCCAGCAGCCATTCAGAATAGGGATCTGTCCAGCAACCATTCAGAATAGGGATCTGTCCGGCAACCATTCAGAATAGGGATCTGTCCAGCAGCCATTCAGAATAGGGATCTGTCCGGCAACCATTCAGAATAGGGATCTGTCCAGCAACCATTCAGAATAAGGATCTGTCCGGCAACCATTCAGAATAGGGATCTGTCCAGCAGCCATTCAGAATAGGGATCTGTCCAGCAACCATTCAGAATAGGAATCTGTCCAGCAACCATTCAGAATAGGAATCTGTCCAGCAACCATTCAATATAGAGATCTGTCCAGCAACCATTCGGAATAGGGATCGGTCCAGCAACCATTCAGAATAGGGATCTGTCCAGCAGCCATTCAGAATAGGGATCTGTCCAGCAACCATTCAGAATAGGTATCTGTCCAGCAGCCATTCATGGGACCTGTCTAGCAGCCATTCAGAATAGGGATCTGTCCAGCAACCATTCAGAATAGGGATCTGTCCAGCAACCATTCAGAATAGGGATCTGTCCAGCAGCCATTCAGAATAGGGATCTGTCCAGCAACCATTCAGAATAGGGATCTGTCCGGCAACCATTCAGAATAGGGATCTGTCCAGCAGCCATTCAGAATAGGGATCTGTCCGGCAACCATTCAGAATAGGAATCTGTCTGGCAACCATTCAGAATAGGGATCTGTCCAGCAGCCATTCAGAATAGGGATCTGTCCAGCAACCATTCAGAATAGGAATCTGTCCAGCAACCATTCAGAATAGGGATCTGTCCAGCAACCATTCAGAATAGGAATCTGTCCAGCAACCATTCAGAATAGGGATCTGTCCAGCAACCATTCAGAATAGGAATCTGTCCAGCAACCATTCAATATAGAGATCTGTCCAGCAACCATTCAGAATAGGGATCTGTCCAGCAGCCATTCAGAATAGGGATCTGTCCAGCAACCATTCAGAATAGGAATCTGTCCAGCAACCATTCAGAATAGGGATCTGTCCAGCAACCATTCAGAATAGGGATCTGTCCAGCAGCCATTCAGAATAGGGATCTGTCCAGCAACCATTCAGAATAGGGATCTGTCCGGCAACCATTCAGAATAGGGATCTGTCCAGCAGCCATTCAGAATAGGGATCTGTCCGGCAACCATTCAGAATAGGAATCTGTCCGGCAACCATTCAGAATAGGGATCTGTCCAGCAGCCATTCAGAATAGGGATCTGTCCAGCAACCATTCAGAATAGGAATCTGTCCAGCAACCATTCAGAATAGGGATCTGTCCAGCAACCATTCAGAATAGGAATCTGTCCAGCAACCATTCAGAATAGGGATCTGTCCAGCAACCATTCAGAATAGGAATCTGTCCAGCAACCATTCAATATAGAGATCTGTCCAGCAACCATTCGGAATAGGGATCGGTCCAGAAACCATTCAGAATTGGGATCTGTCCAGCCATCATTCAGAATTATGGATCTGATTAGGTTCAAATGAAATAGGGAACTATTCGATGTTCTGCTTTTAGCGGTCGTAGAAGAGATATTCAAGATCGGGTCCATGTCGCCCGGCGCCATGCTGTTCGAAGCCTACAAAGAGTTCAAGGTGTGTTCCCTGTGTTCCACCCTCTATGATATATTTCTTTAATATTCCTTTTTTTGGTTCCAAACATACTCTCTAGACATCTGATGTCAACACGAAAAACAGCACTTATGAAATAAACAAATAAACGAAAGCATAAATGATAACACCAATGTAGTTGGATGAAAGACCGCTGTATATGTTTTTGGTGTATGATATAATTGGTACAGTTGGTGAGTGCTTGATTTGGTCCGCTCTCAGCGCAAGAGCCAGCGAGCGGATGAATACATCCGTATGATCAAGGACAAGCTGGACACGGCAGTGGAGCAGTGTATAGAGGCGGCCGGCCAGGAGTACGAGGCCAGCAAGCAGAAGGAACTCCTCAGGGTCAGTGTCTTTATCCTCACTTCGCTCGAGGCTTTCTGCTTTATCCACAACATCCACCGTATACAATCTAAAGATATACTCCATATACGCATCCTTAACCCGTTGATTTCAATTATTTGTGGCCAAGTCTTGTTATATGTATTACAGCCACTTGTCTCCAGTCTCAAGAGTGACCGTAATACAGGTGTTGTGCTGCGGGACATGAAATTCGCATGCGTGTAAATGCAATTCCAGAATACACCGAAAATGAAAGCGCACTCACTTTAGTTGGAGAAAAACACCACGTGTTTCTACCATGTTAAACAAAAGGCAGGGTTGTCGGTAGCACCGTGCTAATGTTATAGAGCATAGTGACCCTTTAAGCTATGAAGGTCACATCGCGTGATTGGGGAAGAACCATGGTAGAGCGGAGCCTTGTTCCCGGGGGTAAGGCCCTACTCTGATTGAAGGAGGACGTGGGATATGTATCCTGTACGAACATAGACATTCGCATAGTGGAGCGCGAACCCCCCGAACTGCGGCACGATGAGTGGTCGGGCAGAGATCAGGGGACGAGTGCTAAACATTAGACCAGTCCGTTGGCCCCCGACTCCCCCCCCCCCCCCAGACACGGTTCCGCGTGACGCGCTTAAACCTCTGATTGACAGGTTGACGTATCGAAACAATCCAACCCGTTTGGGCCGCTACCTTATCCGTTGTTGTCCTAACTTATGCCCCAGCATTCATACAGGTAGTTTCATGCTTTATATCTTGCAACAGTCCTCGCTGTCTTGATGTAGGTAAATGTGGTGTATGTGTTGCATACCACTGCGCAATTTACCCCACCCCGTCTTTGTGGACGTCTCTGTTGTGCGACTTTTTATTTTCTGCCGGGTAATGGCCGCCGCGGGATACGACGTCACCGATTTGCATATGTAACAGTTGGCCCAGTTATAAATAGCCGAGACCTCGAGGGCTGCCTTCTGACAAGAATCACGCGATCAGGTGTAAACAGGTTTAAGTCGCACTTTGTCGATAGTACGATAAACATGTAAAGAGAGTGAAAGACAAATGTGGTCCGCAGTTGAATTATGCGGAAAGCAGGGGCGGATCCATCTGGATAGGGGGGGGGGGGCATGGGCGTGTCCAGGGGGCGGGGGGAGGTGGGGGCACAGGGGCACGTGCCCCCCCTTTCAGACCCTAAAGTATATCTGTGCCCGCCCCCCCTTTTGCAAAATCTGTGCCCCCCACGGTGATCAAAAAATAATAGAACCCTTGGTCGCAATTTTGTTCAGCCCTTCCCACCCGGTCGCAAGATTGCATAACTGTGCCCCCTCCCCACCCCCCCCCCCCCCCCGCTGCCGTCAATTTTTTTATTGTCCCCCCTCTTTCAAGGAATCCTGCAAACGCCACTGCATGGGGGGGGGCGGGTTCAGAGTCTGCTCAAGATGTGCTGGATAGAGGGGGCCGGTTTGGGTTTTCACATGTTAAATGGTAGAGGCCATTCCTCCTCGGGATAATTCCTCCATGACAACCCCCCTCTCCCCACCCCCACTAGATAAAAACGATACCCATTCAGCAGGCATCCGCTAAAAAAAAATCAATATCACGTTCTTTCAATTATTCGCTGCGTCATAGTTAAAATAACAGATTTTTCTTTAAAAACTGATTTTCAGGAACAATAGTAAGCATAGCCATCAATAAATATAAATATGTTTTTTAATTTATTCACCACGGCGCCAGCGGGATTCACAATGACTGGCGGCGTTTGGCTGCGCCTGGTTCTAAACTCTTCACGCCAAAATGGTGTGCCGATCTAATGTTTACTTTCAGTTGAAAAAGTTACTTTCATTGGGGTGAGCTTTGGCTTTGAACGGAACGATAAGTAGGCCTACTGCACAGGGCGGATCCAGTGGGTGGGGAAGGAGTGGGGGCGTTACCCGGCCCCGGCCCCCCTTCGAGGGTCGAACTTTAAACCATTCAACATATGAAAACCAAAAGCTGGGCTCTCGAAACTCTCGAAACCGGCCTATCATCCAGTATAGTAGTCCGGCAAAAATAGAGATATACCCAAGACAAATTGCAATAGTAATGAAACCTGTTTTTACTCATTCCTTATGTATCTAGGAGTAGTGTTTCCAAAATCTACCAAAATCTATTTATTGGAAGATATTTTTAAGGGGGTGGCTTACTTTACCCTATTAACCCCCACAAGAAGCAACGTAGTTTTACATAAACGAAATGACAGGAGGGCGAGGCAGTTGAGACCCGCACTACGAATAGTGACCTACAATACCCATATTTCCAGTTTGCGTGATAGAGAGTTATTTAAACTGCAAAATACAACAAACATAAATAAAAACATACTGTTTAAATTTTATTGGAATCTTTACATTCAGAACCTTTTTTTCTGTTTTCCGACTGTCGATCGATGCAGTGTATAGGGTCTGTAAGTGACATCACAGACAGCGCGCGCTCACCTCCAGCGAATCCGGTTTTGGGTACATGACGCTTCACCGCCCCATATACAAATCATAGGGAGCTCTTTCTAATATAGCGTGAAACGCACAGAAAACCAGCGTCTTGCGATTTAAAACTAGTACGAGTATGAAGGTACACCCCCAAAAATTTATTCCATATCGTTTTCAAATCTAACATTGCATTCATATCTCAAACATCAGTGAGTCTAGTTCGAGGCCCATAGTAAAGTATAGGGACCCGCTGACGCGTTGTACCCAGAATGGTTGTTTCTAGAGGTGAGCGCGCGCTGTCTGTGACGTCACTTACAGACCCTATTTGCGTGGCGAGCCGGATGGGTCTCAGGATTGACCGACTTTTTCATACATGGACCGATATTCGCAATTCAATCGATTGTTGACGCGTTTCATCCTGATCATATGAATAAAATATGTATGTGGAAGGAGATTGGGGGGGGGGGGAGTTAAATGACTTTTTTTCCCACCACGATGACCAATATTGTATATTTCATCTCTGTCAATGTAAAATGTCATCGGTACTGATGATACTCAGCAGGAGCCAAGAGGGAAGGGGTGGGGTGGGGGAGGGGAGGGGGTAGTAGGGGTCTCACTTACAAAGCTTTTCTGCCACTTCGTGTAATAAGACAAATACGTAATCCATTCTGGTGTTACGGGGGTAGGGTAAACTACGCCCGTAAAAAATATGTTGCAAAGAATAGATTGTCGTAGATTTTGGAAATTATATTACCAGATACATAAGGAATGAGAAAAAAACAGGCTTGATTACCATCGCAATTTGTTTCGGGTTGTGCATGACCCCTGATTCTGCCCAGGCTGCCCAGACTATGAATCCTACCCTGCTGTAAGCCGCGATCAGCGTAACTTCAAGTAACGTCACAGCGCTGGTACTGAATATTCATGACGCTATAATGTATAGCTCATTTAGCGCGGTGGATGCGCACGGGCGGCCATTACCCGGCAGAAAATAAAAAGTCGCCTCTGTTGTCACCCAAGTAACCTTGTTGGCAGTTTCGGTGGTTGGCACTTTTTGCCGCGCACCTCGTTATCGAATAAGCCAGCGGTTTACCGATATCATGACCGCTGGCCTATAACATAACGATGTTTATTTTAATGCAAATGGTTACCGTTCAGATTTGTTATTTTAGGAGAAACAATGGGTTCCACGGGAATACATCTGAATTATTGTTTATTTAGGAAATGTATTATTATTATTATTATTACTTAACCGCTTAGCAGTCGCTTAGAGACGCGTTCTACCCTCAATTGTGGAGATCGGCGGGTGCACCCCACGAGTGTTTGGGTTGTGGGTATGTGCTGTGTGGCACTTATTCAGCATCCGTTTATAGGTTTCTAAACTATAATAATGATAGCGTGTCGAAATTTCTTCTGTCGATGAATCACGTGTCAATACTATTTTCGAGCTCGTGCTCGAATAAGCATCCGTTGCGCTGGAATAAGCACCAGTTGTGCTCAAATAAGCACCCGATTTAAGAAGCGTCTGGGAACTCAAACCTATAAGCGCACGGGTCAATCTTTGGTCTAGCAAGTACGGTAGACATGTCCCTACTTTATAATCCTAAAGCTGTCGTGCGAGCTAGAAGGCTGTACCTCGAGGGACTGTACTGTTGAGGGAACTTACTGTAAAATCCACTGATGACATCACTCTATTGTTCTCTCACGACAATATTTTACTGTAATGTAGTGTGTTTGAGTCATAAGGACGTGGATTTTACATAAGTTAATGACCTCGGAAAACGACATTACTGGATAACAATGGGTCCTCGGGCTTCGCACTCGGACTCCATTATTATCCGGTAATGTCGTGTTCCTCGGACATTAACTTATACAAAGCTGTCGTGCGAGCTAGAAGGCTGTACCTCGAGGGACTGTACTGTTGAGGAAACTTACTGTAAAATCCACTGATGACATCACTCTATTGTTCTCTCACGACAATATTTTTCTGTAATGTAGTGGGTTTGAGTCATATGGACGTGAATTTTACATAAGTTAACGACCTCGGAAAACGACATGTTCATCGGACATTAACGTCGGGAATTCGGGAAGAGTTTTGAGTATACCGGGCGGCGAGCGGGTCCTGGTCCAAAGAAATGCGGAAAATAATGTAAATCCCTCGTTTTGCATTTTCGCATGCCCTATTATATTTGGGTTTTATGCAGCTGTTGAATAGACCGTTCCAGGCTGTCAATCATTCACTGACGTCACGGTTGTTTTTATCCAATCTTGTGGTGAAAAAAGGTCTTCCACGTGCGTTATGTCCGACAAACAAGTCGGACAACAAAGCAACATGTTGCTTTGTTGTCAGTTTCAGAGATGAGTACTTTTCAATTGTACCTACCATCAGCTATGTTTGTCAATTTCATACTCACGAGTAAGGAAAAATGCGTGGGCGGGGGATAGTGTCGAAGTCCGGATCGGTCTATTTGGGGTCTGGGAAATTAACAACTCAGGTGTAACTCAGTTGTGGTCACTGGGTCACCAGGCAAACCTGCTGCGCTTAATTGTTTCAGTACAACTCACGTAAAACTCTACCCGTGTACCTGTGCTGCTGAGCAGTACTGCGGCCGTTAAATGAGTCACTGTTGAGCACAAGAGATCGCTGCTGGCACGTTTATGACCTTGTTGCTACACACTTACCCGTATGTTAATGCCACGCCCAGAGTAATTCCGACAAACCCCGCTTTGTTGTGGTAGTTTTGGGGGTTGCTGACTGCGAAGGAGACATTGACACCAGCCTTGCCCACTCGGGTCACGCCCTGAGGCTGCCGGTATAAGCGTTGTCGATCGCTTGCCCGTCAGCAGTCACGCGATTATTTTTTTCGCTGAAAGGTTGTGATTTACTAGTGCCACAATAACCTGCGTGGAGTGAATTTCTGAAGTGACCGGATTACCATCTGGAATATCTTATTTCTTGTGGTTATATTGCTACAAGGGTTGAGACGCTCTGGCTCTTGACATATCCGTATTATATCGTCGCCGTCGCTGTTTTATTGAGACTCCAGTGACGCCTGTATTATCGAGACTAGCATTTCGCCGATAGCAAGGAGGGTACAAGCACCTCATACAGAGGGTGCTTCCTGTCATTTCAATATGGCGGGCCTCGTCGACCCGGTTCTGCAGTCTGTACCGGTGGCAGTGGCGACTGGGCTATCGGCGGGCACTGGGGTATCGGCGGGCCCCGGCGCCGTCGGGATGTTGGCGCGGATGGACACCGGGCCCACTGACTTACTGCAGCTCATACAGAACCCCATGTTCGGGGAGCTTCAGGCCACCTTGCTGTCAGATTGCAGTCGCCAGTCCGTGCCTTACACTTTAGTTCAGGAGCCTAGGGGGCCGCCTTCCTTTGTGCTGGACGCGGCCTCTGACGGAGGCCGTGCCGGTGACCCCGCCATGCTGGGTGCCTTGGACCCCGGGGCCTTCGAGCTGCCGCCTGACGTGCTGGCTCAGCTGAACGCACACTGCGTGGGCCTTCAGTCCAGCCAACCAGGCGTGGACCTGCTAGTGGAGGAGGCCACGCTGCAGGCCGAGTTCCGGCAGTTGGCGCCCCTCACCAACGCTAAAGTCGCCGAGTTGGAGTCGTTCTACCAGACGCAGAGCGCGGCTATCGTGACGCAGCGCGCCGACGCCGTCTCCAAGGTGCACGCGACGGTGGTTACCCTGGAGAGACTGACGCAGGAGCTGCATTGCGTGACGGACTACTACAACAGGCAGCAGGCACACCTGACCATCCGGGTTTCGAAGAGCCTGCAACTCCTGAAGTGTACCCTGCCCACGGAGCTAGCTCAGCCTGGCGGCGCCACAAAAAAGAACAAATCGCGCTTGCTCAATTCCAGGTCTGTGTCGATCATGACCGACTGGTACGAGCGACACGTGGACAACCCGTACCCATCGGACGAAGACAAGCAAGAGATGGCCGACAAGGGCGGAATCACGCTGTCCCAGGTAAAAGCCTGGTTCGCCAACAAGCGCAATAGAACGATGAACACGAAGCCCAAGAGGCAGCGCCAGAAGATGCAGCAACACCTCAGCAGCATCTGCGACAAGCTGACGACGGCCAAGGTGTCTCGAGCGGTGGCGCCCCAAGCGGCAAAAGTAACGGATGCTAAGTGGTCTAGCGCACGCGCACTCAACTACGAGACCCTGATCGGCGACCTGACGGCTCTGGTTGAGGATCGCACGCCTGGTCTGGATCTCCGATCAGGTCCCTGCCAGGCTTTCCCGGGCTTTCAAATGCACTGAGACACCACGATCGTCCATGTCATTCCCTGCCTCCATATCTCTTCACGGGGTTCATTCGTTCAAATCTGTCTTCATGGAGTTTAATCATTCAAATCTCCCTCATTAAGCCACCCCAGTCTCCCGTCGACTTGTACATTTTGTTCGGTTATTATTGGTACCTGGAGTTAACTGCAGTCGTTGTGTTATTTATAGTTGATGATGTCTGTGATAATATGCTTATGACGTATGATGATCTCTTTAGTGTCGCTCTACCTGCTGTAATATAACGGGAACAGAGTCGGTAGAACTGTAATGTGATACCCTGCAAACAGCTATATTCATTGGTTTCCCATGGAGTAGTTCTTCATTATGGGTCAAGCCCTATTGTGATAAAGCCTTCCGTGGCTCGAAAGGTGCAATTATTCTGTGCTATTTCTATTGGTTTCTCATTGAGTAGGTCCCCATTATCGGTCCACCCGTATTGTGATAAAGCCTTCCATGGCTCGAAACGTGCATTTTTTCTGTGATGTGTCTGGTATCTGTGTACAACTTGGCCGGAGGTTTGACCTATGTATTTGCAGTCTTCCTTTGTGTCTGTTCTGTATAATTTTTACAAGTGTATTCCTCATGGAAGGTTTTAAAGGAGCAAAGAATGAAATTATCTGGGTAGTAGTATATTGACCATATATGGGCAGATGACGCTCTTGAACAGAACGCATGTCCTTTTCGTAGAACTGATAAAAAGTATGGTCACCGACGTTCTTAACATTCTTTTTAACGTATTCTTTTTTCTTCTGCCCTACTCTTTAACGTTCCGTTCGTTAGCCACGTTTACAACCATTCGTCTGTGTCATAATGTAAATATTTAAGTGTTCAGATTTATGTAGTTTTGATGCTGTCACTACCTGTTCCCTTGTGATTGCGACGTACATGGAAGTGATACAACGATTAGCAAAGTGTCATGCTGAGTTTTAACGTACACGTACAATGGGTGCTTAAACACAGATATATTTGTCAACATTTCACAGCTAGAACGGCTACATACCCGGGTCTAATCTGTTGAACAGATTGGTCGCTTTGTAAGGTATGCATTGACTAATGTTTTTTTTTCCATTTGTGTTAATTTTTTGTGTTTATATTTATTAAATGCTAAAAAGAAATACCGCTTATGGTTTTGAACTAGTTTTCTTTCGTTGCTTCATGACTCCCGACTGTACCCTGTCAACACTGTTCTTTGTTCATCGGTATGGGGTTAGGATGGGGGTGGGCATGGGGGACGTTGGTGGTCTCCAAACATGTATGGTGGTCTCCAAATGTGTCGACATGTCTTCAATGTAATGGGAACTTGACTCCTTGTTTTATTAGTTTTCAGCCCTGTTCTCGTGAAACCTACAGTTATGGACAGTTACCTGACATGCTAAAGCACTTCTACTCAAAAGTTTACTTACACATAGCTCTGTAGTTGTCTCAATCAGTTGTATCGTAACACGTAGAAATAGTTCGATTTCTTCGGCTGCGATGCGTCGATGCGTTCCCGCATTACTGCCCTGGGAGTTTGTTCGCATCTTCAATAGAAACATCGACGCACACACACAAAAAAACCGGTTTAGGTTTGTGCTACTGAGTGCATAAATACTCGATGATGTCAGTTATGCTTTCATTGTCGTCAGAACCTGTATTTTGTGCCCTTAATTGCAAAAATTCTTTTATGGCACTGACACGCATTAAAGCTTCTTCCGTGGCGAGATCTCAATTATTGAAGACGTGCTGCCTTAAGCGGCTGACTGATAAAACACTAAAATTATACTTACTGATACGATATTTGTCACATATAAAATTAACACTCTTACTTCCATTGGATTTACTTCCCTTTAAGGATAACCGTGCACAGAAATTCGTGCAAGGGTTCCTATTACCAGCATACTTTTTGCGAAAACAATAAATCTATTGTGAAGTTGTGCTTCAACAGCCAGGTCATTACACATGATTGGAAGAAATTTAGAGTGAGTTCGATAAGGTAAATCAAATAGTCTGCGTATCACCTTCCGCCAGGCTATATAAAACGATTGACATGCCGTGGACGAGAAATCCCATAATTGGCACCCATAAGCAGACATACATAAAACCTTGAATAAATCATATTTAACGTCATGCGCCACATGTTTAAACTGAGCTATAAAGACGTTTACTTTGCGATAGAATGCGTTGACGGTATTATGGACACCTCCATCGTCTTTAGTAGAGTTGACGAGATTACCCAAATGTACAGCCGTTTTTTTGGAATATTAATTTGTGCCTCAAACGATAACCTATTAAGTCCACAGCATAGATCTCTAAATTCGTGAATCGCACGTCCCACTATTAATGCCCATGTACCGCGTGCGGTTGACAATCTGAACCCTCCTAAAAATACCTGGAACATGTAACCCCGCAAGATCACAGACATTCACGCAGTGGGGCGCCAACCCCAAAACCCAGGTGAACTAGCCAGGACATTCACGCTTTCAGTCTGAATGAACCAAGTGCAATGGCGAAATTGCGGAGTATACAAGTCGGTGTAACCTCAAGGCACGGGATATACCTATATGTTTAGAAACTGTGGTACGTGAGACTGAACCCCTTGTGCTTCGGAGTGGCGAATCTACAGGGTTAATTACAGGGATTGAAAGAATATTTATCTTGAGAGGACGCACGCGAGAGAAGTAATGGGTGCGTTTTATGTATGTTTTACGCTTAGTTTGTCTTCCACCCGACAGGCGGCGTCCTTTGGAAAGTGCTTTTTGACTGACTACAGGCCGGAGGCCTTTGTCAACATGTGCCAAATGCTGCGAGTGCTGGACAACATACGTGAACACAAAGTGGGGTTGCCCCTCACATACGCACAGTATCCTTTCCCAGTGGAGCTTTTAGTACAATGATTCATTCCTTGCCAGCTATGAAGTTTATGTATGTAGGTGCGTTATTTATGTTCGTCGAGACTCGCTCGGACCTGGTGTGTGTTGTTGTTGTTGGGGAGGGGGGGGGGGGGGTGCACCTGCTTGTCCCCGCCCTAATTGTCGCTTTGATTGGATAATATTGAAAAGTACTAAGCCTTGCACAATGACATGGGTTTGGTAGAGTAATTACCGACACACGGTATCTACAGACGTTCTTAACCGGTGTAAGACTGCACCACCTGACGCTGAACGTGTTGGTGGACCGTCTGGTGGTGCGCCGGGAGTATTGTCTTGCCATCAGGATCTGCCAGCACCTCAAGATCCCGGACGCCGAGGGGGCCAGCCGGATTGTGGCCCACTGGGCCTGCTACAAGGCAAGCGCCAGGGACAGTTCACTATTGTCTTGTTTTTATCACTTCGCGTCAATTGGAGTCGATGATTTATTAATTTATTCTATTGATAATTAAGGTGCAATATATGTAGGTATACATATATATTCCATTGATAATGTTGATAATACGATGCATGTATATTTCGCTGATGACATCCATTTGACATTATTGTAGGCCGGTATATGTTATGGGGCGAGAAATATGGTTCATTTTCAAGATATTTGTCGTCTTTTTAGGTTCAGAAGCAGAACATTGATGACGAGCAGGTGGCACGTGACATAGCCAAGCAGCTGGGTGACATTCCTGGCGTGTCCTACTCGGAGATCGCCAACAAGGCCATCGAGTGCGGCAAGAGTGATCTTGCTATCAACGTGCGTGTGGCTGGCATAGATTCACGGCCTAGACCGTTGTTGTGCTTTTGTTGTAATGTACCTATTGCCTATTAATTTGGCTTTGGAAACTGCCAGAATCATCTGGAGTCTTTGCATGTATCGATGTCCTATCCATTAGTGCGGGCGTATGTTGAAGTGTTTCTAATGTCGCCATGTCAATAACATGGATGTGGTACTTGTATTGGACTGATGCTGTATTTACAGCTGCTGAACTTTGAGGCCCGTGCATCAGAACAAGTTCCCTTGTTGCTGAAGCTGAAGGAGAACCAGTTGGCTTTGACGAAGGCGATAGACAGCGGCGATTCCGACCTGGGTCAGTCAGTTACGCCAGCAGTCAGCTATAAATTATTGCTTAGTTCATTAATTCGTTAATGGAAGTTGACATAGATTCTTTAGCAAGTTATAGCAATCGAGTTGGTATCTATCTATTGAACAGTGTTACAGCTGCAGTTATTAAATTATCCTGTAATGTATTATGTGGATCATGCATGCATCCTGTAACGATGTTTATTTGGGAACATATTTTATTATAATTATCACGATGTGCCGCCATGGAGTCTGCATGCGAGGATACAGCGGTAATAGAGTAAACTGGCGATGATCGAGTTAGATGCGGATATCAGGGGCTGGTATATTTATCAAAGCATGTTAAGCTGTCCTTGCAATGCCTTCTCACTGCCTGGTGCCGGTGTTGCCGCGTTGTGTCCACCAGTGTTCCTGGTGCTACTCCAGCTGAAGGAGACGATGCCCCTGGGAGACCTATCCATGGCCATCAGGAACATGCCCGTGGCCCGCGCACTCTTCCTCCAGGTGGCGCCCTCATTACACGACACTGCTCCGTTATAACTCCGCACCCTGTGGGCTTCTCTATCGTTGTAGGATTGCGTGGTTAAAAGTCAAAACTATTGTTACTGTTCATCAACATTTTCCAAGATAGCCTCTCAGATTTTTTGCATTTGAATTAACTGATAACGTCTGAATCATTGTAGTACCAGGTATAAGTAATGTATACGTAAGCGATCATGAAACAAGTGTTCGCCCTAACATGGAAGTACGACCGATCTTACTATGGACATTCCCATACGCTGCCTAAATGAGATCATTCAAGTTGCAGGTGCACAGGTGATGTAGGCCAGATGTATACATCAGGTCGATAAACTATATCAGATGTCAAATTACGGTGTAATGACTTGTTGGCGTGGCGTGTTACATGTGATGTGTTCCCATCGCAGTACTGTCGCGATCAAAACAAGCCGATGTTGGAAAACCTGCACTACCAGGAGGACAACTTCCAGGAGCATGCCTTGTGCAAGGTGGTGGATAGCTACGAGGACGAGGTAGGTCTTTGGTTCCTGCCCTAGGTATCATCATACAGTGAGACCTCGCCACGGGACATATATAACGCTATTATGTATATACATTTTAGGTAGAGTTGTCGTTTAAGTACGTGTATTTTGGGGAGTGGGGGCAGGGCATATATCCGGAGGTGCAAGCTCCGAAGCTTGCACTGCACCGCAGAAACTGCATATGTCGTTAGCTTTTCCACATCATTTGTGAAACTGTTCTATGGGGGTTAACGAGAGATTAGTCTGCTTTAAGTCACGGTACAGACGTTCGTTTCGACCATATATGTTCCCCATATTGTTATCTATATCGTTATCTATATTAGGGCATGTTCCAAATCTGTAACAGCTTCGTTGTCGCTATAGTTCGAGTCTCTCTCCTGGTCGTCGACGCTTCTCTCCATTGTGTTTTCGTTTCGTTTTCGTTTTTGAGTGAGGTACCAATGACATCTGATACAATTTCGAACGATCGGTACCAAATTATCGCAGAAGATACCAAGATAAATGGCTGTCTTACACTTGCTTATATGTCTACAGAGAATAGAAACCAGGCTGACAAGTTTGCTGGCCAGCCAAGACTTTTTTAATAAGGCCAGGAATGAATGGGCGGCCAAGGTGTGTACTTATGTGTGGCTTATGGTGAAGAGCATACGGCGATACGCCATTCATGGTCTCGAAGTCTGCATTATCGTTAAAGCCCTCCATTTAACGTACGACTCGTACAAACTCGAAACAAATGTTTTCTTGTTGTAAAATAAAAACATGTTTAAACGAACAAAAGGTTTGAAGGATCCATGAACAATATGAATTTGCACTTTTGAAGCTGTTTGGCGAATCTTATGTAAATACATGGAACATTGAGTTTAAGACGTTGATTGTTTCTGTTTGCATGGGTTCAGCAAACGGAGGACCAGGTGCGGCTGTTGCGCCGCCAACACGACCTGGAGGAGGAGCTGAACGTGCCCTACCTGGACATGTCCCTGCACGACACCATCCACAAGCTGACGCTGGAGAACAAACACAAACACGCCGAGCAGCTGCGCAAAGACTTCAAAGTGCCCGATCGCCGGTAGGTGGAGCCACGCTACGGCGCTCGAAGCTAGAAATCTTCTTTGGGTCCATCGCGAGCTTAGTGTGAACTCTTCCTAGCCATCGGTGTGGCTGCTGTGGTTCTGGCGTCAAGAGGGGGTAGCCTACAACAATTGCGGCCCAACTGGTGGAGGATGTAAACACCACCTTCATCTTGGGCCTTTTTAATCTTTTCTTTCCTTGTTACATGAATTTCCTTGTCCGGTTTGTTTAGCCCATCTATATGAACACGAAGGTGGCCCGCAACACTAATGTCCGGTTTAGCCCATCTATATGAACACGAAGGTGGCCCGCAACACTAATGTCCGGTTTAGCCCATCTATATGAACACGAAGGTGGCCCGCAACACTAATGTCCGGTTTAGCCCATCTATATGAACACGAAGGTGGCCCGCAACACTAATGTCCGGTTTAGCCCATCTATATGAACACGAAGGTGGCCCGCAACACTAATGTCCGGTTTAGCCCATCTATATGAACACGAAGGTGGCCCGCAGCACTAATGTCCGGTTTAGCCCATCTATATGAACACGAAGGTGGCCCGCAACACTAATGCTGCCACCAAAACCATTAAATGCTAAGAGTTTCTTTTCCTGACATTGTCAAAATATCAAACTGCGTATCATGTTTGTCATATGTTTCATCATAGGATGATGTGTTGTAAGTAGGCATTAATTGGGAGCATTGTGTAGTTGTATTGAGCGTGCTGCCGTCATCACAGGTACTGGTGGTTGCGGGTGAGCGCGCTAGCCGAGGCCGGAGACTGGACAGAACTTGAGAAATTCTCCAAAGCAAAGAAGTCGCCTATTGGATACGAGGTAACTGCAACAGGCAGTATAATCTGAACGTCGCTGTCATATCTTACCATATATACTGTCTTAGTGCAGAAATTACGTTTTGGAGCTAAAGTTAGATTATACATGTATTGAATGGTAACATAGGGATGATTGTGCCTATCCTACACAGGCCCAGGGGACAAGGAGCAGTGTCATGACAGAGCTAAACTATTATCATTTTTCTTCCTGTTTTCCTGTGAAGTTATTGAGTGAATCATTCTGAGCGAACCTAAATATAATTTTTGCTTCATTTTTTTTTATATTCAAAAGAGCACGCGATGTAGTCTACATTGCCTTTGCCAGATTGCAGATAATATGTTTCATATAGATCTGCCATGTGGTTCCAGCATGTTCACATGAAACAAACGGGAGCACAATCTGTGTAATATGTGCCAAGTGACTCCTACCGTAACACGTATGATGGAGCTAGATAAAACACGTTCCACGATGTGTTTATTCGGGTGAATGCTGATGTAGCCATTGTTTCTATTGTAGCCCTTTGTGGAGATGTGTATGAAGTTCGGCAACAGACACGAGGCGGAGAAGTACTTGGCGAAGGTGGCGCCCGAGGGGCGGGTCAAGTGTCACATTAAGATGGGGTCAGTGCCGTCGTGAGCGTCTCGTCTCTACTCCACGGCCACAAATGGGCACACACATAAACAATGAATGTGTTGTTGTATGGTGGTTCTGGAGACATATGTTCTTGTTTAGTGGATGGACGTGTATAGTGGTTAAAACGTGTATTTGAGATTATGCAAACTTTACATTATACCGAGAAAGGGCTCTTCATCGCCAGATAAGCGTCTATCTTCCATGTTGTAGTATACGGTAAGCGTGAGTATTACGTGAGCTTTGCTGAATGAATGACTCGCCCTAACATGGGAGAACGACCAAGTTAAGGCGCGTCGTTGCTCTAAGATACATGTAGTGACTGATCTTAATTGACTAATAATATTTGTTGTAGGCAACTGGAGCAGGCGGCTGATGTCGCCTTTCAACAGCGCAGTGTGGACGATCTTAACCTCGTTTTGTCCAAGTGTGGCGGAGCGAACCGCGCCCTCAATGAACGCATACAGGGACTGAAGGCCCAGCTCTCCTCTCGCTGAGTGTGTGAACCGCGCCCTCAGTGAACGCATACAGGGACTGAAGGCCCAGCTCTCCTCTCGCTGAGTGTGTGGACCGCGCCCTCAGTGAACGCATACAGGGACTGAAGGCCCAGCTCTCCCCCCGCTGAGTGTGTGAACCCCGCCCTCAGTGAACACATACGGGGACTGAAGGCCCAGCTCTCCCCCCGCTGAGTGTGTGAACCGCGCCCTCAGTGAACGCATACAGGGACTGAAGGCCCAGCTCTCCCCCCGCTGAGTGTGTGAACCCCGCCCTCAGTGAACACATACGGGGACTGAAGGCCCAGCTCTCCCCCCGCTGAGTGTGTGAACCGCGCCCTCAGTGAACGTTCCCAAGGGATGTGGAGGTATCAGCCGGGTCGTTTTGCAGTAATTAATTGCATTGTGACGTGGTATGGCGAAGTCAGAACGGGGATCACCTGACCTGTCGGATTGAGTGTTGTTTTATGAAGTAGGTCTGAAGGTCTTCGGGATTTCCAGATGGCATCGTCCTAGTCGGCCTGTCTTCGACCCTGATGAAGTGGGAACTACTAAAGCGACACGTAGCGCGTAGCGATCAAACCATTCCCAGATTGCTCTATGTATGTTATTGAATATGTCTTATCTTTATTGTATCGTTGCATGTGCATTGATCTATGTAGAGCTGTAAAGTGAAATGTCTGTTTATGTATGAGTGCCAAGCTCGTTAGGTCGCATTCACAAACATAACAAATAAATCGTACAAAACTCATTTCGCTGTTGGTCATTTAATATAAAATGTCATCTTTATGATACAACAATTTACAGTGATGTACATACTCTTAATATGTATTGATTGTGAAAGTGCATCATTCTGTGGTTCACTAATAAATTACATACAGCACCGTGTGAAGCAATCCCACAAAATGGCAAAACACCCACTTCAAATAACCTAAATGCGTACAACATGCCGTCATACAATACTCGAATACGCGGCACGCTATGTTGATTCAAGGCCTTTTTGTTAATGTCCAGTTTATCGATCAATTAAAGAAGAATTAAGAGAAAAAAAGGCAGGTAGTTATTGAAGTTTTCGACGTTCCGTTGCCCTGGCGACGTAAACGCACACAAGCAAAATAAAAGAAAAACTGTCAATACGCGATAGTTAGGCCAGAAACAAATCAATAAACAAAGCCTATATACAGAAGTATATTTACAGTCATCACACCCGAAGCGATACTTTTCAAGCTGAGTTTTGTTTTTTCGAAAAACAGACGATTTATTCCATAAGTTTTGTAAATCAAAACTCTTTATCTATACATCCAAGCCATATTTTGTCTAGTTTAAGTCGAAAACCAAAAAGCGGGTAACGAAGCGGTAATTGGATCAAACCGTAAGTGTCCTGCCTCCACGCACTGTCTTGGCAATGGCCGTCGCCCAAAGCGAACCTTTCTCAACACACATTCCATCTATAACTGTACATATACAATAGCTAAGCGTGTGGAATTACAAATTGACGAAGAAACAAATGGCGTGAATCTGGTTACATCGTGTACGGGACTGGCCGTGCAGTTTAGCTGTTCTATAGTTACACGCTACACATGGCTATCGTAATTAGTTATCTGGCTACTAAGAACAGAAATCATGGGGTTCATTAGCCATAACGATTGTCCGGAACATGATATCAATAAGAGCAAATGTGTGAAAGTACCGAATTACCATGGAACACAGTTCACAATATATGATACAGTATCTACCTTCGTTGCCAAATAACTTTTCTTATTACCTTTACATGTTAAATGTAGAGATGTACATGCTTTAAATCCTTGGTCAAAGCCAGAGTTCGGGTATCTGCATCGTGGTGACGTCCTGGCAAACAAACGTCAGGGAATGCATACATATGAGTAACATATAGGTGTAGCTTGGTGGCCCTTGGCTTCCCACCCTTCGTGTCTAACCCTACCTACCCCCTGGTAACCTATCCCCCGATGCAATATATAGACACCACGTGTGACGAGCCGAGCAACGTGCTCAAGTGATACCGGCTCACTTCACCCTCAGAGATTACCTAACGACATCACCCAGACTCCTTACTTACTTACTCCCGCTCTTACAATAATAACCACTGTTCACTCGTCAATAGGCAAATTATTTCTTCCCTCGAACCCCCCCCCCCCCCAACCGCCCCGCCGTGACACCGCCGTCGTCTTCACAATCCTCCGCTCAGCTGTGCAGTCCGTAGGCGTTTCGTACGTTCGGCTTTAGACAGCGCCTAGGGACACAAAAAGAAAGACAACATGACATAAGTAACACATATTTTCTTTGTAAACCGACGGGTTCATTAAAATCGACCACCCTACTATTCTCTATGCTGTATCTGCGCTTTGAAATATCAATCCTATATATATCTACATAATACAACAAAGATAGTTAGACTTAGGTGCCACATCAGGTGTGTCAGCTAATGTCCCACTACAACGACCACAGAATGTCTACAATGCGAAATATAGATTGCGACGCAATTAACAACAGTTCTGGAGAATAAAGTGTCACCTTTCGTGTAAAATAAAAATCAACTGGCGTCTAGTCATGCCCTAGACGGCGTTGTCGCCTACACACCAAATCACGTGACGAGTTGTGAAGTGAATTGTTACGTGTTGTCAAGCACTCTGAGAAAGTTCGCGAAGTACAAAACAAACGTCTTAAGTACCACAGGTAACAAGGCTCAAATCTAACCCATCCACATCACAGACAACACATCAATGGTTGGTTCCCCAACCTACACACCAAATCATGTACATCACACATAAACTGGGTTTGAAGAAGACCTTGATTCATCACACAAAAGGCGCATGGGAGGGGGGAGGGTGGGGGGGGCGCTATTAAATCTGGTTTGAGTAGACCAGCTGGCTACTGGTACAGCTTTCCCTGATAGTGTGAGAAGGATAGTCCATACAAGAAACAGAAAACGTCTAATTTATACACAATGTATGTCATGTTCTAACAAAGATGAAGACGAGCTTCAATTATGATGATTATGTGAAAAGAAGTGTTTCAGGAATGATTGACGCAAGCAAGCCCGAGGGTTTGAGGTGAGACGTTCGCTAAAGAGGGCGACGAGAGTCGCGCTTCTAGACAGACAGGCAGACAACCAATTTGAGCTAAGGCTTCACTTACTAGTAAACTCTCGTATACAGAGATGGGTAACACTTTGATTTGACAAGACCCACCAGAGGCACGAGTACCCCCTGGCATTGTATCGTTTCCCTAAACACAACAATATGTAATTGGGAGTAAGTTCGTGCAATAATTAATAACCAGAAGGGATCTTATTACAAATACAGAACTGATTTCAGTGCCACACTATTGTGTAGAATCATACACTAGCTCAGGTAGTCAATTCGCCGTTAACTATGGAGCGACCGCTTGAGCATGCATCTTATTATGAATAAACGTATATTAATGGCACAAAGTCACTGATTATATTCGACAACAATATATATGTCGTTGAACCCTCATGGACCAAAACCAACTGCACGAAACCGGCAAATACGGGAGAAAGACAAAAACTACGTACGACAAATGCCAATATACACTTAATATATTGATGCACGGAATATATAGCTATGTATCAATATAACATTACGTGCACTTCGACTGCATGTGGCATGCGTGGCTATTAAATCACACTACTAACTAATATGTATACATATAATTAATATAATACGATATATCATATGTATATATAAGCAACATAGCATACTTAACATAACTAAAAACGCATATAAGCGTCCCGGATAAAGGTATACTCAGCATGCCACTTGACAGGATAATACATGATTAAGACATTCTATATAAGCTTATACGCATATACATCATGCATTTAATTGTACAAGATAAATAAAGCAATTTTTTAAATCATAGTAATCAGAATATATGCACGTAGTAAAACGTAACATCGAAACCAGAAATTTTTGGGTTGCGATTGTTAGGAAGCAGATGCAGATTTGATTCCTGCATATTAGCGAGTCTTCCTACAGATAACAGATTAATTAAAGTCAGTAGTTCAACACAGAGTAAACATTGGACGCTGGGGGTCGCACACCCTTGCCGAGAAGGGTTTTGTGAGAAGCAGGTGAATTCAAACGTCACCAGCCCGGCTAGCCCAGTATGTAGAACACCGGGCATTTGATCGTGCAGTCGTACGTTCAATTCCTGATTAAAAAAAAATCTGCGTTTACTAATATAAACAATCTCTAATTCCTCGGAAACACGGTCCTCCCCAAGGTCGTCACTGAAGAACCTTCCTTGATCGCAATCTCTGATTCTAAAACTAATCAGTAGGCGGCGCCGCCGGTTAGCTTGTTTACATCTTGCTGAAAAAATAAAAATAATGCGTGCAATACTAACTAAATACGATACCGATTTATCTATAGGCGTGTCGTGCAATCACCAGAACGCGTGTTCCATCCAATGTGGCGTCGCGTGACGGGGGTAACTGCAACGTACGCGTCGCGTGACGGGGGTAACTGTAACGTACGCGTCGCGTGACGGGGGTAACTGTAACGTACGTGTTGCCCGTCATTTCGAAACGCCGGGGCAGAATATTTCACCCAGCTCCATGTCAGGGTCCTGGTGAGTGAAATATTCGGCCACGGCCGTTTGGAACATAGGGGCCCAGATCCCCACCCGACACAGCTAGGGTTTGTTACCATAGTGACTCACCTTGGCGTCGTCCGGGCAGGCTGGCAGGGAGCAGTATCGCCGCTCGAGGCGCCCCCCACAGGGCTGACCCCCGCGCCGGGCTTTGTGCATGATCCGGCGCGTCCGCTCCTGGACGCTGTCTCCACCGCACGTCTTGCCGCAGGGTGACCAGCCCCCCCAGGGCCCCAGCTCACAGTCCCGCGCTGCAAAAACAACAAACATATGAACTACTCGGACGCTATAGCTGTCTACACGCTTCACAGAAAGAAGCACGCTTCAAAGAGAGATACACTCTTTAAAGAAAGATGGACGCTTCAAAGAAAAATACACGCTTCAAAAAAAGTAACTCTTTAAAAAAGCATACACTGTTCAAAAATACACTTTTAAAGAAATATTCACCCTTGAAAGAAAGATACACTTTTTGAAGAAGGATACCTATCATGACACTTAAACAAACTGTTTTTTTCGGGTGACGTGTATCTTATTACTCTAACTGTGGGCCAATTATGAACCAAATGCCGGATTTGTAATAGAATAACCGATAAAAGCTATGAGGCTTACAACTCTGGGAGGTCAAAATTTAAATGTAAATGAATAATGGCACTCAGATAAAGAATGGCACTCAGATAAAGAATGGCACTCAGATAAAGAATGGCACTCAGATAAAGAATGGCACTCAGATAAAGAATGGCACTCAGATAAAGAATGGCACTCAGATAAAGAATGGCACTCAGCTAAATAATTAGCAGCACAATAATGAATAATGGTAATTATTGTGACTGTTACTTCTGACTCCATCATTTGTATCAGTCAAGTAAATTGATTATCATAAGACATCAACGGCACATGAACATTAAAAAGTGACCCAAGATCACGCACGAATATCGTTAAGTATGTTAAGTTTATCTTGCTAGGCTGTAGGAGCAGGAGTAGGGAAGGAGGCCAAGCCAGAACGACATATCTGTCCCACAAATGAGCTACAAGAAGACAAGCAAAGTGCGTTTGAAGGGTGGGCATATCTACTGCTCAGGTCTTAGGTCCAGGACGATGTGAAACAACGACTGCAGACTAACATGTTAGAGAAGAAAGTTACAGATCCAACGTAACTCGTCAAATTAACACGGACAAGATGTATAATCACATCTGAATTATCTAGTGAACAAAACACCGAGACAACATAAAGCCATCATCAGGTACTCAGTCCTCCATCACGTGACCCTGCACCCAACACGTGACCCAGTCACCCAACACGTGACCCAGTCACCCAACATTTGATCCAGTTACCCAACATTTGATCCAGTTACCAAACACGATAGCCACAGGCCACAGGCCGTCTATGTTGAGCAGTGATAGCCACAGGCCGTCTATGTTGAGCAGTGATAGCCACAGGCCGTCTATGTTGAGCAGTGATAGCCACAGGCCGTCTATGTTGAGCAGTGATAGCCACAGGCCGTCTATGTTGAGCAGTGATAGCCACAGGCCGTCTATGCTGAGCAGTGATAGCCACAGGCCGCCGAAAGAGCTGCTCTGTGACATCTCCCCACACGACGGGCTACTACTCACGACACGCCACCAAGTCGCACTTCTTTGTGCTCTCCAGCTTGCGGGGACAGCTGCGGCCGCCGTGCCGGGCCGGCCGCTCCACGGACCGGTGCTGGTACTTATGCGCGTGGCCGCACGTAGCCGAGCACGTGGACCAGCGAGACCACTCGGACAACACGCAGTGCACAGGGTCGCCGGTCCCGGCCTCCGGAAGGGAGGAGGACCCGGTCCGCCGGGCCGCGCTCCCTCGGGGTCTGGGCTGGACCGGTCTCCTCCCGTTCCGGCCACGGGCCTCCGGCCGTCGCGACCCCCGGTCCCTGCCCGAGCCGGGGGGCGGTCTAGGCCTCGCGCTGCCGGCAGGCACCATCGGCTGGTCCGGCCGGCGCGAGCGGCTCGGATAGCCTCGACCATCGTCCGCAGGGCCGTAGTACAACCCCTGCCCTTCACCACCAGACAACGAGAGGGAAAGAGACAGCGAAGCACTATGGTTGTTGTTCAGATTGTTCAGACACGGAGCCGGGGACCATACGGCACTACATACCACAACCAAAACACGTATAAAGTCTACTTGATGGAAGTCAGAGACAAACAATGCCATGGTGGATCCTACATCAGTTTGCCTCGTTTACAGCTGTCCCTGTGTCGTACCGATAGCACCACGGCATTCACAGTGACCAAGGGGCCAGTGTGAAGAAAGGTTCAACGTGTTCCCCATTCAATGTCCTCATGAAACCGTGTTGATCTCGCTGGTCCATTCAACCGATGTACCAGCTTTAGACTAATACCCAATTAAACGCTTGCATGTTAACTCTTCTGTAAGCGTCTCTGTGTCACAGAACGGGAAAATAACACTTACGACATTTAGGCACTTTGCACTTCCTTTTCTTCTCCAGCTTCAAAGGACATTTGACGCCTCCGTTTTCCTCGGGTCGCTTCACCATGCGTCGCTTGTATTTATACGCCTTGCCGCACGTGGACGAGCACTCAGACCAGTCCGTCCAGTCACTCATCATACAATTCGTCGCCTCCTGCCGCGTCTCTCCCTCCTCGGGTCCGGTCTCTGATGAAGCCAAAGGAAGAAGTAAAGTAAGCCCCATACCAAGCCCGTTATGGTGTCGAAGACAGTAACAGCCGCATCTCGCGTGCCATATAGCGAATACCGAACAGAACAATACATTGGAATTTGCAAGAAAAAAGAAACGCATTTAGAAAAATGGACACTGCACACTGGAGCCCACCTTTCAGACCTCTATTCTACTATAGTTCGTTATGTGTGCTCACGCTAAAATTAAGGCATGTGTAACTGTGTCCCATAAGGCACAACATCGTCACTAGGCCCATTCAATAAGTGAAGGTACAATATTCAGTTACCAAATTTGGTTACGACACCTACCTAAAATTCATACACATAAGACAATATTAAACATTATTCGTGAGACATTACTAAAGCCTATTGCGCAGTACATTAGCGCCTTGCGACTCTCACCCTGCTCCTCCTTGCTCTTGCTTTTATTCTTCTTTCTGCTGTTCTTTCCGCTGCGGGTTTTTTCTTCCGCTTCCTCCTCAGCGGCTGCCTGACCCCTCTGACTTCCCGAAACACCCGACGGGGTCTCAGCCTCCAGGGCCAATCGCATCATTTCTTGCTTCATATGCATGAAACACATGTCCATACACTCCTCCATGGTCTCAAAACGATTGTTGTTGCCACGACAACCGCCGTAGTCGAAGTGGAGGCATTTCTGCATATTGACGTCATAATAGAATCGAGGGAACCGTCCCCTGCATGGGCCTGTTTCCGCCGGAAGTGAACAGATAGCTGAAGACGAGGACACCGTGATATTGAATATCAACAACCTTGGAGTGGCCTTCAAATGCCGTCCAAATCATCATCATCATCATCATCACAATATCAAAGCATCACGCCCAAAATTCACATATATGATTGATCAAAAATAGTACCAAATGGAAGACTAGGATGAAGTAATTACATAATTCAACACGAAAATGCTGCATTTTTGTCTTGCCTATTGCCACATGATATCTAGAGGGATTGTACCTAACATGTGGTCACGACATTACACTATAAATGGTTTACATTGTGACACGTCGTGTCGTGTCTTCTGCGGGAGTTTACGCCCCACTCTGCGAGCCTAAGGTGTGTGCAAGATCCAAAAGGGCCCAGGTGTTATTTACATAAGGGTATGGGGTTACCCATGAGGACATGGCTCTATTCTACCCTTCAACGCCCATTGAAGTGATTCTGGTTTCTGGGCTTCACGATCATTAATACATTACACATGCACTTATATATGCAGCTGAGACGCGGTGACGTGTACCTGTAAAGTTCTTCATGGCGAAGGCCAAGCTGCAGTCGAGGAGGTCGGCCATACAGATCTCCTGCTCGGAGGTGACGCGGTTGCAGGTCTTCATGTCCATGGGGTTGAGGTAGTAGCGGCGTCGCTCCTGTAGCCCCTTGCCACAGGTGACGCTGCAGGGTGACCACTCAGACCAGCTGGTCACGGCACACTCCTGGTCGGGGCTCTCGCACTCGTTCTCCACACCTGTCCACAGTGAGAAATGTATCAGCTTGGCGGCGCTCGTACTGATGAAACTTCATTTAATCAGCCATCCAGATTTATCACACCTTTGCAAAACGCTCATATCAAACAGCTGTATCACGGTACTTACTTTCAAATGTGATATCTATCCATGTTTAAATCATAACGGAATTATTGAAGTTTTTAGATATTAGAAATTAGGCGTGAAAGTCGTCTAAATACATGCATTATGTGGAGTTTTCTTCGCTAAAGACCCGTCGATGAGTAAGCATATTGGATGTAAAAGGGATCATTAGGCATTTGAACCTTTTATGTCTTTCATACTTGTATACATGTATTTGGTAAACCAAGAATATAAAGAACTATTGGATAAGAACTGGGGTTGTGGTGAGGTACTGACCGATGCAGTTCTCAGACTCCATGACCGGCTGTCCGCACATGTCTTCGTCCACCATCGGGTTCAAGTACATCCGTTTCCGGAAGCGCTGGCCGACGCCACACGTGACTGAGCACTCGGACCAGTCGCCCCAGTCAGACACCGCGCACTTGCCGCCTGCAACACGCAACCAAACGACCCGGTTGAGACAACCGTTCCAACGCTTTCAATGTGTATGTATACGTACTGACGTGGTTGTAACCTTCCATATGGGACTTCCGGGTCTTAACGTTCTTAAAGTAACCCCAAAGGAACCACATTATGCAGGGATTTCTCAGAATATAGTACCTCAAGATTTTACATGTTACATGTATATTTTACATAGAACAAGAAAAACAGAAATGTAAGATATTCACATATCCATATGTCTGTTTGTGTACAGTGTTGTACATACATTAAACATATATATATACGGGATATATGTACGTTCTGGCTTAGCTTAAATACAGAACGGAACGATTGCTCAGTGTCGAGCTTCATAATCATTACCACATAGCATTATACCACATCATAATTTCTTTACAACAGTAACAAACTGCTTCAAGCCATGGGTTGATTTCGTGATTCCAATTCTGCAAGAGGACTCCGCTTTGCAACATACTGTTCACAGTTTACCTTTCATCATCATTAGTTTCTTGCGCTCCATGTCCGAGAGGCCGTCGAGGTTCTCCTGGAAGTTGCTCTCCTCCTCTTCCTCCTCCTCCTCCAGGTCCTCCTGCCCCGTGCACACCATGGGGTCGCCCACCTTGGGGTAGATCCGCTTGATCTCCAGCTTGGCTAGCGGCAAGATGGGATCCGAGCCGAAGAATGGTGAGGCCTCGTTGTTCGGAAACGTGTTGGTGATTCGGTGAATCTTCTGCTGAGGGTCGCTCTTCATATTGCGTGACTAGAGCAATGAAGATTTGCAAGGTATATTATATATGTTATGTATTAATATGTGTGAAAGAGGAACTTGTGTGTGTTTCCATTTGCAATTGAGATTTTAGAAATATGTTTAAAACTTCCGACTATATATCTATATATCGACAATAAAGAAGCCAGTAATGGGATATGTTGTTTGGTTTTAACTAGAATGTTTTATCCTTTGTATGTCATATCACGATAAATTTGAATCTTAGGACATTTAAACTCATGCCAATACAGTTACCACGTGTTGCGGGATTATTCATATCTTCAATCTAAATCCCCCAAAAGTCATTCCATCGAAATAAAGCGGCAATAATGGCCATGTTGTGTGTACCATGTAAGTGATGCCGTCGTCAGTGCCGGAGTCCCAGGGGAAGAGGTCGATGACGGTGTCCCCGGACCACGTGCAGTTGGGCAGACACAGGTTCAATGCGCTCACACCTACCCAGGACAGAAGGCGACACAATACACTATACTAACCTTCACGGGGACAATATATGTAAGCCTGCTCATACTACAAACACAGCCTTCTTTTTGAGGTACCTCCTTGGGGTTTCATTAACTTTATATTGGGTGGATATATCAAGTAATGGAGGAACTTGTGTATAAGCCGCTTTTTTGCGCGGAACCTCCCGTGGCGATGAAAGAAGAAAGGCTTCATAATGCCCCAGGTTAGAAGCCGCCCCCCCCCCTCCACCACCCCAACAAATGCGCGAACAACTACACCATGGAGCCCCCCCCCCCCCGCGTGCTACTGACTGGGACTCACCGGCACACCAGTCCGGACTGGGGCCGAGCATGCTGAGCATAGACAGCAGGTGGTTCTTCTTGTCGACACTGAACCTGGCCCAGCGGATCTGCTCCAGACCGTGCGGGTCGCTCCACCATATCCCGGGCGTCTTGATCACGGTCCGCACGTCCTGACTCTGAAAGCAGAGCCCAGATACGACATCTAGCGATCAGGCGAACAACTACAAGACATTGTCCAGGCCTCAAATAAACAAATCGTCAATGAATGAATGAGTTGCTGACTGGGACGCTGTGAATGCAGACGCCACAAAAACGTTATGACAAAGATCCGGACGCTAAGACATTATTAGAAGAAAGTCCAAACATTAGAGTGCGTTATGACAGTTCATTGGTTTACTTACGTGAGCGCGCATTTCTTGCTCCAGAGTTCGAGGGTACCCAAACTCGCAGACTTCCTTAATGCCCTTGGAGGCATAGGCGCTGTACTGCCAGATCATGTAGTGCTTGCTATGGGAGGCGCCAACGATATTGGACCAATGTAGGAGCCGTTTGTCTGGGGACAAATCGAAATGCGACAATTATGTTCGGTGTCAGTGCCTTGTTAGAAAACAAACGGGCTAACGCGAGCGACAATCAGCAATATTCAACATCTGCTAGAGAATTATGTTATTTGCTTAACACTCCAATAACCTTACCTATATATATGTAGGGGAAATATATACCACAACACCCTCAAATACATCAATAGCTGGTATTGACACAAAGTAAACAAGGATCTTATGACAGTAATACGCGGAACGTGATTGGCTTAAAAGAGGGCGGCAGGCAGGTTGGGGTATTATCGCCCACACACTACTGACGTTGTATTACGGAAACACGCGTGGCCACCCCGCCATTGTACAGCGGCTCAATGATGGTCTCTCCCTTCACAATGCCAGGTCTGTCGGCTACCGTGTGTGGTACGTGTTAAAGCAAAGCGAATACTCACGGGTGGGGTAGTCCTTAGGGTGTGTCCTGTGGGACCACAGGCCGTGGAATGTCATCTGGTACTTGGCCGCGCCGCACGCACAGCATTCTGGGATCATGTCCGGCGAGTGGTCATCGTCGGTCCGACCAGCTAGACACACAGAACAAGACACAGACCATCAGTACAACACTTGGTGACACCTTTCCCTTCGCTTTGTTACTGGCCCAGTAACTCGTCGAGCTGGCCGACACAGGGCACTGCGTATTTACTTATATAGCCCCCTGCACACCTGTTGTGTAGTGATTTACACATGATCTACTACTTACTGTCTTCACAGAAGACTTTGGTCAATGCGCCGTCATCCTTGTACCAGATGTAATCATACTCCATCACGGTGGCTCTGCAAGGAAACAGAACACTAGTATAGGATACATTCGGAATACATTCGCCGATCGCCAGAGATACAGGTGTTGGGTAATGACAGAGACGGGGGTGTTGGGTAGGTTAGGGGCGGGGTGGTGCTGGTAGTTGGTTGGTTATTCAGGACGCTTTAACCACTTCTGGTCATATCGCGTCAATGAGAGGAGGAAGGGAGAGTGGAGCCATGTCCCCGGGGGTAACCCCCTCGCATGGATCTTTATCCTGCGACCACACAGACATGGCCACAGCAGGGCGCGAACCACCGATTCACGTGCCGTTAGGCTCTCAGGTGGCCAGAGCACTCAATGCGAGCGCTCTAGCCCACTGAGCTATCGTGCCGGCCCCTGGTGGTGGCCGAGATGAGGGACTGAGCGGGTTTGTAAGATGGCTTACAAGCCTTGTCCATAGACGATGCGCCTCGGATAGCTTCAGACTTGTTCATAGGCGAGGCACCTAGGATGGCTTCAGATTTGTCTCTGTGGCTTCAGACTTGTCTCTGTGGCGCGGCCCCCAGGATGGCTTCAGACTTTGTCCATAGACGAGGCGCCTAGGATGGTTTCAGACTTGTCCATAGACGAGGCGCCTAAGATGGTTTAGACATTGTTCCATAGACGAGGCGCCTAGGATGGTTTCAGACTTGTCTCTATGGCGCCGCCCCTAGGATGGCTTCAGACTTTGTCCATAGACGAGGCACCTAGGATGGCTTCAGATTTGTCTCTGTGGCTTCAGACTTGTCTCTATGGCGCGGCCCCCAGGATGGCTTCAGACTTTGTCCATAGACGAGGCGCCTAGGATGGTTTCAGACTTGTCCATAGACGAGGCGCCTAAGAGGATTTCAGACATTGTTCCATAGACGAGGCGCCTAGGATGGTTTCAGACTTGTCTCTATGGCGCCGCCCCTAGGATGGCTTCAGACTTGTCTCTATGGCGCGGCCCCCAGGATGGCTTCAGACTTTGTTCATAGACGAGGCGCCTAGGATGGTTTCAGACTTGTCCATAGACGAGGCGCCTAAGAGGATTTCAGACATTGTTCCATAGACGAGGCGCCTAGGATGGTTTCAGACTTGTCTCTATGGCGCCGCCCCTAGGATGGCTTCAGACTTGTCTCTATGGCGCGGCCCCCAGGATGGCTTCAGACTTTATCCATAGACGAGGCGCCTAGGATGGTTTCAGACTTGTCCATAGACGAGGCGCCTAAGATGGTTTCAGACATTGTTCCATAGACGAGGCGCCTAGGATGGTTTCAGACTTGTCTCTATGGCGCCGCCCCTAGGATGGCTTCAGACTTGTCTCTATGGCGCGGCCCCCAGGATGGCTTCAGACTTTGTTCATAGACGAGGCGCCTAGGATGGTTTCAGACATTGTTCCATAGACGAGGCGCCTAGGATGGTTTCAGACTTGTCTCTATGGCGCCGCCCCTAGGATGGTTTCAGACCTTGTCCATAGACGAGGCACCTAGGATGGCTTCAGATTTGTCTCTGTGGCTTCAGACTTGTCTCTATGGCGCCGCCCCTAGGATGGCTTCAGACTTTGTCCATAGACGCGGCCCCTAGGGTGGCTTCAGACTTGTCCATAGACAAGGCACCTAGGATGGTTTCAGACTTGTCCATAGACGAGGCGCCTAGGATGGCTTCAGACTTTGTCCATAGACGAGGCGCCTAGGATGGTTTCAGACTTGTCCATAGACGAGGCGCCTAGGATGGTTTCAGACTTGTCTTTATGGCGCCGCCCCTAGGATTGCTTCAGACTTGTCTCTATGGCGCGGCCCCCAGGATGGCTTCAGACATTGTTCCATAGACGAGGCGCCTAGGATGGTTTCAGACTTGTCTCTATGGCGCCGCCCCTAGGATGGTTTCAGACCTTGTCCATAGACGAGGCACCTAGGATGGCTTCAGATTTGTCTCTGTGGCTTCAGACTTGTCTCTATGGCGCCGCCTCTAGGATGGCTTCAGTCTTTGTCCATAGACGCGGCCCCTAGGGTGGCTTCAGACTTGTCCATAGACGAGGCACCTAGGATGGTTTCAGACTTGTCCATAGACGAGGCGCCTAGGATGGCTTCAGACTTTGTCCATAGACGAGGCGCCTAGGATGGTTTCAGACTTGTCCATAGACGAGGCGCCTAGGATGGTTACTTGTCTTTATGGCCCCGCCCCTAGGATGGCTTCAGACTTGTCTCTATGGCGCGGCCCCCAGGATGGCTTCAGACTTGTCTTTATGACGCTGCCCCTAGGATGGTTTCAGACTTGTCTCTATGGCGCCGCCCCTAGGATGGCTTCAGACTTGTCCATAGACGAGGCGCCTAGGATGGCTTCAGACTTGTCCATAGACGAGGCGCCTAGGATGGCTTCAGACTTGTCCATAGACGAGGTGCCTAGGATGGCTTCAGACTTGTCCATAGACGCGGCCCCGAGTTTTATGCTTAGAATAAAAGGACTCCACAAGACGTACAAACATAATGGTGATGTCCTCCCGTTGATGACTCCGTCAATAGTACACAAAGGACCACAAGCACACTGCATATTGCATAGGGCACTATATGAGCCCAAGACAACAACAGTCCGACGTCAGCAGTGCTCCACTTCCCCCACGTCGCACCTGGCAACCTTATAACTCTAATGACCGGCGTGATAACGCCAAGGTAACCATCGTCCATCCATGCTGCAGTCATTGCCGGCAATCAAGGATCAAAGCGGCCGCGGCTGCGAGATGCGCGCAATCATCTTATGCCACGGTAAATACTGTACCAGACGTTGGCTCCTTCCAAACCACGAGGGCATGAGAATCGCCCCCCATGTGTCTGCGTAATCCCTCACTTCTCAATATTGATGACGAGTATTGACAGGGGCGAATGCAAGGGGGGGGGGGCGCCAACCGCATGCCGCACACAAAGGGAGCGTGGCGTGGCATTTGCAAATTTTGCACCAAAGAGAAGTCTCCACGCTCAAAAATAGAGACCCCCCCTGGGTCGGCCCGTGATAATGTCTGCAGATAACAAAATGTAATTAGAAACGGTAACTGAGAGTTCCCCCTCCACCCATCAGTTGCATTGATATGGCCGTTCTAGATCTGTCTGGATCTGTCACGATCTGTGTCTGGGTCTAACGTCATCATGGAGATGATATTGGATCCATCGCTGAATCTGCACCATCATCCTGCCTCTCGCAATACGACTCCCCCGGGATGGGGGCTGCTGGATCACCCCTACCTCCTCACCCCGCCCCTTGCTCAAAACGGCTAAAGGGAACTCCGACCCCGGTCTCGGTGTCTGGATACGCACAATCCCAAACATCTACGTTGAGTCCAGGACGGAAAACTTTACTTGAGCCAGATCGCTGTTATGTGGGCTCGGGTGGCAGTGGGCAGGTGTCTAAGATGGGCAGACAGCCTCTACGGAAAGATATGAGACTGGCGCCGCAGTAACGTGGGGAATCGTTCACTGTACTGGGCTACACTAGCCTGGATCCTCTCTCCCTAACGCTATGAAACACTACACCGGCATACAGAGTGATGGGAAATATAACATCCAGTTGATTCGTGTTTTGCTTCACGTTAAAAAGGCGCTGTTAGTTTTGTAGGTGTTGGGTGACTGAGCTGGGAAGGCGCGGAGCTGGAGTGAGGATGGTTGTGGTGCGACCCCGGCGGGAGATCCGCGGACATTACTCTGTAGGGCATCAATAACAGTCAGGGTTGTATCAACAAGTCCCCGAAAGACCCCACCGAGAGGCCGCCCAGCCCTCCCCAACGCTGCCCAGCCCCGCGGCATTCACCCCCCCCCCCTTCCCAGGCCTCCACAACGCCGCCCAGCCCCATGTCTCTCATGCCCACCAAGCCCTGTCCAACGCCGCGACTCTCGTGCCCGCTCCGCCCTGTCCAACGCGGCTCTCATGCCCGCCCAGCCCTGTCCAACGCCGCGGCTCTCATGCCGGCTCAGCCCTGTCCAACGCCGCGGCTCTCATGCCCGCCCAGCTCTGTCCAACGCGGCGGGTCTCATGCCCCCTCAGCCCTGTCCAACGCGGCTCTCATGCCCGCCCAGCTCTGTTCAACGCCGCGGCTCTCATGCCCGCTCAGCCCTGTCCAACGCCGCGACTATCATGCCGGCTCAACCCTGTCCAACGCCGCGGCTCTCATGCCCGCTCAGCCCTGTCCAACGCCGCGGCTCTCATGCCCGCTCAGCCCTGTCCAACGCCGCGGCTCTCATGCCCGCCCAGCCCTGTCCAACGCCGCGGCTCTCATGCCTGCTCAGCCCTGTCCAACGCCGCGACTATCATGCCGGCTCAACCCTGTCCAACGCCGCGACTTTCATGCCCGCCCAGCCCTGTCCAACGCCGCGGCTCTCATGCCCGCTCAGCCCTGTCCAACGCCGCGGCTCTCATGCCCGCCCAGCCCTGTCCAACGCCGCGGCTCTCATGCCTGCTCAGCCCTGTCCAACGCCGCGACTATCATGCCGGCTCAACCCTGTCCAACGCCGCGACTTTCATGCCCGCCCAGCCCTGTCCAACGCCGCGACTTTCATGCCCGCCCAGCCCTGTCCAACGCCGCGGCTTTCATGCCCGCTCAGCCCTGTCCAACGCTGCGGCTTTCATGCCCGCTCAGCCCTGTCCAACGCCGCGGCTCTCATGCCCGCTCAGCCCTGTCCAACGCGGCGGCTTTCATGCCCGCTCAGCCCTGTCCAACGCCGCGGCTTTCATGCCCGCTCAGCCCTGTCCAACGCCGCGGCTCTCATGCCCGCTCAGCCCTGTCCAACGCCGCGGCTTTCATGCCCGCTCAGCCCTGTCCAACGCCGCGGCTCTCATGCCCGCTCAGCCCTGACCAACGCCGCGGCTTTCATGCCCGCTCAGCCCTGTCCAACGCCGCGACTACCATGTCCGCTCAGCCCTGTCCAACCCCGCGACTCTCATGCCCGCTCAGCCCTATCCAACGCCGCGGCTCTCATGCCCGCTCAGCCCTGTCCAACGCCGCGGCTCTCATGCCCGCTCAGCCCTGTCCAACGCCGCGGCTTTCATGCCCGCTCAGCCCTGTCCAACGCCGCGACTCTCACACCCGCTCAGCCCTGTCCAACGCCGCGACTCTCACACCCGCTCAGCCCTGTCTAATGCCGCGACTCTCATGCCCGCTCAGCCTGTCCAACGCCGCGACTACATGCCCGCTCAGCCCTGTCCAACGCCGCGACTACCATGCCCGCTCAGCCCTGTCCAACGCCGCGACTACCATGCCCGCTCAGCCCTGTCCAACGCCGCGACTACCATGCCCGCTCAGCCCTGTCCAACGCCGCGACTACCATGCCCGCTCAACCCTGCCCAACGCCGCGGCGCTCACACCCACCAAGCCCTGTCCACGCCGCGGCTCTCATGCCCGCTCCGCCCTGTGCAGAGGTTCCTCCTCTTCACAGACCACCCCCCCCACCCCCCGCCGCACCCACCCGCCATTGCTCCGCGCCCGTCAGGCCCCAATCCCCCGTCCTACGACCCCACTCGAGGATCTGCCCAGAATATATTCTTTGCTTACTTATCTTGTCATTCCGCTCTCGTCGATCATCAAACAAAGATCCCGCGATTACTCGGGGATTAGCCGTATATTAAAAGGTCAGCACTGTTATCCACCTATCATCGCTCACCCCACCACGTGACCGTGCAGTGACACCAACGAACTGCCTGCACCACCCACTCTGCCACCCCCACTCCCTCCCCTTGCTACCCTGCGTAGTGCGGCAGGGTACACTATCCAGGGTAAGACGTTACTGAGTCAACAACATACCCCGGGGAGGGATGTTAGCAACTGTCAAACATATGACATCCGAAGAACATGTTCCCAACGATAAACCATTATGTTCAGGGAAATGCCAGAACGTAAAACATTTAGCCTGGGAAACAACACGACGATAGACTAAATACTTACCCCCCTTACCCTTAGCACCCCTGCCCATACCACCGCTTCCCTGATCACCCCCACTCTAACCCCCGGTACTCACTGGCTAACAATTCCCACTTTTTCTAACTCTTGTAATAGTGTTGTTCAGGGGTCATATCTCTGGTCTCTGCACGTGATCTACCGCTTCCCGAAGCCGTTCTCACGGCGTGACGAGTCAAGGAAAACTCGCAGTATCCTAGACATCCTCACAGACCATTCTCGTACGTTTTGCTTTATATTTTCCCATGCACTCTGTTCTATCGAAAGGCCGCCATGCATGGCACGTATACGCAAATAAAACGCACTGGATATTTAGAAAGGTCCAACAACTTATAATTTCGAACTCATTAGCAACACGAAAAGCAAATCGTTCACGCGATGGGCGTGTCCTGGTTTAGTCTCCATGGCAAGGCGGGGGCCAGGGGGGTCTCCTAAAAACAACCGGGCCTAAAAACGACAGTCTACGCTCTAAGGCCACTACCCCCCCCCCCCCCCCCCCTCCTCATTCCCCCGTTGAGCATAAACGGCAAATAAGGTTTTCAATTTGAATCAATTTACACCGTTTTTCGAAGTATTCAAACGAATTCCCTGTCTTCGTACGATGGCGAAGTGAGACCATAACGAACCAGATGCTTCATGTAGTTTTACTATTACTCCGTGTTCAATTATTTTCCCAATTTGCCGACATGATGAAGTACCCACTTAGGAACGCCACCATGTATGCCCCACCATGCCCCCGCGATTCTCATATCTACCCTCGTACCTCCTGTTTGGCTTTACGGTCTTCATTCACATCGCCATCTCAACCGGGCGCATCATTCAATGCATCTACCACTAAGTCTACACATAGGGCGGCATTATCCACAACCCTCCCCCCCCCCCCTCTGCTCCAAGCCCCTCCCTCCTGACCCTGTAGAAACAAACTGGGACTATCACACTGCATTGCTTTTAGCGCCGCCGTTCAGCATAAAGTCAGTCCCGTATATTCCATAATCCATCACGAGGCCTTCATAAAGCTGCCACCCCATTGCGGCCTTATTGCTTGTCGTGGGATGCTCAACTACCACAAGACAAATAACACGGGTGGAGTTTTAGGGTCAAAACTTACCCACTGGATATAACATATAGAAATATGTATTGCAGCGGCGAAAATTCGAATGAGGAAAAAACGGTAATACATCAGTTATCTCCCCCGGTCTTCTCGCCCCCTCCCCCACCTACTCTTGGTCCTGCGGGCCTCTTCCGCCCCACCCACCCACCGCCACCTTCTAATCTTCCCCGGTATGGGACGACCTAAATTGCCCTCCACCCCCCGCCCCCCCTAACTCCACCCGTCCACTCTCCCGCGACCCCACTCCCCATCCGTCCCCTGCCCCTTCGATCCATACGCGGCCTGCAGACCCATGATGTCAGACACCCCACCTTTGGCCCACCCACAGCCAGATAGGGTAACCTGGGGGTAGCCTGGAGGTACCCTGGGGGGTACCCTGAGGGTGGCCTGGGGGTACCCTGGGGGTTTGCCTAAGGGGGAATCCAGCTCCGCTGTTCTGTCACTATAATTAAATCTCCCCCCGGAAGTTAGGCACCCGTGGGAGGCTGCCCGGACAAGTGTCTTGAAGCTGGGTGGACGCCGATCCCTTCCTTCCGAACAGCGCAATATCTCACCGCTTGACAAGCCAGCCCACAAAATCACAAGGCACGTAGCCTCCACAAATATTGCCCCATGTCCAAAGCCGGGCCGATAATTCCAATTGCAAAATTAATTTGTCGTCCGTGCCGGTTGATTGGTTTTGCCGAGCTCTCATTTTGCCTCAAAGCAGGTGACGACACAGCGAGAGGCTTCGATCTGGGTTCTTGTAAACACTCCATCATCGTTCTTGACACTAGAACCCTGCGCGGAAACTGTATATCGTTATTTATTTATTATTTTAATTTTACCCATGATTCAATGCGACAGGACAAGAGTAGGCGGTCATTAGAGCCTTTCGAGCCGGGTGGAGGGGCGAAGAGTGAGAAGGGGGAGTGGGGCGAGGGGGTGGACGCACTTTACACTTCTTTATAATTACACGACTTCCAGTTGTAACAACCCAAAATGGCCCAATAATAATAACTCAGCGACGTATAAACGCCTAATGCGTTTAACCAGCTATCAGTTTTTACATTGTGTTTTACCAGTTGCAGTGACGTCAGAACACTGCGGATGCGGGTCCCTCACTTATGCTTGTCACCTATAGCCTTTCGTCACGTGACCGCGAACGCCCCGCCATGCAGTATATGTGACTAGCTCACGTGATGTCTCGTGGACACCCGAAAATGAGAGTAGACGCGGGAGGGACATAATGTCCTCTCTGGAGCAACTATAGCCCTGGTACATGCCTCTCTGACCGCGCCCCTAAACGGAGCAAGGGTGAGAGCCATGCCGCTCACCAGGTCTAAAATTAGAAATCGCGGACCGGTGGCTCAAGTTGAAGGTCCTAACAGAATAAATATGCAGTGTCTACCCGTCAAGTTGCTTCATTAGATTCCTGAAGCTTTTATGACTTTCGTCGGACAGTCATTTCTTTGGTTGGTAGTGTATTTTCTTGTAATCCGGGCGATTTGTGTCCTCTTTCGCTTCGTTTTGAATGCTCCGCCGCTCGCCGGAAGTAAACAAACTTAGCGTGAGCGTTCGCTGCCAGGCGGCGTTTGTTGACGTCCGGCAAATGGCGGAGCATTGAAAACGAAGCGAGAGGTGACAAAAATCGCCCGGATTACAAGAAAATACACTACCGACCAAAGAAGCGACTGTCCGACGAAAGTCATAAAAGCTTCAGGAAGCTAATGGAGCAACTTGACGGGTAGGCACTGCATATTTATTCTGTTGGGACCTTCAACTTGAGCCACCCGTCCGTGATTTCAAATTTTAGGCCTGGTGAGCGGCATGGCTCTCACCCTTGCTCCGTTTACGGGCGTGGTAAGAGAGGCATGTACCAGGGCTAGAACAACTATAACTGGTGTCCGTGATGCCTCAGACGTCCAAAGGCCTTTAGACACCGAAGCGGAGTGGCACGACAACTAACAGTGAACATTTAATACATTCGTACCTATCATGGACTGTGTAAGGTCATGAAAGGCCACATACTGTAGCACGCTGTGGCACACATTATAACACTGGGCCACGTACTGTAGCACGCTGTGGCACACATGATAACACTAGGCCACATACTGTAGCACGCTGTGGCACACATTATAACACTGGGCCACGTACTGTAGCACGCTGTGGCACACATTATAACACTAGACCACATATTGTAGCACAGTGTGGCATACATTATAACACTGGACCACATTATGTAGCACGCTGTGGCACACATTCTAACACTGGGCCACATACTGTAGCACGCTGTGGCACACATTATAACACTCGACCACATACTGTAGCACGCTGTGGCACACATTATAACACTGAGCCACATACTGTTGCACGCTGGTTGTGGTACACGTTATAACACTGTGGCACATACTGTAGCACGCTGGTTGTGGTACACATTATACCACTGGGCCACATACTGTAGCACGCTGGGGCACACATTATAACACTGAACCACATACTGTAGCACGCTGTGGCACACATTATAACACTGGACCACATTATGTAGCACGCTGTGGCACACATTCTAACACTGGGCCACCTATTGTAGCACAGTGTGGCACACATTATAACACTCGACCACATACTGTAGCACGCTGTGGCACACATTATAACACTGGACCACATACTGTAGCACGCTGTGGCACACATGATAACACTGAGCCACAAACTGTTGCACGCTGGTTGTGGTACACGTTATAACACTGTGGCACATACTGTAGCACGCTGGTTGTGGCACACATGATAACACTGGGCCACATACTGTAGCACGCTGCGGCACACATTATAACACTGGGCCACGTACTGTAGCACGCTGTGGCACACATGATAACACTGGGCCACATACTGTAGCACGCTGTGGCACACATTATAACATTGGGCCACATACTGTAGCACGCTGTGGCACACATTATAACACTGGACCACATTATGTAGCACGCGGTGGCACACATTATAACACTAGACCACATACTGTAGCACAGTGTGGCATACATTATAACACTGGACCACATACTGTAGCACAGTGTGGCATACATTATAACACTGGACCATATACTGTAGCACGCAGTGGCACACATTATAACATTGGGCCACATACTGTAGCACGCTGTGGCACACATTATAACACTGGGCCACATACTGTAGCACGCTGTGGCACACATTATAACATTGGGCCACATACTGTAGCACGCTGTGGCACACATTATAACACTGGGCCACATACTGTAGCACGCTGTGGCACACAATATAACACTGGGCCACCTATTGTAGCACAGTGTGGCACACATTATAACACTGGACCACATACTGAAGCATAGTGTGGCATACATTATAACACTGGACCACATACTGTAGCACAGTGTGGCACACATTATAACACTGGACCACATACTGTAGCACGATGTGGCACACATTATAACACTGGACGACATACTGTAGCACAGTGTGGCATACATTATAACACTGGACCACATACTGTAGCACGCTGTGGCACACATTATAACACTGGGCCACATACTGTAGCACGCTGTGGCACACATTATAACACTGGGCCACATACTGTAGCACGCTGTGGCACACATTATAACACTGGACCACATACTGTAGCACGCTGTGGCACACATGATAACACTGGGCCACGTATTGTAGCACAGTGTGACATTATAACACTGGGCCACCTTGTGTAGCACAGTGTGGCACACATTATAACACTGGGCCACACACTGTAGCACAATGTGGCACGCATTATAACGCTGAGCCACGTACAGTAGCACTCATACAAGTCATACAATGCAGCGATTGCGGCCAGAATGGTGAAATGTTGCATGCGGGTAGTTTTGAGGACTGGCTGCCGGCAGACGGAGCCACATGCGTCGGTCGGGCAGGTTTTGCCGAGAAGATGCTGATGTAAAACAAGTCGACGGCCACGTGGAGCAGTTTAAGGAACACTTATTGAGGTGAACGAGCAGTAAGAGAGCACGTGACATAACATTGACCCTGGGCGGGGGGTGTAAGGTGAGGAACGAGCCGGTGAGCCGGTCACAGCGAGTAGACCCACCCTCCACCAGCCCACCCACCCGCTATTACAAAATTACCATGTCTCGATCTTCTCAGTCTGCAGCCAACTGCTGCTGAGGGCCAGCCCACTCGCGGCATACAACGCCCGATGAATAAGCACAGACATCACGGTCAGGCCCCTCACAAACATGCGGTAATCTGCGTCGGTATCTGCTGAGACGTACATCCATGTCCAACCAACAACCGATGGATGGGGTGCCGCCGAACAACGCAACAGCTTTTGTCATGCTGAAGACTGCTTCTTTGTGTGCAGTCTCTTCCGTGCTCCCAGTTTTGCAAAGAGCTCCAGGGGAGCTATTCGGGTTTAAGGTCACAGAAGAGTCGCTAACCAACAAATTCGCCTCGCAAATTACCCAACACTAGTGGCCCTTCCTTCCCAGTAGTCCAGACTACAAGAGGTTCTCAGCTTTCACACTTCCCACGCGGGGACCTGTTTACCTTGTATGCCTTCACCGGAGCCTGCTATTTTCCTACCCCCAACCCCACACCTCCCCACACACTCACTTTGGAGCCTAGCCTTGAGCAACGGGGTTTGAAATGATCCCTTCTATGTCTTCTTTCCGGGGGTTTCTTTGAAGCAAACTTGAGATAAGCTTGCACTTTGTTCGGCGCTTCCCAGATAAAGTTATCTTTTTTCAGCACGTCACCGCGCGAACCCCGTAAAACACGGTTAAGTCGATGACTGCAGATCTAGGAGAATTTCGACAGGGACACCAAAACTGGCAAGACAACTGGGTCGCCAATGCGCCATTTTGACCTAGTCTAGTACAATGAGCGTCACTGTCCTCAAAATCAAACACAAATTGGAGACCCTTTGGAATTGGAGCTGCATCGCGGTCGAACGCCACATAGTCTGATAGCGCCGTGCAGACATGAACAGCTGCTCTCACCTGAACTCAATGCAACCGGCGCCACTAGGGGGCGCCGTCCACAGCATCTCAACAGCAGCCTTCTCGTGTTTAAAGGTGTGGGTCATCACATACGGGCATTCGTCCGCCGACTTGGTCAGCCCGTCACTTAGGTGCTACAACAAGGTAAACAACTGGATTAGATATATCCACATCGCTGTGTAATATTTATGGTAAAAACTGATTGCATTAAATTTGAATTATGATTTTATTTTCCGAACTGCAGCTTTGAATAAAATCTAAACATAGACATAATATGACGTATTCTTTATACCAGCTGACTGGACTTCTCAAATGGGTTATATGTAGCAAGGGATAATTCCACTGAAACAATCTCTTCCGGATAAGATGGAGGACGTGCAGATCCCTTTGTCATAACATGTAAACAATATTTCATCAAAGCAGGCATCGTTGAAACACAGGGCAGTCAAATGGCTCAGCCGCTTCCATCCATGGCACAGCCGATATAGCACCCCCCACCCCCACCCTCAATACTAGCCCAGAACCCTAGGCTGTGTGGGCTGAAACACAGCCTAGTCGCATTCCATAGTAAAATTCTGGTCTGGAACAACCCCATTTCAGGGTTGTTTGACTTTGAGCAAGTGTAGCTCTGATTCTCCTTTGCTGTGGGGAAAGTTTTATAACAGAAACACCCCTTAATCTTTTTCTTATTACTTCTTGACAAGTATAATGAGTAATCACACAAGTAACCTTTCTTGAAAAGCAAAAATAGTCCAGTCTGTCACCAGAAATTCATATGAAAACATGTGTTTTCACTGACCCACTGACTGGGTCCCTGAACAATGAACCAATTAGCATGGCTTATAATATCATGTGATGACCTTGCACATGTGCAGTGATCAACTTCCTGTAAAAAAAATGGTGGCATGTTGTTGTCCATTTTTATGCCAGTACGCAATTATGGCTCCTTTTGAAGAGTTCAACAACTTTGGAAGAGTTCATACATCAGTAATTATATGTAGAAAAGTACTTTTACATTGTTGAAACTAATTATGATAGCTGTACTTAAACAATTCAATTTGTCATGTGAAGTTGATTTCTCACTATAGAATGCTACATGGCTATGATTCTTCAACCATAGCCATGGATTCATGGCTACCTCAATACCCACCGTATTGCCTGCCCCCCCCCCATCCCACCCTCAATACCCACCCTTTGGCCTGGCCTGAGTTAGAAATGTTGATGGCAGCTTTAGATAGCTCACTTCTCCATTCGTTCCGCGCCAAGTATTTCAGGTAAAAAGCTTAAGGCAAGCAGCCAAGAACCTCGTAGAAGACAATCAGGTCTAACATTTGGCTCCAAGCCGACTAGGTGCCTGCCGCCGATCATCACTTCACTCCCCGTGGCAAAATACAACCCAAAATAAACTTTAAGAGTACAATAAAAGGCTGTTGTAGAGAGCGGCGCAGGGCACTCTAACCAACTCGTAACCTCTCATTTCTATTCTGACGTGTCGGTTGTTAAAGGTACCGGTAAGGAGGCACACAATCCCACGGGATAGGAATGATGGCCAGAAGTCGCGGACCATGGGTTTCTATTGGAGCTCGAGAACTCCAATACACTCTTGAGTCCCACTGCCTCGTCGGCTGTATACTGGCCCCGTCCCTCCAGTCGAATACATCCACTCCCGCCTCAACTGTTCCCGATATAATCTCTCGCTGACACTGCTGAGAACGCAGTAATAAGCAAGTTTCGGGATTAACCAAGATTTGGGCCAAAAGATATCATCGGGAAATAAAATTGATTGCTTAGTGATAGGCTTGAGCAAACGAATCCGCATAGTTCACCTGGTGAATTATAATAAATTCTAACCAATTCAGGCCTCGATAAAAAAAAATAGATAGATGTTACTGTACATCACCCCACCCCATTACTCCTCTACTAACGTTACTTTCATGGAACGCATGTCCAACGGTCCCCAATCTGCTTCCAATACCGGCTAAAGTGGCTCGTATACCGCGAAACAACAATTTGTTTTCCTTGGCCGAGTGGCAGGACAACCCCTGTCCACGTGCGTTACGCCCGCGGGGGAAGTAACGGGTTTGGGGGTAGGACCGCAGTACACGGGATGGTGTGAGGGGGAAGGGGGGTGGGGATGGAGGGGGGCAAGGCATTATAACAACGCCAGTCCGGGCATGTGGTTTCTCAAGGTGCCATCTTCTTCCGCCTCAAGGGCGGGGGGGGGGGGAGGGATGGTGGCGTGAAGATGCTGAGATGAGGGCGAGGGGCATGGCCAGAAAGGGAAGTAGAGGGAGATTGGAGGGAGGACGGAGAAAGAGAGGAAGGGAGACGGAAGAGGAACCTTCGTGGGTATCCCGCATCGCAGTGACCAGGCCTTATTATTCACCATTAGTGAGCGACTGTATTGTTTACATAGGAGATACGGTACAGTTCAACCTCCAGTGACCGTAATTGTTTGTTTGCACGCCACAGCTGTGGTTTACATAGCTTACTATCTAACTAATGTCTCCCACTCTCAAAACGCTTTTAATCTTTCTTCGTTCCGGGGCCGGGTCCAGTGTCAGTCAACATGGCCGGCAGCGCGACGACGGCTCGCTCGGCACCTATTTTCACAGGTGTACGGTAATCTGGATACTCTTGGCCACCGGCGGAGAACCATCCAGTGTGACACATTTGTTCCGGATCCAACGATGCGAAGGGGCAAAACAGACACGAAAACGAAGCGAAAGATTTCTCTGTCCATCACACATAATGTCTGGTGCCGTTCACGTCTGACTCACGCTTTTATAGGCCTTTTCACTCGCGGATTGTTGGTTTATTACAGCCTGATATGCTGTCTGACACCACGTCTCTTGTAACAGACCACCCATCAACAGCGACCAGCTGCTTAGAAAGTTTACCCACATGATCCACGTCACACTTGTCTTGGCTGAGACCGAATGACACTAAAATACCTTTATTTATAGGAGAAGCGCCCACGAGAGATAAGCGATGAAATATTACCCGCTTAATAAGACAAGAGACCAGCAGGGGTCAGAGACCTTTAAAGTCTGGTGCCATGACCACCCATCTACCCACATTCTGCTTTCTTTGAAGCCGGTGAAATGAAGCCATTTAGCGATGCCGCGACCGCGGGTGATCATCCAACCTGAGCCAACTGCAGTGTAAGACTTGATGCCTCTGGCCATATTGTGCCTTCGCCGCCACTCCATACAGGTAATTTAAATAACATTATTACCTATCCATACGCATTCTTAAACAAACAGAGCAGACCGCCGCGAAAGCAAACCACATGTTGTTTCAAACGCGTCCAGGCTGCTTTCGCGTTGCGTGAATGTTCCAAGGCGTTACTGCGACCCATAAAAACCCAGCAGTTGGTCGGTCAGCCCTGGTGCTGCATCCAGTCCACGGTAATCCCACGTCTCTAGAAACTGATAAGCTTTCTTATCGAATTCCACATTCCTCGGCTACTCAGGTAAAAAGGTGCGGGTCGTGCTCAAGCATGCCACCCGAGACGTCTTGGTGGCACTGTTATGCCAATAAAACCTGAGCTACGGTTACCAAGGGCCACAGTGCGGGAAAGCAAGAATGTGACTGTTGTGGCACGTATCACCCGCAAAATGTCATGTTACCTTGCCGCCACGCACGTCCCTTCAGTACAGGTGCAGCCCGCCCCTTAACCCACCACGAGCTGTGCACCGGCACAGACTACCACCATGCCCAACATTACTCAAGCCATAGTTCCCCTTATTTCCGCCGATATTCAGAGCATAATCATACGGTTTAGCTTATGCTCATTATGTTTCACTGAGATTGGCTGCTTCTACAGCCGTAACATATCTCATATACTATAACACAGACCACATCGATACACGTTCTGCTACCCCAACACCCAATTGATATACCCTTGGACACCTTTCGCCGACATCGCATCCGACCACTCTACCAACAAAGTTCCTCCCGTGGTTCGCCCATGTAAATGCGCACACAGGTAGCTTAAAACGCCAATTCATTGTTTGGCCCGTACAATGTGACGGGTTATGGGGTGTGGGTTGGGGGGGGGGGGGGCGATGATACAGGCACGTCGCTAGGCTCCACCTGTGGCCGTCATGTTCGTGTAACCGGGCGAGCGCAGGCACCAGCCTAGCTACTACTCCATCACAATTAATGCGGCGCCTGGAGAGCGATGGGGTCGCGATAATTATTGTGACAGGGTGACAAGAGACAGGTTTAGATATGTATTATATAGGATGCCCCGGGGCCCTATGTCAGCTCAGCGGCGGCCATAAACTGAGAAGGGGAGGAAATATGGCAAGGAGGAAGGGGTGGGGTGTGTGGATGGGGGAAAGGAGGGGGGGGGGGTCTGAGGAGAGTGACGGATGAGGTCTCGTTCGGGATCAGCGATCAAGTCCTGGCCGAGGGTGTGCGGAGAAGGTAAGGGGATCGTCCTTGATATCTTACCCGGGAAGCTCATCACTCGCCTTTGGTATTACAAAGAGGCGCCCTCGGGCACTGATGGAGGGGGAGGGAGGAGAGGGCCAGAGGAGGGGGAGGGGGGGGGGTAATGGAAAGGGTAAGGCACCCACACGGCGGGTTTTAGAGGAAGATGAGAGGGAGGGGTGCCACCAGCAACAGAGAGGTGAGGGGGGGGGGGGGGGGCAACAGGTGCGGATTAGCCTTCCGACGGCTCTGGCAAGAAGGCTCACACACAATAAGGTTCTTGTGAGATGAATGTCATGAGAAAGAGATGAGTGTCCATTACTTTCGAATCGTGGCATTTTAAGTGGTACGTCCATCTCATATCACATGACTTTCAAGAACGACGCAGATAATCTGTGGTTAATTTCACTTTAAGGTAAGGTCCAGGGGGAGGGAGGGGGGCGTGAGTGCTATAGCCAGGGGAGAGGGGGGGGGGGTGAATACTTGACCTGGGAGGCGGAGGTAAGTACTATAGCCAGAGGTGGTGGGGGGGGGGGGTCAGCCTTTCAACGAAGAGGTCATGGGGGCTTCTCCGTTCTCAAGCAAACGCCTATAGATACCGCTCAAGGGAAGAGGGAACCGATACCACCTCCCCTGAGCTAGCTGACTCCACGTCACCGATCCCTGCCCACACCACACCACGCCACCATGTTACCAGTGTGTCGGAGCGCCACACGCCGGCAGCGGCCCGAACTTTATTACCCACGCGGGTCGCTTGTCTGACAGTTTGTTCTTAGCTTGTTGTGGTCAGGAGGAGCAGACAGGGATCGCCGGGAGAGGGCGCCAGGGTAGCTGGGTTCCCGCTTGATGGATGGGCTTCGGGATCAGGCGGGGATAATGGTTACCGACGTTAGATGGTTCCAAGCGAGAGTTCTGACGGCGGTAAGAGCCGGAGAGAGGGAGGTGATGGGGGGGGGGGGGGGGAGGGAGGCGCCGTCAGCCTGACCAGTCTGACCCCCATTTGGCCGCCGTGGCGTCCCGCGTCGGATGCCACGTGGTCCGGGGTCATCGGGACATACGGGTTCTTGTTCGCGCCGCCGTCTTTCTCTCTCCCTCTGACCTATGGCGCCCAAAGAGCCATCAGCGGGAAGAACGCTATAAAGTGGAAGCGTCATTTCCGCACCGCGCGACCAAGGATATAACGGGGATGGGAGGGGGAGGGGGGGGGGGAGGGAGGAGGGACGCTACCCCATAAATTAGGGGCGTGGGATGAAAGACCGACATTTGGCGTCTCGTCTTGTGTGACCAAGTTACAGCAACCAGCTGCACTGGCACTCACTCGTTGGTAGGTGTGGAAACGTCTCCGACTAGCACGGCCGTAATAGCAACTACACCTATCGCAAGCTCTAACACCCCCACCCCCCTTCCCCTCTCTCCCACTGCCTCACACTCACCCCTAACCCAATCCGAACCCCAATATGACTAAGGTGTCCCGACCCACCCACCCCATACCTAACCTTAATCTACCCCCTCCCATCCCTACACTGGTCTATCACACCCACCCAGCCCCTTACCTATCCCTACCACCCCCTCCTTAAACTAACCCACCCTCCCCAGCCTCCTTTATCCCACCAACCCCAGCCATTACCTTCTCCCATCTCTAACCTATCCCACCCACCCCGCCCATTACCTTCTCCCATCTCTAGCCTATCCCACCCAATCCCCGCCCATTACCTTCTCCCATCTCTAACCTATCCCACCCACCCTAGCCATTACCTTCTCCCATCTCTAACCTATCCCACCCAACCCAGCCATTACCTTCTCCCATCTCTAACCTATCCCACCCAACCCAGCCATTACCTTCTCCATCTGGAACCTATCCCACCCAACCCAGCCATTACCTTCTCCCAGCTCTAGCCTATCCCGCCCAACCCAGCCATTACCTTCTCCCATCTGGAACCTATCCCACCCAACCCAGCCATTACCTTCTCCCAGCTCTAGCCTATCCCGCCCAACCCAGCCATTACCTTTTCCCATCTCTAGCCTATCCCGCCCAACCCAGCCATTACCTTCTCCCATCTCTAGCCTATCCCGCCCAACCCAGCCATTACCTTCTCCCAGCTCTAGCCTATCCCGTCCAACCCAGCCATTACCTTCTCCCAGCTCTAGCCTATCCCGCCCAACCCAGCCATTACCTTCTCCCATCTCTAGCCTATCCCGCCCAACCCAGCCATTACCTTCTCCCAGCTCTAGCCTATCCCGCCCAACCCAGCCATTACCTTTTCCCATCTCTAGCCTATCCCGCCCAACCCAGCCATTACCTTCTCCCATCTCTAGCCTATCCCGCCCAACCCAGCCATTACCTTCTCCCAGCTCTAGCCTATCCCGTCCAACCCAGCCATTACCTTCTCCCAGCTCTAGCCTATCCCGCCCAACCCAGCCATTACCTTCTCCCATCTCTAGCCTATCCCGCCCAACCCAGCCATTACCTTCTCCCATCTCTAACCTATCCCACCCACCCCAGCCATTACCTTCTCCCATCTCTAACCTATCCCACCCACCCCAGCCATTACCTTCTCCCATCTCTAGCCTATCCCGCCCACCCCAGCCATTACCTTCTCCCATCTCTAGCCTATCCCGCCCAACCCAGCCATTACCTTCTCCCATCTCTAACCTATCCCACCCACCCCAGCCATTACCTTCTCCCATCTCTAACCTATCCCACCCACCCCAACCATTACCTTCTCCCATCTCTAGCCTATCCCACCCAATCCCCGGCCATTACCTTCTCCCATCTCTAATCTATCACACCTACCCCAGCCCCCAGAAAGTATTCATTTTACCCCTGGCACCTTGATAAAATTATTTATAACATTTTATTTAAATATAATAAAATAGTTGGTTATGTGTACTACGTCATAGATGTGTGCGTGGTTCACCGGGTTAGTCTAAAGCTTTAGGAATAGTAACAGGCATCATTCTGTCAGAACAAAGTTGTTTGAATAGCTTTAAGTCAAGCTCTCGACCAGTCTCCCTGAGCCCAGCGGTCTTTCTTTACACGTCTGTCTACTGACGACTATACACCACATGTAAACAAACGTCTAGCATGTCTTTCTGGAAAGAATAAAAAAACAAAAGTATACCTTGAAAAAAACTAAAAAAAAAGCCGCTCAAAAAACAAACATAGCAATCTTGAGACGAAGTGACGTAAGGCATAAGCCTCATGCTATATGTACGGATCACGGTCAAAAAACACCCTCCGCGGGACTATCGCCGGAGATCGCAGGTCGGAAAAAAAAACGCGACAACGAACAATAGCTTGGAATTCACTGAACCCTTGGGACATTTCAAGTGCCTAAAGTGACTGAAAATAAAATGGCCGCGGCGGATGGACTCTTTCGGACCCCCCCCCCCCCCCCGCATCCGGCCCCGTTAATACCCTATGACTGGAGCCGGTCGCAGCGGGATGCGCCGAGGGATCCTTTAACCCAGGTGTCGGCAACGGTTCAAATTTCTTTCAAGTTTGATATCAGTACTCGCTTTGCAAGGCTATGGATTTACCGAGTCCCAGGGTCCCCTCCACGGGGAAGGCCTAGCGCAGAGAGGGACTAGAGAGGGGAAAGGCCAGGCCGTGTGATCTTTAAGATGTCTCCACTTGATTAGCCCAACAGAGAGTCGTTTGTCCTATACACAGATATAATATCTCCAGCCACATGAGATTCTTAGGCAAACAAAACTAGTCACTTCAGAGCAGCCACGGCGACAGTTTTCCGACTCAAGGAGACAGCGTATAAACTCAGGTCTCAGATATAATAACATCGCCTTGGAAGTGGAACTAGATAGAAACATGTGCTAGAACGTGTAAATGTATCTATTACGGGGTCGGGGAGCGATGCAAACTGTTTAATATGCGGGTTATTTTTGTAACTATGTTTTGCCCTTTTCAGTTCAAAGCGTTTTGGGCTGATGTCCGAGGTAAGATAACCTACCACAGACAGGAAAGCAGATGTAAACGAAGGGGAAGGTCACGACCTTGATGGCGGACGTGCTCATTCCATGCCAACATGGTTAGCGCCCTGGCAGTTTGGACTTCCACCAGGTGATTACATGGTAATCCACTATCATTAAAACTACACGATTACGTGAAATACGAAAATAATCAACTACCATTACGATTACAATCACGATTAGATTAAACGTAATCACGATTGCAATCACGATTAACTAAGCTTATTAGATATTCCGAACTTATTAACAGCATATATTTTCCAAAAACGCGGGACTATCTGTGATCAGCGTAAGAAGGCTTAAGACCTACACCCCTACACCATGGTCCAGGCTATGGTAACCTGTCAGCTCCTACACCATGGTCCAGGCTATGGTAACCTGTCAGCTCCTACACCATGGTCCAGGCTATGGTAACCTGTCAGCTCCTACACCATGGTCCAGGCTATGGTAGCGCGTAGCGAGCGGCATTTTTCCTTTCTCCATTACATAGGTGAGATGAGAGCCAGAAAGACGAAGCCCAAAAGGCCATAGCCGTAAGGGATTTAATAGTTTCAGGTTAACCCGCCCAATGGGGTCGAGTAAGTAGGCCTTAAGTTGTGGCCCATCCTGCAAGAAGCGAGGAGAAAACGGTTCCGTACAAGAGACGTTTGAGGGCTACGACGTTCTGACGTCTTCCCGTCGCAGTGTTCCGCGGAGCCACCCCGTCTGCAGGGTCTGTGCTGGAGGGAGGGAGGGAGTGAGGGAGTGACCACCAGATGACAGTGTTTTGTTAGCTGTGGGCGGCCGGCCGGTCGGGCCGTTTACAAACCCAACCTGTGTCGCATCCCAACCCTAATGGTCCGACTGCTGGGTTTGTTTGTCCTCCACCTGATCTCGGTAATGTTACCTCGGACCCCCTATCGAGCTCCATCGGGCCCAGTGGAGGGTGGTGGGGGGGGGCGCCCGGCCTGGGCGGCCGGGCGGGGGCGAGAGCGGGGGCCGGAGACGGGGGCGGAGGCGCAGGCGGGGACGAGGGCGGGGGCAAGGGCGAGGATGGGGTGGGGATGGGGGCAGGGCCCAGGTGGGATCTATCGGGGTCTGTACATACGCCAGGGGTAGATGGGGGAGGGGGGTCACACCCCAGCACCCTGCAGGGGACCGTCCCACATCACTCATGGAGGTATCCATCACCCTGAGGCTCCACACGTAACCAGCCAGGGAAGATGCGCGGGGGGGGGGGGGGCTAGCGAGTGTGAGGTGTGTCCCTCCACCACCTGAGACGAATCGCCACACTGTAGGTAACATCACAAGAAACCTGCACTCCAGACGCTCCAGACTTCAGTGTTACAACAAGGAGCATATATCGACGTGTCGCAAAATAACCCACTACTGTTTCCAATCCAAACCTCGCTGTACTTCCAAAAGGTCAGCCCATTGCGGGTCAAGGCGTTTGACCAGGGTTCGCACATGCTCGTGTGGTGAGGTCACTATTGTGCATGGTGCGTTCTAGCTATGTGTGCCAGTGAACCCTAAAACCGGAACAGATTGCGAGAGAAATGAGGAGAATTGTAGAAGCCAGCGCTTTTGTTTCGCCGGCCAGGAATAGTCTCGAGAGAACTGGAATAACGCGAAATAGTTGGAATTATGTTTTGGCGCTGTGTTTTTATTTATTTGTTATGACATGGTGAGGTGCTGCGGTTCACCCTGTATTAACGAGCCCTTACCGACAGGGTTGGGGCTGGAGCGAGATGGCTGGCTCCCACCGCATACGTCGGGTATTTCACCCCAAGCTTTCTTCGCGCATGCCGTAGAGTTCATTTGTGCGCCACTCAAGTCGTATCCTGGACCTTCTCCCTTAACTTCTACCCCGTTATTGCTCCCTCCGGAGCCACTTGTACCAACAAAGCCATCAGACCTGTCATCCATCAACGGCTTCGACTGGTCCAGTTTTTACATTGACACCTGTCTGATCCGGTGTCCTCGGCGGCCTAATCAGGACTCCGGACGCCTTCCATACACTTCCCATCATGCCAAAGTAAAAGAGTGTTTATTTGATCGTCCGGTGAGACAGACGCCGAGGGGAGAAGGCTGATGGTAGATACCCACCCGCGGATGCAGTGGAGCGGCTCCCCCCCCCACCAACACCACTTCCCCCGCCCACCAGCCCGCCGCGTCACCAGAACTACGTCACGTCCGCTCAGTCGTCCAGCAGTGTCGTCAAGTGGCATGTGGGTGGTAGAGACGGGGTGGGGGGGGGGGCGCTTGGGGGGGCAGGAGATAGGGGTGCCATCATAATAGCAACGTAAAACTCTCCGGAAACCTTACGTCGCCGGCATATCGTCTGTTTATTGACAATGCCACACTGGTTCGCGTACGATAGACAGACCCAGACCGGCGGGCGTCTCCCGAGCTTGACATCTTGATGTCGTCATGATTTCCTGGCGGCATCATTTCATTCGCATGTTGACACATTCAACTATATATTCACCCCCACCGCCCATCGTCCTCTCCCGACCACCAACAGTCCTCAGCCCCCCCCCCACCCCCCTCGCCCTCACCCGTCGGTCTATTGCTCCTCCCATTCGACACCGTCGCCTTGCCAGAGATAATAGCCAGCAATACTAGTCTAATTAACGTTAATTATGTCCCCTTGGGAAATTTGTTGATTCGATATAGACCATCTGCACTGCATGGATGCACTTGCCCGCGGCCAGCCTACTAGCCACATAATGGCCCACAACAGCGGCCGGTAACAGGTAATTGTAAGCACTAACCCCCCGCCGTGATATCACGAGGCATCCGGGTGCCACGGAGACAATGGACGCCCCCCCCCCCCCCACGCCGACACACCCACACTGGCCACATGGTACGCTTCGCTTATTACGTGTGGTAATAGCTGGCGCCGCTCCCTCCCCCCCACCCCCAACCACCGTCACCCGGCCTACACACGTCTTCCTCCACATCCCGGGCCGCTGTGTCGTCGGGAAACTACAGCTTTAGTAGCAACCCTTTGGAGCTTATGCAGGCGCGAGTCCAGGTCTTAGGGTACTGCCCCCACCCCCCTACCATTTCGAGCGAGGATTTTCTTATTCTGAGCATGGTGAGTGTACGCCATCTAAGATGTGGACCTCCCTCCCTCTTTTTTGTACTAGACCCCTATATTAGTTTGTAGACCACATCTTTTGTTTTTTCTCTTCAAATTCATGGTTCCGCCCACTACAGCTTGTCTGACCAAAGGCAATTCATGATTAACCTGACCCGGCACGTTTATCAATTTAGCGACAAAAACTATTGGTAAATGTGTAATACAAACCAGTTATCGTACAGACATCTTATCAGCTTTTATAATAGTTACCAGTAATAGTTGACCCAAGCCCACCACCCTCAGTGAGGACCTGTGCAGGTTGGGTGCTTTGGCGCATGATGGAGCGCGATGGGAGCGTGGGTTAGACTGACGGGCAAAAACCGGGGATAAATTATGGAGGAAGTGTATTTTGGGAAGGCAAGGGGAGCGCGCTATCCGGGAACCCATGGGGAGACTTACATATATTTCTCTAATAGCTGCATCAATGACAACCCAAGTGGTCTCTCGTCCTCCAGACTAACGGGCTAACGGAGGCGGCAGCTGTTACTTCGGGGCGCTGTTTTCACTTTTTTTCTCCCTCCCCGAGTTGCTCCTAATGTTTTAAGTAAGGATAACAGGGGTGGGCTTCTGTTTGGAAAATCTACGCATGATATGACTGCGTTTGCTGTGCCCACCGCAACGCAATTACTCAACTGACATTTCTGGGAGCTCATTGCCAGATAAGCCAACCGTGCCCGCAGTCCGAAATCATTCCAGGGGCGAGATACCTCATGACAAATGGCTTGCTCTGCGCCGCCGCTTGCAGTAGCGTCTTAGAAGCGCTAATGGAGACCGCTTACACCATGCGGCATCCTTCATACCCCACCCACCATTCTATACGTGCTGCTCAGGAAGAGCAACTGGAGAAGCTCTTTCTAGATTAATGTGGCCGAGAATAATTAAAAACAAAAACAAAGAATTATTCACACTGTACCCGTTGTATCTGAGTGAAATCACCTGATAATGAAGTTGGACAATGTCTTATTGCTCTCTAGCTTTACATGGCTGAAGTCTTCGAAACTATAAGGTTTTTGCGAAACGTGACAATTTGTTAGAGTTCTTTGTAACGGAACTCCCTTTTCAGAGAAAATCTTGAATATGCCGTATACATATAATATCTATGTATAAAGATGCCTCGTTTTAGCGCACATGTTTCTTGTCTTTCCCGCGTAGGTGCCGCCTGCACAGTGCGCAGACCTTGACCTTTCCATTCACCAGTATTGTTTCCTGGTGGAGAAACGACAAAAGCGCCGCCTCCGTTGAGACAAATCTTACTGCAAACCGGAAATGACAAGAGTATCGCGCCGATAGGCGAAGTGCGAGGTGCTATCGTAACAGAACACGGCGACCCCCACCCGCTACCCTCTCCCACCCTGCAGCTGCACACGGCGACCCCCCCCCCCTCCTGCCCACCCCACCCCCGGGTCCTGCACCACGCCAATCAGTCAAGGCACCAGACTTACAGCAGTTTTCCCATGGCAGACGTCAGCGTCTTCTGTTAGAGTGCAAGGCAGAGAGGCGACGAGGCATAGTTGGAGTAATTGGTGCGAGCGGGATTGACTCCTTCCATGTCAAAGGTCACATGGGTAAGGTGCTGGAAACGTTGAGTCATCTGTACAGTCTATAGTGGCCTCGGTGTAATCCAGAACGAGGCTATTTGATAGCTTATCAAACTTTACAACACCTGTGGCGATGGCTCCCGCTGGCATGGCCCTTCATGCCGGGATTTACTATCCGAGGCCATTTGTTTTGATGGAAAAATGGCGATGGAAGGTACAGACAGCTCCATGTTTCCTTTCGGCCGGATACATTGCTTCC
>OZ025248.1:57674848-58011752 GCA_964019135.1 Arenicola marina
CAATATAGACTCCCAATAACGACATCAATATAGACTCCCAATAACGACATCAATATAGACTTCCATTAACGACATCATTATAGACTCCCACTAACGACATCAATATAGACTCCCAATAACGACATCAATATAGACTCCCAATAACGACATCAATATAGACTCCCAATAACGACATCAATATAGACTCCCAATAACGACATCAATATAGACTCCCAATAACGACATCAATGTAGACTCCCAATAACGACATCAATATAGACTCCCAATAACGACATCAATATAGACTCCCAATAACGACATCAATATAGACTCCCAATAACGACATCAATATAGACTCCCAATAACGACATCAATATAGGCTCCCAATAACGACATCAATATAGACTCCCAATAACGACATCAATATAGACTCCCATTAACGACATCAATATAGACTCCCAATAACGACATCAATATAGACTCCCAATAACGACATCAATATAGACTCCCAATAACGACATCAATATAGACTCCCAATAACGACATCAATATAGACTCCCAATAACGACATCAATATAGACTCCCAATAACGACATCAATATAGACTCCCACTAACGACATCAATATAGACTCCCAATAACGACATCAATATAGACTCCCATTAACGACATCAATATAGACTCCCAATAACGACATCAATATAGACTCCCAATAACGACATCAATATAGACTCCCAATAACGACATCAATATAGACTCCCAATAACTACATCAATATAGACTTCCAATAACGACATCAATATGACTTCTAATAAGGATATCAATATAGACTCCCAATAACGACATCAATATAGACTCCCAATAACGACATCAATATAGACTCCCAATAACGACATCAATATGACTTCTAATAAGGATATCAATATAGACTCCCAATAACGACACCAATATAGACTCCCAATAACGACATCAATATAGACTCCCACTAACGACATCAATATGACTTCTAATAAGGATATCAATATAGACTCCCAATAACGACATCAATATGACTTCTAATAAGGATATCAATATAGACTCCCAATAACGACATCAATATAGACTCCCAATAACGACATCAATATAGACTCCCACTAACGACATCAATATGACTTCTAATAAGGACATCAATATAGACTCCCAATAACGACATCAATATGACTTCTAATAAGGATATCAATATAGACTCCCAATAACGACATCAATATAGACTCCCAATAACGACATCAATATAGACTCCCACTAACGACATCAATATAGACTCCCAATAACGACATCAATATAGACTCCCATTAACGACATCAATATGACTTCTAATAAGGACATCAATATAGACTTCCATTAACGACATCATTATAGACTCCCACTAACGACATCAATATAGACTCCCAATAACGACATCAATATGACTTCTAATAAGGATATCAATATAGACTGCCAATAACGACATCAATATAGACTCCCAATAACGACATCAATATAGACTCCCAATAACGACATCAATATAGACTCCCAATAACGACATCAATATAGACTCCCAATAACGACATCAATATAGGCTCCCAATAACGACATCAATATAGACTCCCAATAACGACATCAATATAGACTCCCATTAACGACATCAATATAGACTCCCAATAACGACATCAATATAGACTCCCAATAACGACATCAATATAGACTCCCAATAACGACATCAATATAGACTCCCAATAACGACATCAATATAGACTCCCAATAACGACATCAATATAGACTCCCAATAACGACATCAATATAGACTCCCACTAACGACATCAATATAGACTCCCAATAACGACATCAATATAGACTCCCATTAACGACATCAATATAGACTCCCAATAACGACATCAATATAGACTCCCAATAACGACATCAATATAGACTCCCAATAACGACATCAATATAGACTCCCAATAACTACATCAATATAGACTTCCAATAACGACATCAATATGACTTCTAATAAGGATATCAATATAGACTCCCAATAACGACATCAATATAGACTCCCAATAACGACATCAATATAGACTCCCAATAACGACATCAATATGACTTCTAATAAGGATATCAATATAGACTCCCAATAACGACACCAATATAGACTCCCAATAACGACATCAATATAGACTCCCACTAACGACATCAATATGACTTCTAATAAGGATATCAATATAGACTCCCAATAACGACATCAATATGACTTCTAATAAGGATATCAATATAGACTCCCAATAACGACATCAATATAGACTCCCAATAACGACATCAATATAGACTCCCACTAACGACATCAATATGACTTCTAATAAGGACATCAATATAGACTCCCAATAACGACATCAATATGACTTCTAATAAGGATATCAATATAGACTCCCAATAACGACATCAATATAGACTCCCAATAACGACATCAATATAGACTCCCACTAACGACATCAATATAGACTCCCAATAACGACATCAATATAGACTCCCATTAACGACATCAATATGACTTCTAATAAGGACATCAATATAGACTTCCATTAACGACATCATTATAGACTCCCACTAACGACATCAATATAGACTCCCAATAACGACATCAATATGACTTCTAATAAGGATATCAATATAGACTGCCAATAACGACATCAATATAGACTCCCAATAACGACATCAATATAGACTCCCACTAACGACATCAATATAGACTCCCAATAACGACATCAATATGACTTCTAATAAGGATATCAATATAGACTCCCAACAACGACATCAATATAGACTCCCAATAACGACATCAATATGACTTCTAATAAGGATATCAATATAGACTGCCAATAACGACATCAATATAGACTCCCAATAACGACATCAATATAGACTCCCAATAACGACATCAATATGACTTCTAATAAGGATATCAATATACGACTTTTAAATCAATATACTACTTCCTATAAAGACATAGATACACGACTTCCAATGATGTAATGATGTTAAGGTATCTACATTTCGTGTAGCTATCTCGATGATTGACTGACGCTATTTAAGACACGGCTGACAGTTCTCGGGTCTGAGGGGTCGATCGGCAGACCTTCGTGCGTATTTGGTCTGCTGGCCGCGGCCTTGACCTTTAACCCCAACTGAGCCCAGCATTATGCCCCCTCTTCGGACAAATCAGGGCCTCAATTGGCTATTATGTCTAAATCGAATCGATTGGTCCCCGTTCGGTCCACGTTATGGGGTTGCGCGTTCATTGTCAGCAATCAATTGTCAGCGGTTTAGGCAGCCACATCGCGGGTTGGCTGGCTGCTCCTGGGTGGCACCCCGTATTAGATTTACCGTTATTTGGTCAACTTGGGAATCCTGTTTGACCTTTCAACGACTTGTGTTTAGACAGGAGCCAATGGACTCACGCCAGGCTCCTAACGCGACGTTGTAATAATGCCTTTATCAGGTCGTAGCGTGTTGAGCGGGACTGGAGACCACGGACCACGGACTCCGTGCTCCAGCCACCCCACCCCGTCTGTGATGGATGCCCGGGATCTGGTCAGGGTCAGCAGCGACGACTGGTGGCGGACTTCATTACTACCAGAAGCACGTTCCTGATTGGGCTTTTTTTTCTCTTCAGCGGTCCCTTTCATTGCACCATTTTTTTTATCTCCCTACTATCGATGTTATTGGGAATGACTGGAAAGCACACTGGATGTTTGCCAGAAAGAGGTTTTATTTTGTCAATATGACCGCCATCGACCAGTTTATAGCGTGAAGATCTTCACAAATATAGACACAAACTAACCAATTCCAATTCCTATAATTTAAATCGCGCCGCTCCGTTTAAGTTCATAAAAATTTATAGAAGTTGGGGACCTGATCTTGCGACAACACTGACCCTGTGCAGACTGGCGATAACCAGGGTGAAGGGTCGACACTGTGCCACGCCTGGCCCCGCTAGATGGCGCTGACAGGCTGCAGTGACAAGATATACTTCATCGCCAAAAAACAAGTTGTAATCCTGTGATCTTTGATGCTGGCCAGAAGGGACTGTGGCTGACCTCTTCAAATCACCGACCAAACCGAAGCCCTTTCCCCGTAGCGCCACCCAAAAACCAATAGTGCCGCGGCTAACAGATAGAGGCCTACCGGTTGTTATTGATTCCTGATGTAATATCCTTTTGTGGAAAACATTGTCTCGGTCAGCCGACCTGTCAGTTGGGGCAGGGTGGCGGGGGTGGGGAGGGGTGTAGTAGGGTTTAATGGACTCCACGTTAAAACGCTGGGGCCATAAACGGACCGTTGTCGGGTCCTTCCCTTCTCCCGGTTCGGCCCAACCCAAGGCCCTGGACGCGACCTGCAGCGCGCCCAGCGGCAAACTGAAAAACCTGGCGCGGCACTTTAAATGGAGGAGTGACATCGCTCACCCAGAGCGGGTAACGAACGGCCGAGCAATAGAGAGGGCGACACCGTCCGAGGGCGGTACTTAACAGGCAGACAGGGAGGGGGGCTATTGTGTGCTGACTGAAATCAAGCGGAAAGGCGTCGGTCCATGGCCTTAATGTCCATTCCAACAGGAGTGGTCACGAAGAGACGTCGGCACGAGATGTCACCAGTGGTTTATGGCCTTCATCAGCGTCGCCGACAACTCCGCCATGTCCAGCCCCAGTGTAGCTTACCCTTATTATAGAACTCCGCCATGTCCAGCCCCCGTGTTTGTTATATCGCTTACCCTTATTATAGAACTCCGCCATGTCCAGCCCCCGTGTATGTTATATCGCTTACTCTTATTATAAAACTCCGCCATGTCCAGCCCCCGTGTATGTTATATCGCTTACCCTTATTATAGAACTCCGCCATGTCCAGCCCCCGTGTATGTTATATCGCTTACCCTTATTATAGAACTCCGCCATGTCCAGCCCCCGTGTATGTTATATCGCTTACTCTTAGTATAGAACTCCGCCATGTCCAGCCCCCGTGTATGTTATATCGCTTACTCTTAATATAGAACTCCGCCATGTCCAGCCCCCGTGTATGTTATATCGCTTACTCTTAGTATAGAACTCCGCCATGTCCAGCCCCCGTGTATGTTATATCGCTTACCCTTATTATAGAACTCCGCCATGTCCAGCCCCCGTGTATGTTATATCGCTTACCCTTATTATAGAACTCCGCCATGTCCAGCCCCCGTGTATGTTATATCGCTTACCCTTATTATAGAACTCCGCCATGTCCAGCCCCCGTGTATGTTATATCGCTTACCCTTATTATAGAACTCCGCCATGTCCAGCCCCCGTGTATGTTATATCGCTTACCCTTATTATAGAACTCCGCCATGTCCAGCCCCCGTGTATGTTATATCGCTTACCCTTATTACAGAACTCCGCCATGTCCAGCCCCCGTGTATGTTATATCGCTTACCCTTATTACAGAACTCCGCCATGTCCAGCCCCCGTGTATGTTATATCGCTTACCCTTATTATAGAACTCCGCCATGTCCAGCCCCCGTGTATGTTATATCGCTTACTTTTATTATAGAACTCCGCCATGTCCCGCCCCCGTGAATGTTATATCGCTTACTCTTAGTATGGTACGGGCATGGTCCGTCACACCTGTCTGAACGCCGACGGAGCGCTGGGTTACCAGACGGGCAGGGCCCCTCACACCTGACTGAGCGCCGACGGAGCGCCCTGTCACCAGACGGGCATGGCCCCTCACACTCGGCTGAGCGCCGACGGAGCGCTCGGTTACCAGACGGGAAGGGCCCCTCACACCTGGGTGAGGAGGCTCAGCCTGCGGTCACAGAGGAACACTCCTTCATTCCCGTCGTTTATCACAACCGAGGTCGACCCAGACAGCAGCGACCTTCGAATGAAAGACAGGGACTTTTCACTTTTCACAGCGGAGAGAGCAAGACAAGAAACGGTGGCTTATTACCTTGGTAATATATCTATCACTGCATCGGAGAGCGACATAAAGAACTTTTTTGTTGACAAAAATATCACACCTGTGCATATAAGAATATACCCTAGTAACAGAGATGGTGTTGGAAATGGGGCGAGGCTCTTGATCAATGCGAGCGATGACGCGCCATTAACAAAGATTATGCTGCCTGATGATATCTATATCAGGCGCTGGCACAAGCGACAGGCCGGTAGCGATGCCAGCAAAGTGTATAACACACGAACTTTCTATGGCAAGACATCCAAGTAATTTTATACATATAGGGGCTTTAAACTGCCAGGGTGTGATGAGGAACGCTCCATATGTGTCACAGTTACTAGCAAGCGAGAAGCTCGATATATTGATTTTGTCTGAACATTGGCTCTTTCCTGACAATCTAAACTTTCTGAACAGTGTAGAATGCGGTTATTCATCTCATGCCATTGCCGAAGGGAGTCTCGATCCCCTGGATCCTTATCGACGAGGTAAAGGTGGCGTAGCCATAATGTGGAGGGATAATCAAGCACCCTTTGCGTCAGCTATTGACACTGGTAGTGATAGAATTATTGGAGCCTCTTTTGACTTCGGTAAACAAAAGTTTATAACTGTCCTGGGTGTATATTTACCGTCAAGCAATTGTAGCATCGACACTTTCAGCGAATGTTTGGATCATGTATGTGATTTATACGTGAAACACTCTGTGAGCGCACGAGTGATTGCACTAGGAGATTTCAATGCTCAACTTGAGGGACCTAGGTGCTCATGCGAGAGCAATTCTCGAGGGCGGTTACTCAGGGTCTTTTTAACCAGGTTAGGACTCTGCTCTGCTACCGTCCAAGGTTTTTCCTCCGGGCCGAGGTATACGTTCTGCCCGTATGATGGTGGGCCCCAAACGTTAATAGACCACGTCTTGCTTCCTAACAACGAATGCGATGTAATACTTTCAAGTAAGGTGGTAGATGATCACGAACTAAACTGCTCGGATCACCTACCGGTTGTCGTAATGTTAAACACACAGCCCTGGTGCTCTGATAGTCCGAGTTCTGATTCACCGAACCCGAGCCAGTCGAGCGCGGGCGACGTGCCGCGTTTAAAGTGGAAGGGGCGAAATCAGCATCATATCCGAGAAACCTACAAAGAGGAGTCAGAGAGGTACTTACGGCCCATTACTCAGACAGATCTCGATCAACCCACTGCAGTGGATGAGTATTATTGCCAACTAATCAGTCACATGAGACGTATATCCATCGAAACGGTCCCGCAATCTCGATTTCTGCCCTTTCTGAAACCCTTCTGGAAGAATGGTATAGATACGCTACACAAAGAGATGAAGTGTGCTAGGCAGGTGTGGATTTCTGAAGGTCGGCCTCGAGATGCACTCAGCCTGAGCTTTTGTTCATACAAAAAACTGAAGCGTACTTTTAGACTTACAATGAGAAGGTTGCAGCATGAACATGACGATATTTTTTAAAAGGAATTAGAGCATCAGGCTTGTGTTGATCAAAACAAATTTTGGTCTTTGTTGAGAAGGCAAAACATGAAAACTACCATCTCTCGCAACATACAGGTCAATGGTACTGCCTATAGAACTATAGAAGAAAAGGTCCAGGTTTGGACAAATTACTTCGCACAGCTGTACTCTGAGAGTGAAGATAATGAGACGGGGTTTGACGCGGAATATAAGACCAGGGTTACCCAACAGGTGCGCGACATACGCGAACATGCTAAACTAGACAAAGACGATATTTTAGAGGAATTTGACTGTAATGATATCAGCAATGCCATAAAAGAGCTAAAGTTGGGGAAAAAAGGTGGCCCGGACGGCTTAACAAATGAGCATTTGCAATATCCTGGCCCGTCCCTGGTAATTTTTGTAACAAATATGTTTAATGCAATGTATTTAATGGGGTATGTCCCTGATGCCATGAAGGGAGGAAACATATACACCCTGTACAAAGGGTCTAGAAAGTATGACGATGACAGAAAGAACTACCGCGGCATATCTCTTCTGCCCGCCATTACAAAAATATTCGAACAAGTAGTCCTAAATAAGATTAAGAAATGGACTTGAGCCCAAAATATATCATTTCCATCGCCGAATCAAAATGTTTACCAAGAGTCTCTCTGTAGCCTGCTGGCATCTTTTGAACTACAAGAATGCATTAACTATAACACTGACCGCTTTTCAAACGTCTTTCTATGCTTTCTTGACTCATCCAGCACGTTTGACACGGTCTGGCACGACGGGCTTTTTCTTAAATTTTATCAGTTTGGAGTGAAGGGACAAACCTGGTTATTACTATATGAATCATACCAAAATATGACAGCTAATGTAGTTGTGAATGGCATGAGGTCGAAAAACATAGATGTACGGCGCTCCGTGCGCCAGGGCTCAATTTTGGGACCATGGTTATATATGTTGTTTGTACACGAGCTAGCGACGGCTCTGTGCACCCCATGTTCAGGCGCCTGCTGTGGTCAAGTTCCATGTGGCGGTATATTGCAGGCCGATGACATCGCTGTCACGGCGCTGACCATTAATGCCTTGGAACAGCTTGTCTCCTCGTGCGAACAGTATGCACGAAAATGGCGGTTTAAATTCAACCCGGTAAAATCAAAATTGATGGTTTACGGCGAAACAGCCAATGCTAAAATGAAACTTGCCCCGCGTAGATCACTATTGTTAGATGGCGAGCCAGTCGAAGAAGTTATAGACTTTACTCACGTGGGTATACGGTTAAATTCACTAAATAGATCAGTTGAGAGAACGAGCGATGCAGCCTCTAAACTGAGAAGCGGTTTGATGACACTTGTAGGCTATGGTGTAAGACCCGCTGAACTCAGCTGTGTCACTGCCGTGCGATTATATAGGACTGTCGTTTTGCCTCGTGCGTTGTATGGGGCTGAGCTGTGGTGGAATTTAAGCAGGGGCGAGTTAGCTCAGTTAGAGCGGGCTCATTCATTTTGCCTGCGATTTATCCAGAATTTTCCTAGAAATTGTAGTGCAACTATCACTCGATGCATGGTAAATGATCTTAGTTTAGAATGTACGATCGACGTCAAAAAGTTACAGTTCCTGGGACGCCTATGCCGGCTACATGTTAGCAAGCTGGCTAAGGTCGTCTTTGTTGAGCGACTCTTTCAAAACGCAAATGGCCAGTGTACAGGTATTGTTAAAGATTTAACTAATGTGTTATCGAAGTATGACTTGCTTGAGCACATTTCAAAGTATGTGTCTGATAACAGTTTCCCTTCTAAGCGAGAGTGGAAAAACACAGTTAGAGCATCTGTTAAGCGTCACAAAGAGACTCAGCTCTCGCCACAAATTGTTCAGGAAAAATATAATTATTTTAATGGAGTATATGGCTGTAACCTGCATATACATATTTACTGGCAAATGGAAAGCACGCGGTTTAATGAGAAAAGGCAACTGCGCGCGCTGGCACGAATTAACTGCGTCCTCTATAAAGAAACAGATCCAGTTTGTGAATATTGCAAAAAACGAATATTTGTCCCCTTAAATCACTTTCTCCGCTCGTGTGACAAATACCAGGCGGCTAGAGAGATGTTCTGGACCGAAATAATCAACCAATGTAGCGTCCAGTTTTCCTCCTATCTTTTTAACTCTAGTGAAAACCTTGTAACCGCTCTCATTGGGCCATAGACCTCATCCAGACGAATACACCGATGATTTAGTCTTGTTCACCACAATAAGTGGCAGGGCATGGCAGGCTCTCTCCTTGGAGCCGCGTCTGCCCTATTATTAAGCTAGTATAGTCAAATGATATTGTAAATACTTTAATTGTGTGTCCTATTTATCATCGTTTTATTATTATTATCGTTACCGTTACTACTCTGATATTTATGTATTTGTCTGTAACATACGTTGCTTGAACTCTCCAGCGAGTGGAGGAAATAAATTATATACATGTCCAGCCCCCGTGTTATGAGACCACATGAAGGGACCATGTTATGAGACCACATGAAGGGACCATGTTGTGGGACCACGTGATGGCTCTTTGAATGTTGTAGAGATTCGCAGACAGAACTTTTGTCTATTCCCCATTGGTTCTCCATTTTATGGTGATGGATAGAAATCGTAACTGTGGTGACGCGAGTGTCCACCGAGCCCATTGTTTCCCTTGATGAGGGGGGGGGGGGGAGGGGGGGGGCACAAAGGCGCTGCAACCGACACTGGAAGGCGGACGTCGCGACAGTCGGCGTCAGGAGCTGTTATTTACCAGACATTTCCGTCGTCGGAAGGCCAGGAATCTCCGCTATTTAATGAAAGGAGAACCAAAGCTATTGCTATGTAACCTTCCACAATGCCTGACCTTTATAACCTCGGTTTGTTTTACCGACTGGGTGTGGCCGTGTGGCCTGGCGCACGTCGGGTCGTTGTGGGGTGGTATCTGGCGTGTATTAGTTTAATTGGACACGATCACAAAGACGTAATATTTGTGAACATGCTGTCTGTTGTGTTGGGTACTGGATTCGAGTTTCCCGTGGACTACAAGCAACCTCCTGTTTTCGCTAGCAATGGCTTCTGCCCTGTGACCAGACGTCAGGGAGGCCGGGGCAAAGCTCAAGATTCTTCAAACGTGATTAATTTCCGTTCAATGTGATTATTATATATAATCAACAGATAACAAGTTTATTGTACAGTAATACAGTATAAATATATAGTTGCAAAAGGAGTACGTAGAAACGAAATATGTAGGGTGGTAGCATTAATTAAATGATACTTCCGGACTGAAAATCACATTGGTTAACACAAGGACCACCCATCTGGTAAGCGAGAGAAGCATTGGGAGAAATGGGAGAAATTATTGTAAGACATAAACAGATGGAAAATGAAGTTCAACTGATGTACTAGATATAGAGAAGGGACGACACCAGGGTGTAATGCCCCCCCCCCCCTCCCCCGTGAGCCCTCGCCCCAACCCTTCCGGGTTTCCTTCACTATAACTCCGCGGCGCACGTCTCCGCGTGCAAGCTCCCCGCACGGTGGTATGGAAGGGGATCGGGGCCAAAATTCTAAGTCCTTAATTCCTTGTGGTTCATTCCTAATGCGTTATTATTAATTCTATCAGCGTTCTCCCTAATTCCTTATACTTCATTCGTAATTTTTCATTCTTAATGCGTTATTAATCATTTCATTAGTGTATCTCTTAATTAGTATTCATTCTAAAGTTTGACTTTAAGGTAAGTTTTACAAAATTACAAATTTTACAAATCAAGGTGAGAAAACAGCAAGAAAAAATAAGCAGAACACTGCAAGAAGTTACAAATACGAATCAAGCGGTACGCATGAAGAACTCCGAATTTAGCATAATACGATCACTGCTCTTTCGACTGCAAAATTATAACGCAAGATGGCGCCGCAAATTTGGAGATTGGGTAACGCCAACGAAAAGAGGAATGCTCCCTGAGACAGTCTACGGCTAATAGACAGCACTAGACACTGAGACGCGCACACCCGGTTGGCGCTTTCCGTGCAGTTTCTTATGAATATTGAAACAGATAGCTGCATGCGGGCGGAAACAGTAAACGTAAACGTTTCGGCGCGTTGTTTTCGGAAATTTGCATCACCAGGTCTTTCCCAGCTAACACGTTTTTAGAACATTTTTTAAACTTTTTTGGTTCCTATTTGGTTATAATAAATCATAACGTTTTTATTATCATATAAATACGTTATAACGTAAACGGAGGTGTAATACGTTTAGACTCGTATTTCAAAACGTTTTTCTGCGGTTTAAAGAACGTTTTCTTATCTAGAAAATTCAGGTGCTAAACAAAGTTTTTATCGATTAAAAAAACACTTTACAAACAAAATGATTGACAAGATGAAATTAAGATACGTCACTTGAAAATGAAGGCAGGTGATACAGTCAAGGTATCGGCGAGCAGCAGATTCCCGGAAAGAGCTGACTCTCCGCTGAAATTGTGCCTGTTACTTCATAGCAACTGACCCCCCCACCCCCCCACCCCCGCTGTTTGTTGTCCGGTATTCGCTAGATCCACTCGTTGCTGCATATATAGCCAAGGGTCTGGAAGGGGTGAATGGCGACATGCGACACAGGCCTATTTGAAAAATTGACATTCGACATTTACCCTCAAATTCCGACACCGAGGATTTGAAAAAAAAACATCCACACGGATAGTGGCATTTTAGAATAAAAAGCGACACGACACTGCAAATTGTGAAAAATCGACATTTGACACTGCGAATTTTGAAAAATCGACATTTGACACTGCGAATTTTGAAAAAATGAGACTGGACACTGGACGCCCCCTGCCACACCCATACGGATTTAATTTAAATTGTTCTCAAGATTATTATTAAATTAATTGATTCATATAATTTGGGTGAATTACGATAAGATAACATTTTAGTTGATAAATAAAGTTTCTAAATAAACATTGGTTTATTCTTTGTTATATTTTGTTCAAAAACTGGCATTAACCCCTTCTTTCTTGAATAAGACCGGCCTAATTAATGCACATATTGATATGTCGCTGATAAACAAAAGTATGACGGCACATCACCACACCCCTACACTGATTTACTACGGTACGTGCCCCCCCCCCTCCCCCCCCTACTGTGACTGCATGTAGAGCGATGTCACATTGTGAATGTTGTTGACTAAGCCAATGCATACTACTAACAACGTCAGCTGGGTAACCTGCTTTGGGCAAGTTTGATTGAGGGTCGAAAAGTCGAAAAACAACTTAATTGAACAATGGAGGCAATGAAGTGTCGCTTGCAAGCCAGTCCTGTCTCGAGCCCAGGCCCAGCACTCGCTACTTTTGTTACTGTGATTCACAACCAACTTCGCTGCCCGCCTGGCTGTCTCGCTTTGTCAGTCTCCGGTTGGCCCCTGGCATGGTCTCTAAAAGCACATTAACCTTGTTGACACCTTTAGCTTCACTGTCTGTATCACTTTCTCGTTCGGTTCTCCTGTTGCTGGTCAGATAATTCCGGACAGGGTAAAGATGCCGTCGCCAGTCTCTAACCAGACGTCATCTCATAGGCGGGAGTACTCCTTCTCTCATAATGTTCGATTTCAACCTCTACCGCAGCGCCTCTCTCGTCATAATTTGTGCTGATAACCATGTTATGACGACAGATGGCGCGGATTGACCCAATTGACGATTGCGGACGATTTTATCATGTCGACAGGTCTGAAGCAAGACAGACTTTAGAACAAACGCCCCAAAACGTCTGTCGAGCATACTGTATTAACAATATATCACCTGGAACTAATGTTTAACGACTTGACATTTAACACTTAAAATTAAGAATTGACAAATACGCCGAACGAATTAACAATACAGCATTAACCATCAAGCATTACAAATCTAGCATAAGAAAATAAGGATTTAGCACCAAGAAGTAAGAAATACGCAGACCCAATGAACAATAACGCATTTAGAATGAAGAATTACGAATGAAGCACAAGGAATTAAGGACTTAGAATTTTGGCCCCGATCCCCTTCCATACGGTGGCGCTACGCAAGCTCCGCTTTTAATATAATAGAGCCCTAGCGGAGTGAGTCGAAGGCAAAGCGTGCTCCGCGTGGTGCATGTCAACCGCAGCGTCACTGCGGGATGAGAGAGTTCACATGCACGTCGTACAGCAGTAAAGGACGAGGGTATACCGATCTGATGTGAAAAACGAGCTCCCTCTTAGATGTAACGCGTGATTTGGCGAAGGCGGAAAGCGTGTTGTGAAAAGTCGTTCTTTCTGGTCGGTGCACCAGAACGATTCCTTGAGCCAGTGGCTCTCTCCTCCTCTACAAGTCTCCCGTACAGCTCCACACAGCTCCCCAGCCCTCGACGCCGTCCGGGAGTGTGGATACAGGCAGCGACAGGCAATAAAGCACCATAGAAGTTGGTGTCAAACTAAATTTGGACATAACGAGTCCTGCCACGCCGGCGGGCTGGGACAGAGCACTTAGAGCGCAGCGTATATCAAGACGATCTTAGACAATCTCCCGGCAGAGGGCGTTCCGCTGACGCTATAAACCCCCTGCTCCACGTAAAACTAGGCCAAACTTAACCATCGAAATTATCCTTCATACCCGAAAAATGAAAATGACTCTGGCCGTATAAGTATTCGTCCGCTTTGATTCTCCACGAATAGTAAATACACGTATAAAAACTATGTAACTGTCATTGCTTGGCAATTACCTTCGTATAAATAACCCCGCTTTTGTATTTTTACAGTTAGTGCTCGGACCGTGTTCATAATTGCGATCCCCTCGTAAGTCTTGCGCGATAAGTGCATTTTCGTGTTAGCCTCACCAGCTCGTTGTGTTGTTGTTTATGATTAAGAAATTCTCTTCAATATAATTTTAGCACTTTCTTAATTAGGAAAATCTACTTCTTGGGTGACTATTGATGTATTTTGAACCCGATATTCGCTCGACAAGTCCAGTAGTAGTCGAAGTGGCGATTATGAATACGGCCCCAGGGGCGGATCTAGGAATTTGAAAAGCGGGGGTTCACTGAAAACTTGCGATCGGGGGGCGTGGGGGGGGGGGGGACTGTGCTTCCTGAAACCATGGGAGGGTGTTGACAAATAAACCTGAAACAATTTTACGACTGCGGGGGGGTGGGGGGGTCTACACACCTCTCATTTAGCATGGAAGAACGGCTATTTTTGCTTGAGGGGGGGGGCGTAACCCTTGGATCCGCCACTGGTGCTTCTATGCTAGTTAACGTTTTGTCAGTAGGCCTATCGGCACAACTGATACGCCTTAATATTACAGACCTAGAGTATTCCTCCAAATAAGATACCCCGGCTTCCATAGTGGAATTCTCAATTGGTTCCACTTTTATGTCCTGTTCGTCTCGCTGCTTTCGGAGACGAAGTATGATATTAACTTTGGCGCCATCTACCGCCTGAAGAAAACATTTAACCATTGCTGGTTGCCTGGCTTTATCTCGGCCTGAAGCCGGCGTTCGGGTGATTGCCGCACCACGACCTGAGACAGGAAAGCCATCAAACTCGAAGGGAGGTGGTAAATATTTGCCCCCCGCCCAGCTCTGCCGCAGCTCTCTTATCCTCAACCAATCATCTTTCATGCCGTTACATAAATAGTGGGTAAATAGATATTTGGTTTGCCCCCCTCTCAGCGCACAGTATCCACGGACGGGTGGGGGGGGGGGGCATTGATCGGGTAAACCATCCAGGCACAACGATTTCACTGATAGGCAAACCAGGCCGAAACAGATAAAAAGACACTCTACGCCAATACACTGCAACCTATATCGTCACCTGATATCTCAGGCACCTACTGGGATATCTGGCATGTGTCGCCGTTGCTGATGCAAAGTCTATACGCCCTACCCTCTCTTTGTCAATGACTAGCCGCTGCTTACCCCATCCCTAGCCCTGGTGCCAAATATCCAGATCCATACCCCTCGTGCACAATATACGCACTCTCTACGTTATGAGCGAATTGTTATCAACTTTAATTACTTGCAACCAATATTTCAATAGCCTCATGCCGCATATTATTCACAATGCAATTCTGTAACTCTGTAAGCTTAACATAAGAACAATCATGTCACTCTGTTCTCCCTAAGCCAGGTTATCATCTTTAGGTTCACTCTGTTCGCCCTCAGCCAGTTTATTATCTTTAGTTTGACTACATTCGCCCTCAGCCAAGTTATTACCTTGAGGTTCACTCTGTTCTGCCTAAGCCAGGTTATTACCTTTTGGTTCACTCTGTTCTCTCTAAGCCAGGTTATTACCTTTAGGTTCACGCTGTTCTGCCTAAGCCCAGTTATTATCTTTAGTTTCACTACATTCGCCCTCAGCCAAGTTATTACCTTGAGGTTCACTCTGTTCTGCCTAAGCCAGGTTATTACCTTTTGGTTCACTCTGTTCTCTCTAAGCCAGGTTATTACCTTTAGGTTCACTCTGTTCTTCCTAAGCCAGGTTATTACCTTTAGGTTCACTCTGTTCTCTCTAAGCCAGGTTATTACCTTTAGGTTCACTCTGTTCTCTCTAAGCCAGGTTATTACCTTTAGGTTCACTCTGTTCTTCGTAAGCCAGGTTATTACCTTTAGGTTCACTCTGTTCTCCCTAAGCCAGGGATTTACCTTTAGGTTCACGCTGTTCTCTCTAAGCCAGGTTATTACCTTTAGGTTCACGCTGTTCTCTCTAAGCCAGGTTATTACCTTTAGGTTCACGCTGTTCTGCCTAAGCCGGTTATTATCTTTAGTTTGACTACATTTGCCCTCAGCCAAGTTATTACCTTGAGGTTCACTCTGTTCTCCCTAAGCCAGGTTATTACCTTTAGGTTCACGCTGTTCTCTCTAAGCCAGGTTATTACCTTTAGGTTCACGCTGTTCTGCCTAAGCCCGGTTATTATCTTTAGTTTGACTACATTCGCCCTAAGCCAAGTTATTACCTTTAGATTCACTCTGTTCTCCCTAAGCCAGGTTTTTACCTTTAGGTTCACGCTGTTCTGCCTAAGCCCGGTTATTATCTTTAGTTTGACTACATTCGCCCTAAGCCAAGTTATTACCTTTAGATTCACTCTGTTCTCCCTAAGCCAGGTTTTTACCTTTAGGTTCACGCTGTTCTCTCTAAGCCAGGTTATTACCTTTAGGTTCACGCTGTTCTTCCTAAGCCAGGTTATTACCTTTAGGTTCACTCTGTTCTCCCTAAGCCAGGTTATTACCTTTAGGTTCACGCTGTTCTGCCTAAGCCGGTTATTATCTTTAGGTTCACTCTGTTCGCCCTCAGCCAGTTTATTATCTTTAGTTTGACTACATTCGCCCTCAGCCAAGTTATTACCTTGAGGTTCACTCTGTTCTGCCTAAGCCAGGTTATTACCTTTTGGTTCACTCTGTTCTCTCTAAGCCAGGTTATTACCTTTAGGTTCACGCTGTTCTGCCTAAGCCCAGTTATTATCTTTAGTTTCACTACATTCGCCCTCAGCCAAGTTATTACCTTGAGGTTCACTCTGTTCTGCCTAAGCCAGGTTATTACCTTTTGGTTCACTCTGTTCTCTCTAAGCCAGGTTATTACCTTTAGGTTCACTCTGTTCTTCCTAAGCCAGGTTATTACCTTTAGGTTCACTCTGTTCTCTCTAAGCCAGGTTATTACCTTTAGGTTCACTCTGTTCTCTCTAAGCCAGGTTATTACCTTTAGGTTCACTCTGTTCTTCCTAAGCCAGGTTATTACCTTTAGGTTCACTCTGTTCTCCCTAAGCCAGGTTTTTACCTTTAGGTTCACGCTGTTCTCTCTAAGCCAGGTTATTACCTTTAGGTTCACGCTGTTCTGCCTAAGCCGGTTATTATCTTTAGTTTGACTACATTCGCCCTAAGCCAAGTTATTACCTTTAGGTTCACTCTGTTCTCCCTAAGCCAGGTTATTACCTTTAGGTTCACGCTGTTCTCTCTAAGCCAGGTTATTACCTTTAGGTTCACGCTGTTCTGCCTAAGCCGGTTATTATCTTTAGTTTGACTACATTTGCCCTAAGCCAAGTTATTACCTTGAGGTTCACTCTGTTCTCCCTAAGCCAGGTTATTACCTTTAGGTTCACGCTGTTCTCTCTAAGCCAGGTTATTACCTTTAGGTTCACGCTGTTCTGCCTAAGCCCGGTTATTATCTTTAGTTTGACTACATTCGCCCTAAGCCAAGTTATTACCTTTAGATTCACTCTGTTCTCCCTAAGCCAGGTTTTTACCTTTAGGTTCACGCTGTTCTGCCTAAGCCCGGTTATTATCTTTAGTTTGACTACATTCGCCCTAAGCCAAGTTATTACCTTTAGATTCACTCTGTTCTCCCTAAGCCAGGTTTTTACCTTTAGGTTCACGCTGTTCTCTCTAAGCCAGGTTATTACCTTTAGGTTCACGCTGTTCTTCCTAAGCCAGGTTATTACCTTTAGGTTCACTCTGTTCTCCCTAAGCCAGGTTATTACCTTTAGGTTCACGCTGTTCTGCCTAAGCCGGTTATTATCTTTAGTTTGACTACATTCGCTCTAAGCCAAGTTATTACCTTTAGATTCACTCTGTTCTCCCTAAGCCAGGTTTTTACCTTTAGGTTCACGCTGTTCTGCCTAAGCCCGGTTATTATCTTTAGTTTGACTACATTCGCCCTAAGCCAAGTTATTACCTTTAGATTCACTCTGTTCTCCCTAAGCCAGGTTTTTACCTTTAGGTTCACGCTGTTCTCTCTAAGCCAGGTTATTACCTTTAGGTTCACGCTGTTCTTCCTAAGCCAGGTTATTACCTTTAGGTTCACTCTGTTCTCCCTAAGCCAGGTTATTACCTTTAGGTTCACGCTGTTCTGCCTAAGCCGGTTATTATCTTTAGTTTGACTATATTCGCCCTAAGCCAAGTTATTACCTTGAGGTTCACTCTGTTCTGCCTAAGCCAGGTTATTACCTTTTGGTTCACTCTGTTCTCTCTAAGCCAGGTTATTATCTTTAGATTCACTCTGTTCTCCCTAAGCCAGGTTTTTACCTTTAGGTTCACGCTGTTCTGCCTAAGCCGGTTATTATCTTTAGTTTGACTACATTCGCCCTCAGCCAAGTTATTACCTTGAGGTTCACTCTGTTCTCCCTAAGCCAGGTTTTTACCTTTAGTTTGACTACATTCGCCCTAAGCCAAGTTATTACCTTTAGATTCACTCTGTTCTCCCTAAGCCAGGTTTTTACCTTTAGGTTCACGCTGTTCTGCCTAAGCCGGTTATTATCTTTAGTTTGACTACATTCGCCCTCAGCCAAGTTATTACCTTGAGGTTCACTCTGTTCTGCCTAAGCCAGGTTATTACCTTTTGGTTCACTCTGTTCTCTCTAAGCCAGGTTATTACCTTTAGGTTCACGCTGTTCTGCCTAAGCCCAGTTATTATCTTTAGTTTCACTACATTCGCCCTCAGCCAAGTTATTACCTTGAGGTTCACTCTGTTCTGCCTAAGCCAGGTTATTACCTTTTGGTTCACTCTGTTCTCTCTAAGCCAGGTTATTACCTTTAGGTTCACTCTGTTCTTCCTAAGCCAGGTTATTACCTTTAGGTTCACTCTGTTCTCTCTAAGCCAGGTTATTACCTTTAGGTTCACTCTGTTCTCTCTAAGCCAGGTTATTACCTTTAGGTTCACTCTGTTCTTCCTAAGCCAGGTTATTACCTTTAGGTTCACTCTGTTCTCCCTAAGCCAGGTTTTTACCTTTAGGTTCACGCTGTTCTCTCTAAGCCAGGTTATTACCTTTAGGTTCACGCTGTTCTGCCTAAGCCGGTTATTATCTTTAGTTTGACTACATTCGCCCTAAGCCAAGTTATTACCTTTAGATTCACTCTGTTCTCCCTAAGCCAGGTTATTACCTTTAGGTTCACGCTGTTCTCTCTAAGCCAGGTTATTACCTTTAGGTTCACGCTGTTCTGCCTAAGCCGGTTATTATCTTTAGTTTGACTACATTTGCCCTAAGCCAAGTTATTACCTTGAGGTTCACTCTGTTCTCCCTAAGCCAGGTTATTACCTTTAGGTTCACGCTGTTCTCTCTAAGCCAGGTTATTACCTTTAGGTTCACGCTGTTCTGCCTAAGCCCGGTTATTATCTTTAGTTTGACTACATTCGCCCTAAGCCAAGTTATTACCTTTAGATTCATTCTGTTCTCCCTAAGCCAGGTTTTTACCTTTAGGTTCACGCTGTTCTGCCTAAGCCCGGTTATTATCTTTAGTTTGACTACATTCGCCCTAAGCCAAGTTATTACCTTTAGATTCACTCTGTTCTCCCTAAGCCAGGTTTTTACCTTTAGGTTCACGCTGTTCTCTCTAAGCCAGGTTATTACCTTTAGGTTCACGCTGTTCTTCCTAAGCCAGGTTATTACCTTTAGGTTCACTCTGTTCTCCCTAAGCCAGGTTATTACCTTTAGGTTCACGCTGTTCTGCCTAAGCCGGTTATTATCTTTAGTTTGACTACATTCGCCCTAAGCCAAGTTATTACCTTTAGATTCACTCTGTTCTCCCTAAGCCAGGTTTTTACCTTTAGGTTCACGCTGTTCTGCCTAAGCCCGGTTATTATCTTTAGTTTGACTACATTCGCCCTAAGCCAAGTTATTACCTTTAGATTCACTCTGTTCTCCCTAAGCCAGGTTTTTACCTTTAGGTTCACGCTGTTCTCTCTAAGCCAGGTTATTACCTTTAGGTTCACGCTGTTCTTCCTAAGCCAGGTTATTACCTTTAGGTTCACTCTGTTCTCCCTAAGCCAGGTTATTACCTTTAGGTTCACGCTATTCTGCCTAAGCCGGTTATTATCTTTAGTTTGACTATATTCGCCCTAAGCCAAGTTATTACCTTTAGATTCACTCTGTTCTCCCTAAGCCAGGTTTTTACCTTTAGGTTCACGCTGTTCTGCCTAAGCCCGGTTATTATCTTTAGTTTCACTACATTCGCCCTCAGCCAAGTTATTACCTTGAGGTTCACTCTGTTCTGCCTAAGCCAGGTTATTACCTTTTGGTTCACTCTGTTCTCTCTAAGCCAGGTTATTACCTTGAGGTTCACTCTGTTCTGCCTAAGCCAGGTTATTACCTTTTGGTTCACTCTGTTCTCTCTAAGCCAGGTTATTACCTTTAGGTTCACTCTGTTCTTCCTAAGCCAGGTTTTTACCTTTAGGTTCACGCTGTTCTGCCTAAGCCGGTTATTATCTTTAGTTTGACTACATTTGCCCTAAGCCAAGTTATTACCTTGAGGTTCACTCTGTTCTGCCTAAGCCAGGTTATTACCTTTTGGTTCACTCTGTTCTCTCTAAGCCAGGTTATTATCTTTAGATTCACTCTGTTCTCCCTAAGCCAGGTTTTTACCTTTAGGTTCACGCTGTTCTGCCTAAGCCGGTTATTATCTTTAGTTTGACTACATTCGCCCTCAGCCAAGTTATTACCTTGAGGTTCACTCTGTTCTCCCTAAGCCAGGTTTTTACCTTTAGTTTGACTACATTCGCCCTAAGCCAAGTTATTACCTTTAGATTCACTCTGTTCTCCCTAAGCCAGGTTTTTACCTTTAGGTTCACGCTGTTCTGCCTAAGCCGGTTATTATCTTTAGTTTGACTACATTCGCCCTCAGCCAAGTTATTACCTTTAGGTTCACTCTGTTCTCCCTAAGCCAGGTTTTTACCTTTATGTTCACGCTGTTCTGCCTAAGCCTGGTTATTACCTTTTGGTTTACTCTGTTCGCCCTAAGCCAGGTTATTACCTTTAGGTTCACGCTGTTCTGCCTAAGCCAGGTCATTACCTTTTGGTTCACTCTGTTCTCTCTAAGCCAGGTTATTACCTTTAGGTTCACTCTGTTCTTCCTAAGCCAGGTTTTTACCTTTAGGTTCACGCTGTTCTGCCTAAGCCGGTTATTATCTTTAGTTTGACTACATTTGCCCTAAGCCAAGTTATTACCTTTAGGTTTACTCTGTTCTCCCTAAGCCAGGTTTTTACCTTTAGGTTCACGCTGTTCTGCCTAAGCCCGGTTATTATCTTTAGTTTCACTACATTCGCCCTCAGCCAAGTTATTACCTTGAGGTTCACTCTGTTCTGCCTAAGCCAGGTTATTACCTTTTGGTTCACTCTGTTCTCTCTAAGCCAGGTTATTACCTTTAGGTTCACTCTGTTCTTCCTAAACCCGGTTATTATCTTTAATTTCACTACATTCGCCCTCAGCCAAGTTATTACCTTTAGGTTCACTCTGTTCTCCCTAAGCCAGGTTTTTACCCTTAGGTTCACGCTGTTCTGCCTAAGCCCGGTTATTATCTTTAGTTTCACTACATTCGCCCTCAGCCAAGTTATTACCTTTATGTTCACGCTGTTCTGCCTAAGCCAGGTTATTACCTTCAGGTTCACTCTGTTCTGCCTAAGCCAGGTTATTACCTTGAGGTTCACTCTGTTCTGTCTAAGCCAGGTTATTACCTTTTGGTTCACTCTGTTCTCTCTAAGCCAGGTTATTACCTTTAGGTTCACTCTGTTCTCCCTAAGCCAGGATATTACCTTTAGGTTCACTCTGTTCTTCCTAAGCCAGGTTATTACATTTAGGTTCACTCTGTTCTCTCTAAGCCAAGTTATTATCTTTAGGTTCACTCTGTTCTCCCTAAGCCAGGTTATTACCTTGAGGTTCACTCTGTTCTCCCTAAGCCAGGTTATTACCTTTTGGTTCACTCTGTGCGCCCTGAGCCAGGTTATTACCTTTAGGTTCACTCTGTTCTTCCTAAGCCAGGTTATTACCTTTAGGTTTACTCTGTTCTCTCCAAGCCAAGTTATTATCTTTAGGTTCAGTCTGTTCTCTCTAAGCCAGGTTATTACCTTTAGGTTCACTCTGTTCTCCCTAAGCCAGGTTATTACCTTGAGGTTCACTCTGTTCGCCCTGAGCCAGGTTATTACCTTTAGGTTCACTCTGTTCTTCCTAAGCCAGGTTATTACCTTTAGGTTCACTCTGTTCTCTCTAAGCCAAGTTATTATCTTTAGGTTCAGTCTGTTCACCCTAAGCCAGGTAATTATCTTTAGTTTGACTACATTCGCCCTAAGCCAAGTTATTACCTTTAGGTTCACTCTGTTCTTCCTAAGCCAGGTTATTACCTTTAGGTTCACTCTGTTCTCTCTAAGCCAAGTTATTATCTTTAGGTTCAGTCTGTTCACCCTAAGCCAGGTAATTATCTTTAGTTTGACTACATTCGCCCTAAGCCAAGTTATTACCTTTAGGTTCACTCTGTTCTCCCTAAGCCAGGTTATTACCTTTTGATTCACTCTGTTCTTCCTAAGCCAGGTTATTACCTTTAGGTTTACTATGTTCTCTCTAAGCCAGGTTATTACCTTTAGGTTCACTCTGTTCTCCCTAAGCCAGGTTATTACCTTTAGGTTCACTCTGTTCTCTCTAAGCCAAGTTATTATCTTTAGGTTCACTCTGTTCTTCCTAAGCCAGGTTATTACCTTTAGGTTCACTCTGTTCGGTCTAAGCCAGGTTATTACCTTTTGGTTCACTCTGTTCGCCCTGAGCCAGGTTATTACCTTTAGGTTCACTCTGTTCTGTCTAAGCCAGGTTATTACCTTTAGGTTCACTCTGTTCTTCCTAAGCCAGGTTATTACCTTTAGGTTCACTCTGTTCTCTCTAAGCCAAGTTATTACCTTGAGGTTCACTCTGTTCTGTCTAAGCCAGGTTATTACCTTTAGGTTCACTCTGTTCTCTCTAAGCCAGGTTATTACCTTTAGGTTCACTCTGTTCTGTCTAAGCCAGGTTATTACCTTTAGGTTCACTCTGTTCTCTCTAAGCCAGGTTATTACCTTTAGGTTCACTCTGTTCTCCCTAAGCCAGGTTATTACCTTGAGGTTCACTCTGTTCTCTCTAAGCCAAGTTATTACCTTTAGGTTCACTCTGTTCTCTCTAAGCCAGGTTATTACCTTTAGGTTCACTCTGTTCTTCCTAAGCCAGGTTATTACCTTTAGGTTTACTCTGTTCTTCCTAAGCCAGGTTATTACCTTTAGGTTTACTATGTTCTCTCTAAGCCAGGTTATTACCTTTAGGTTCACTCTGTTCTCCCTAAGCCAGGTTATTACCTTGAGGTTCACTCTGTTCTCTCTAAGCCAAGTTATTACCTTGAGGTTCACTCTGTTCTGCCTAAGCCAAGTTATTACCTTTAGGTTCACTCTGTTCTCTCTAAGCCAGGTTATTACCTTGAGGTTCACTCTGTTCTCTCTAAGCCAAGTTATTACCTTGAGGTTCACTCTGTTCTGCCTAAGCCAAGTTATTACCTTTAGGTTCACTCTGTTCTCTCTAAGCCAGGTTATTACCTTTAGGTTTACTATGTTCTCTCTAAGCCAGGTTATTACCTTTAGGTTCACTCTGTTCTCCCTAAGCCAGGTTATTACCTTGAGGTTCACTCTGTTCTCTCTAAGCCAAGTTATTACCTTGAGGTTCACTCTGTTCTGCCTAAGCCAGGTTATTACCTTCAGGTTCACTCTGTTCTCTCTAAGCCAGGTTATTACCTTTAGGTTCACTCTGTTCTCTCTAAGCCAAGTTATTATCTTTAGGATCAGTCTGTTCACCCTAAGCCAGGTCATTATCTTTAGTTTGACTACATTCGCCCTAAGCCAAGTTATTACCTTTAGGTTCACTCTGTTCTCCCTAAGCCAGGTTATTACCTTTTGGTTCACTCTGTTCGCCCTGAGCCAGGTTATTACCTTGAGGTTCACTCTGTTCGCCCTGAGCCAGGTTATTACCTTTAGGTTCACTCTGTTCTCCCTAAGCCAGGTTATTACCTTTAGGTTCACTCTGTTTGCCATGAGCCAGGTTATTACCTTGAGGTTCACTCTGTTCTCTCTAAGCCAGGTTATTACCTTCAGGTTCACGCTGTTCTGCCTAAGCCAGGTTATTACCTTTAGGTTCACGCTGTTCTGCCTAAGCCGGTTATTATCTTTAGTTTGACTACATTCACCCTAAGCCAAGTTAATACCTTTAGGTTTACTCTGTTCTCCCTAAGCCAGGTTTTTACCTTTAGGTTCACGCTGCTCTGCCTAAGCCCGGTTATTATCTTTAGTTTGACTACATTCGCCCTAAGCCAAGTTATTACCTTTAGGTTCACTCTGTTCTCTCTAAGCCAGGTTATTACCTTCAGGTTCACGCTGTTCTGCCTAAGCCAGGTTATTACCTTTAGGTTCACGCTGTTCGCCCTGAGCCAGGTTATTACCTTCAGGTTCACGCTGTTCTGCCTAAGCCAGGTTATTACCTTCAGGTTCACGCTGTTCTGCCTAAGCCAGGTTATTACCTTTAGGTTCACGCTGTTCTGCCTAAGCCAGGTTATTACCTTCAGGTTCACGCTGTTCTGCCTAAGCCAGGTTATTACCTTTAGGTTCACGCTGTTCTGCCTAAGCCAGGTTATTACCTTTAGGTTCACTCTGTTCTCTCTAAGCCAAGTTATTATCTTTAGGATCAGTCTGTTCACCCTAAGCCAGGTTATTATCTTTAGTTTGACTACATTCGCCCTAAGCCAAGTTATTACCTTTAGGTTTACTCTGTTCTCCCTAAGCCAGGTTTTTACCTTTAGGTTCACGCTGCTCTGCCTAAGCCCGGTTATTATCTTTAGTTTCACTACATTCGCCCTAAGCCAAGTTATTACCTTGAGGTTCACTCTGTTCTGTCTAAGCCAGGTTATTACCTTTTGGTTCACTCTGTTCGCCCTGAGCCAGGTTATTACCTTTAGGTTCACTCTGTTCTCCCTAAGCCAGGTTATTACCTTTAGGTTCACTCTGTTCTCCCTAAGCCAGGTTATTATCTTTAGTTTGACTACATTCGCCCTAAGCCAAGTTATTACCTTTAGGTTCACTCTGTTCTCCCTAAGCCAGGTTATTACCTTTAGGTTCACGCTGTTTTGCCTAAGCCCGGCTATTATCTTTAGTTTGACTACATTCGCCCTAAGCCAAGTTATTACATTGAGGTTCACTCTATTCTCCCCAATCCAGGTTATTACCTTTAGGTTCACTCTGTTCTGCCTAAGCCCGGTTATTATCTTTAGTTTGACTACATTCGCCCTAAGCCAAGTTATTACATTGAGGTTCACTCTATTCTCCCCAATCCAGGTTATTACCTTTAGGTTCACTCTGTTCTGCCTAAGCCCGGTTATTATCTTTAGTTTGACTACATTCGCCCTAAGCCAAGTTATTACCTTGAGGTTCACTCTATTCTCCCCAATCCAGGTTATTACCTTTAGGTTCACTCTGTTCTGCCTAAGCCCGGTTATTATCTTTAGGTTTACTCTGTTCACATTGTCATTAGCACACGTGCACGCCGTAGTCGCTAACTTGTTTTATCCCCCCCCCCCCCCCTCCACTTGTGGTCATATTCAGTGTCATTCAGTCCAAGTAGTGTTTGTCTGGCCCCCACTTTAAATACATCATGGAATCTGAATTCTTCCTTAAACTCTCGCCTACCAGGACACCTACATGCCGACGGGGCGGGAGCGGGAGGGGGCGGGGGCAGGATTGTGATTTTGCACCAACTGTTGTTTTGCGGTGTCTATTTTGTACGGATAGCTCGATACCACTAGTGGTAGCCCGGTCTCCCTCTGCCGGTCCCTCTGCCCTCTGCCGGTCCCTCTCCCTCTGCCCGCCCTCTGCCGGTCCCTCTGCCCTCTGCCGGTCCCTCTCCCTCTGCCCGCCCTCTGCCGGTCTCCCGGCAGAGGGCGCTCCCGTGACACTCTTGTCCATGAGGAACGAGCGACCTCTGCCGTCGTGGGCCTGCATCCGCCAACAATGTTCCATTCGGAGAAATAACACAATTTAAGAATTTGAGTGCAGACTATATATTTGCTATGCATTTGCTATGTATTTGCTATGTATTTGATACACACTGGGAAGGAACGAGACAGGTATTGGCCGCACCACCACCTCGGCCATATCCCCCACCAATCACCCCGTGACAAGCCTGGAGTCACGTACCACACAGTGCCCGTTACAGTTGGTGCTTCACTTCCTCATCCGATACTCTGATACTCACCCGTCCACCCTCCACAAAAGTTCCCATAAATATCTCCCAGCCTGCCACCCATCATCTAATCCCTACTATACATGTATATATACCCTCCCCTCCCCCATGCCGACTTCATCCGGGGAGGCGTAATTGGCCCTGTGCCTCTATTTCCATAAGTCCACATGACACCTTGCTAGGGTTGGCTTCGGGTGTTGGGAATATCGAGAGGCGCGGGGCCTGGTGGGGGGGTGGGGGGCGGAGTGGGGACGGGTCGGGTTCTGACGCAGCCTGCGATTAATGCATCCTGTGCAGCCCCGAGCAAACACTCACAATAATCGTTGTCCTCTGTGCAATGCACGCCCACGTGACATGCCAGTCCTAGTCCCAAAACAGACACGAGGCAATGACCTGTCGCGCTGCTGGTGTCATTGACAGCTCGGGTTAAGGCAGTGTCGACCGCGCATATCACACGTCACTTCCGGTTAAGGCAGTGTCGACCGCGCATATTACACGTCACTTCGGGTTATGGCAATGTCGACCGCGCATATCACACGTCACTTCCGGTTAAGGTCGTGTCGACCGCATATCACACGTCACTTCCGATTATGGTAGTGTCGACCGCGCACATCACATGTCACTTCGGGTTAAGGCAGTGTTGACCGCGCATATCACACGTCACTTCCGGTTAAGGTAATGTCGACAGCGTATATCACACGTCACTTCGGGTTAAGGCAGTGTTGATCGTTCATATCACACGTCACTTCCGGTTAAGGCAGTGTTCGTCATTCATATCATATCCAACATTTCTCAATAAGAGCGTTTTTTACTCTAGTTTAAATTTTTTTTTTTTAAATATCGTTCAAAGAGCTTCGTCGCATCTGGCGAATATGGGCCAAAGATGAAGGAGAACCTGTCATCGGCTTCTCCTAGGTATTACAGGTATAACTTTAGAGAGCAAGCGGTCTTTACCAGGTTCACGACCCGACCCCCACGACATGAAATGACCGTTACCAGGTTCACGACCCGAATCCCATCACATGAAGTGACCGTTACCAGGTTCACGACCCGACCCCCACGACATGTAGTGACCGTTACCAGGTTCACGACCCAGACCCCCACGACATGAAGTGACTGTTACCAGGTTCACGACCCAGGCCCCCACGACATGTAGTGACCGTTACCAGGTTCACGACCCAGACCCCCACGACATGAAGTGACCGTTACCAGGTTCACGACCCAGACCCCCACGACATGAAGTGACCGTTACCAGGTTCACGACCCAGACCCCCACGACATGTAGTGACCGTTACCAGGTTCACGACCCAGACCCCCACGACATGAAGTGACCGTTACCAGCTTCACGACCTAACCCCCGCGACATGAAATGACCGTTACCAGGTTCACGACCCGACCCCCACGACATGAAATGACCGTTACCAGGTTCACGACCCGACCCCCACGACATGAAATGACCGTTACCAGGTTCACGACCCGAACCCCATCACATGAAGTGACCGTTACCAGGTTCACGACCCGACCCCCACGACATGTAGTGACCGTTACCAGGTTCACGACCCAGACCCCCACGACATGAAGTGACTGTTACCAGGTTCACGACCCAAGCCCCCACGACATGTAGTGACCGTTACCAGGTTCACGACCCAGACCCTCACGACATGAAGTGACCGTTACCAGGTTCACGACCCAGACCCCCACGACATGAAGTGACCGTTACCAGGTTCACGACCCAGACCCCCACGACATGTAGTGACCGTTACCAGGTTCACGACCCAGACCCCCACGACATGAAGTGACCGTTACCAGCTTCACGACCTAACCCCCGCGACATGAAATGACCGTTACCAGGTTCACGACCCGACCCCCACGACATGAAATGACCGTTACCAGGTTCACGACCCGACCCCCACGACATGAAATGACCGTTATCAGGTTCACGACCCGAATCCCATCACATGAAGTGACCGTTACCAGGTTCACGACCCGACCCCCACGACATGTAGTGACCGTTACCAGGTTCACGACCCAGACCCCCACGACATGAAGTGACTGTTACCAGGTTCACGACCCAGGCCCCCACGACATGTAGTGACCGTTACCAGGTTCACGACCCAGACCCCCACGACATGAAGTGACCGTTACCAGGTTCACGACCCAGACCCCCACGACATGAAGTGACCGTTACCAGGTTCACGACCCAGACCCCCACGACATGTAGTGACCGTTACCAGGTTCACGACCCAGACCCCCACGACATGAAGTGACCGTTACCAGCTTCACGACCTAACCCCCGCGACATGAAATGACCGTTACCAGGTTCACGACCCGACCCCCACGACATGAAATGACCGTTACCAGGTTCACGACCCGACCCCCACGACATGAAATGACCGTTACCAGGTTCACGACCCGAATCCCATCACATGAAGTGACCGTTACCAGGTTCACGACCCGACCCCCACGACATGTAGTGACCGTTACCAGGTTCACGACCCAGACCCCCACGACATGAAGTGACTGTTACCAGGTTCACGACCCAAGCCCCCACGACATGTAGTGACCGTTACCAGGTTCACGACCCAGACCCCCACGACATGAAGTGACCGTTACCAGGTTCACGACCCAGACCCCCACGACATGAAGTGACCGTTACCAGGTTCACGACCCAGACCCCCACGACATGTAGTGACCGTTACCAGATTCACGACCCAGACCCCCACGACATGAAGTGACCGTTACCAGCTTCACGACCTAACCCCCGCGACATGAAATGACCGTTACCAGGTTCACGACCCGACCCCCACGACATGAAATGACCGTTACCAGGTTCACGACCCGACCCCCACGACATGAAATGACCGTTACCAGGTTCACGACCCGAATCCCATCACATGAAGTGACCGTTACCAGGTTCACGACCCGACCCCCACGACATGTAGTGACCGTTACCAGGTTCACGACCCAGACCCCCACGACATGAAGTGACTGTTACCAGGTTCACGACCCAGGCCCCCACGACATGTAGTGACCGTTACCAGGTTCACGACCCAGACCCCCACGACATGAAGTGACCGTTACCAGGTTCACGACCCAGACCCCCACGACATGAAGTGACCGTTACCAGGTTCACGACCCAGACCCCCACGACATGTAGTGACCGTTACCAGGTTCACGACCCAGACCCCCACGACATGAAGTGACCGTTACCAGCTTCACGACCTAACCCCCGCGACATGAAATGACCGTTACCAGGTTCACGACCCGACCCCCACGACATGAAATGATCGTTACCAGGTTCACGACCCGACCCCCACGACATGAAATGACCGTTACCAGGTTCACGACCCGAATCCCATCACATGAAGTGACCGTTACCAGGTTCACGACCCGACCCCCACGACATGTAGTGACCGTTACCAGGTTCACGACCCAGACCCCCACGACATGAAGTGACTGTTACCAGGTTCACGACCCAGGCCCCCACGACATGTAGTGACCGTTACCAGGTTCACGACCCAGACCCCCACGACATGAAGTGACCGTTACCAGGTTCACGACCCAGACCCCCACGACATGAAGTGACCGTTACCAGGTTCACGACCCAGACCCCCACGACATGAAGTGACCGTTACCAGGTTCACGACCCAGACCCCCACGACATGTAGTGACCGTTACCAGGTTCACGACCCAGACCCCCACGACATGAAGTGACCGTTACCAGCTTCACGACCTGACCCCCGCGACATGAAATGACCGTTACCAGGTTCACGACCCGACCCCCACGACATGAAATGACCGTTACCAGGTTCACGACCCGACCCCCACGACATGAAATGACCGTTACCAGGTTCACGACCCGAATCCCATCACATGAAGTGACCGTTACCAGGTTCACGACCCGACCCCCACGACATGTAGTGACCGTTACCAGGTTCACGACCCAGACCCCCACGACATGAAGTGACCGTTACCAGGTTCACGACCCAGACCCCCACGACATGTAGTGACCGTTACCAGGTTCACGACCCAGACCCCCACGACATGAAGTGACCGTTACCAGCTTCACGACCTAACCCCCGCGACATGAAATGACCGTTACCAGGTTCACGACCCGACCCCCACGACATGAAATGACCGTTACCAGGTTCACGACCCGACCCCCACGACATGAAATGACCGTTACCAGGTTCACGACCCGAATCCCATCACATGAAGTGACCGTTACCAGGTTCACGACCCGACCCCCACGACATGTAGTGACCGTTACCAGGTTCACGACCCAGACCCCCACGACATGAAGTGACTGTTACCAGGTTCACGACCCAGGCCCCCACGACATGTAGTGACCGTTACCAGGTTCACGACCCAGACCCCCACGACATGAAGTGACCGTTACCAGGTTCACGACCCAGACCCCCACGACATGAAGTGACCGTTACCAGGTTCACGACCCAGACCCCCACGACATGAAGTGACCGTTACCAGGTTCACAACCCAGACCCCCACGACATGTAGTGACCGTTACCAGGTTCACGACCCAGACCCCCACGACATGAAGTGACCGTTACCAGCTTCACGACCTGACCCCCGCGACATGAAATGACCGTTACCAGGTTCACGACCCGACCCCCACGACATGAAATGACCGTTACCAGGTTCACGACCCGAATCCCATCACATGAAGTGACCGTTACCAGGTTCACGACCCGACCCCCACGACATGTAGTGACCGTTACCAGGTTCACGACCCAGACCCCCATCACATGAAGTGACCGTTACCAGGTTCACGACCCAGACCCCCACGACATGAAGTGACCGTTACCAAGTTCATGACCCAGACCCCCACGACATGAAGTGACCGTTACCAGGTTCACGACCCAGACCCCCACGACATGAAGTGACCGTTACCAGGTTCACGACCCAGACCCCCACGACATGAAGTGACCGTTACCAGGTCTACGCCCCAGACCCCTATGTCATTAAGTGACCTTTACCAGGTTCACGACCCAGACCCCCGTGACATTAAGTGGCGGCCGCTTGCGACCTTTAGGATGGCGACACGAGCTCCATGAATAAAAACCCAACAAACACCCTTTAACGGCTTTCGGCATAACAGGGCAAGTGATGACCCAACAACAGTGACCCAACTTAAAGGTCGTCACTTTCGGCAAAAAAGAGGGAATCGGGCTTGAAAGGTTTCCGGGAGGAAGGATGTATTACCCCATTGTTAGCCATGTCAGTCGCCGTAGGACCCATGGCTTTAACCAACAAATGCGGCTTTCCTCCCTGGAAAGTGCTCTGTTTAATTAAGGTAATAGCGCCGCCCACCGAGCCAGCCAGCCGGACTCCCCATTTATCTGACAGCCACAACAACGAGGGACAAAAGCCAGGCGGGGTTACGGCAACGGCGGCCACATTCGGAGTCAGTGGACACTAATCCGGAAGTCGCCTATTGCATGCTGGGAGCATCATCCCGTCCCTACGGGGGTACTGGCGACAGTGAGTGCAACATCGACATCATAATTCACTTGGGGACCAGTCAGTAGATGTCCATGTAGGGTCCTCGACAAGCAGATAATACAATTATATGATGAACGGTGGAGACGATGTGATTTGTCGGAGGCTGGTTCAGGACGAGATCTAACTGAGAATAAAGTGTTTTGAACTTGTATGAAAATAAATATAAATGGCTGACCGATATGGAGAGCAACTGGCGTCAGAATCATTTTTTAAAATTAAATGCAGCATGAGAAATACGCCGCTTATATCCATATTGCCGTCCAGGAACCGATTCCATACTAACCATCGAACGCCATTTGCCAAAAGTAAATACCAGTGATATGGCCGTGGTTATAGTCTATGCTGCCACATTCTTCCCCTGGGCTGGCGACAGGAGTGGTCACGTGTCCTCCCACGACAACAGATGCTCCTCTGGTGACGTCTTCCACCAATCAAAGCCTCTGATTAGCCTAGTTTTCCTTTGCCAGGACCCGTCCCTACCTTGTGACTTCTGGCTTTTCTCCTTCCCCTCAAGAGCGGAAATGAGTGATTTCCGGTGCAAAATGTGATTTGGAACTCGTAATAAGTCGGACACTTTGCTTCTATGTTGGAGGGATCGGGTGCTGACTCCATGGGTTTCAGTAGTCGCTGTGCTTTTCTTATGAGTATGAATAGTCGAGAACCAACCAAGATATAACAGTTTGACTTATTGGAAGTCATATATACTATATTGATAAATATATATATAGGAACCCCATCGTGAAAACGAAAGCTACCCACAGAGCCATTACTTTTTATACAGAGTAGACAGGTCTGTGATAAGATTGGTCAGGTTATGGGACACCTAGTTATAACGGCCTAAAAACATCGCCGGGTTGGGATTGTCAAACATCGTCTTCATATGTACAAACACAGACAGGCTTCTGTCTACATGTTCCCCCGAAATTCCGATTTCATCACATCCAATTTACTTTATGTACATATCAGTTTTTGTCGCCCTTCTTTTATGTATTTATTTTTCTGATTTATTCCCTAAACAACGGAATTGCCTACCTTTTGTCGAAGTCTCAGTTGACACAGAACACAGCGCCTTGAGTTTTCTCGCAATGCTATCTGTCCGCCAGATGGCGGGATCTCGAACGGAGACTGATCGAGGCACGTCCAAGCAACCTGACGTGCCGCTCTCAGCCGCAGACGACAATTAGCGACGTCTTCCCGCGCTTCTTTTTTTCCTTTCCCGCCTGCTCTTCTCGTACTCACGCTTTGACAGTCAGCTGAACACCGATTCGCTAATGCTTAAATGCTGACTCAACGAAGCAGCAAACATGCCAGGCAGGCTTTGGCATTTGGGGATAATGTGCCATAATTCTCTTCATCTTCATTAAAACAATACACTGGCGTGCCCCCCTTCCTCAGTCTCGTTACCATCAAAGTATCAAGGCGTTACGAGTCTGGTGAGGCCTCGGGGTGCCAGCCGACGCCGCCGACTGTTGGCAGGGCTTGTCCTGAGACTAACCCGGGCCAGAAGGGGCCGCCAACCCCTCCCACTGTGGAAACCGATCGATTTATAGATACGCGCGGCGAGGGAGGAATTGTCCCGACCGGGAGTGTTAGATGGGGAGTGAGGGGAGGGTCGCAACACTCCTTCTTCACCCGAGGCACTTGAATTGTCCCGGTAACGCTACCCGGGTCCTCGACAACAAGGGGGCGACCGGAATACACGTGTGAAGGGAATCGCTGACCACCCAGCCCCGAGACAGACTCCACCGACACACCCCTTCCCACGCCGGTAGAGGGCGGGCAAACCCAAACAATTGACCAACAACAACGCGGATGTCACTTTGGTCGGATTGCGTGAGCCAATGGCTGATGGTATTGTAGATTCGAAATATGACTTTTAAATAGCTATAATCAGTCAGTGCGTAAGAATAGCACTTCGACATATCATAACATGCTGCTTTCGTCTGGCAGTTACGTCTGAGCTTGTTCTCCTTCTCGGCAGTGAGATGTGATTGCCACTCATTACGACACTGGTTATCAACAGGCAAATTATGGCCAATAGGAATACCATATGCGGAAAGGATAACCAATTCAACGGGCGAGCATATTGTTATGCTGTATCCAGAGAGCAAAACGAAAATTGTTTCCTTCCAAAGTCGGGGGCTTTAATAGCGGGGGCGTATCATTTTATGAGGGGCCCGGGGGGGGGGGGGCGTGTAGCACAGTTAGCGTTGGGTCGTTGTGTGGTTGAGAGCGGGCCGCTATATCCGCCACAAATACCAACACAATATTTTGAAATTCAGGATTTCCATGAGCAAAATCCTAGCCCAGAGCATAATTCCGCTTCAGCCGTTCTCGTTACAATGACTCAATATGTGCGGTACACTAACTGAAGGACCTGGTTCCCAGTTTGAGGCGTTGGTTCTGCATGAAGGCTGGTTCCAAGTCGCCTCGTGCCAACCGTCATGACCTCGTCCATAAATTGAATGCGTCCTGTGACAGCCTAGGCTGATGAGGCCAGGGAGGGAGCGAGACGAAGTGGTGGAACCAACAACCACAAATGGATGGCCCTGGAATTGACAATGGGTGAAGAATAGCCATCGGTATGAGGCAAGACAGCAAGGAGTGTGGGGTCAGGTGTGGGTTAGAGCGGGGAAAGGGGCGGGGACGGACGGTGGCAATTGTATTTGGTGAGGGGTGGGGGAGGGGGAGGGGGAGGGGGAGGGGCGGGTGGGTGAGGGTGGCAATGGTATTGGGTCAGGGTGCGATAGGATGGCGGGTGGGAGGGGCGGGTGGTTGGATGGTGGCAATGGTGGGGGACGGACATTTCCTTCCTTACAGACCATGTTATTAACATTGACCCATCCTCAGGCCCCGATCGGAAATTCCTCTGCGAAGTATTACTATTCGGCTGCTCTAATATTACCCTCGACCTAAACAACGTATTATTCAGCGCGGTTCATAAGTATATCGAACGTACTGGTAGGTTTGTTATGACCGAATGATTTCACTAAATTGCTTTTGTTATGAATTTGTTACGTCATGTCGCGCTTCTTTATCGATACTTTGTATATATTATACCGACACATTATGTTTGTAAACAATTATTCAATTATCACCACGACCAATGTATAAACGTTTGAGGTGAGCATTTACATGTGAATTCGATGTTGCAAACCTCAGAAAATATTGTTTAAACCAATGGTGGGGGAGGGGGAGGGGCGGGTGGTTGGATGGTGGCAATGGTGGGGGTAGGATGGGCGAGGGGTAATGGCGGGTGGGTGGTGGTGCCAATGGTATTGGGTCAGGGGAGGGTGGCAAATGGAAGATGCGATGCTGAGTACTGAAGTCAATGGAGGTGAAAAGCGAGTTGGCCTCCGCATCGACATGCGTCGGGCCAGCCAACTTTCTTGGGCGTGGAATCGGGGAATGGCTGGGGTTACAATAAGGCTGAAGGCAGAACGGGACAACCTGAGACATGGAAGCCTGCTGGTCCGACAGGCATGCATGACAGCGGGTGACTCCCAGAACGAGAGGTGGTCGTGGCATTGGCTTTGGTGCACAGAATGATAGAGGGGTAGTCCGGGGCTGGGGGAGGCGGGGGGGGGCGGGAGTGGTAGTCCAAAAATGGCCGGATTAGAAAATGGAGCGACCAGTGGCCAGTCCGTAGGGAGCAATTTGGCGCGACGAAGGTCCGATTCCAGTGGCGACCTCGGCCGCGACCTTTCTGCGGCGGCCGATGGTGGGGGTGGAGCGGGGTGGGTGAGGGGAGGGGTGGGGTGAGGGGAGGGGTGGGGGGGGGGGGTACGCAGTGCGGCCAGTGGTGAAGACTTCCCGATCTGCAAGGGTCAGCGCAAAGCTGTCAAGGAAGTGGCTGTTTTAGCGGCGGCAAGACCGAGGTGTGGCTTGCGGGGCGGTAGGGGGGGGGGGGAGTGGGGTAGGGGGTGAGAGGTTGGTGAGATGAGGACGCCGCATGGTATTGGGCGTTCGTAGGCCTGTGACTGCCCCTGCTCCACCCCCCCCCCCCCGCCTCCCCCGACCTGGAGGTGCCACCTAGGCGCTGGGACGGCCCCTGCCCCCCGCCTTCCCCGAGCTGGAGGTGCCACCCAGGCGCTGGGACGGCCCTGAGTAGCCCTCTGGGCCCCCTCCTGTCGTCTAAGATAGCGCCACCAACTCGCTGCGGAGGAGCAACACGAGCCAAGCAAATAGCACACTTTATTGGTCCCAGAAAACCAAGTTGTCGACTGGAAACAAACCAGAAGGAACACGAGAAACAACTCACTCAGTCACTAAAAGAGGATTGCCAGGCAGTAAAACATCATGTCAAACTTATCCTTACGTCCATACACGTCTTTTTTTTAGCAGCCTTACCAGCCCCGCTCCGTACCCCCTCCCCGACCCTTCTCATCCCGCCCACCTTAAATGGCATACCATAGGACGATCTTACTTTATACAGGAATACATCTTCCCTGCAGCTTATCTTGCATTGCGAAGGCTGACTGACCCCGGCGTAACCCTACCGGTGTCAGCTACACACCAAACCGGCAGGCGGTAGCTTAAACTTTAAATCTCGGCAGCGAAAAACGTTGATGTCTCAATCCATACCAAGGATTGTTATGAAGTTCGCTGGTTTCGATTGACTGGCCTAATGCAGTCCTTCTTTTCAAGGATTGGGAGCGACAAACAAAACCTTCATTGTCTCGTCCACAGTTGATGAACACGTCAGTCACCGCAGAGATCAGTCGCGATGGCCGCCGCACCCCGAGGGGTGGCCCGACACATGCAGACCCTGCTACGTCGAGAGATGGGGGAAGAACGGACAGAAATCTTTTCACAGAGGAAGAGAGAGACGGAGAGCGGGGAGACAGGAAGGGAGGTGAAAAAACAGGACAGGATAGGGAGGGGGTTAGACAGGACAGGAGAGCGAGAGGCAGCGGGAGAGGGGAGTGGGGGTGGGGGGGGGGGCGGAACGAAGGAAGGTCAGGAGACGAGAATGAGACGTCGATGGTTTTAGTGTCATGAACCTCTCTTCCGCCCCCTCCGCCTCCGTCCCCTACTCCGCCTCCGCCTCCTCCTCCGCCCCCTCCTCCGCCTCCGCCCCTCCTCCGCTTTCGCCACCTCCTCCGCCCCCTCCTCCGCCTTCGCCCCCTCCTTCGCCCTCTCCTCCGCCTTCGCCCCCTCCTCTGCCCCCTCCTCCTCCTCCCCCCCTGCTTCCCCTATGCCTCCTCCTCCTCCCCCTCCCCCTCCCCCTCCTCCCCCAGGCCGTAGTCACTGAGAGGCGTGTCGGAGGAATATCAAATGGCGGATCACCGACTGCCTGGTGAGGGGTAGGGGAGGGGGAAGGGCGCCACAGCAGGGTGCCGGCATGGGTGGTTGGGGGGGTGGGGGGTGTCCAATGGGTAAGTGTGTTCCTAGCAAACATGACGGTAATGGCCCGGTACCGGCAAATTTGCGGCTAATACCGGCAGCAGTGTTTATACCGCTTTTCCAGAACTCCCCCATTAACATTTATCTACTGGCTCGTCGGCACAGGCCCAGTATTACGATAGCAAAGGCCTGGTACAGGCCCAGTATTACGATAGCAAAGGCCCGGTACAGGCCCAGTATTACGATGGCAAAGGCCTGGTACAGGCCCAGTACTACGATAGCAAAGGCCCGGTACAGGCCCAGTATTACGATAGCAAAGGCCCGGTACAGGCCCAGTATTACGATAGCAAAGGCCCGGTACAGGCCCAGTATTACGATAGCAAAGGCCTGGTACAGGCCCAGTATTACGATAGCAAAGGCCCGGTACAGGCCCAGTACTACGATAGCAAAGGCCCGGTACAGGCCCAGTACTACGATAGCAAAGGCCCGGTACAGGCCCAGCACTACGATAGCAAAGGCCCGGTACAGGCCCAGTACTACGATAGCAAAGGCCCGGTACAGGCCCAGTACTACGATAGCAAAGGCCCGGTACAGGCCCAGTACTACGATAGCAAAGGCCTGGTACAGGCCCAGTACTACGATAGCAAAGGCCCGGTACAGGCCCAGTATTACGATAGCAAAGGCCTGGTACAGGCCCAGTATTACGATAGCAAAGGCCCGGTACAGGCCCAGTATTACGATAGCAAAGGCCCGGTACAGGCCCAGTACTACGATAGCAAAGGCCCGGTACAGGCCCAGTACTACGATAGCAAAGGCCCGGTACAGGCCCAGTACTACGATAGCAAATGCAGCTATATTGGGCCAGATGACGTTACAGTGGGCTAGATGACGTTACAATGAGCTAGATGACGTTACAGGGGGCTAGATGACGTTACAGTAAGCTAGACGACGTTACAGTGGGCTAGTTGACGTTACAGTGGGCTAGATGACGTTACAGTGGGCTAGATGACGTTACAGTAAGCTAGATGACGTTACAGGGGGCTAGATGACGTTACAGTAAGCTAGACGACGTTACAGTGGGCTAGTTGACGTTACAGTGGGCTAGATGACGTTACAGTGGGCTAGATGACGTTACAGTGGGCTAGATGACGTTACAGTAAGCTAGATGACGTTACACTAAGCTAGATGACGTTACAGTAAGCTAGATGACGTTACAGTAAGCTAGATCACATTACAGTGGGCTAGATCACGTTTCAATGGGCTAGATGACGTTACAGTGGGCTAGATCACGTTTCAATGGGCTAGATGACGTTACAGTGGGCTAGATCACGTTTCAATGGGCTAGATGACGTTACAGTGGGCTAGATGATGTTTCAATGGGCTAGATGACGTTACAGTAGGCTAGATGACGTTTTAATGGGCTAGATGACGTTACAGTGGGCTAGATGACGTTACAGTGGGCTAGATGACGTTACAGTAAGCTAGATGACGTTACAGTGGGCTAGATGCCGCTATATTGGGCTAGATGACGTTACAGTGGGCTGCCTGACTGGAGGGCGCCACATCGGGCAGTCAGCGCCACGTCGAGCTGTCAGCACCACATCGAGCTGTCAGCGCCACATCGCGCTGTCAGCGCCACTCAGCCCTCAGTACCCCACCATTGAGTGCAGCCAACCGGCTAACGGGATCGGCCGTGTCTTCAGCAAGGCAACAATGTGCAGAGCCCTCGCCTACCAGCCACGCCAGTCATCATCACCCCTTACACCCTCTCCCACCCCTTCCCTCTTTCCTACCCCTTCCCTTTTACCCTTCCCCTTCCAGCCATCCCACCCACCCCTTCCTTCCACCCAGCCCCACCCCTTCCCTTTCCCGCTCCCCTACTCCTTCCCTTCCACCCTCTTCTCTTCCACCCATACCCACCCCTTCCCTTCCAGCCTCTTCTCTTCCACCCATACCCACCCCTTCCCTTCCAGCCTCTTCTCTTCCACCCATACCCACCCCTTCCCTTCCAGCCTCTTCTCTTCCACCCATACCCACCCCTTCCCTTCCAGCCTCTTCTCTTCCACCCATACCCACCCCTTCCCTTCCAGCCTCTTCTCTTCCACCCATACCCACCCCTTCCCTTCCAGCCTCTTCTCTTCCACCCATACCCACCCCTTCCCTTCCAGCCTCTTCCACGCCTTCCCTTTCACCCTCTTCTCTTCCACCCATACCCACCCCTTCCCTTCCAGCCTCTTCTCTTCCACCCATACCCACCCCTTCCCTTCCAGCCTTTTCTCTTCCACCCATACCCACCCCTTCCCTTCCAGCCTCTTCTCTTCCACCCATACCCACCCCTTCCCTTCCAGCCTCTTCTCTTCCACCCATACCCACCCCTTCCCTTCCAGCCTCTTCCACGCCTTCCCTTTCACCCTCTTCTCTTCCACCCATACCCACCCCTTCCCTTCCAGCCTCTTCTCTTCCACCCATACCCACCCCTTCCCTTCCAGCCTCTTCTCTTCCACCCATACCCACCCCTTCCCTTCCAGCCTCTTCTCTTCCACCCATACCCACCCCTTCCCTTCCAGCCTCTTCTCTTCCACCCATACCCACCCCTTCCCTTCCAGCCTCTTCTCTTCCACCCATACCCACCCCTTCCCTTCCAGCCTCTTCTCTTCCACCCATACCCACCCCTTCCCTTCCAGCCTCTTCCACGCCTTCCCTTTCACCCTCTTCTCTTCCACCCATACCCACCCCTTCCCTTCCAGCCTCTTCTCTTCCACCCATACCCACCCCTTCCCTTCCAGCCTCTTCTCTTCCACCCATACCCACCCCTTCCCTTCCAGCCTCTTCTCTTCCACCCATACCCACCCCTTCCCTTCCAGCCTCTTCTCTTCCACCCATACCCACCCCTTCCCTTCCAGCCTCTTCTCTTCCACCCATACCCACCCCTTCCCTTCGAGCCTCTTCTCTTCCACCCATACCCACCCCTTCCCTTCCAGCCTCTTCTCTTCCACCCATACCCACCCCTTCCCTTCCAGCCTCTTCTCTTCCACCCATACCCACCCCTTCCCTTCCAGCCTCTTCCACGCCTTCCCTTTCACCCTCTCCCACCCTTGTCTTCCACCCTCTTCCACGCCTTCCCTTTCACCCTCTCCCACCCTTCCCTTTCACCCTCTTCCACGCTTTCACTTTCACCCTCTCCCACCCTTGTCTTCCACCCTCTTCCACGCCTTCCCTTTCACCCTCTCCCACCCTTGTCTTCCACCCTCTTCCACGCCTTCCCTTTCACCCTCTTCCACGCCTTCCCTTTCACCCTCTCCCACCCTTGTCTTCCACCCTCTTCCACGCCTTCCCTTTCACCCTCTTCCACGCCTTCCCTTTCACCCTCTCCCACCCTTGTCTTCCACCCTCTTCCACGCCTTCCCTTTCACCCTCTCCCACCCTTGTCTTCCACCCTCTTCCACGCCTTCCCTTTCACTCTCTCCCACGCCTTCCCTTCCACCCTCTCCCACGCCTTCCCTTTCACCCTCTCCCACCCTTGCCTTCCACCCTCTTCCACACCTTCCCTTTCACCCTCTCCCAACCTTGCCTTCCACCCTCTCCCACGCCTTCCCTTTCACCCTCTCCCACCCTTGCCTTCCACCCTCTCCCACGCCTTCCCTTTCACCCTCTCCAACCCCTGCCTTCCACCCTCTCCCACGCCTTCCCTTTCACCCTCTCCCACCCTTGTCTTCCACCCTCTCCCACGCCTTCCCTTCCACCCTCTCCCACGCCTTCCCTTTCACCCTCTCCCACGCCTTACCTTCCACCCTCTCCCACCCATTTGCTTCCACCCTCTCCCACGCCTTCCCTTTCACCCTCTCCCACGCCTTCCCTTCCACCCTCTCCCACGCCTTCCCTTCAACCTTCTCCCACCCATGCCCTTCCACCCTCTCCCACGCCTTCCCTTTCACCCTCTCCCACGCCTTCCCTTCCACCCTCTCCCACGCCTTCCCTTTCACCCTCTCCCACGCCTTCCCTTCCACCCTCTCCCACCCATTCACTTCCACCCTCTTCCACGCCTTCCCTGTCACCCTCTCCCACGCCTTCCCTTCCACCCTCTCCCACGCCTTCCCTTCCACCCTCTTCCACCCCTTCCCTTCCACCCTCTCCCGCCACTCCCCTTCCACCCTCTCCCGCCACATCCCTTCCACCCTCTCCCACGCCTTCCCTTTTACTCTCTCCCACGCATTCCCTTTCACCCTCTCCCACGCCATCCCTTCCACCCTCTTCCACCCATTCCCTTCCACCCTCTCCCACGCCTTCCCTTCCACCCTCTCCCACGCCTTCCCTTCCACCCTCTCCCACGCCTTCCCTTCCACCCTCTCCCACCCATTCCCTTCCACCCTCTCCCACGCCTTCCCTTTCACTCTCTCCCACGCCTTCCCTTCCACCCTCTCCCACGCCTTCCCTTCCACCCTCTCCCACCCATTCCCTTCCACCCTCTCCCACGCCTTACCTTCCACCCTCTCCCACCCATTTGCTTCCACCCTCTCCCACGCCTTCCCTTTCACCCTCTCCCACGCCTTCCCTTCCACCCTCTCCCACGCCTTCCCTTCAACCCTCTCCCACCCATGCCCTTCCACCCTCTCCCACGCCTTCCCTTTCACTCTCTCCCACGCCTTCCCTTCCACCCTCTCCCACCCATTCCCTTCCACCCTCTTCCACGCCTTCCCTGTCACCCTCTCCCACGCCTTCCCTTCCACCCTCTCCCACGCCTTCCCTTCCACCCTCTCCCACCCATTCCCTTCCACCCTCTTCCACGCCTTCCCTGTCACCCTCTCCCACGCCTTCCCTTCCACCCTCTTCCACCCCTTCCCTTCCACCCTCTCCCGCCACTTCCCTTCCACCCTCTCCCACGCCTTCCCTTCCACCCTCTTCCACCCTTCCCTTCCACCCTCTCCCGCCACTTCCCTTCCACCCTCTCCCGCCACATCCCTTCCACCCTCTCCCACGCCTTCCCTTTCACTCTCTCCCACGCCTTCCCTTTCACCCTCTCCCACGCCTTCCCTTCCACCCTCTCCCACCCATTCCCTTCCACCCTCTTCCACGCCTTCCCTGTCACCCTCTCCCACGCCTTCCCGTCCACCCTCTTCCACCCCTTTCCTTCCACCCTCTCCCGCCACTTCCCTTCCACCCTCTCCCACGCCTTCCCTTCCACCCTCTTCCACCCCTTCCCTTCCACCCTCTCCCGCCACTTCCCTTCCACCCTCTCCCGCCACATCCCTTCCACCCTCTCCCACGCCTTCCCTTTCACTCTCTCCCACGTCTTCTCTTTCACCCTCTCCCACGCCTTCCCTTCCACCCTCTCCCACCCATTCCCTTCCATCCTCTTCCACGCCTTCCCTGTCACCCTCTCCCACGCCTTCCCTTCCACCCTCTTCCACCCCTTCCCTTCCACCCTCTCCCGCCACTTCCCTTCCACTCTCTCCCACGCCTTCCCTTCCACCCTCTTCCACCCCTTCCCTTCCACCCTCTTTCACGCCTTCCCTGTCACCCTCTCCCACGCCTTCCCTTCCACCCTCTTCCACCCCTTCCCTTCCACCCTCTCCCGCCACTTCCCTTCCACTCTCTCCCACGCCTTCCCTTCCACCCTCTCCCACGCCTTCCCTTCCACTCTCTCCCACGCCTTCCCTTCCACCTTCTTCCACCCATTCCCTTCCACCCTCTTCCAGGCCTTCCCTGTCACCCTCTCCCGCCACTTCCCTTCCACTCTCTCCCACGCCTTCCCTTCCACCCTCTTCCACCCCTTCCCTTCCACCCTCTTTCACGCCTTCCCTTTCACCCTCTCCCACGCCTTCCCTTCCACCCTCTCCCACCCATTCCCTTCCACCCTCTTCCACGCCTTCCCTGTCACCCTCTCCCACGCCTTCCCTTCCACCCTCTTCCACCCCTTCCCTTCCACCCTCTCCCGCCACTTCCCCTCCACCCTCTCCCGCCACATCCCCTCCGCCCTCTCCCACCCCTTTCCTTCCACCCTCTCCCGCCACTTTCCTTCCACCCTCTCCCGCCACTTCCCTTCCACCCTCTCCCACCCATTCCCTTCATCCCCCGCCCCACATTCAACCCGCTGATGCCTAATGTCCCATTCTCCTCTGCTGACGCCTCATTAGTCCCCCACCCGCTCCCACAACCCCCCATAACAGCCAAGAGAATCCGTCTGGGACAATGCAATAAAACTACATGAGCTCAAAGCTACTCCAATGGGTGCCGAGGGGACGGGGAACAAACATGCCAAATGAGCTTAACTTCATCGAGTTGGCTTTGTGGCCCTGCTGACGGCGACGTCACAGAGGACGGTGACCGCGTGGTAGGCCTTTCAACGCATCTGCCGACGGGGTGGGGCAATATGGTCCGAGGTAGCGTGGCCACAGAGGGGAGGGGGGGGGGGCGGCGAGGAGACCGGAGCGAGGGCGAGGGCGAGGGCGAGGGCGAAGGCGAGGGGGGCATTTCTTCGGTAAGTCAGTATCATGGGGTGAGCCGTTGGTAGCTGGCATACAGAGGTGAACCTGTGGTGGTTGGTATAAAGAGGTGAACCTGTGGTGGCTGGTATAAAGAAGTGAACCTGTGGTGGCCGGTATAAAGAAGTGAACCTGTGGTGGCCGGTATAAAGAAGTGAACCTCTGGTGGCTGGTATAAAGAGGTGAACCTGTGGTGGCTGGTATAAAGAGGTGAACCTGTGGTGGCTGGTATAAAGAGGTGAACCTGTGGTGGCTGGTATAAAGATGTGAACCTGTGGTGGCTGGTATAAAGAAGTGAACCTGTGGTGGCCGGTATAAAGAGGTGAACCTTTGGTGGCTGGTATAAAGAGGTGAACCTGTGGTGGCTGGTATAAAGAGGTGAACCTGTGGTGGCTGGTATAAAGAGGTGAACCTGTGGTGGCTGGTATAAAGAGGTGAACCTGTGGTGGCTGGTATAAAGAGGTGAACCTGTGGTGGCTCGTATAAAGAGGTGAACCTGTGGTGGCTGGTATAAAGAAGTGAACCTGTGGTGGCCGGTATAAAGAAGTGAACCTTTGGTGGCTGGTATAAAGAGGCGAACCTCTGGTGGCTGGTATAAAGAGGTGAACCTGTGGTGGCTGGTATAAAGAGGTGAACCTGTGGTGGCTGGTATAAAGAAGTGAACCTTTGGTGGCTGGTATAAAGAGGTGAACCTGTGGTGGCTGGTATAAAGAGGTGAACCTGTGGTGGCTGGTATAAAGAAGTGAACCTTTGGTGGCTGGTATAAAGAGGCGAACCTCTGGTGGCTGGTATAAAGAGGTGAACCTGTGGTGGCTGGTATAAAGAGGTGAACCTGTGGTGGCTGGTATAAAGAAGTGAACCTTTGGTGGCTGGTATAAAGAGGTGAACCTGTGGTGGCTCGTATAAAGAGGTGAACCTGTGGTGGCTGGTATAAAGAAGTGAACCTGTGGTGGCCGGTATAAAGAAGTGAACCTTTGGTGGCTGGTATAAAGAGGCGAACCTCTGGTTGCTGGTATAAAGAGGCGAACCTGTGGTGGCTGGTATAAAGAGGTGAACCTGTGGTGGCTGGTATAAAGAGGTGAACCTGTGGTGGCTGGTATAAAGAGGTGAACCTGTGGTGGCTGGTATAAAGAGGTGAACCTGTGGTGGCTGGTATAAAGAGGTGAACCTGTGGTGGCTGGTATAAAGAAGTGAACCTGTGGTGGCCGGTATAAAGAAGTGAACCTTTGGTGGCTGGTATAAAGAGGCGAACCTCTGGTGGCTGGTATAAAGAGGTGAACCTGTGGTGGCTGGTATAAAGAGGTGAACCTGTGGTGGCTGGTATAAAGAAGTGAACCTTTGGTGGCTGGTATAAAGAGGTGAACCTGTGGTGGCTGGTATAAAGAAGTGAACCTTTGGTGGCTGGTATAAAGAGGTGAACCTGTGGTGGCTGGTATAAAGAGGTGAACCTGTGGTGGCTGGTATAAAGAAGTGAACCTTTGGTGGCTGGTATAAAGAGGCGAACCTCTGGTGGCTGGTATAAAGAGGTGAACCTGTGGTGGCTGGTATAAAGAGGTGAACCTGTGGTGGCTGGTATAAAGAAGTGAACCTTTGGTGGCTGGTATAAAGAGGTGAACCTGTGGTGGTTGGTATAAAGAGGTAAACCTTTGGTGGCTGGTATAAAGAGGTGAACCTGTGGTGGCTGGTATAAAGAGGTGAACCTCTGGTGGCTGGTATAAAAAGGTAAACCTTTGGTGGCTGGTATAAAGAAGAAAACCTGTGGTGGCTGGTATAAAGAAGTGAACCTGTGGTGGCCGGTATAAAGAGGTGAACCGTTGGTGGCTGGTATAAAGAAGTGAACCTTTGGTGGGCGGCATAAAGAAGTGAACCTGTGGTGGCTGGTATAAAGAGGTGAACCTTTGGTGGCTGGTATAAAGAAGTGAACCTTTGGTGGCTGGTATAAAGAAGTGAACCTTTGGTGGCTGGTATAAAGAAGTGAACCGTTGGTGGCTGGTATAAAGAAGTGAACCTGTGGTGGCTGGTATAAAGAAGTGAACATTTGGTGGCTGGTATAAAGAAGTGAACCTCTGATGGCTGGTATAAAGAAGTGAACCGTTGGTGGCTGGTATAAAGAGGTGAAACTGTGGTGGCTGGTATAAAGAAGTGAACCTTTGGTGGCTGGTATAAAGAAGTGAACCTTTGGTGGCCGGTATAAAGAGGTGAACCGTTGGTGGCTGGTATCAAGAAGTGAACCTTTGGTGGCTGGTATAAAGAGGTGAACCTCTGGTGGCTGGCATAAAGAGGTGAACCGTTGGTGACTGGTATAAAGAGGTGAAACTTTCGTGGTTGGCCGCGGACGTTGACTGACGGTTTTACACGATGACAACGATGCCGTCGGGTTTGTGCGGCGATAGTGCAAGTGGGATGAGCCGACACCCACCCAGAGGTACCACAGAAAGGTCGCTCTGGACTCACCCAGAGGTACCACAGAAAGGTCGCTCTGGACGCACTTAGAGGTACCAAAGAGAGGTCGCTCTGGACCCACCAGAGGTACCACAGAGAGGTCGCTCTGGACCCACCAGAGGTACCACAGAGAGGTCGCTCGGTACCCACCCAGAGGTACCACAGAGAGGTCACTCTGGACCCACCCAGAGGTGCCACAGAGAGGCCGCTCTGGACCCATCCAGAGGTACCACAGAGAGGTCGCTCTGGACCCAACCAGAAGTACCACAGAAAGGTCGCTCTGGACCCACCCAGAGGTACCACAGAAAGGTCGCTTTAGACCCACCAGAGGTACCACAGAGAGGTCGCTCTGGACCCACCAGAGGTACCACAGAAAGGTCGCTCTGGACCCACCAGAGGTACCACAGAGAGGTCGCTCTGGACCCACCCAGAGGTACCACAGAGAGGTCGCTCTGGACCCACCAGAGGTACCACAGAGAGGTCGCTCGGTACCCACCCAGAGGTACCACAGAGAGGTCGCTCTGGACCCACCCAGAGGTACCACAGAGAGGTCGCTCTGGACCCACCTAGAGGTACCACAGAGAGGCAGCTCTGGACCCACCAGAGGTACCACAGAGAGGTCGCTCTGGACCCACCTAGAGGTACCACAGAGAGGCAGCTCTGGACCCACCAGAGGTACCACAGAGAAGTCGCTCTGGACCCACCTAGAGGTACCACAGAGAGGCAGCTCTGGACCCACCAGAGGTACCACAGAGAAGTCGCTCTGGACCCACCAGAGGTACTACAGAGAGGTCGCTCTGGACCCACCAGAGGTACCACAGAGAGGCAGCTCTGGACCCACCAGAGGTACTACAGAGAGGCAGCTCTGGACCCACCAGAGGTACCACAGAGAAGTCGCTCTGGACCCACCTAGAGGTACCACAGAGAGGCAGCTCTGGACCCACCAGAGGTACTACAGAGAGGTCGCTCTGGACCCACCAGAGGTACCACAGAGAGGTCGCTCTGGACCCACCAGAGGTACCACAGAGAGGTCGCTCTGGACCCACCTAGAGGTACCACAGAGAGGCAGCTCTGGACCCACCAGAGGTACCACAGAAAGGTCGCTCTGGACCCACCAGAGGTACCACAGAGAGGTCGCTCTGGACCCACCCAGAGGTACCACAGAGAGGTCGCTCTGGACCCACCAGAGGTACCACAGAGAGGTCGCTCGGTACCCACCCAGAGGTACCACAGAGAGGTCGCTCTGGACCCACCTAGAGGTACCACAGAGAGGCAGCTCTGGACCCACCAGAGGTACTACAGAGAGGCAGCTCTGCACCCACCAGAGGTACCACAGAGAAGTCGCTCTGGACCCACCAGAGGTACTACAGAGAGGTCGCTCTGGACCCACCAGAGGTACTACAGAGAGGTCGCTCTGGACCCACCAGAGGTACCACAGAGAGGTCGCTCTGGACCCACCAGAGGTACTACAGAGAGGTCGCTCTGGACCCACCCAGAGGTACCATAGAGAGGTCGCTCTGGACCCACCAGAGGTACCACAGAGAAGTCGCTCTGGACCCACCAGAGGTACTACAGAGAGGTCGCTCTGGACCCACCAGAGGTACTACAGAGAGGTCGCTCTGGACCCACCAGAGGTACCACAGAGAGGTCGCTCTGGACCCACCAGAGGTACTACAGAGAGGTCGCTCTGGACCCACCCAGAGGTACCATAGAGAGGTCGCTCTGGACCCACCAGAGGTACCACAGAGAGGTCGCTCTGGACCCACCAGAGGTACCACAGAGAGGTCGCTCTGGACCCACCTAGAGGTACCACAGAGAGGCAGCTCTGGACCCACCAGAGGTACCACAGAAAGGTCGCTCTGGACCCACCAGAGGTACCACAGAGAGGTCGCTCTGGACCCACCCAGAGGTACCACAGAGAGGTCGCTCTGGACCCACCAGAGGTACCACAGAGAGGTCGCTCGGTACCCACCCAGAGGTACCACAGAGAGGTCGCTCTGGACCCACCTAGAGGTACCACAGAGAGGCAGCTCTGGACCCACCAGAGGTACTACAGAGAGGCAGCTCTGGACCCACCAGAGGTACCACAGAGAAGTCGCTCTGGACCCACCAGAGGTACCACAGAGAAGTCGCTCTGGACCCACCCAGAGGTACCACAGATAGGTCGCTCTGGACCCACCAGAGGTACTACAGAGAGGTCGCTCTGGACCCACCAGAGGTACCACAGAGAGGTCGCTCTGGACCCACCAGAGGTACTACAGAGAGGTCGCTCTGGACCCACCCAGAGGTACCATAGAGAGGTCGCTCTGGACCCACCAGAGGTACCACAGAGAGGTCGCTCTGGACCCACCAGAGGTACCACAGAGAGGTCGCTCTGGACCCACCAGAGGTACTACAGAGAGGTCGCTCTGGACCCACCAGAGGTACTACAGAGAGGTCGCTCTGGACCCACCCAGAGGTACCATAGAGAGATCGCTCTGGACCCACCAGAGGTACCAGAGAGAGGTCGCTCTGGACCCACCAGAGGTACCACAGAGAGGTCGCTCTGGACCCACCTAGAGGTACCACAGAGAGGCAGCTCTGGACCCACCAGAGGTACCACAGAAAGGTCGCTCTGGACCCACCAGAGGTACCACAGAGAGGTCGCTCTGGACCCACCCAGAGGTACCACAGAGAGGTCGCTCTGGACCCACCAGAGGTACCACAGAGAGGTCGCTCGGTACCCACCCAGAGGTACCACAGAGAGGTCGCTCTGGACCCACCCAGAGGTACCACAGAGAGGTCGCTCTGGACCCACCTAGAGGTACCACAGAGAGGCAGCTCTGGACCCACCAGAGGTACCACAGAGAGGTCGCTCTGGACCCACCCAGACGTTCCACAGAGAGGTCGCTCTGGACCCACCCAGACGTTCCACAGAGAGGTCGCTCTGGACCCACCCAGAGGTAAAACAACGAGGTCGCTCTGTACCACAGAGAGGTCGCTCTGGACCCACCAGAGGTACCACAGAGAGGTCGCTCTGGACCCACCAGAGGTACCACAGAAAGCTCCCTCTGGACCCACCCAGAGGTACCACAGAGAGGTCGCTCTGTACCCACCAGAGGTACCACAGCGAGATCGCTCTGGACCCACCAGAGGTACCACAGAGAGGTCGCTCTGGACCCAACCAGAAGTACCACAGAATGGTCGCTTTGGGCCCACCCAGAGGTACCACAGAAAGGTCGCTCTGGACCCACCAGAGGTACCACAGAGAGGTCGCTCTGGACCCACCCAGAGGTACCACAGAGAGGTCGCTCTGGACCCACCAGAGGTACCACAGAGAGGTAGTTCTAGACCCACCTAGAGGTACCACAGAGAGGTCGCTCTGGACCCACCCAGAGGTACAACAACGAGGTCGCTCTGGACCCACCCATAGGTATCACAGAGGGGTCGCTCTGGACCCACCCAGAGGTTCCACAGAGAGGTCGCTCTGGACCACCCCAGAGGTACCACAGAGAAATCGCTCTGGACCCACCCAGAGGTACTACAGAGAGGTCGCTCTGGACCCACCCAGAGGTACCACAGAAAGGTCGCTCTGGACCCACCAGAGGTACCACAGAAAGGTCGCTCTGGACCCACCAGAGGTACCACAGATAGGTCGCTCTGGACCCATCCAGAGGTGCCACAGAGAGGTCGCTCTGGACCCACCCAGAGGTACCATAGAGAGGTCGCTCTGGACCCACCCAGAGGTACCACAGAGAGGTTGCTCTGGACCCACGAGATGTACCACAGAGAGGTCGCTCTGGACCCACCCAGAGGTACCACAGAGAGGTCGCTCTGGACCCACCCAGACGTTCCACAGAGAGGTCGCTCTGGACCCACCCAGAGGTACCACAGAGAGGCCGCTCTGGACCCACCCAGACGTTCCACAGAGAGGTCGCTCTGGACCCACCCAGACGTTCCACAGAGAGGTCGCTCTGGACCCACCCAGAGGTACCACAGAGAGGTCGCTCTGGACCCACCCAGAGGTACCACAGAGAGGCCGCTCTGGACCCACCCAGACGTTCCACAGAGAGGTCGCTCTGGACCCACCCAGACGTTCCACAGAGTGGTCGCTCTGGACCCACCCAGAGGTACCACAGAGAGGTCGCTCTGGACCCACCCAGAGGTACCACAGAGAGGCCGCTCTGGACCCACCCAGACGTTCCACAGAGAGATCGCTCTGGACCCACCAGAGGTACTACAGAGAGGTCGCTCTGGACCCACCCAGAGGTACCACAGAGAGATCGCTCTGGACCCACCAGAAGTACTACAGAGAGGTCGCTTTGGACCCATCCAGAGGTACCACAGAGAGGTCGCTCTGGACCCACCCAGAGGTACCACAGAGAGGCCGCTCTGGACCCACCCAGACGTTCCACAGAGAGGTCGCTTTGGACCCACCCAGAGGTACCACAGAGAGGTCGCTCTGGACCCACCAGAGGTACCACAGAGAGGCCGCTCTGGACCCACCAGAGGTACCACAGAAAGGTCGCTCTGGACCCACCCAGAGGTACCATAGAGAGGTCGCTCTGGACCCACCTAGAGGTACAACAACGAGGTCGCTCTGGACCCACCCAGAGGTACAACAACGAGGTCGCTCTGGACCCACCCAGAGGTATCACAGAGAGGTCGCTCTGGACCCACCCAGAGGTACCACAGAGAGGTCGCTCTGGACCCACCCAGAGGTACTACAGAGAGGTCGCTCTGGACCCACCCAGAGGTACAACAACGAGGTCGTTCTGGACCCACCCAGAGGTATCACAGAGAGGTCGCTCTGGACCCACCCAGAGGTTCCACAGAGAGGTCGCTCTGGACCCACCCAGAGGTACCACAGAGAGATCGCTCTGAACCCACCCAGAGGTACTACAGAGAGGTCGCTCTGGACCCACCCAGAGGTACCACAGAGAGGCCGCTCTGGACCCACCCAGAGGTACTACAGAGAGGTCGCTCTGGACCCACCCAGAGGTACCACAGAGAGGTCGCTCTGGACCCACCTAGATGTACCACAGAGAGGTCGCTCTGGACCCACCAGAGGTACTACAGAGAGGTCGCTCTGGACCCACCCAGAGGTATCACAGAGAGGCCGCTCTGGACCCACCAGAGGTACCACAGAGAGGTCGCTCTGGACCCACCCAGAGGTACCATAGAGAGGTCGCTGTGGACCCACCAGAGGTACCACAGAGAGGTCGCTCTGGACCCACCCAGAGGTACCACAGGAAGGCCGCTCTGGACCCACCCAGAGGTACCACAGAGAGGTAACTCTGGACCCACCCAGACGTTCCACAGAGAGGTCGCTCTGGACCCACCCAGAGGTACCACAGAGAGGCCGCTCTGGACCCACCCAGACGTTCCACAGAGAGGTCGCTCTGGACCCACCCAGACGTTCCACAGAGAGGTCGCTCTGGACCCACCCAGAGGTACCACAGAGAGGTCGCTCTGGACCCACCCAGAGGTACCACAGAGAGGCCGCTCTGGACCCACCCAGACGTTCCACAGAGAGGTTGCTCTGGACCCACCCAGACGTTCCACAAAGTGGTCGCTCTGGACCCACCCAGAGGTACCACAGAGAGGTCGCTCTGGACCCACCCAGAGGTACCACAGAGAGGCCGCTCTGGACCCACCCAGACGTTCCACAGAGAGATCGCTCTGGACCCACCAGAGGTACTACAGAGAGGTCGCTCTGGACCCACCCAGAGGTTCCACAGAGAGGTCGCTCTGGACCCACCAGAGGTACCACAGAGAGGCCGCGCTCTGGACCCACCAGAGGTACCACAGAAAGGTCGCTCTGGACCCACCCAGAGGTACCATGGAGAGGTTGCTCTGGACCCACCTAGAGGTACAACAACGAGGTCGCTCTGGACCCACCCAGAGGTACAACAACGAGGTCGCTCTGTACCACAGAGAGATCGCTCTGGACCCACCAGAGGTACCACAGAGAGGCCGCTCTGGACCCACCCAGAGGTACTACAGAGAGGTCGCTCTGGACCCACCCAGAGGTTCCACAGAGAGGTCGCTCTGGACCCACCCAGAGGTACCACAGAGAGGTCGCTCTGGACCCACCCAGAGGTACCGCAGAGAGGTCGCTCTGGACCCACCCAGAGGTACCACAGAGAGGTCGCGCTGCACCCACCCAGAGGTACCACAGAGAGGTCGCTCTGGACCCATCCAGAGGTACAACAACGAGGTCGCTCTGGACCCACCCAGAGGTACCACAGAGAGGTCGCTCTGGACCCACCAAGAGGTACCACAGAGAGATTGCTCTGGGCCCACTCAGAGGTACTACAGAGAGGTCGCTCTGGACCCACCCAGAGGTACCACAGAGAGGTCGCTCTGGACCCACCCAGAGGTACCACAGAGAGGTCGCTCTGGACCCACCCAGAGGTATCACAGTGAGGTCGCTCTGGACCCACCCACAGGTACCACAGAGAGGTCGCTCTGGACCCACCCAGAGGTATCACAGAGAGGTCGCTCTGGACCCACCCAGAGGTTTCACAGAGAGGTCGCTCTGGACCCACCCAGAGGTACCACAGAGACATCGCTCTGGACCCACCCAGAGGTACTACAGAGAGGTCGCTCTGGACCCACCCAGAGGTACCACAGAGAGGCCGCTCTGGACCCACCAGAGGTACCACAGAAAGGTCGCTCTGGACCCACCCAGAGGTACCATAGAGAGGTCGCTCTGGACCCACCAGAGGTACCACAGAGAGGTCGCTCTGGACCCACCAGAAGTACCACAGAGAGGTCGCTTTGGACCCATCCAGAGGTACCACAGAGAGGTCGCTCTGGACCCACCCAGAGGTACCACAGAGAGGCCGCTCTGGACCCACCCAGACATTCCACAGAGAGGTCGCTCTGGACCCACCCAGAGGTACCACAGAGAGATCGCTCTGGACCCACCAGAAGTACTACAGAGAGGTCGCTTTGGACCCATCCAGAGGTACCACAGAGAGGTCGCTCTGGACCCACCCAGAGGTACCACAGAGAGGCCGCTCTGGACCCACCCAGACGTTCCACAGAGAGGTCGCTTTGGACCCACCCAGAGGTACCACAGAGAGGTCGCTCTGGACCCACCAGAGGTACCACAGAGAGGCCGCTTTGGACCCACCAGAGGTACCACAGAAAGGTCGCTCTGGACCCACCCAGAGGTACCATAGAGAGGTCGCTCTGGACCCACCTAGAGGTACAACAACGAGGTCGCTCTGGACCCACCCAGAGGTACAACAACGAGGTCGCTCTGGACCCACCCAGAGGTATCACAGAGAGGTCGCTCTGGAGCCACCCAGAGGTACCACAGACAGGTCGCTCTGGACCCACCCAGAGGTACAACAGAGAGGTCGCTCTGGACCCACCCAGAGGTACTACAGAGAGGTCGCTCTGGACCCACCCACAGGTACCACAGAGAGGTCGCTCTGGACCCACCCAGAGGTACAACAACGAGGTCGTTCTGGACCCACCCAGAGGTATCACAGAGAGGTCGCTCTGGACCCACCCAGAGGTTCCACAGAGAGGTCGCTCTGGACCCACCCAGAGGTATCACAGAGAGGTCGCTCTGGACCCACCCAGAGGTATCACAGAGAGGTCGCTCTGGACCCACCCAGAGGTTCCACAGAGAGGTCGCTCTGGACCCACCCAGAGGTACCACAGAGAGATCGCTCTGAACCCACCCAGAGGTACTACAGAGAGGTCGCTCTGGACCCACCCAGAGGTACCACAGAGAGGCCGCTCTGGACCCACCCAGAGGTACTACAGAGAGGTCGCTCTGGACCCACCCAGAGGTACCACAGAGAGGTCGCTCTGGACCCACCTAGATGTACCACAGAGAGGCCGCTCTGGACCCACCAGAGGTACTACAGAGAGGTCGCTCTGGACCCACCCAGAGGTATCACAGAGAGGCCGCTCTGGACCCACCAGAGGTACCACAGAGAGGTCGCTCTGGACCCACCCAGAGGTACCATAGAGAGGTCGCTGTGGACCCACCCAGAGGTACCACAGAGAGGTTGCTCTGGACCCACCCAGAGGTACCACAGGGAGGCCGCTCTGGACCCACCCAGAGGTACCACAGAGAGGTAACTCTGGACCCACCCAGAGGTACCACAGAGAGGTTGCTCTGGACCCACCCAGAGATACCACAGTGAGGTTGCTCTGGACCCACCCAGAGGTACCACAGAGAGGTCGCTCTGCACCCACCCAGAGGTACCACAGAGAGGTAACTCTGGACCCACCCAGAGGTACCACAGGGAGGCCGCTCTGGACCCACCCAGAGGTACCACAGAGAGGTAACTCTGGACCCACTCAGAGGTACCACAGAGAGGTCGCTCTCGACCCACCCAGAGGTACCACAGAGAGGTTGCTCTGGACCCACCCAGAAGTACCACAGAGAGGTCGCTCTCGGCCTGGACCTGCCCCCGATCTCCCCGCGGAGACCAATGGCTTGGCACGGGCTGCAGTGGACATAGCCTGGAGACCAGCTTCCGGCCAGCGCATGACCGGCGGTACAGGTCCCGGGGACTCTCTGACGTCATCACAAACACGACAAGGGCGATACCTTGGACCATGGGTCAGGTCGAGAAACATGGGTAATACTATGGACCATGGGTCAGATCGTGAAACATGGGTAATACCATCGACCATGGGTCAGATCGTGATTCGTTCTCTCTGGATTGGTCTTACCAGGGAGTGACACAGGACGCCCGACAATCGTTCCTCTGGATTGGTCTTACCAGAAAGTGACACAGGAAGTCCGACAATCGTTCTTTCTGGATTGGTCTTACCAGAAAGTGACACAGGAAGCCCGACATTCGTTCTCTCTGGATTGGTCTTACCCGAGAGTGACACAAGAAGCCCGACAATCGTTCTCTTCGGATTGGTCTTACTACAGAGTGACACAGGAAGCCCGACATTCGTTCTCTCTGGATTGGTCTTACCAGAGAGTGAAGAGGAAGTCCGACAATCGTTCTTTCCTGGATTGGTCTTACCCGAGAGTGACACAAGGAGCCCGACAATCGTTCTCTCTGGATTGGTCTTACCCGAGAGTGACACAGGAAGCCCGACATTCGTTCTCTCCGGATCGGTCTTACCACAGAGTGACACAGGAAGTCCGACAATCATTCTTTCTGGATTGGTCTTACCCGAGAGTGACACAAGAAGCCCGACAATCGTTCTTTCTGGATTGGTCTTACCAGAGAGTGACACAGGAAGCCCAACAATCGTTCTCTCTGGATTGGTCTTACCAGAGAGTGACACAGGAAGTCCGACAATCGTTCTTTCTGGATTGGTCTTACCCGTGAGTGGCACAAGTAGCCCGACAATCGTTCTCTCTAGAAAATGTCTTACCAGAGAGTGACACAGGAAGTCCGACAATCGTTCTTTCTGGATTGGTCTTACCAGAGAGTGACACAGGAAGCCCGACAATCGTTCTCTCTGGATTGGTCTTACCAGAGAGTGACACAGGAAGTCCGACAATCGTTCTTTCTGGATTGGTCTTACCCGTGAGTGGCACAAGTAGCCCGACAATCGTTCTCTCTAGAAAATGTCTTACCAGAGAGTGACACAGGAAGTCCGACAATCGTTCTTTCTGGATTGGTCTTACCCGAGAGTGACACAAGAAGCCCAACAATCGTTCTCTCTGGATTGGTCTTACCAGAGAGTGACACAGGAAGTCCGACATTCGTTCTCTCTGGATTGGTCTTACCCGAGAGTGACACAAGAAGCCCAACAATCGTTCTTTCTGGATTGGTCTTACCAGAGAGTGACACAGGAAGTCCGACATTCGTTCTCTCTGGATTGGTCTTACCAGAGAGTGACACAGGAAGTCCGACATTCGTTCTCTCTGGATTGGTCTTACCAGAGAGTGACACAGGAAGTCCGACATTCGTTCTCTCTGGATTGGTCTTACCAGAGAGTGACACAAGAAGCCCAACAATCGTTCTTTCTGGATTGGTCTTACCCGAGAGTGACACAGGAAGCCCAACAATCGTTCTTTCTGTATTGGTCTTACCAGAGAGTGACACAGGAAGTCCGACATTCGTTCTCTCTGGATTGGTTTTACCAGAGAGTGACACAGGAAGTCCGACATTCGTTCTCTCTGGATTGGTCTTACCAGAGAGTGACACAGGAAGTCCGACATTCGTTCTCTCTGGATTGGTCTTACCAGAGAGTGACACAGGAAGTCCGACATTCGTTCTTTCTGGATTGGTCTTACTCGAGAGTGACACAAGAAGCCCAACAATCGTTCTTTCTGGATTGGTCTTACCCGTGAGTGACACAGGAAGTCTGATAATCGTTCTTTCTGGATTGGTCTTACACGAAAGTGACACAGGAAGCCCGACATTCGTTCTCTCTGGATTGGTCTTACCCGAGAGTGAGACAAGAAGCCCGACATTCGTTCTCTCTGGATTGGTCTTACCAGAGAGTGACACAGGAAGCCCGACAATCGTTCTCTTTGGATTGGTCTTACCACAGAGTGACACAGGAAGCCCGACATTCGTTCTCTCTGGATTGGTCTTGCCAGAGAGTGAAGAGGAAGTCCGACAATCGTTCTTTCTGGATTGGTCTTACCCGAGAGTGACACAAGAAGTCCGACAATCGTTCTCTCTGGATTGGTCTTACCCGAGAGTGACACAGGAAGTCCGATAATCCTTCTTTCTGGATTGGTCTTACCCGAGAGTGACACAAGAAGCCCGACATTCGTTCTCTCTGGATTGGTCTTACACGAAAGTGACACAGGAAGCCCGACATTCGTTCTCTCTGGATTGGTCTTACCCGAGAGTGAGACAAGAAGCCCGACATTCGTTCTCTCTGGATTGGTCTTACCAGAGAGTGACACAGGAAGCCCGACAATCGTTCTCTTTGGATTGGTCTTACCACAGAGTGACACAGGAAGCCCGACATTCGTTCTCTCTGGATTGGTCTTACCAGAGAGTGAAGAGGAAGTCCGACAATCGTTCTTTCTGGATTGGTCTTACCCAAGAGTGACACAAGAAGCCCGACAATCGTTCTCTCTGAATTGGTCTTACCCGAGAGTGACACAAGAAGCCCGAGATTCGTTCTCTCTGGATTGGTCTTACCAGAGAGTGAAGAGGAAGTCCGACAATCGTTCTTTCTGGATTGGTCTTACCCGAGAGTGACACAAGAAGCCCGACAATCGTTCTCTCTGGATTGGTCTTACCCGAGAGTGACACAAGAAGCCCGACATTCGTTCTCTCTGGATTGGTCTTACCAGAGAGTGACACAGGAAGTCCGACAATCGTTTTTTCTGGATTGGTCTTACCACAGAGTGACACAGGAAGTCCAACAATCGTTCTCTCTGGATTGGTCTTACCAGAGAGTGACACAGGAAGTCCGACATTCGTTCTCTCTGGATTGGTCTTAACACAGAGTGACACAGGAAGTCCGACATTCGTTCTCTCTGGATTGGTCTTACCACAGAGTGACACAGGAAGTCCGATAATCGTTCTCTCTGGATTGGTCTTACCAGAGAGTGACACAAGAAGCCCGACATTCGTTCTCTCTGGATTGGTCTTACCAGAGAGTGACACAGGAAGTCCGACAATCGTTCTTTCTGGATTGGTCTTACCACAGAGTGACACAGGAAGTCCGACATTCGTTCTCTCTGGATTGGTCTTACCACAGAGTGACACAGGAAGTCCGACATTCGTTCTCTCTGGATTGGTCTTACCACAGAGTGACACAGGAAGTCCGAGATTCGTTCTCTCTGGATTGGTCTTACCAGAGAGTGACACAGGAAGTCCGACATTCGTTCTCTCTGGATTGGTCTTACCACAGAGTGACACAGGAAGTCCGAGATTCGTTCTCTCTGGATTGGTCTTACCAGAGAGTGACACAGGAAGTCCGACATTCGTTCTCTCTGGATTGGTCTTACCAGAGAGTGACACAGGAAATCCGATAATCGTTCTTTCTGGATTGGTCTTACCCGAGAGTGACACAAGAAGTCCGACATTCGTGCTTTCTGGGTTGGTCTTACAACAGAGTGACACAGGAAGTCCGACATTCGTTCTCTCTGGGTTGGTCTTACCAGAGAGTGACACAGGAAATCCGATAATCGTTCTTTCTGGATTGGTCTTAACCGAAAGTGACACAAGAAGCCCGACAATCGTTCTCTCTGGATTAGTCTTACAAGAGAGTGACACAGGAAGCCCGACATTCGTTCTCTCTGGATTGGTCTTACCACAGAGTGACACAGGAAGCGCGACATTCATTCTCTCTGGATTGGTCTTACCCGAGAGTGACACAGGAAGTCCGACATTCGTTCTCTCTGGATTGGTCTTACCAGAGAGTGACACAGGAAGCCCGACATTCGTTCTTTCTAGATTGGTCTTACCCGAGAGTGACACAGGAAGTCTGACATTCGTTCTCTCTGGATTGGTCTTACCAGAGAGTGACACAGGAAGCCGGACATTCGTTCTCTCTGGATTGGTATTACCCGAGAGTGACACAAGAAGCGCGACATTCGTTCTCTCTGGATTGGTCTTACCCGAGAGTGACACAAGAAGTCCGACAATCGTTCTCTCTGGATTAGTCTTACCCGAGAGTGACACAGGAAGTCCGACATTCGTTCTCTCTGGATTGGTCTTACCAGAGAGTGACACAGGAAGCCCGACACTCATTCTCTCTGGATTGGTCTTACCCGAGAGTGACACAGGAAGCGCGACATTCGTTCTTTCTGGATTAGTCTTACCACAGAGTGACACAAGAAGCCCGACAATCGTTCTCTCTGGATTAGTCTTACCCGAGAGTGACACAGGAAGTCCGACATTCGTTCTCTCTGGATTGGTCTTACCCAAGAGTGACACAAGAGGCCCGACAATCGTTCTCTCTGGATAGGTCTTACCCGAGAGTGACACAGGAATTCCGACATTCGTTCTCTCTGGATTGGTCTTACCCGAGAGTGACACAGGAAGCGCGACATTCGTTCTTTCTGGATTGGTCTTACCCGAGAGTGACACAAGGGGCCCAACAATCGTTCTCTCTGGATTGGTCTTACCCGAGAGTGACACAGGAAGTCCGACATTCGTTCGCTCTGGATTGGTCTTACCAGAGAGTGACACAGGAAGCCCGACAATCGTTCTTTCCGGATTGGTCTTACCAGAGAGTGACACAGGAAGCCGGACATTCGTTCTCTCTGGATTGGTATTACCCGAGAGTGACACAAGAAGCGCGACATTCGTTCTCTCTGGATTGGTCTTACCCGAGAGTGACACAAGAAGCCCGACAATCGTTCTCTCTGGATTAGTCTTACCCGAGAGTGACACAGGAAGTCCGACATTCGTTCTCTCTGGATTGGTCTTACCAGAGAGTGACACAGGAAGCCCGACAATCATTCTCTCTGGATTAGTCTTACCCGAGAGTGACACAGGAAGTCCGACATTCGTTCTCTCTGGATTGGTCTTACCCGAGAGTGACACAAGAAGCCCGACAATCGTTCTCTCTGGATTAGTCTTACCCGAGAGTGACACAGGAAGTCCGCCATTCGTTCTCTCTGGATTGGTTTAACCCAAGAGTGACACAAGAGGCCCGACAATCGTTCTCTCTGGATAGGTCTTACCCGAGAGTGACACAGGAAGTCCGACATTCGTTCTCTCTGGATTGGTCTTACCCGAGAGTGACAAAGGAAGCACGACATTCGTTCTTTCTGGATTGGTCTTACCCGAGAGTGACACAAGGGGCCCAACAATCGTTCTCTCTGGATTGGTCTTACCCGAGAGTGACACAGGAAGTCCGACATTCGTTCGCTCTGGATTGGTCTTACCAGAGAGTGACACAGGAAGCCCGACAATCGTTCTTTCCGGATTGGTCTTACCAGAGAGTGACACAGGAAGCTCGACAATCGTTCTTTCTGGATTGGTCTTACCAGAGAGTGACACAGGAAGCCCGACAATCGTTCTCTCTGGATTGGTCTTACCAGAGAGTGACATAGGAAGTCCGACATTCGTTCTCTCTGGATTGGTCTTACCCGAGAGTGACACAGGAAGTCCGACAATCGTTCTCTCTGGATTGGTCTTACCCGAGAGCGACACAAGAAGCCCGACATTCGTTCTCTCTGGATTGGTCTTAAAAGAGAGTGACACAGGAAGTCCGACATTCGTTCTCCCTGGATTGGTCTTACCACAGAGTGACACAGGAAGCCCGACAATCGTTCTCTCTGGATTGGTCTTACCACAGAGTGACACAGGAAGCCCGACAATCGTTCTCTCTGGATTGGTCTTATCACATAGTGACACAGGAAGCTCGACAATCGTTCTCTCTGGATTGGTCTTACCACAGAGTGACACAGGAAGCCCGACAATCGTTCTCTCTGGATTGGTCTTACCACAGAGTGACACAGGAAGCCCGACAATCGTTCTCTCTGGATTAGTCTTACCCGAGAGTGACACAGGAAGTCCGCCATTCGTTCTCTCTGGATTGGTCTCACCCAAGAGTGACACAAGAGGCCCGACAATCGTTCTCTCTGGATAGGTCTTACCCGAGAGTGACACAGGAAGTCCGATATTCGTTCTCTCTGGATTGGTCTTACCCGAGAGTGACACAGGAAGCGCGACATTCGTTCTTTCTGGATTGGTCTTACCCGAGAGTGACACAAGGGGCCCAACAATCGTTCTCTCTGGATTGGTCTTACCCGAGAGTGACACAGGAAGTCCGACATTCGTTCGCTCTGGATTGGTCTTACCAGAGAGTGACACAGGAAGCCCGACAATCGTTCTTTCCGGATTGGTCTTACCAGAGAGTGACACAGGAAGCTCGACAATCGTTCTTTCTGGATTGGTCTTACCAGAGAGTGACACAGGAAGCCCGACAATCGTTCTCTCTGGATTGGTCTTACCAGAGAGTGACACAGGAAGTCCGACATTCGTTCTCTCTGGATTGGTCTTACCCGAGAGTGACACAGGAAGTCCGACAATCGTTCTCTCTGGATTGGTCTTACCACAGAGTGACACAGGAAGCCCGACAATCGTTCTCTCTGGATTGGTCTTACCCGAGAGCGACACAAGAAGCCCGACATTCGTTCTCTCTGGATTGGTCTTAAAAGAGAGTGACACAGGAAGTCCGACATTCGTTCTCCCTGGATTGGTCTTACCACAGAGTGACACAGGAAGCCCGACAATCGTTCTCTCTGGATTGGTCTTACCACAGAGTGACACAGGAAGCCCGACAATCGTTCTCTCTGGATTGGTCTTATCACATAGTGACACAGGAAGCTCGACAATCGTTCTCTCTGGATTGGTCTTACCACAGAGTGACACAGGAAGCCCGACAATCGTTCTCTCTGGATTGGTCTAACCACAGAGTGACACAGGAAGCCCGACAATCGTTCTCTCTGGATTGGTCTTACCCGAGAGCGACACAAGAAGCCCGACAATCGTTCTCTCTGGATTGGTCTTACCCGAGAGCGACACAAGAAGCCCGACAATCGTTCTTTCTGGATTGGTCTTACCCGAGAGCGACACAAGAAGCCCGACAATCGTTCTCTCTGGATTGGTCTTACCAGAGAGTGACACAGGAAGCCCGACATTCGTTCTCTGGATTGGTCTTACCACAGCGTGACACAGGAAGCCCAACAATCGTTCTCTCTGAAATGCTCTTACCACAGAGTGACACAGGAAGCCCGACAATCGTTACTTCTGGGTTGATCTTACCACAGAGTGACACAGGAAGTCCGACATTCGTTCTCCCTGGATTGGTCTTACCACAGAGTGACACAGGAAGTCCGACATTCGTTCTCTCTGGATTGGTCTTACCCGAGAGTGACACAGGAAGTCCGACAATCGTTCTCTCTGGATTGGTCTTACCCGAGAGCGACACAAGAAGCCCGACATTCGTTCTCTCTGGATTGGTCTTAAAAGAGAGTGACACAGGAAGTCCGACATTCGTTCTCCCTGGATTGGTCTTACCACAGAGTGACACAGGAAGCCCGACAATCGTTCTCTCTGGATTGGTCTTACCACAGAGTGACACAGGAAGCCCGACAATCGTTCTCTCTGGATTAGTCTTACCCGAGAGTGACACAGGAAGTCCGACATTCGTTCTCTCTGGATTGGTCTTACCCAAGAGTGACACAAGAGGCCCGACAATCGTTCTCTCTGGATAGGTCTTACCCGAGAGTGACACAGGAATTCCGACATTCGTTCTCTCTGGATTGGTCTTACCCGAGAGTGACACAGGAAGCGCGACATTCGTTCTTTCTGGATTGGTCTTACCCGAGAGTGACACAAGGGGCCCAACAATCGTTCTCTCTGGATTGGTCTTACCCGAGAGTGACACAGGAAGTCCGACATTCGTTCGCTCTGGATTGGTCTTACCAGAGAGTGACACAGGAAGCCCGACAATCGTTCTTTCCGGATTGGTCTTACCAGAGAGTGACACAGGAAGCCCGACAATCGTTCTCTCTGGATTGGTCTTACCAGAGAGTGACATAGGAAGTCCGACATTCGTTCTCTCTGGATTGGTCTTACCCGAGAGTGACACAGGAAGTCCGACAATCGTTCTCTCTGGATTGGTCTTACCCGAGAGCGACACAAGAAGCCCGACATTCGTTCTCTCTGGATTGGTCTTAAAAGAGAGTGACACAGGAAGTCCGACATTCGTTCTCCCTGGATTGGTCTTACCACAGAGTGACACAGGAAGCCCGACAATCGTTCTCTCTGGATTGGTCTTACCACAGAGTGACACAGGAAGCCCGACAATCGTTCTCTCTGGATTGGTCTTATCACATAGTGACACAGGAAGCTCGACAATCGTTCTCTCTGGATTGGTCTTACCACAGAGTGACACAGGAAGCCCGACAATCGTTCTCTCTGGATTGGTCTTACCACAGAGTGACACAAGAGGCCCGACAATCGTTCTCTCTGGATAGGTCTTACCCGAGAGTGACACAGGAATTCCGACATTCGTTCTCTCTGGATTGGTCTTACCCGAGAGTGACACAGGAAGCGCGACATTCGTTCTTTCTGGATTGGTCTTACCCGAGAGTGACACAAGGGGCCCAACAATCGTTCTCTCTGGATTGGTCTTACCCGAGAGTGACACAGGAAGTCCGACATTCGTTCGCTCTGGATTGGTCTTACCAGAGAGTGACACAGGAAGCCCGACAATCGTTCTTTCCGGATTGGTCTTACCAGAGAGTGACACAGGAAGCCCGACAATCGTTCTCTCTGGATTGGTCTTACCAGAGAGTGACATAGGAAGTCCGACATTCGTTCTCTCTGGATTGGTCTTACCCGAGAGTGACACAGGAAGTCCGACAATCGTTCTCTCTGGATTGGTCTTACCCGAGAGCGACACAAGAAGCCCGACAATCGTTCTCCCTGGATTGGTCTTACCACAGAGTGACACAGGAAGTCCGACATTCGTTCTCTCTGGATTGGTCTTACCAGAGAGTGACATAGGAAGCCCGAAATTCGTTCTCTGGATTGGTCTTACCACAGAGTGACACAGGAAGCCCGACAATCGTTCTTTCCGGATTGGTCTTACCACAGAGTGACACAGGAAGTCCGACATTCGTTCTTTCTGGATTAGTCTTACCACAGAGTGACACAGGAAGCCCGACAATCGTTCTCTCTGGATTGGTCTTACCACAGAGTGACACAGGAAGCCCGACAATCGTTCTCTCTGGATTAGTCTTACCCGAGAGTGACACAGGAAGTCCGACATTCGTTCTCTCTGGATTGGTCTTACCCAAGAGTGACACAAGAGGCCCGACAATCGTTCTCTCTGGATAGGTCTTACCCGAGAGTGACACAGGAATTCCGACATTCGTTCTCTCTGGATTGGTCTTACCCGAGAGTGACACAGGAAGCGCGACATTCGTTCTTTCTGGATTGGTCTTACCCGAGAGTGACACAAGGGGCCCAACAATCGTTCTCTCTGGATTGGTCTTACCCGAGAGTGACACAGGAAGTCCGACATTCGTTCGCTCTGGATTGGTCTTACCAGAGAGTGACACAGGAAGCCCGACAATCGTTCTTTCCGGATTGGTCTTACCAGAGAGTGACACAGGAAGCCCGACAATCGTTCTCTCTGGATTGGTCTTACCAGAGAGTGACATAGGAAGTCCGACATTCGTTCTCTCTGGATTGGTCTTACCCGAGAGTGACACAGGAAGTCCGACAATCGTTCTCTCTGGATTGGTCTTACCCGAGAGCGACACAAGAAGCCCGACATTCGTTCTCTCTGGATTGGTCTTAAAAGAGAGTGACACAGGAAGTCCGACATTCGTTCTCCCTGGATTGGTCTTACCACAGAGTGACACAGGAAGCCCGACAATCGTTCTCTCTGGATTGGTCTTACCACAGAGTGACACAGGAAGCCCGACAATCGTTCTCTCTGGATTGGTCTTATCACATAGTGACACAGGAAGCTCGACAATCGTTCTCTCTGGATTGGTCTTACCACAGAGTGACACAGGAAGCCCGACAATCGTTCTCTCTGGATTGGTCTTACCACAGAGTGACACAGGAAGCCCGACAATCGTTCTCTCTGGATTAGTCTTACCCGAGAGTGACACAGGAAGTCCGCCATTCGTTCTCTCTGGATTGGTCTCACCCAAGAGTGACACAAGAGGCCCGACAATCGTTCTCTCTGGATAGGTCTTACCCGAGAGTGACACAGGAAGTCCGACATTCGTTCTCTCTGGATTGGTCTTACCCGAGAGTGACACAGGAAGCGCGACATTCGTTCTTTCTGGATTGGTCTTACCCGAGAGTGACACAAGGGGCCCAACAATCGTTCTCTCTGGATTGGTCTTACCCGAGAGTGACACAGGAAGTCCGACATTCGTTCGCTCTGGATTGGTCTTACCAGAGAGTGACACAGGAAGCCCGACAATCGTTCTTTCCGGATTGGTCTTACCAGAGAGTGACACAGGAAGCTCGACAATCGTTCTTTCTGGATTGGTCTTACCAGAGAGTGAGACAGGAAGCCCGACAATCGTTCTCTCTGGATTGGTCTTACCAGAGAGTGACACAGGAAGTCCGACATTCGTTCTCTCTGGATTGGTCTTACCCGAGAGTGACACAGGAAGTCCGACAATCGTTCTCTCTGGATTGGTCTTACCACAGAGTGACACAGGAAGCCCGACAATCGTTCTCTCTGGATTAGTCTTACCCGAGAGCGACACAAGAAGCCCGACATTCGTTCTCTCTGGATTGGTCTTAAAAGAGAGTGACACAGGAAGTCCGACATTCGTTCTCCCTGGATTGGTCTTACCACAGAGTGACACAGGAAGCCCGACAATCGTTCTCTCTGGATTGGTCTTACCACAGAGTGACACAGGAAGCCCGACAATCGTTCTCTCTGGATTGGTCTTATCACATAGTGACACAGGAAGCTCGACAATCGTTCTCTCTGGATTGGTCTTACCACAGAGTGACACAGGAAGCCCGACAATCGTTCTCTCTGGATTGGTCTTACCACAGAGTGACACAGGAAGCCCGACAATCGTTCTCTCTGGATTGGTCTTACCCGAGAGCGACACAAGAAGCCCGACAATCGTTCTCTCTGGATTGGTCTTACCCGAGAGCGACACAAGAAGCCCGACAATCGTTCTTTCTGGATTGGTCTTACCCGAGAGCGACACAAGAAGCCCGACAATCGTTATCTCTGGATTGGTCTTACCAGAGAGTGACACAGGAAGCCCGACATTCGTTCTCTGGATTGGTCTTACCACAGCGTGACACAGGAAGCCCAACAATCGTTCTCTCTGAAATGGTCTTACCACAGGGTGACACAGGAAGCCCGACAATCGTTACTTCTGGGTTGATCTTACCACAGAGTGACACAGGAAGTCCGACATTCGTTCTCCCTGGATTGGTCTTACCACAGAGTGACACAGGAAGTCCGACATTCGTTCTCTCTGGATTGGTCTTACCAGAGAGTGACATAGGAAGCCCGAAATTCGTTCTCTGGATTGGTCTTACCACAGAGTGACACAGGAAGCCCGACAATCGTTCTTTCCGGATTGGTCTTACCACAGAGTGACACAGGAAGTCCGACATTCGTTCTTTCTGGATTAGTCTTACCACAGAGTGACACAGGAAGCCCGACAATCGTTCTCTCTGGATTGGTCTTACCACAGAGTGACACAGGAAGCCCGACAATCGTTCTCTCTGGATTAGTCTTACCCGAGAGTGACACAGGAAGTCCGACATTCGTTCTCTCTGGATTGGTCTTACCCAAGAGTGACACAAGAGGCCCGACAATCGTTCTCTCTGGATAGGTCTTACCCGAGAGTGACACAGGAATTCCGACATTCGTTCTCTCTGGATTGGTCTTACCCGAGAGTGACACAGGAAGCGCGACATTCGTTCTTTCTGGATTGGTCTTACCCGAGAGTGACACAAGGGGCCCAACAATCGTTCTCTCTGGATTGGTCTTACCCGAGAGTGACACAGGGAGTCCGACATTCGTTCTCTCTGGATTGGTCTTACCAGAGAGTGACACAGGAAGCTCGACAATCGTTCTCTCTGGATTAGTCTTACCCGAGAGTGACACAGGAAGTCCGACATTCGTTCTCTCTGGATTGGTCTTACCAGAGAGTGACACAGGAAGCCCGACAATCATTCTCTCTGGATTAGTCTTACCCGAGAGTGACACAGGAAGTCCGACATTCGTTCTCTCTGGATTGGTCTTACCAGAGAGTGACATAGGAAGCCCGAAATTCGTTCTCTGGATTGGTCTTACCACAGAGTGACACAGGAAGCCCGACAATCGTTCTTTCCGGATTGGTCTTACCACAGAGTGACACAGGAAGTCCGACATTCGTTCTTTCTGGATTAGTCTTACCACAGAGTGACACAGGAAGTCCGACATTCGTTCTCTCTGGATTGGTCTTACCACAGAGTGACACAGGAAGTCCGACATTCGTTCTCTCTGGATTGGTCTTACCACAGAGTGACACAGGAAGTCCGAGATTCGTTCTCTCTGGATTGGTCTTACCAGAGAGTGACACAGGAAGTCCGACATTCGTTCTCTCTGGATTGGTCTTACCACAGAGTGACACAGGAAGTCCGAGATTCGTTCTCTCTGGATTGGTCTTACCAGAGAGTGACACAGGAAGTCCGACATTCGTTCTCTCTGGATTGGTCTTACCAGAGAGTGACACAGGAAATCCGATAATCGTTCTTTCTGGATTGGTCTTACCCGAGAGTGACACAAGAAGTCCGACATGCGTTCTCTCTGGGTTGGTCTTACAACAGAGTGACACAGGAAGTCCGACATTCGTTCTCTCTGGGTTGGTCTTACCAGAGAGTGACACAGGAAATCCGATAATCGTTCTTTCTGGATTGGTCTTAACCGAAAGTGACACAAGAAGCCCGACAATCGTTCTCTCTGGATTAGTCTTACAAGAGAGTGACACAGGAAGCCCGACATTCGTTCTCTCTGGATTGGTCTTACCACAGAGTGACACAGGAAGCGCGACATTCATTCTCTCTGGATTGGTCTTACCCGAGAGTGACACAGGAAGTCCGACATTCGTTCTCTCTGGATTGGTCTTACCAGAGAGTGACACAGGAAGCCCGACATTCGTTGTTTCTAGATTGGTCTTACCCGAGAGTGACACAGGAAGTCTGACATTCGTTCTCTCTGGATTGGTCTTACCAGAGAGTGACACAGGAAGCCGGACATTCGTTCTCTCTGGATTGGTATTACCCGAGAGTGACACAAGAAGCGCGACATTCGTTCTCTCTGGATTGGTCTTACCCGAGAGTGACACAAGAAGTCCGACAATCGTTCTCTCTGGATTAGTCTTACCCGAGAGTGACACAGGAAGTCCGACATTCGTTCTCTCTGGATTGGTCTTACCAGAGAGTGACACAGGAAGCCCGACACTCATTCTCTCTGGATTGGTCTTACCCGAGAGTGACACAGGAAGCGCGACATTCGTTCTTTCTGGATTAGTCTTACCACAGAGTGACACAAGAAGCCCGACAATCGTTCTCTCTGGATTAGTCTTACCCGAGAGTGACACAGGAAGTCCGACATTCGTTCTCTCTGGATTGGTCTTACCCAAGAGTGACACAAGAGGCCCGACAATCGTTCTCTCTGGATAGGTCTTACCCGAGAGTGACACAGGAATTCCGACATTCGTTCTCTCTGGATTGGTCTTACCCGAGAGTGACACAGGAAGCGCGACATTCGTTCTTTCTGGATTGGTCTTACCCGAGAGTGACACAAGGGGCCCAACAATCGTTCTCTCTGGATTGGTCTTACCCGAGAGTGACACAGGAAGTCCGACATTCGTTCGCTCTGGATTGGTCTTACCAGAGAGTGACACAGGAAGCCCGACAATCGTTCTTTCCGGATTGGTCTTACCAGAGAGTGACACAGGAAGCCGGACATTCGTTCTCTCTGGATTGGTATTACCCGAGAGTGACACAAGAAGCGCGACATTCGTTCTCTCTGGATTGGTCTTACCCGAGAGTGACACAAGAAGCCCGACAATCGTTCTCTCTGGATTAGTCTTACCCGAGAGTGACACAGGAAGTCCGACATTCGTTCTCTCTGGATTGGTCTTACCAGAGAGTGACACAGGAAGCCCGACAATCATTCTCTCTGGATTAGTCTTACCCGAGAGTGACACAGGAAGCCGGACATTCGTTCTCTCTGGATTGGTCTTACCAGAGAGTGACACAGGAAGCCCGACAATCATTCTCTCTGGATTGGTCTTACCAGAGAGTGACACAGGAAGCCGGACATTCGTTCTCTCTGGATTGGTATTACCCGAGAGTGACACAAGAAGCGCGACAATCGTTCTCTCTGGATTGGTCTTACCCGAGAGTGACACAAGAAGCCCGACAATCGTTCTCTCTGGATTAGTCTTACCCGAGAGTGACACAGGAAGTCCGACATTCGTTCTCTCTGGATTGGTCTTACCAGAGAGTGACACAGGAAGCCCGACAATCATTCTCTCTGGATTAGTCTTACCCGAGAGTGACACAGGAAGTCCGACATTCGTTCTCTCTGGATTGGTCTTACCCGAGAGTGACACAAGAAGCCCGACAATCGTTCTCTCTGGATTAGTCTTACCCGAGAGTGACACAGGAAGTCCGCCATTCGTTCTCTCTGGATTGGTCTAACCCAAGAGTGACACAAGAGGCCCGACAATCGTTCTCTCTGGATAGGTCTTACCCGAGAGTGACACAGGAAGTCCGACATTCGTTCTCTCTGGATTGGTCTTACCCGAGAGTGACAAAGGAAGCACGACATTCGTTCTTTCTGGATTGGTCTTACCCGAGAGTGACACAAGGGGCCCAACAATCGTTCTCTCTGGATTGGTCTTACCCGAGAGTGACACAGGAAGTCCGACATTCGTTCGCTCTGGATTGGTCTTACCAGAGAGTGACACAGGAAGCCCGACAATCGTTCTTTCCGGATTGGTCTTACCAGAGAGTGACACAGGAAGCTCGACAATCGTTCTTTCTGGATTGGTCTTACCAGAGAGTGACACAGGAAGCCCGACAATCGTTCTCTCTGGATTGGTCTTACCAGAGAGTGACATAGGAAGTCCGACATTCGTTCTCTCTGGATTGGTCTTACCCGAGAGTGACACAGGAAGTCCGACAATCGTTCTCTCTGGATTGGTCTTACCCGAGAGCGACACAAGAAGCCCGACATTCGTTCTCTCTGGATTGGTCTTAAAAGAGAGTGACACAGGAAGTCCGACATTCGTTCTCCCTGGATTGGTCTTACCACAGAGTGACACAGGAAGCCCGACAATCGTTCTCTCTGGATTGGTCTTACCACAGAGTGACACAGGAAGCCCGACAATCGTTCTCTCTGGATTGGTCTTATCACATAGTGACACAGGAAGCTCGACAATCGTTCTCTCTGGATTGGTCTTACCACAGAGTGACACAGGAAGCCCGACAATCGTTCTCTCTGGATTGGTCTTACCACAGAGTGACACAGGAAGCCCGACAATCGTTCTCTCTGGATTAGTCTTACCCGAGAGTGACACAGGAAGTCCGCCATTCGTTCTCTCTGGATTGGTCTCACCCAAGAGTGACACAAGAGGCCCGACAATCGTTCTCTCTGGATAGGTCTTACCCGAGAGTGACACAGGAAGTCCGATATTCGTTCTCTCTGGATTGGTCTTACCCGAGAGTGACACAGGAAGCGCGACATTCGTTCTTTCTGGATTGGTCTTACCCGAGAGTGACACAAGGGGCCCAACAATCGTTCTCTCTGGATTGGTCTTACCCGAGAGTGACACAGGAAGTCCGACATTCGTTCGCTCTGGATTGGTCTTACCAGAGAGTGACACAGGAAGCCCGACAATCGTTCTTTCCGGATTGGTCTTACCAGAGAGTGACACAGGAAGCTCGACAATCGTTCTTTCTGGATTGGTCTTACCAGAGAGTGACACAGGAAGCCCGACAATCGTTCTCTCTGGATTGGTCTTACCAGAGAGTGACACAGGAAGTCCGACATTCGTTCTCTCTGGATTGGTCTTACCCGAGAGTGACACAGGAAGTCCGACAATCGTTCTCTCTGGATTGGTCTTACCACAGAGTGACACAGGAAGCCCGACAATCGTTCTCTCTGGATTAGTCTTACCCGAGAGCGACACAAGAAGCCCGACATTCGTTCTCTCTGGATTGGTCTTAAAAGAGAGTGACACAGGAAGTCCGACATTCGTTCTCCCTGGATTGGTCTTACCACAGAGTGACACAGGAAGCCCGACAATCGTTCTCTCTGGATTGGTCTTACCACAGAGTGACACAGGAAGCCCGACAATCGTTCTCTCTGGATTGGTCTTATCACATAGTGACACAGGAAGCTCGACAATCGTTCTCTCTGGATTGGTCTTACCACAGAGTGACACAGGAAGCCCGACAATCGTTCTCTCTGGATTGGTCTAACCACAGAGTGACACAGGAAGCCCGACAATCGTTCTCTCTGGATTGGTCTTACCCGAGAGCGACACAAGAAGCCCGACAATCGTTCTCTCTGGATTGGTCTTACCCGAGAGCGACACAAGAAGCCCGACAATCGTTCTTTCTGGATTGGTCTTACCCGAGAGCGACACAAGAAGCCCGACAATCGTTCTCTCTGGATTGGTCTTACCAGAGAGTGACACAGGAAGCCCGACATTCGTTCTCTGGATTGGTCTTACCACAGCGTGACACAGGAAGCCCAACAATCGTTCTCTCTGAAATGGTCTTACCACAGAGTGACACAGGAAGCCCGACAATCGTTACTTCTGGGTTGATCTTACCACAGAGTGACACAGGAAGTCCGACATTCGTTCTCCCTGGATTGGTCTTACCACAGAGTGACACAGGAAGTCCGACATTCGTTCTCTCTGGATTGGTCTTACCCGAGAGTGACACAGGAAGTCCGACAATCGTTCTCTCTGGATTGGTCTTACCCGAGAGCGACACAAGAAGCCCGACATTCGTTCTCTCTGGATTGGTCTTAAAAGAGAGTGACACAGGAAGTCCGACATTCGTTCTCCCTGGATTGGTCTTACCACAGAGTGACACAGGAAGCCCGACAATCGTTCTCTCTGGATTGGTCTTACCACAGAGTGACACAGGAAGCCCGACAATCGTTCTCTCTGGATTAGTCTTACCCGAGAGTGACACAGGAAGTCCGACATTCGTTCTCTCTGGATTGGTCTTACCCAAGAGTGACACAAGAGGCCCGACAATCGTTCTCTCTGGATAGGTCTTACCCGAGAGTGACACAGGAATTCCGACATTCGTTCTCTCTGGATTGGTCTTACCCGAGAGTGACACAGGAAGCGCGACATTCGTTCTTTCTGGATTGGTCTTACCCGAGAGTGACACAAGGGGCCCAACAATCGTTCTCTCTGGATTGGTCTTACCCGAGAGTGACACAGGAAGTCCGACATTCGTTCGCTCTGGATTGGTCTTACCAGAGAGTGACACAGGAAGCCCGACAATCGTTCTTTCCGGATTGGTCTTACCAGAGAGTGACACAGGAAGCCCGACAATCGTTCTCTCTGGATTGGTCTTACCAGAGAGTGACATAGGAAGTCCGACATTCGTTCTCTCTGGATTGGTCTTACCCGAGAGTGACACAGGAAGTCCGACAATCGTTCTCTCTGGATTGGTCTTACCCGAGAGCGACACAAGAAGCCCGACATTCGTTCTCTCTGGATTGGTCTTAAAAGAGAGTGACACAGGAAGTCCGACATTCGTTCTCCCTGGATTGGTCTTACCACAGAGTGACACAGGAAGCCCGACAATCGTTCTCTCTGGATTGGTCTTACCACAGAGTGACACAGGAAGCCCGACAATCGTTCTCTCTGGATTGGTCTTATCACATAGTGACACAGGAAGCTCGACAATCGTTCTCTCTGGATTGGTCTTACCACAGAGTGACACAGGAAGCCCGACAATCGTTCTCTCTGGATTGGTCTTACCACAGAGTGACACAGGAAGCCCGACAATCGTTCTCTCTGGATTAGTCTTACCCGAGAGTGACACAGGAAGTCCGCCATTCGTTCTCTCTGGATTGGTCTCACCCAAGAGTGACACAAGAGGCCCGACAATCGTTCTCTCTGGATAGGTCTTACCCGAGAGTGACACAGGAAGTCCGACATTCGTTCTCTCTGGATTGGTCTTACCCGAGAGTGACACAGGAAGTCCGACATTCGTTCGCTCTGGATTGGTCTTACCAGAGAGTGACACAGGAAGCCCGACAATCGTTCTTTCCGGATTGGTCTTACCAGAGAGTGACACAGGAAGCTCGACAATCGTTCTTTCTGGATTGGTCTTACCACAGAGTGACACAGGAAGCCCGACAATCGTTCTCTCTGGATTAGTCTTACCCGAGAGTGACACAGGAAGTCCGACATTCGTTCTCTCTGGATTGGTCTTACCCAAGAGTGACACAAGAGGCCCGACAATCGTTCTCTCTGGATAGGTCTTACCCGAGAGTGACACAGGAATTCCGACATTCGTTCTCTCTGGATTGGTCTTACCCGAGAGTGACACAGGAAGCGCGACATTCGTTCTTTCTGGATTGGTCTTACCCGAGAGTGACACAAGGGGCCCAACAATCGTTCTCTCTGGATTGGTCTTACCCGAGAGTGACACAGGGAGTCCGACATTCGTTCTCTCTGGATTGGTCTTACCAGAGAGTGACACAGGAAGCTCGACAATCGTTCTCTCTGGATTAGTCTTACCCGAGAGTGACACAGGAAGTCCGACATTCGTTCTCTCTGGATTGGTCTTACCAGAGAGTGACACAGGAAGCCCGACAATCATTCTCTCTGGATTAGTCTTACCCGAGAGTGACACAGGAAGTCCGACATTCGTTCTCTCTGGATTGGTCTTACCAGAGAGTGACATAGGAAGCCCGAAATTCGTTCTCTGGATTGGTCTTACCACAGAGTGACACAGGAAGCCCGACAATCGTTCTTTCCGGATTGGTCTTACCACAGAGTGACACAGGAAGTCCGACATTCGTTCTTTCTGGATTAGTCTTACCACAGAGTGACACAGGAAGTCCGACATTCGTTCTCTCTGGATTGGTCTTACCACAGAGTGACACAGGAAGTCCGACATTCGTTCTCTCTGGATTGGTCTTACCACAGAGTGACACAGGAAGTCCGAGATTCGTTCTCTCTGGATTGGTCTTACCAGAGAGTGACACAGGAAGTCCGACATTCGTTCTCTCTGGATTGGTCTTACCACAGAGTGACACAGGAAGTCCGAGATTCGTTCTCTCTGGATTGGTCTTACCAGAGAGTGACACAGGAAGTCCGACATTCGTTCTCTCTGGATTGGTCTTACCAGAGAGTGACACAGGAAATCCGATAATCGTTCTTTCTGGATTGGTCTTACCCGAGAGTGACACAAGAAGTCCGACATTCGTTCTCTCTGGGTTGGTCTTACAACAGAGTGACACAGGAAGTCCGACATTCGTTCTCTCTGGGTTGGTCTTACCAGAGAGTGACACAGGAAATCCGATAATCGTTCTTTCTGGATTGGTCTTAACCGAAAGTGACACAAGAAGCCCGACAATCGTTCTCTCTGGATTAGTCTTACAAGAGAGTGACACAGGAAGCCCGACATTCGTTCTCTCTGGATTGGTCTTACCACAGAGTGACACAAGAAGCGCGACATTCATTCTCTCTGGATTGGTCTTACCCGAGAGTGACACAGGAAGTCCGACATTCGTTCTCTCTGGATTGGTCTTACCAGAGAGTGACACAGGAAGCCCGACATTCGTTCTTTCTAGATTGGTCTTACCCGAGAGTGACACAGGAAGTCTGACATTCGTTCTCTCTGGATTGGTCTTACCAGAGAGTGACACAGGAAGCCGGACATTCGTTCTCTCTGGATTGGTATTACCCGAGAGTGACACAAGAAGCGCGACATTCGTTCTCTCTGGATTGGTCTTACCCGAGAGTGACACAAGAAGTCCGACAATCGTTCTCTCTGGATTAGTCTTACCCGAGAGTGACACAGGAAGTCCGACATTCGTTCTCTCTGGATTGGTCTTACCAGAGAGTGACACAGGAAGCCCGACACTCATTCTCTCTGGATTGGTCTTACCCGAGAGTGACACAGGAAGCGCGACATTCGTTCTTTCTGGATTAGTCTTACCACAGAGTGACACAAGAAGCCCGACAATCGTTCTCTCTGGATTAGTCTTACCCGAGAGTGACACAGGAAGTCCGACATTCGTTCTCTCTGGATTGGTCTTACCCAAGAGTGACACAAGAGGCCCGACAATCGTTCTCTCTGGATAGGTCTTACCCGAGAGTGACACAGGAATTCCGACATTCGTTCTCTCTGGATTGGTCTTACCCGAGAGTGACACAGGAAGCGCGACATTCGTTCTTTCTGGATTGGTCTTACCCGAGAGTGACACAAGGGGCCCAACAATCGTTCTCTCTGGATTGGTCTTACCCGAGAGTGACACAGGAAGTCCGACATTCGTTCGCTCTGGATTGGTCTTACCAGAGAGTGACACAGGAAGCCCGACAATCGTTCTTTCCGGATTGGTCTTACCAGAGAGTGACACAGGAAGCCGGACATTCGTTCTCTCTGGATTGGTATTACCCGAGAGTGACACAAGAAGCGCGACATTCGTTCTCTCTGGATTGGTCTTACCCGAGAGTGACACAAGAAGCCCGACAATCGTTCTCTCTGGATTAGTCTTACCCGAGAGTGACACAGGAAGTCCGACATTCGTTCTCTCTGGATTGGTCTTACCAGAGAGTGACACAGGAAGCCCGACAATCATTCTCTCTGGATTAGTCTTACCCGAGAGTGACACAGGAAGCCGGACATTCGTTCTCTCTGGATTGGTCTTACCAGAGAGTGACACAGGAAGCCCGACAATCATTCTCTCTGGATTGGTCTTACCAGAGAGTGACACAGGAAGCCGGACATTCGTTCTCTCTGGATTGGTATTACCCGAGAGTGACACAAGAAGCGCGACAATCGTTCTCTCTGGATTGGTCTTACCCGAGAGTGACACAAGAAGCCCGACAATCGTTCTCTCTGGATTAGTCTTACCCGAGAGTGACACAGGAAGTCCGACATTCGTTCTCTCTGGATTGGTCTTACCAGAGAGTGACACAGGAAGCCCGACAATCATTCTCTCTGGATTAGTCTTACCCGAGAGTGACACAGGAAGTCCGACATTCGTTCTCTCTGGGTTGGTCTTACCCGAGAGTGACACAAGAAGCCCGACAATCGTTCTCTCTGGATTAGTCTTACCCGAGAGTGACACAGGAAGTCCGCCATTCGTTCTCTCTGGATTGGTCTAACCCAAGAGTGACACAAGAGGCCCGACAATCGTTCTCTCTGGATAGGTCTTACCCGAGAGTGACACAGGAAGTCCGACATTCGTTCTCTCTGGATTGGTCTTACCCGAGAGTGACAAAGGAAGCACGACATTCGTTCTTTCTGGATTGGTCTTACCCGAGAGTGACACAAGGGGCCCAACAATCGTTCTCTCTGGATTGGTCTTACCCGAGAGTGACACAGGAAGTCCGACATTCGTTCGCTCTGGATTGGTCTTACCAGAGAGTGACACAGGAAGCCCGACAATCGTTCTTTCCGGATTGGTCTTACCAGAGAGTGACACAGGAAGCTCGACAATCGTTCTTTCTGGATTGGTCTTACCAGAGAGTGACACAGGAAGCCCGACAATCGTTCTCTCTGGATTGGTCTTACCAGAGAGTGACATAGGAAGTCCGACATTCGTTCTCTCTGGATTGGTCTTACCCGAGAGTGACACAGGAAGTCCGACAATCGTTCTCTCTGGATTGGTCTTACCCGAGAGCGACACAAGAAGCCCGACATTCGTTCTCTCTGGATTGGTCTTAAAAGAGAGTGACACAGGAAGTCCGACATTCGTTCTCCCTGGATTGGTCTTACCACAGAGTGACACAGGAAGCCCGACAATCGTTCTCTCTGGATTGGTCTTACCACAGAGTGACACAGGAAGCCCGACAATCGTTCTCTCTGGATTGGTCTTATCACATAGTGACACAGGAAGCTCGACAATCGTTCTCTCTGGATTGGTCTTACCACAGAGTGACACAGGAAGCCCGACAATCGTTCTCTCTGGATTGGTCTTACCACAGAGTGACACAGGAAGCCCGACAATCGTTCTCTCTGGATTAGTCTTACCCGAGAGTGACACAGGAAGTCCGCCATTCGTTCTCTCTGGATTGGTCTCACCCAAGAGTGACACAAGAGGCCCGACAATCGTTCTCTCTGGATAGGTCTTACCCGAGAGTGACACAGGAAGTCCGATATTCGTTCTCTCTGGATTGGTCTTACCCGAGAGTGACACAGGAAGCGCGACATTCGTTCTTTCTGGATTGGTCTTACCCGAGAGTGACACAAGGGGCCCAACAATCGTTCTCTCTGGATTGGTCTTACCCGAGAGTGACACAGGAAGTCCGACATTCGTTCGCTCTGGATTGGTCTTACCAGAGAGTGACACAGGAAGCCCGACAATCGTTCTTTCCGGATTGGTCTTACCAGAGAGTGACACAGGAAGCTCGACAATCGTTCTTTCTGGATTGGTCTTACCAGAGAGTGACACAGGAAGCCCGACAATCGTTCTCTCTGGATTGGTCTTACCAGAGAGTGACACAGGAAGTCCGACATTCGTTCTCTCTGGATTGGTCTTACCCGAGAGTGACACAGGAAGTCCGACAATCGTTCTCTCTGGATTGGTCTTACCACAGAGTGACACAGGAAGCCCGACAATCGTTCTCTCTGGATTAGTCTTACCCGAGAGCGACACAAGAAGCCCGACATTCGTTCTCTCTGGATTGGTCTTAAAAGAGAGTGACACAGGAAGTCCGACATTCGTTCTCCCTGGATTGGTCTTACCACAGAGTGACACAGGAAGCCCGACAATCGTTCTCTCTGGATTGGTCTTACCACAGAGTGACACAGGAAGCCCGACAATCGTTCTCTCTGGATTGGTCTTATCACATAGTGACACAGGAAGCTCGACAATCGTTCTCTCTGGATTGGTCTTACCACAGAGTGACACAGGAAGCCCGACAATCGTTCTCTCTGGATTGGTCTAACCACAGAGTGACACAGGAAGCCCGACAATCGTTCTCTCTGGATTGGTCTTACCCGAGAGCGACACAAGAAGCCCGACAATCGTTCTCTCTGGATTGGTCTTACCCGAGAGCGACACAAGAAGCCCGACAATCGTTCTTTCTGGATTGGTCTTACCCGAGAGCGACACAAGAAGCCCGACAATCGTTCTCTCTGGATTGGTCTTACCAGAGAGTGACACAGGAAGCCCGACATTCGTTCTCTGGATTGGTCTTACCACAGCGTGACACAGGAAGCCCAACAATCGTTCTCTCTGAAATGGTCTTACCACAGAGTGACACAGGAAGCCCGACAATCGTTACTTCTGGGTTGATCTTACCACAGAGTGACACAGGAAGTCCGACATTCGTTCTCCCTGGATTGGTCTTACCACAGAGTGACACAGGAAGTCCGACATTCGTTCTCTCTGGATTGGTCTTACCCGAGAGTGACACAGGAAGTCCGACAATCGTTCTCTCTGGATTGGTCTTACCCGAGAGCGACACAAGAAGCCCGACATTCGTTCTCTCTGGATTGGTCTTAAAAGAGAGTGACACAGGAAGTCCGACATTCGTTCTCCCTGGATTGGTCTTACCACAGAGTGACACAGGAAGCCCGACAATCGTTCTCTCTGGATTGGTCTTACCACAGAGTGACACAGGAAGCCCGACAATCGTTCTCTCTGGATTAGTCTTACCCGAGAGTGACACAGGAAGTCCGACATTCGTTCTCTCTGGATTGGTCTTACCCAAGAGTGACACAAGAGGCCCGACAATCGTTCTCTCTGGATAGGTCTTACCCGAGAGTGACACAGGAATTCCGACATTCGTTCTCTCTGGATTGGTCTTACCCGAGAGTGACACAGGAAGCGCGACATTCGTTCTTTCTGGATTGGTCTTACCCGAGAGTGACACAAGGGGCCCAACAATCGTTCTCTCTGGATTGGTCTTACCCGAGAGTGACACAGGAAGTCCGACATTCGTTCGCTCTGGATTGGTCTTACCAGAGAGTGACACAGGAAGCCCGACAATCGTTCTTTCCGGATTGGTCTTACCAGAGAGTGACACAGGAAGCCCGACAATCGTTCTCTCTGGATTGGTCTTACCAGAGAGTGACATAGGAAGTCCGACATTCGTTCTCTCTGGATTGGTCTTACCCGAGAGTGACACAGGAAGTCCGACAATCGTTCTCTCTGGATTGGTCTTACCCGAGAGCGACACAAGAAGCCCGACATTCGTTCTCTCTGGATTGGTCTTAAAAGAGAGTGACACAGGAAGTCCGACATTCGTTCTCCCTGGATTGGTCTTACCACAGAGTGACACAGGAAGCCCGACAATCGTTCTCTCTGGATTGGTCTTACCACAGAGTGACACAGGAAGCCCGACAATCGTTCTCTCTGGATTGGTCTTATCACATAGTGACACAGGAAGCTCGACAATCGTTCTCTCTGGATTGGTCTTACCACAGAGTGACACAGGAAGCCCGACAATCGTTCTCTCTGGATTGGTCTTACCACAGAGTGACACAGGAAGCCCGACAATCGTTCTCTCTGGATTAGTCTTACCCGAGAGTGACACAGGAAGTCCGCCATTCGTTCTCTCTGGATTGGTCTCACCCAAGAGTGACACAAGAGGCCCGACAATCGTTCTCTCTGGATAGGTCTTACCCGAGAGTGACACAGGAAGTCCGACATTCGTTCTCTCTGGATTGGTCTTACCCGAGAGTGACACAGGAAGTCCGACATTCGTTCGCTCTGGATTGGTCTTACCAGAGAGTGACACAGGAAGCCCGACAATCGTTCTTTCCGGATTGGTCTTACCAGAGAGTGACACAGGAAGCTCGACAATCGTTCTTTCTGGATTGGTCTTACCAGAGAGTGACACAGGAAGCCCGACAATCGTTCTCTCTGGATTGGTCTTACCAGAGAGTGACACAGGAAGTCCGACATTCGTTCTCTCTGGATTGGTCTTACCCGAGAGTGACACAGGAAGTCCGACAATCGTTCTCTCTGGATTGGTCTTACCACAGAGTGACACAGGAAGCCCGACAATCGTTCTCTCTGGATTAGTCTTACCCGAGAGCGACACAAGAAGCCCGACATTCGTTCTCTCTGGATTGGTCTTAAAAGAGAGTGACACAGGAAGTCCGACATTCGTTCTCCCTGGATTGGTCTTACCACAGAGTGACACAGGAAGCCCGACAATCGTTCTCTCTGGATTGGTCTTACCACAGAGTGACACAGGAAGCCCGACAATCGTTCTCTCTGGATTGGTCTTATCACATAGTGACACAGGAAGCTCGACAATCGTTCTCTCTGGATTGGTCTTACCACAGAGTGACACAGGAAGCCCGACAATCGTTCTCTCTGGATTGGTCTTACCACAGAGTGACACAGGAAGCCCGACAATCGTTCTCTCTGGATTGGTCTTACCCGAGAGCGACACAAGAAGCCCGACAATCGTTCTCTCTGGATTGGTCTTACCCGAGAGCGACACAAGAAGCCCGACAATCGTTCTTTCTGGATTGGTCTTACCCGAGAGCGACACAAGAAGCCCGACAATCGTTCTCTCTTGATTGGTCTTACCAGAGAGTGACACAGGAAGCCCGACATTCGTTCTCTGGATTGGTCTTACCACAGCGTGACACAGGAAGCCCAACAATCGTTCTCTCTGAAATGGTCTTACCACAGAGTGACACAGGAAGCCCGACAATCGTTACTTCTGGGTTGATCTTACCACAGAGTGACACAGGAAGTCCGACATTCGTTCTCCCTGGATTGGTCTTACCACAGAGTGACACAGGAAGTCCGACATTCGTTCTCTCTGGATTGGTCTTACCAGAGAGTGACATAGGAAGCCCGAAATTCGTTCTCTGGATTGGTCTTACCACAGAGTGACACAGGAAGCCCGACAATCGTTCTTTCCGGATTGGTCTTACCACAGAGTGACACAGGAAGTCCGACATTCGTTCTTTCTGGATTAGTCTTACCACAGAGTGACACAGGAAGCCCGACAATCGTTCTCTCTGGATTGGTCTTACCACAGAGTGACACAGGAAGCCCGACAATCGTTCTCTCTGGATTAGTCTTACCCGAGAGTGACACAGGAAGTCCGACATTCGTTCTCTCTGGATTGGTCTTACCCAAGAGTGACACAAGAGGCCCGACAATCGTTCTCTCTGGATAGGTCTTACCCGAGAGTGACACAGGAATTCCGACATTCGTTCTCTCTGGATTGGTCTTACCCGAGAGTGACACAGGAAGCGCGACATTCGTTCTTTCTGGATTGGTCTTACCCGAGAGTGACACAAGGGGCCCAACAATCGTTCTCTCTGGATTGGTCTTACCCGAGAGTGACACAGGAAGTCCGACATTCGTTCGCTCTGGATTGGTCTTACCAGAGAGTGACACAGGAAGCCCGACAATCGTTCTTTCCGGATTGGTCTTACCAGAGAGTGACACAGGAAGCCCGACAATCGTTCTCTCTGGATTGGTCTTACCAGAGAGTGACATAGGAAGTCCGACATTCGTTCTCTCTGGATTGGTCTTACCCGAGAGTGACACAGGAAGTCCGACAATCGTTCTCTCTGGATTGGTCTTACCCGAGAGCGACACAAGAAGCCCGACATTCGTTCTCTCTGGATTGGTCTTAAAAGAGAGTGACACAGGAAGTCCGACATTCGTTCTCCCTGGATTGGTCTTACCACAGAGTGACACAGGAAGCCCGACAATCGTTCTCTCTGGATTGGTCTTACCACAGAGTGACACAGGAAGCCCGACAATCGTTCTCTCTGGATTGGTCTTATCACATAGTGACACAGGAAGCTCGACAATCGTTCTCTCTGGATTGGTCTTACCACAGAGTGACACAGGAAGCCCGACAATCGTTCTCTCTGGATTGGTCTTACCACAGAGTGACACAGGAAGCCCGACAATCGTTCTCTCTGGATTAGTCTTACCCGAGAGTGACACAGGAAGTCCGCCATTCGTTCTCTCTGGATTGGTCTCACCCAAGAGTGACACAAGAGGCCCGACAATCGTTCTCTCTGGATAGGTCTTACCCGAGAGTGACACAGGAAGTCCGACATTCGTTCTCTCTGGATTGGTCTTACCCGAGAGTGACACAGGAAGCGCGACATTCGTTCTTTCTGGATTGGTCTTACCCGAGAGTGACACAAGGGGCCCAACAATCGTTCTCTCTGGATTGGTCTTACCCGAGAGTGACACAGGAAGTCCGACATTCGTTCGCTCTGGATTGGTCTTACCAGAGAGTGACACAGGAAGCCCGACAATCGTTCTTTCCGGATTGGTCTTACCAGAGAGTGACACAGGAAGCTCGACAATCGTTCTTTCTGGATTGGTCTTACCAGAGAGTGACACAGGAAGCCCGACAATCGTTCTCTCTGGATTGGTCTTACCAGAGAGTGACACAGGAAGTCCGACATTCGTTCTCTCTGGATTGGTCTTACCACAGAGTGACACAGGAAGCCCGACAATCGTTCTCTCTGGATTGGTCTTATCACATAGTGACACAGGAAGCTCGACAATCGTTCTCTCTGGATTGGTCTTACCACAGAGTGACACAGGAAGCCCGACAATCGTTCTCTCTGGATTGGTCTTACCACAGAGTGACACAGGAAGCCCGACAATCGTTCTCTCTGGATTAGTCTTACCCGAGAGCGACACAAGAAGCCCGACATTCGTTCTCTCTGGATTGGTCTTAAAAGAGAGTGACACAGGAAGTCCGACATTCGTTCTCCCTGGATTGGTCTTACCACAGAGTGACACAGGAAGCCCGACAATCGTTCTCTCTGGATTGGTCTTACCACAGAGTGACACAGGAAGCCCGACAATCGTTCTCTCTGGATTGGTCTTATCACATAGTGACACAGGAAGCTCGACAATCGTTCTCTCTGGATTGGTCTTACCACAGAGTGACACAGGAAGCCCGACAATCGTTCTCTCTGGATTGGTCTTACCACAGAGTGACACAGGAAGCCCGACAATCGTTCTCTCTGGATTGGTTTTACCCGAGAGCGACACAAGAAGCCCGACAATCGTTCTCTCTGGATTGGTCTTACCCGAGAGCGACACAAGAAGCCCGACAATCGTTCTTTCTGGATTGGTCTTACCCGAGAGCGACACAAGAAGCCCGACAATCGTTCTCTCTGGATTGGTCTTACCACAGCGTGACACAGGAAGCCCAACAATCGTTCTCTCTGAAATGGTCTTACCACAGAGTGACACAGGAAGCCCGACAATCGTTACTTCTGGGTTGATCTTACCACAGAGTGACACAGGAAGTCCGACATTCGTTCTCCCTGGATTGGTCTTACCACAGAGTGACACAGGAAGTCCGACATTCGTTCTCTCTGGATTGGTCTTACCAGAGAGTGACATAGGAAGCCCGAAATTCGTTCTCTGGATTGGTCTTACCACAGAGTGACACAGGAAGCCCGACAATCGTTCTTTCCGGATTGGTCTTACCACAGAGTGACACAGGAAGTCCGACATTCGTTCTTTCTGGATTAGTCTTACCACAGAGTGACACAGGAAGCCCGACAATCGTTCTCTCTGGATTGGTCTTACCACAGAGTGACACAGGAAGCCCGACAATCGTTCTCTCTGGATTAGTCTTACCCGAGAGTGACACAGGAAGTCCGACATTCGTTCTCTCTGGATTGGTCTTACCCAAGAGTGACACAAGAGGCCCGACAATCGTTCTCTCTGGATAGGTCTTACCCGAGAGTGACACAGGAATTCCGACATTCGTTCTCTCTGGATTGGTCTTACCCGAGAGTGACACAGGAAGCGCGACATTCGTTCTTTCTGGATTGGTCTTACCCGAGAGTGACACAAGGGGCCCAACAATCGTTCTCTCTGGATTGGTCTTACCCGAGAGTGACACAGGAAGTCCGACATTCGTTCTCTCTGGATTGGTCTTACCAGAGAGTGACACAGGAAGCTCGACAATCGTTCTCTCTGGATTAGTCTTACCCGAGAGTGACACAGGAAGTCCGACATTCGTTCTCTCTGGATTGGTCTTACCAGAGAGTGACACAGGAAGCCCGACAATCATTCTCTCTGGATTAGTCTTACCCGAGAGTGACACAGGAAGTCCGACATTCGTTCTCTCTGGATTGGTCTTACCCGAGAGTGACACAAGAAGCCCGACAATCGTTCTCTCTGGATTAGTCTTACCCGAGAGTGACACAGGAAGTCCGCCATTCGTTCTCTCTGGATAGGTCTTACCCGAGAGTGACACAGGAAGTCCGACATTCGTTCTCTCTGGATTGGTCTTACCCGAGAGTGACAAAGGAAGCGCGACATTCGTTCTTTCTGGATTGGTCTTACCCGAGAGTGACACAAGGGGCCCAACAATCGTTCTCTCTGGATTGGTCTTACCCGAGAGTGACACAGGAAGTCCGACATTCGTTCGCTCTGGATTGGTCTTACCAGAGAGTGACACAGGAAGCCCGACAGTCGTTCTTTCCGGATTGGTCTTACCAGAGAGTGACACAGGAAGCTCGACAATCGTTCTTTCTGGATTGGTCTTACCAGAGAGTGACACAGGAAGCCCGACAATCGTTCTCTCTGGATTGGTCTTACCCGAGAGCGACACAAGAAGCCCGACATTCGTTCTCTCTGGATTGGTCTTAAAAGAGAGTGACACAGGAAGTCCGACATTCGTTCTCCCTGGATTGGTCTTACCACAGAGTGACACAGGAAGCCCGACAGTCGTTCTCTCTGGATTGGTCTTACCACAGAGTGACACAGGAAGCCCGACAATCGTTCTCTCTGGATTGGTCTTATCACATAGTGACACAGGAAGCTCGACAATCGTTCTCTCTGGATTGGTCTTACCACAGAGTGACACAGGAAGCCCGAGAATCGTTCTCTCTGGATTGGTCTTACCACAGAGTGACACAGGAAGCCCAACAATCGTTCTCTCTGGATTGGTCTTACCACAGAGTGACACAGGAAGCCCGACAATCGTTCTCTCTGGATTGGTCTTACCCGAGAGCGACACAAGAAGCCCGATAATCGTTCTCTCTGGATTAGTCTTACCCGAGAGTGACACAGGAAGTCCGCCATTCGTTCTCTCTGGATTGGTCTCACCCAAGAGTGACACAAGAGGCCCGACAACCGTTCTCTCTGGATAGGTCTTACCCGAGAGGGACACAGGAAGTCCGACATTCGTTCTCTCTGGATTGGTCTTACCCGAGAGTGACACAGGAAGCGCGACATTCGTTCTTTCTGGATTGGTCTTACCCGAGAGTGACACAAGGGGCCCAACAATCGTTCTCTCTGAATTGGTCTTACCCGAGAGTGACACAGGAAGTCCGACATTCGTTCGCTCTGGATTGGTCTTACCAGAGAGTGACACAGGAAGCCCGACAATCGTTCTCTCTGGATTGGTCTTACCCGAGAGTGACACAGGAAGTCCGACAATCGTTCTCTCTGGATTGGTCTTACCACAGAGTGACACAGGAAGCCCGACAATCGTTCTCTCTGGATTGGTCTTATCACATAGTGACACAGGAAGCTCGACAATCGTTCTCTCTGGATTGGTCTTACCACAGAGTGACACAGGAAGCCCGACAATCGTTCTCTCTGGATTGGTCTTACCACAGAGTGACACAGGAAGCCCGACAATCGTTCTCTCTGGATTAGTCTTACCCGAGAGTGACACAGGAAGTCCGACATTCGTTCTCTCTGGATTGGTCTCACCCAAGAGTGGCACAAGAGGCCCGACAATCGTTCTCTCTGGATAGGTCTTACCCGAGAGTGACACAGGAAGTCCGATATTCGTTCTCTCTGGATTGGTCTTACCCGAGAGTGACACAGGAAGCGCGACATTCGTTCTTTCTGGATTGGTCTTACCCGAGAGTGACACAAGGGGCCCAACAATCGTTCTCTCTGGATTGGTCTTACCCGAGAGTGACACAGGAAGTCCGACATTCGTTCGCTCTGGATTGGTCTTACCAGAGAGTGACACAGGAAGCCCGACAATCGTTCTTTCCGGATTGGTCTTACCAGAGAGTGACACAGGAAGCTCGACAATCGTTCTTTCTGGATTGGTCTTACCAGAGAGTGACACAGGAAGCCCGACAATCGTTCTCTCTGGATTGGTCTTACCAGAGAGTGACACAGGAAGTCCGACATTCGTTCTCTCTGGATTGGTCTTACCCGAGAGTGACACAGGAAGTCCGACAATCGTTCTCTCTGGATTGGTCTTACCACAGAGTGACACAGGAAGCCCGACAATCGTTCTCTCTGGATTAGTCTTACCCGAGAGCGACACAAGAAGCCCGACATTCGTTCTCTCTGGATTGGTCTTAAAAGAGAGTGACACAGGAAGTCCGACATTCGTTCTCCCTGGATTGGTCTTACCACAGAGTGACACAGGAAGCCCGACAATCGTTCTCTCTGGATTGGTCTTACCACAGAGTGACACAGGAAGCCCGACAATCGTTCTCTCTGGATTGGTCTTATCACATAGTGACACAGGAAGCTCGACAATCGTTCTCTCTGGATTGGTCTTACCACAGAGTGACACAGGAAGCCCGACAATCGTTCTCTCTGGATTGGTCTAACCACAGAGTGACACAGGAAGCCCGACAATCGTTCTCTCTGGATTGGTCTTACCCGAGAGCGACACAAGAAGCCCGACAATCGTTCTCTCTGGATTGGTCTTACCCGAGAGCGACACAAGAAGCCCGACAATCGTTCTTTCTGGATTGGTCTTACCCGAGAGCGACACAAGAAGCCCGACAATCGTTCTCTCTGGATTGGTCTTACCAGAGAGTGACACAGGAAGCCCGACATTCGTTCTCTGGATTGGTCTTACCACAGCGTGACACAGGAAGCCCAACAATCGTTCTCTCTGAAATGGTCTTACCACAGAGTGACACAGGAAGCCCGACAATCGTTACTTCTGGGTTGATCTTACCACAGAGTGACACAGGAAGTCCGACATTCGTTCTCCCTGGATTGGTCTTACCACAGAGTGACACAGGAAGTCCGACATTCGTTCTCTCTGGATTGGTCTTACCCGAGAGTGACACAGGAAGTCCGACAATCGTTCTCTCTGGATTGGTCTTACCCGAGAGCGACACAAGAAGCCCGACATTCGTTCTCTCTGGATTGGTCTTAAAAGAGAGTGACACAGGAAGTCCGACATTCGTTCTCCCTGGATTGGTCTTACCACAGAGTGACACAGGAAGCCCGACAATCGTTCTCTCTGGATTGGTCTTACCACAGAGTGACACAGGAAGCCCGACAATCGTTCTCTCTGGATTAGTCTTACCCGAGAGTGACACAGGAAGTCCGACATTCGTTCTCTCTGGATTGGTCTTACCCAAGAGTGACACAAGAGGCCCGACAATCGTTCTCTCTGGATAGGTCTTACCCGAGAGTGACACAGGAATTCCGACATTCGTTCTCTCTGGATTGGTCTTACCCGAGAGTGACACAGGAAGTGCGACATTCGTTCTTTCTGGATTGGTCTTACCCGAGAGTGACACAAGGGGCCCAACAATCGTTCTCTCTGGATTGGTCTTACCCGAGAGTGACACAGGAAGTCCGACATTCGTTCGCTCTGGATTGGTCTTACCAGAGAGTGACACAGGAAGCCCGACAATCGTTCTTTCCGGATTGGTCTTACCAGAGAGTGACACAGGAAGCCCGACAATCGTTCTCTCTGGATTGGTCTTACCAGAGAGTGACATAGGAAGTCCGACATTCGTTCTCTCTGGATTGGTCTTACCCGAGAGTGACACAGGAAGTCCGACAATCGTTCTCTCTGGATTGGTCTTACCCGAGAGCGACACAAGGGGCCCAACAATCGTTCTCTCTGGATTGGTCTTACCCGAGAGTGACACAGGAAGTCCGACATTCGTTCGCTCTGGATTGGTCTTACCAGAGAGTGACACAGGAAGCCCGACAATCGTTCTTTCCGGATTGGTCTTACCAGAGAGTGACACAGGAAGCCCGACAATCGTTCTCTCTGGATTGGTCTTACCAGAGAGTGACACAGGAAGCCCGACAATCGTTCTTTCCGGATTGGTCTTACCCGAGAGTGACACAGGAAGTCCGACATTCGTTCGCTCTGGATTGGTCTTACCAGAGAGTGACACAGGAAGCCCGACAATCGTTCTCTCTGGATTGGTCTTACCAGAGAGTGACACAGGAAGCCCGACAATCGTTCTTTCCGGATTGGTCTTACCCGAGAGTGACACAGGAAGTCCGACATTCGTTCGCTCTGGATTGGTCTTACCAGAGAGTGACACAGGAAGCCCGACAATCGTTCTTTCCGGATTGGTCTTACCAGAGAGTGACACAGGAAGCCCGACAATCGTTCTCTCTGGATTGGTCTTACCAGAGAGTGACATAGGAAGTCCGACATTCGTTCTCTCTGGATTGGTCTTACCCGAGAGTGACACAGGAAGTCCGACAATCGTTCTCTCTGGATTGGTCTTACCCGAGAGCGACACAAGAAGCCCGACATTCGTTCTCTCTGGATTGGTCTTAAAAGAGAGTGACACAGGAAGTCCGACATTCGTTCTCCCTGGATTGGTCTTACCACAGAGTGACACAGGAAGCCCGACAATCGTTCTCTCTGGATTGGTCTTACCACAGAGTGACACAGGAAGCCCGACAATCGTTCTCTCTGGATTGGTCTTATCACATAGTGACACAGGAAGCTCGACAATCGTTCTCTCTGGATTGGTCTTACCACAGAGTGACACAGGAAGCCCGACAATCGTTCTCTCTGGATTGGTCTTACCACAGAGTGACACAGGAAGCCCGACAATCGTTCTCTCTGGATTAGTCTTACCCGAGAGTGACACAGGAAGTCCGCCATTCGTTCTCTCTGGATTGGTCTCACCCAAGAGTGACACAAGAGGCCCGACAATCGTTCTCTCTGGATAGGTCTTACCCGAGAGTGACACAGGAAGTCCGACATTCGTTCTCTCTGGATTGGTCTTACCCGAGAGTGACACAGGAAGTCCGACATTCGTTCGCTCTGGATTGGTCTTACCAGAGAGTGACACAGGAAGCCCGACAATCGTTCTTTCCGGATTGGTCTTACCAGAGAGTGACACAGGAAGCTCGACAATCGTTCTTTCTGGATTGGTCTTACCAGAGAGTGACACAGGAAGCCCGACAATCGTTCTCTCTGGATTGGTCTTACCAGAGAGTGACACAGGAAGTCCGACATTCGTTCTCTCTGGATTGGTCTTACCCGAGAGTGACACAGGAAGTCCGACAATCGTTCTCTCTGGATTGGTCTTACCACAGAGTGACACAGGAAGCCCGACAATCGTTCTCTCTGGATTAGTCTTACCCGAGAGCGACACAAGAAGCCCGACATTCGTTCTCTCTGGATTGGTCTTAAAAGAGAGTGACACAGGAAGTCCGACATTCGTTCTCCCTGGATTGGTCTTACCACAGAGTGACACAGGAAGCCCGACAATCGTTCTCTCTGGATTGGTCTTACCACAGAGTGACACAGGAAGCCCGACAATCGTTCTCTCTGGATTGGTCTTATCACATAGTGACACAGGAAGCTCGACAATCGTTCTCTCTGGATTGGTCTTACCACAGAGTGACACAGGAAGCCCGACAATCGTTCTCTCTGGATTGGTCTTACCACAGAGTGACACAGGAAGCCCGACAATCGTTCTCTCTGGATTGGTCTTACCCGAGAGCGACACAAGAAGCCCGACAATCGTTCTCTCTGGATTGGTCTTACCCGAGAGCGACACAAGAAGCCCGACAATCGTTCTCTCTGGATTGGTCTTACCCGAGAGCGACACAAGAAGCCCGACAATCGTTCTCTCTGGATTGGTCTTACCCGAGAGCGACACAAGAAGCCCGACAATCGTTCTCTCTGGATTGGTCTTACCCGAGAGCGACACAAGAAGCCCGACAATCGTTCTTTCTGGATTGGTCTTACCCGAGAGCGACACAAGAAGCCCGACAATCGTTCTCTCTGGATTGGTCTTACCACAGCGTGACACAGGAAGCCCAACAATCGTTCTCTCTGAAATGGTCTTACCACAGAGTGACACAGGAAACCCGACAATCGTTACTTCTGGGTTGATCTTACCACAGAGTGACACAGGAAGTCCGACATTCGTTCTCCCTGGATTGGTCTTACCACAGAGTGACACAGGAAGTCCGACATTCGTTCTCTCTGGATTGGTCTTACCAGAGAGTGACATAGGAAGCCCGAAATTCGTTCTCTGGATTGGTCTTACCACAGAGTGACACAGGAAGCCCGACAATCGTTCTTTCCGGATTGGTCTTACCACAGAGTGACACAGGAAGTCCGACATTCGTTCTTTCTGGATTAGTCTTACCACAGAGTGACACAGGAAGCCCGACAATCGTTCTCTCTGGATTGGTCTTACCACAGAGTGACACAGGAAGCCCGACAATCGTTCTCTCTGGATTAGTCTTACCCGAGAGTGACACAGGAAGTCCGACATTCGTTCTCTCTGGATTGGTCTTACCCAAGAGTGACACAAGAGGCCCGACAATCGTTCTCTCTGGATAGGTCTTACCCGAGAGTGACACAGGAATTCCGACATTCGTTCTCTCTGGATTGGTCTTACCCGAGAGTGACACAGGAAGCGCGACATTCGTTCTTTCTGGATTGGTCTTACCCGAGAGTGACACAAGGGGCCCAACAATCGTTCTCTCTGGATTGGTCTTACCCGAGAGTGACACAGGAAGTCCGACATTCGTTCTCTCTGGATTGGTCTTACCAGAGAGTGACACAGGAAGCTCGACAATCGTTCTCTCTGGATTAGTCTTACCCGAGAGTGACACAGGAAGTCCGACATTCGTTCTCTCTGGATTGGTCTTACCAGAGAGTGACACAGGAAGCCCGACAATCATTCTCTCTGGATTAGTCTTACCCGAGAGTGACACAGGAAGTCCGACATTCGTTCTCTCTGGATTGGTCTTACCCGAGAGTGACACAAGAAGCCCGACAATCGTTCTCTCTGGATTAGTCTTACCCGAGAGTGACACAGGAAGTCCGCCATTCGTTCTCTCTGGATAGGTCTTACCCGAGAGTGACACAGGAAGTCCGACATTCGTTCTCTCTGGATTGGTCTTACCCGAGAGTGACAAAGGAAGCGCGACATTCGTTCTTTCTGGATTGGTCTTACCCGAGAGTGACACAAGGGGCCCAACAATCGTTCTCTCTGGATTGGTCTTACCCGAGAGTGACACAGGAAGTCCGACATTCGTTCGCTCTGGATTGGTCTTACCAGAGAGTGACACAGGAAGCCCGACAATCGTTCTTTCCGGATTGGTCTTACCAGAGAGTGACACAGGAAGCTCGACAATCGTTCTTTCTGGATTGGTCTTACCAGAGAGTGACACAGGAAGCCCGACAATCGTTCTCTCTGGATTGGTCTTACCCGAGAGCGACACAAGAAGCCCGACATTCGTTCTCTCTGGATTGGTCTTAAAAGAGAGTGACACAGGAAGTCCGACATTCGTTCTCCCTGGATTGGTCTTACCACAGAGTGACACAGGAAGCCCGACAGTCGTTCTCTCTGGATTGGTCTTACCACAGAGTGACACAGGAAGCCCGACAATCGTTCTCTCTGGATTGGTCTTATCACATAGTGACACAGGAAGCTCGACAATCGTTCTCTCTGGATTGGTCTTACCACAGAGTGACACAGGAAGCCCGAGAATCGTTCTCTCTGGATTGGTCTTACCACAGAGTGACACAGGAAGCCCGACAATCGTTCTCTCTGGATTGGTCTTACCACAGAGTGACACAGGAAGCCCGACAATCGTTCTCTCTGGATTGGTCTTACCCGAGAGCGACACAAGAAGCCCGACAATCGTTCTCTCTGGATTGGTCTTACCCGAGAGCGACACAAGAAGCCCGACAATCGTTCTCTCTGGATTAGTTATACCCGAGAGTGACACAGGAAGTCCGCCATTCGTTCTCTCTGGATTGGTCTCACCCAAGAGTGACACAAGAGGCCCGACAACCGTTCTCTCTGGATAGGTCTTACCCGAGAGGGACACAGGAAGTCCGACATTCGTTCTCTCTGGATTGGTCTTACCCGAGAGTGACACAGGAAGCGCGACATTCGTTCTTTCTGGATTGGTCTTACCCGAGAGTGACACAAGGGGCCCAACAATCGTTCTCTCTGGATTGGTCTTACCCGAGAGTGACACAGGAAGTCCGACATTCGTTCGCTCTGGATTGGTCTTACCAGAGAGTGACACAGGAAGCCCGACAATCGTTCTCTCTGGATTGGTCTTACCCGAGAGTGACACAGGAAGTCCGACAATCGTTCTCTCTGGATTGGTCTTACCACAGAGTGACACAGGAAGCCCGACAATCGTTCTCTCTGGATTGGTCTTATCACATAGTGACACAGGAAGCTCGACAATCGTTCTCTCTGGATTGGTCTTACCACAGAGTGACACAGGAAGCCCGACAATCGTTCTCTCTGGATTGGTCTTACCACAGAGTGACACAGGAAGCCCGACAATCGTTCTCTCTGGATTAGTCTTACCCGAGAGTGACACAGGAAGTCCGCCATTCGTTCTCTCTGGATTGGTCTCACCCAAGAGTGACACAAGAGGCCCGACAATCGTTCTCTCTGGATAGGTCTTACCCGAGAGTGACACAGGAAGTCCGATATTCGTTCTCTCTGGATTGGTCTTACCCGAGAGTGACACAGGAAGCGCGACATTCGTTCTTTCTGGATTGGTCTTACCCGAGAGTGACACAAGGGGCCCAACAATCGTTCTCTCTGGATTGGTCTTACCCGAGAGTGACACAGGAAGTCCGACATTCGTTCGCTCTGGATTGGTCTTACCAGAGAGTGACACAGGAAGCCCGACAATCGTTCTTTCCGGATTGGTCTTACCAGAGAGTGACACAGGAAGCTCGACAATCGTTCTTTCTGGATTGGTCTTACCAGAGAGTGACACAGGAAGCCCGACAATCGTTCTCTCTGGATTGGTCTTACCAGAGAGTGACACAGGAAGTCCGACATTCGTTCTCTCTGGATTGGTCTTACCCGAGAGTGACACAGGAAGTCCGACAATCGTTCTCTCTGGATTGGTCTTACCACAGAGTGACACAGGAAGCCCGACAATCGTTCTCTCTGGATTAGTCTTACCCGAGAGCGACACAAGAAGCCCGACATTCGTTCTCTCTGGATTGGTCTTAAAAGAGAGTGACACAGGAAGTCCGACATTCGTTCTCCCTGGATTGGTCTTACCACAGAGTGACACAGGAAGCCCGACAATCGTTCTCTCTGGATTGGTCTTACCACAGAGTGACACAGGAAGCCCGACAATCGTTCTCTCTGGATTGGTCTTATCACATAGTGACACAGGAAGCTCGACAATCGTTCTCTCTGGATTGGTCTTACCACAGAGTGACACAGGAAGCCCGACAATCGTTCTCTCTGGATTGGTCTAACCACAGAGTGACACAGGAAGCCCGACAATCGTTCTCTCTGGATTGGTCTTACCCGAGAGCGACACAAGAAGCCCGACAATCGTTCTCTCTGGATTGGTCTTACCCGAGAGCGACACAAGAAGCCCGACAATCGTTCTTTCTGGATTGGTCTTACCCGAGAGCGACACAAGAAGCCCGACAATCGTTCTCTCTGGATTGGTCTTACCAGAGAGTGACACAGGAAGCCCGACATTCGTTCTCTGGATTGGTCTTACCACAGCGTGACACAGGAAGCCCAACAATCGTTCTCTCTGAAATGGTCTTACCACAGAGTGACACAGGAAGCCCGACAATCGTTACTTCTGGGTTGATCTTACCACAGAGTGACACAGGAAGTCCGACATTCGTTCTCCCTGGATTGGTCTTACCACAGAGTGACACAGGAAGTCCGACATTCGTTCTCTCTGGATTGGTCTTACCCGAGAGTGACACAGGAAGTCCGACAATCGTTCTCTCTGGATTGGTCTTACCCGAGAGCGACACAAGAAGCCCGACATTCGTTCTCTCTGGATTGGTCTTAAAAGAGAGTGACACAGGAAGTCCGACATTCGTTCTCCCTGGATTGGTCTTACCACAGAGTGACACAGGAAGCCCGACAATCGTTCTCTCTGGATTGGTCTTACCACAGAGTGACACAGGAAGCCCGACAATCGTTCTCTCTGGATTGGTCTTACCAGAGAGTGACACAGGAAGTCCGACATTCGTTCTCTCTGGATTGGTCTTACCCGAGAGTGACACAGGAAGTCCGACAATCGTTCTCTCTGGATTGGTCTTACCACAGAGTGACACAGGAAGCCCGACAATCGTTCTCTCTGGATTAGTCTTACCCGAGAGCGACACAAGAAGCCCGACATTCGTTCTCTCTGGATTGGTCTTAAAAGAGAGTGACACAGGAAGTCCGACATTCGTTCTCCCTGGATTGGTCTTACCACAGAGTGACACAGGAAGCCCGACAATCGTTCTCTCTGGATTGGTCTTACCACAGAGTGACACAGGAAGCCCGACAATCGTTCTCTCTGGATTGGTCTTATCACATAGTGACACAGGAAGCTCGACAATCGTTCTCTCTGGATTGGTCTTACCACAGAGTGACACAGGAAGCCCGACAATCGTTCTCTCTGGATTGGTCTAACCACAGAGTGACACAGGAAGCCCGACAATCGTTCTCTCTGGATTGGTCTTACCCGAGAGCGACACAAGAAGCCCGACAATCGTTCTCTCTGGATTGGTCTTACCCGAGAGCGACACAAGAAGCCCGACAATCGTTCTTTCTGGATTGGTCTTACCCGAGAGCGACACAAGAAGCCCGACAATCGTTCTCTCTGGATTGGTCTTACCAGAGAGTGACACAGGAAGCCCGACATTCGTTCTCTGGATTGGTCTTACCACAGCGTGACACAGGAAGCCCAACAATCGTTCTCTCTGAAATGGTCTTACCACAGAGTGACACAGGAAGCCCGACAATCGTTACTTCTGGGTTGATCTTACCACAGAGTGACACAGGAAGTCCGACATTCGTTCTCCCTGGATTGGTCTTACCACAGAGTGACACAGGAAGTCCGACATTCGTTCTCTCTGGATTGGTCTTACCCGAGAGTGACACAGGAAGTCCGACAATCGTTCTCTCTGGATTGGTCTTACCCGAGAGCGACACAAGAAGCCCGACATTCGTTCTCTCTGGATTGGTCTTAAAAGAGAGTGACACAGGAAGTCCGACATTCGTTCTCCCTGGATTGGTCTTACCACAGAGTGACACAGGAAGCCCGACAATCGTTCTCTCTGGATTGGTCTTACCACAGAGTGACACAGGAAGCCCGACAATCGTTCTCTCTGGATTAGTCTTACCCGAGAGTGACACAGGAAGTCCGACATTCGTTCTCTCTGGATTGGTCTTACCCAAGAGTGACACAAGAGGCCCGACAATCGTTCTCTCTGGATAGGTCTTACCCGAGAGTGACACAGGAATTCCGACATTCGTTCTCTCTGGATTGGTCTTACCCGAGAGTGACACAGGAAGCGCGACATTCGTTCTTTCTGGATTGGTCTTACCCGAGAGTGACACAAGGGGCCCAACAATCGTTCTCTCTGGATTGGTCTTACCCGAGAGTGACACAGGAAGTCCGACATTCGTTCGCTCTGGATTGGTCTTACCAGAGAGTGACACAGGAAGCCCGACAATCGTTCTTTCCGGATTGGTCTTACCAGAGAGTGACACAGGAAGCCCGACAATCGTTCTCTCTGGATTGGTCTTACCAGAGAGTGACATAGGAAGTCCGACATTCGTTCTCTCTGGATTGGTCTTACCCGAGAGTGACACAGGAAGTCCGACAATCGTTCTCTCTGGATTGGTCTTACCCGAGAGCGACACAAGAAGCCCGACATTCGTTCTCTCTGGATTGGTCTTAAAAGAGAGTGACACAGGAAGTCCGACATTCGTTCTCCCTGGATTGGTCTTACCACAGAGTGACACAGGAAGCCCGACAATCGTTCTCTCTGGATTGGTCTTACCACAGAGTGACACAGGAAGCCCGACAATCGTTCTCTCTGGATTGGTCTTATCACATAGTGACACAGGAAGCTCGACAATCGTTCTCTCTGGATTGGTCTTACCACAGAGTGACACAGGAAGCCCGACAATCGTTCTCTCTGGATTGGTCTTACCACAGAGTGACACAGGAAGCCCGACAATCGTTCTCTCTGGATTAGTCTTACCCGAGAGTGACACAGGAAGTCCGCCATTCGTTCTCTCTGGATTGGTCTCACCCAAGAGTGACACAAGAGGCCCGACAATCGTTCTCTCTGGATAGGTCTTACCCGAGAGTGACACAGGAAGTCCGACATTCGTTCTCTCTGGATTGGTCTTACCCGAGAGTGACACAGGAAGTCCGACATTCGTTCGCTCTGGATTGGTCTTACCAGAGAGTGACACAGGAAGCCCGACAATCGTTCTTTCCGGATTGGTCTTACCAGAGAGTGACACAGGAAGCTCGACAATCGTTCTTTCTGGATTGGTCTTACCAGAGAGTGACACAGGAAGCCCGACAATCGTTCTCTCTGGATTGGTCTTACCAGAGAGTGACACAGGAAGTCCGACATTCGTTCTCTCTGGATTGGTCTTACCCGAGAGTGACACAGGAAGTCCGACAATCGTTCTCTCTGGATTGGTCTTACCACAGAGTGACACAGGAAGCCCGACAATCGTTCTCTCTGGATTAGTCTTACCCGAGAGCGACACAAGAAGCCCGACATTCGTTCTCTCTGGATTGGTCTTAAAAGAGAGTGACACAGGAAGTCCGACATTCGTTCTCCCTGGATTGGTCTTACCACAGAGTGACACAGGAAGCCCGACAATCGTTCTCTCTGGATTGGTCTTACCACAGAGTGACACAGGAAGCCCGACAATCGTTCTCTCTGGATTGGTCTTATCACATAGTGACACAGGAAGCTCGACAATCGTTCTCTCTGGATTGGTCTTACCACAGAGTGACACAGGAAGCCCGACAATCGTTCTCTCTGGATTGGTCTTACCACAGAGTGACACAGGAAGCCCGACAATCGTTCTCTCTGGATTGGTCTTACCCGAGAGCGACACAAGAAGCCCGACAATCGTTCTCTCTGGATTGGTCTTACCCGAGAGCGACACAAGAAGCCCGACAATCGTTCTTTCTGGATTGGTCTTACCCGAGAGCGACACAAGAAGCCCGACAATCGTTCTCTCTTGATTGGTCTTACCAGAGAGTGACACAGGAAGCCCGACATTCGTTCTCTGGATTGGTCTTACCACAGCGTGACACAGGAAGCCCAACAATCGTTCTCTCTGAAATGGTCTTACCACAGAGTGACACAGGAAGCCCGACAATCGTTACTTCTGGGTTGATCTTACCACAGAGTGACACAGGAAGTCCGACATTCGTTCTCCCTGGATTGGTCTTACCACAGAGTGACACAGGAAGTCCGACATTCGTTCTCTCTGGATTGGTCTTACCAGAGAGTGACATAGGAAGCCCGAAATTCGTTCTCTGGATTGGTCTTACCACAGAGTGACACAGGAAGCCCGACAATCGTTCTTTCCGGATTGGTCTTACCACAGAGTGATACAGGAAGTCCGACATTCGTTCTTTCTGGATTAGTCTTACCACAGAGTGACACAGGAAGCCCGACAATCGTTCTCTCTGGATTGGTCTTACCACAGAGTGACACAGGAAGCCCGACAATCGTTCTCTCTGGATTAGTCTTACCCGAGAGTGACACAGGAAGTCCGACATTCGTTCTCTCTGGATTGGTCTTACCCAAGAGTGACACAAGAGGCCCGACAATCGTTCTCTCTGGATAGGTCTTACCCGAGAGTGACACAGGAATTCCGACATTCGTTCTCTCTGGATTGGTCTTACCCGAGAGTGACACAGGAAGCGCGACATTCGTTCTTTCTGGATTGGTCTTACCCGAGAGTGACACAAGGGGCCCAACAATCGTTCTCTCTGGATTGGTCTTACCCGAGAGTGACACAGGAAGTCCGACATTCGTTCGCTCTGGATTGGTCTTACCAGAGAGTGACACAGGAAGCCCGACAATCGTTCTTTCCGGATTGGTCTTACCAGAGAGTGACACAGGAAGCCCGACAATCGTTCTCTCTGGATTGGTCTTACCAGAGAGTGACATAGGAAGTCCGACATTCGTTCTCTCTGGATTGGTCTTACCCGAGAGTGACACAGGAAGTCCGACAATCGTTCTCTCTGGATTGGTCTTACCCGAGAGCGACACAAGAAGCCCGACATTCGTTCTCTCTGGATTGGTCTTAAAAGAGAGTGACACAGGAAGTCCGACATTCGTTCTCCCTGGATTGGTCTTACCACAGAGTGACACAGGAAGCCCGACAATCGTTCTCTCTGGATTGGTCTTACCACAGAGTGACACAGGAAGCCCGACAATCGTTCTCTCTGGATTGGTCTTATCACATAGTGACACAGGAAGCTCGACAATCGTTCTCTCTGGATTGGTCTTACCACAGAGTGACACAGGAAGCCCGACAATCGTTCTCTCTGGATTGGTCTTACCACAGAGTGACACAGGAAGCCCGACAATCGTTCTCTCTGGATTAGTCTTACCCGAGAGTGACACAGGAAGTCCGCCATTCGTTCTCTCTGGATTGGTCTCACCCAAGAGTGACACAAGAGGCCCGACAATCGTTCTCTCTGGATAGGTCTTACCCGAGAGTGACACAGGAAGTCCGACATTCGTTCTCTCTGGATTGGTCTTACCCGAGAGTGACACAGGAAGCGCGACATTCGTTCTTTCTGGATTGGTCTTACCCGAGAGTGACACAAGGGGCCCAACAATCGTTCTCTCTGGATTGGTCTTACCCGAGAGTGACACAGGAAGTCCGACATTCGTTCGCTCTGGATTGGTCTTACCAGAGAGTGACACAGGAAGCCCGACAATCGTTCTTTCCGGATTGGTCTTACCAGAGAGTGACACAGGAAGCTCGACAATCGTTCTTTCTGGATTGGTCTTACCAGAGAGTGACACAGGAAGCCCGACAATCGTTCTCTCTGGATTGGTCTTACCAGAGAGTGACACAGGAAGTCCGACATTCGTTCTCTCTGGATTGGTCTTACCACAGAGTGACACAGGAAGCCCGACAATCGTTCTCTCTGGATTGGTCTTATCACATAGTGACACAGGAAGCTCGACAATCGTTCTCTCTGGATTGGTCTTACCACAGAGTGACACAGGAAGCCCGACAATCGTTCTCTCTGGATTGGTCTTACCACAGAGTGACACAGGAAGCCCGACAATCGTTCTCTCTGGATTAGTCTTACCCGAGAGCGACACAAGAAGCCCGACATTCGTTCTCTCTGGATTGGTCTTAAAAGAGAGTGACACAGGAAGTCCGACATTCGTTCTCCCTGGATTGGTCTTACCACAGAGTGACACAGGAAGCCCGACAATCGTTCTCTCTGGATTGGTCTTACCACAGAGTGACACAGGAAGCCCGACAATCGTTCTCTCTGGATTGGTCTTATCACATAGTGACACAGGAAGCTCGACAATCGTTCTCTCTGGATTGGTCTTACCACAGAGTGACACAGGAAGCCCGACAATCGTTCTCTCTGGATTGGTCTTACCACAGAGTGACACAGGAAGCCCGACAATCGTTCTCTCTGGATTGGTCTTACCCGAGAGCGACACAAGAAGCCCGACAATCGTTCTCTCTGGATTGGTCTTACCCGAGAGCGACACAAGAAGCCCGACAATCGTTCTTTCTGGATTGGTCTTACCCGAGAGCGACACAAGAAGCCCGACAATCGTTCTCTCTGGATTGGTCTTACCACAGCGTGACACAGGAAGCCCAACAATCGTTCTCTCTGAAATGGTCTTACCACAGAGTGACACAGGAAGCCCGACAATCGTTACTTCTGGGTTGATCTTACCACAGAGTGACACAGGAAGTCCGACATTCGTTCTCCCTGGATTGGTCTTACCACAGAGTGACACAGGAAGTCCGACATTCGTTCTCTCTGGATTGGTCTTACCAGAGAGTGACATAGGAAGCCCGAAATTCGTTCTCTGGATTGGTCTTACCACAGAGTGACACAGGAAGCCCGACAATCGTTCTTTCCGGATTGGTCTTACCACAGAGTGACACAGGAAGTCCGACATTCGTTCTTTCTGGATTAGTCTTACCACAGAGTGACACAGGAAGCCCGACAATCGTTCTCTCTGGATTGGTCTTACCACAGAGTGACACAGGAAGCCCGACAATCGTTCTCTCTGGATTAGTCTTACCCGAGAGTGACACAGGAAGTCCGACATTCGTTCTCTCTGGATTGGTCTTACCCAAGAGTGACACAAGAGGCCCGACAATCGTTCTCTCTGGATAGGTCTTACCCGAGAGTGACACAGGAATTCCGACATTCGTTCTCTCTGGATTGGTCTTACCCGAGAGTGACACAGGAAGCGCGACATTCGTTCTTTCTGGATTGGTCTTACCCGAGAGTGACACAAGGGGCCCAACAATCGTTCTCTCTGGATTGGTCTTACCCGAGAGTGACACAGGAAGTCCGACATTCGTTCTCTCTGGATTGGTCTTACCAGAGAGTGACACAGGAAGCTCGACAATCGTTTTCTCTGGATTAGTCTTACCCGAGAGTGACACAGGAAGTCCGACATTCGTTCTCTCTGGATTGGTCTTACCAGAGAGTGACACAGGAAGCCCGACAATCATTCTCTCTGGATTAGTCTTACCCGAGAGTGACACAGGAAGTCCGACATTCGTTCTCTCTGGATTGGTCTTACCCGAGAGTGACACAAGAAGCCCGACAATCGTTCTCTCTGGATTAGTCTTACCCGAGAGTGACACAGGAAGTCCGCCATTCGTTCTCTCTGGATAGGTCTTACCCGAGAGTGACACAGGAAGTCCGACATTCGTTCTCTCTGGATTGGTCTTACCCGAGAGTGACAAAGGAAGCGCGACATTCGTTCTTTCTGGATTGGTCTTACCCGAGAGTGACACAAGGGGCCCAACAATCGTTCTCTCTGGATTGGTCTTACAAGAGAGTGACACAGGAAGTCCGACATTCGTTCGCTCTGGATTGGTCTTACCAGAGAGTGACACAGGAAGCCCGACAATCGTTCTTTCCGGATTGGTCTTACCAGAGAGTGACACAGGAAGCTCGACAATCGTTCTTTCTGGATTGGTCTTACCAGAGAGTGACACAGGAAGCCCGACAATCGTTCTCTCTGGATTGGTCTTACCAGAGAGAGACACAGGAAGTCCGACATTCGTTCTCTCTGGATTGGTCTTACCCGAGAGTGACACAGGAAGTCCGACAATCGTTCTCTCTGGATTGGTCTTACCCGAGAGCGACACAAGAAGCCCGACATTCGTTCTCTCTGGATTGGTCTTAAAAGAGAGTGACACAGGAAGTCCGACATTCGTTCTCCCTGGATTGGTCTTACCACAGAGTGACACAGGAAGCCCGACAGTCGTTCTCTCTGGATTGGTCTTACCACAGAGTGACACAGGAAGCCCGACAATCGTTCTCTCTGGATTGGTCTTATCACATAGTGACACAGGAAGCTCGACAATCGTTCTCTCTGGATTGGTCTTACCACAGAGTGACACAGGAAGCCCGAGAATCGTTCTCTCTGGATTGGTCTTACCACAGAGTGACACAGGAAGCCCGACAATCGTTCTCTCTGGATTGGTCTTACCCGAGAGCGACACAAGAAGCCCGACAATCGTTCTCTCTGGATTAGTCTTACCCGAGAGTGACACAGGAAGTCCGCCATTCGTTCTCTCTGGATTGGTCTCACCCAAGAGTGACACAAGAGGCCCGACAACCGTTCTCTCTGGATAGGTCTTACCCGAGAGGGACACAGGAAGTCCGACATTCGTTCTCTCTGGATTGGTCTTACCCGAGAGTGACACAGGAAGCGCGACATTCGTTCTTTCTGGATTGGTCTTACCCGAGAGTGACACAAGGGGCCCAACAATCGTTCTCTCTGGATTGGTCTTACCCGAGAGTGACACAGGAAGTCCGACATTCGTTCGCTCTGGATTGGTCTTACCAGAGAGTGACACAGGAAGCCCGACAATCGTTCTTTCCGGATTGGTCTTACCAGAGAGTGACACAGGAAGCTCGACAATCGTTCTTTCTGGATTGGTCTTACCAGAGAGTGACACAGGAAGCCCGACAATCGTTCTTTCCGGATTGGTCTTACCAGAGAGTGACACAGGAAGCTCGACAATCGTTCTTTCTGGATTGGTCTTACCAGAGAGTGACACAGGAAGCTCGACAATCGTTCTTTCTGGATTGGTCTTACCAGAGAGTGACACAGGAAGCCCGACAATCGTTCTCTCTGGATTGGTCTTACCAGAGAGTGACACAGGAAGTCCGACATTCGTTCTCTCTGGATTGGTCTTACCCGAGAGTGACACAGGAAGTCCGACAATCGTTCTCTCTGGATTGGTCTTACCACAGAGTGACACAGGAAGCCCGACAATCGTTCTCTCTGGATTAGTCTTACCCGAGAGCGACACAAGAAGCCCGACATTCGTTCTCTCTGGATTGGTCTTAAAAGAGAGTGACACAGGAAGTCCGACATTCGTTCTCCCTGGATTGGTCTTACCACAGAGTGACACAGGAAGCCCGACAATCGTTCTCTCTGGATTGGTCTTACCACAGAGTGACACAGGAAGCCCGACAATCGTTCTCTCTGGATTGGTCTTATCACATAGTGACACAGGAAGCTCGACAATCGTTCTCTCTGGATTGGTCTTACCACAGAGTGACACAGGAAGCCCGACAATCGTTCTCTCTGGATTGGTCTTACCACAGAGTGACACAGGAAGCCCGACAATCGTTCTCTCTGGATTGGTCTTACCCGAGAGCGACACAAGAAGCCCGACAATCGTTCTCTCTGGATTGGTCTTACCCGAGAGCGACACAAGAAGCCCGACAATCGTTCTTTCTGGATTGGTCTTACCCGAGAGCGACACAAGAAGCCCGACAATCGTTCTCTCTGGATTGGTCTTACCAGAGAGTGACACAGGAAGCCCGACATTCGTTCTCTGGATTGGTCTTACCACAGCGTGACACAGGAAGCCCAACAATCGTTCTCTCTGAAATGGTCTTACCACAGAGTGACACAGGAAGCCCGACAATCGTTACTTCTGGGTTGATCTTACCACAGAGTGACACAGGAAGTCCGACATTCGTTCTCCCTGGATTGGTCTTACCACAGAGTGACACAGGAAGTCCGACATTCGTTCTCTCTGGATTGGTCTTACCCGAGAGTGACACAGGAAGTCCGACAATCGTTCTCTCTGGATTGGTCTTACCCGAGAGCGACACAAGAAGCCCGACATTCGTTCTCTCTGGATTGGTCTTAAAAGAGAGTGACACAGGAAGTCCGACATTCGTTCTCCCTGGATTGGTCTTACCACAGAGTGACACAGGAAGCCCGACAATCGTTCTCTCTGGATTGGTCTTACCACAGAGTGACACAGGAAGCCCGACAATCGTTCTCTCTGGATTGGTCTTACCCAAGAGTGACACAAGAGGCCCGACAATCGTTCTCTCTGGATAGGTCTTACCCGAGAGTGACACAGGAATTCCGTCATTCGTTCTCTCTGGATTGGTCTTACCCGAGAGTGACACAGGAAGCGCGACATTCGTTCTCTCTGGATTGGTCTTACCCAAGAGTGACACAAGAGGCCCGACAATCGTTCTCTCTGGATAGGTCTTACCCGAGAGTGACACAGGAATTCCGACATTCGTTCTCTCTGGATTGGTCTTACCCGAGAGTGACACAGGAAGCGCGACATTCGTTCTTTCTGGATTGGTCTTACCCGAGAGTGACACAAGGGGCCCAACAATCGTTCTCTCTGGATTGGTCTTACCCGAGAGTGACACAGGAAGTCCGACATTCGTTCGCTCTGGATTGGTCTTACCAGAGAGTGACACAGGAAGCCCGACAATCGTTCTTTCCGGATTGGTCTTACCAGAGAGTGACACAGGAAGCCCGACAATCGTTCTCTCTGGATTGGTCTTACCAGAGAGTGACATAGGAAGTCCGACATTCGTTCTCTCTGAATTGGTCTTACCCGAGAGTGACACAGGAAGTCCGACAATCGTTCTCTCTGGATTGGTCTTACCCGAGAGCGACACAAGAAGCCCGACATTCGTTCTCTCTGGATTGGTCTTAAAAGAGAGTGACACAGGAAGTCCGACATTCGTTCTCCCTGGATTGGTCTTACCACAGAGTGACACAGGAAGCCCGACAATCGTTCTCTCTGGATTGGTCTTACCACAGAGTGACACAGGAAGCCCGACAATCGTTCTCTCTGGATTGGTCTTATCACATAGTGACACAGGAAGCTCGACAATCGTTCTCTCTGGATTGGTCTTACCACAGAGTGACACAGGAAGCCCGACAATCGTTCTCTCTGGATTGGTCTTACCACAGAGTGACACAGGAAGCCCGACAATCGTTCTCTCTGGATTAGTCTTACCCGAGAGTGACACAGGAAGTCCGCCATTCGTTCTCTCTGGATTGGTCTCACCCAAGAGTGACACAAGAGGCCCGACAATCGTTCTCTCTGGATAGGTCTTACCCGAGAGTGACACAGGAAGTCCGACATTCGTTCTCTCTGGATTGGTCTTACCCGAGAGTGACACAGGAAGCGCGACATTCGTTCTTTCTGGATTGGTCTTACCCGAGAGTGACACAAGGGGCCCAACAATCGTTCTCTCTGGATTGGTCTTACCCGAGAGTGACACAGGAAGTACGACATTCGTTCGCTCTGGATTGGTCTTACCAGAGAGTAACACAGGAAGCCCGACAATCGTTCTTTCCGGATTGGTCTTACCAGAGAGTGACACAGGAAGCTCGACAATCGTTCTTTCTGGATTGGTCTTACCAGAGAGTGACACAGGAAGCCCGACAATCGTTCTCTCTGGATTGGTCTTACCAGAGAGTGACACAGGAAGTCCGACATTCGTTCTCTCTGGATTGGTCTTACCCGAGAGTGACACAGGAAGTCCGACAATCGTTCTCTCTGGATTATTCTTACCACAGAGTGACACAGGAAGCCCGACAATCGTTCTCTCTGGATTAGTCTTACCCGAGAGCGACACAAGAAGCCCGACATTCGTTCTCTCTGGATTGGTCTTAAAAGAGAGTGACACAGGAAGTCCGACATTCGTTCTCCCTGGATTGGTCTTACCACAGAGTGACACAGGAAGCCCGACAATCGTTCTCTCTGGATTGGTCTTACCACAGAGTGACACAGGAAGCCCGACAATCGTTCTCTCTGGATTGGTCTTATCACATAGTGACACAGGAAGCTCGACAATCGTTCTCTCTGGATTGGTCTTACCACAGAGTGACACAGGAAGCCCGACAATCGTTCTCTCTGGATTGGTCTTACCACAGAGTGACACAGGAAGCCCGACAATCGTTCTCTCTGGATTGGTCTTACCCGAGAGCGACACAAGAAGCCCGACAATCGTTCTCTCTGGATTGGTCTTACCCGAGAGCGACACAAGAAGCCCGACAATCGTTCTTTCTGGATTGGTCTTACCCGAGAGCGACACAAGAAGCCCGACAATCGTTCTCTCTGGATTGGTCTTACCAGAGAGTGACACAGGAAGCCCGACATTCGTTCTCTGGATTGGTCTTACCACAGCGTGACACAGGAAGCCCAACAATCGTTCTCTCTGAAATGGTCTTACCACAGAGTGACACAGGAAGCCCGACAATCGTTACTTCTGGGTTGATCTTACCACAGAGTGACACAGGAAGTCCGACATTCGTTCTCCCTGGATTGGTCTTACCACAGAGTGACACAGGAAGTCCGACATTCGTTCTCTCTGGATTGGTCTTACCAGAGAGTGACATAGGAAGCCCGAAATTCGTTCTCTGGATTGGTCTTACCACAGAGTGACACAGGAAGCCCGACAATCGTTCTTTCCGGATTGGTCTTACCACAGAGTGACACAGGAAGTCCGACATTCGTTCTTTCTGGATTAGTCTTACCACAGAGTGACACAGGAAGCCCGACAATCGTTCTCTCTGGATTGGTCTTACCACAGAGTGACACAGGAAGCCCGACAATCGTTCTCTCTGGATTAGTCTTACCCGAGAGTGACACAGGAAGTCCGACATTCGTTCTCTCTGGATTGGTCTTACCCAAGAGTGACACAAGAGGCCCGACAATCGTTCTCTCTGGATAGGTCTTACCCGAGAGTGACACAGGAATTCCGACATTCGTTCTCTCTGGATTGGTCTTACCCGAGAGTGACACAGGAAGCGCGACATTCGTTCTTTCTGGATTGGTCTTACCCGAGAGTGACACAAGGGGCCCAACAATCGTTCTCTCTGGATTGGTCTTACCCGAGAGTGACACAGGAAGTTCGACATTCGTTCTCTCTGGATTGGTCTTACCAGAGAGTGACACAGGAAGCTCGACAATCGTTCTCTCTGGATTAGTCTTACCCGAGAGTGACACAGGAAGTCCGACATTCGTTCTCTCTGGATTGGTCTTACCAGAGAGTGACACAGGAAGCCCGACAATCGTTCTCTCTGGATTAGTCTTACCCGAGAGTGACACAGAAAGGCCGACATTCGTTCTCTCTGGATTGGTCTTACCCGAGAGTGACACAAGAAGCCCGACAATCGTTCTCTCTGGATTAGTCTTACCCGAGAGTGACACAGGAAGTCCGCCATTCGTTCTCTCTGGATTGGTCTCACCCAAGAGTGACACAAGAGGCCCGACAATCGTTCTCTCTGGATAGGTCTTACCCGAGAGTGACACAGGAAGTCCGACATTCGTTCTCTCTGGATTGGTTTTACCCGAGAGTGACAAAGGAAGCGCGACATTCGTTCTTTCTGGATTGGTCTTACCAGAGAGTGACACAGGAAGCTCGACAATCGTTCTTTCTGGATTGGTCTTACCAGAGAGTGACACAGGAAGCCCGACAATCGTTCTCTCTGGATTGGTCTTACCAGAGAGAGACACAGGAAGTCCGACATTCGTTCTCTCTGGATTGGTCTTACCCGAGAGTGACACAGGAAGTCCGACAATCGTTCTCTCTGGATTGGTCTTACCCGAGAGCGACACAAGAAGCCCGACATTCGTTCTCTCTGGATTGGTCTTAAAAGAGAGTGACACAGGAAGTCCGACATTCGTTCTCCCTGGATTGGTCTTACCACAGAGTGACACAGGAAGCCCGACAGTCGTTCTCTCTGGATTGGTCTTACCACAGAGTGACACAGGAAGCCCGACAATCGTTCTCTCTGGATTGGTCTTATCACATAGTGACACAGGAAGCTCGACAATCGTTCTCTCTGGATTGGTCTTACCACAGAGTGACACAGGAAGCCCGAGAATCGTTCTCTCTGGATTGGTCTTACCACAGAGTGACACAGGAAGCCCGACAATCGTTCTCTCTGGATTGGTCTTACCCGAGAGCGACACAAGAAGCCCGACAATCGTTCTCTCTGGATTAGTCTTACCCGAGAGTGACACAGGAAGTCCGCCATTCGTTCTCTCTGGATTGGTCTCACCCAAGAGTGACACAAGAGGCCCGACAACCGTTCTCTCTGGATAGGTCTTACCCGAGAGGGACACAGGAAGTCCGACATTCGTTCTCTCTGGATTGGTCTTACCCGAGAGTGACACAGGAAGCGCGACATTCGTTCTTTCTGGATTGGTCTTACCCGAGAGTGACACAAGGGGCCCAACAATCGTTCTCTCTGGATTGGTCTTACCCGAGAGTGACACAGGAAGTCCGACATTCGTTCGCTCTGGATTGGTCTTACCAGAGAGTGACACAGGAAGCCCGACAATCGTTCTTTCCGGATTGGTCTTACCAGAGAGTGACACAGGAAGCTCGACAATCGTTCTTTCTGGATTGGTCTTACCAGAGAGTGACACAGGAAGCCCGACAATCGTTCTCTCTGGATTGGTCTTACCAGAGAGTGACACAGGAAGTCCGACATTCGTTCTCTCTGGATTGGTCTTACCCGAGAGTGACACAGAAAGTCCGACAATCGTTCTCTCTGGATTGGTCTTACCACAGAGTGACACAGGAAGCCCGACAATCGTTCTCTCTGGATTAGTCTTACCCGAGAGCGACACAAGAAGCCCGACATTCGTTCTCTCTGGATTGGTCTTAAAAGAGAGTGACACAGGAAGTCCGACATTCGTTCTCCTTGGATTGGTCTTACCACAGAGTGACACAGGAAGCCCGACAATCGTTCTCTCTGGATTGGTCTTACCACAGAGTGACACAGGAAGCCCGACAATCGTTCTCTCTGGATTGGTCTTATCACATAGTGACACAGGAAGCTCGACAATCGTTCTCTCTGGATTGGTCTTACCACAGAGTGACACAGGAAGCCCGACAATCGTTCTCTCTGGATTGGTCTTACCACAGAGTGACACAGGAAGCCCGACAATCGTTCTCTCTGGATTGGTCTTACCACAGAGTGACACAGGAAGCCCGACAATCGTTCTCTCTGGATTGGTCTTACCCGAGAGCGACACAAGAAGCCCGACAATCGTTCTCTCTGGATTGGTCTTACCCGAGAGCGACACAAGAAGCCCGACAATCGTTCTTTCTGGATTGGTCTTACCCGAGAGCGACACAAGAAGCCCGACAATCGTTCTCTCTGGATTGGTCTTACCAGAGAGTGACACAGGAAGCCCGACATTCGTTCTCTGGATTGGTCTTACCACAGAGTGACACAGGAAGCCCAACAATCGTTCTCTCTGAAATGGTCTTACCACAGAGTGACACAGGAAGCCCGACAATCGTTACTTCTGGGTTGATCTTACCACAGAGTGACACAGGAAGTCCGACATTCGTTCTCCCTGGATTGGTCTTACCACAGAGTGACACAGGAAGTCCGACATTCGTTCTCTCTGGATTGGTCTTACCAGAGAGTGACACAGGAAGCCCGAAATTCGTTCTCTGGATTGGTCTTACCACAGAGTGACACAGGAAGCCCGACAATCGTTCTTTCCGGATTGGTCTTACCACAGAGTGACACAGGAAGTCCGACATTCGTTCTTTCTGGATTGGTCTTACCACAGAGTGACACAGGAAGCCCGACAATCGTTCTCTCTGGATTGGTCTTACCACAGAGTGACACAGGAAGCCCGACAATCGTTCTCTCTGGATTGGTCTTACCACAGAGTGACACAGGAAGTCCGACATTCGTTCTTTCTGGATTGGTCTTACCACAGAGTGACACAGGAAACCCGACATTCGTTCTCTCTGGATTGGTCTAACAGCCAGTAGCAGTGGAAATCGGTCGTTTTTCCGAGACCCTTGATATACGGTACAAATAAAAAAATAAGGGGCTGACTGTGTGGATGGGTTAAATTAAGACAGAAGGTCTTATAACCATTGTTAATTGATTAAATTAAGATGTGAAATTAAGCGCACGATCTTCCTTGGATTGGAATTAAAGAATTGCGCTTTATTGCCTTTCGAGCATCGGCAAACCTTGTTTACCGGGAAAAACGTCTGCCGATCACAGTATTCATTGTGCTTCCAACAGCTGAGACGACGATCGATATAACGGAGAGAATGCGGAAATTGCACATCATGGATAATAAATGTATATTTGTTGAGTATATCAGATTATGGACAATTTAACGATACGAAAACGGATAAAGAAGTAGTTCCAGCATCGACCGGATTGATACATAGACATACAAGGCGTCCTATATATCAATGTAAATATTATACGTGTAGGATTGATAGCTGACAGGTGGGGGTTAGTTGATAGATTGTATCACAGTAGATACGGGGAAGGGAGTATCTCGGTGTCTCGTGTGACTGGTACATTATATGAATGTACTTGGCTTCGAAATGTATCCATATGTCAAAATATGACGGCATTGGGGGATAATAACATGGCTTCGGGATATGGCTATTGCAAAAAGGTTATATTACATTGGAAGCCACTGGACCAAACATTTAGATGGACATGGGGTTCTTATCCTCCGCAAAAATAGACATTCGCACAGCGGGGTGCGAACTCCCACGCGATGGCTGACCTGCCAGAGCCCACTCTACTAAGCCGACGGCGCTAACCACCCGTCCATTGGGGTGGTCCCGCTGTGAGCCGAGAGGAGGGCCAGACACGAGGCATTGTAACAGTGTTGGGATAATTACACACCAAACAATATGGTTTCGCTTTATTCGTGAAAACACTTTGTAAAGTTTGATGGTAATCGTCATCATTACCGCGCATTCCCTCCGTCAACACTGGAGTCATGAAAGGCGCTAAATAAACAGTTTGTATGCTGGCCTCCTCCCCCCCCCCCCAGCAAGCACTATACTCGGCTACAGTCGGGAGGACTATGGACAGTCGGCTTTATTCTCGTAAATCTAATTTACGCGGTCAATAAAGCTTTGACGATTTGGCCCATGACTAAATGCGTAGCCGTTGATTTATATTGTTTACGTTTCAAGAAAACTACTCTCGGCTCTATATCTAGCGCTCTCGATGGCCTCCAGTAACCTACGATGGCCTCCAGTAACCCGCGATTGCCTCCAGTAACCCGCGATGGCCTCCAGTAACCCGCGATGGCCTCCAGTAACCCGTGGTTGCCTCCAGTAACCCGTGGTTGCCTCCAGTAACCCGTGATGGCCTCCAGTAACCCGCGATGGCCTCCAGTAACCCGTGGTTTCCTCCAGTAACCCGTGATGGCCTCCAGTAACCCGCGATGGCCTCCAGTAACCCGTGATTGCCTCCAGTAACCGTGATTGCCTCCAGTAACCCGTGATTGCCTCCAGTAACCCGTGATTGCCTCCAGTAACCCGTGATTGCCTCCAGTAACCGTGATTGCCTCCAGTAACCCGTGATTGCCTCCAGTAACCCGTGATTGCCTCCAGTAATCCGTGATTGCCCCCAGTAACCCGTGATGGCCTCCAGTAACCCGAGATGGCGTCCAGTAACCCGCGATGGCCTCCAGTAAGCCGCGATGGCCTCCAGTAACCCGTTATTGCCTCCAGTAACCCGTGATTGCCTCCAGTAATCCGCGATGGCCTCCAGTAACCCGTTATTGCCTCCAGTAACCCGCGATGGCCTCCAGTAACCCGTGGTTGCCTCCAGTAACCCGTGATTGCCTCCAGTAACCCGCGATGGCCTCCAGTAACCCGTTATTGCCTCCAGTAACCTACGATGGCCTCCAGTAACCCGTGATTGCCTCCAGTAAACCGCGATGGCGTCCAGTAACCCGCGATGGCCTCCAGTTACCCGTGATTGCCTCCAGTAACCTACGATGGCCTCCAGTAACCCGTGATTGCCTCCAGTAACCCGCGATGGCCTCCAGTAACCCGCGATGGCCTCCAGTAACCGTGATTGCCTCCAGTAACCCGCGATGGCCTCCAGTAACCGTGATTGCCTCCAGTAACCCGCGATGGCCTCCAGTAACCGTGATTGCCTCCAGTAACCCCCGATGGCCTCCAGTAACCCGCCATTACCTCCAGTAACCTCCGATTACCTCTTCTGACCCAGGCTCCCATTTTCATTGACGCTCACTCGTTCTGGGGGTAAAGCACGGGCTATAATGCCACTTCATTCTCAGGCAGGCAGACGTAGCGCACTTATTTGCACAGGCCTGAAGAGAAAGAAAAAATAAGTCATGACTAGATGGAATGGGCGTTTAGTGTAAGTTGCCATAAAACATGCCGATGAAGACTTATCGATGCACAGCGTAATCCACACTAAAAGATGTAATCGTTGCCACTTCAGTCTCTGCGCCATCTACTGCGGGTCGTCAGTGATGCTGTCGGGGTTGCTATTGACTACCAAGGGCCACAGGCCACGAGACACAGGCCACGGATGCTAATTCTGCAGCGGGCTTCCTAGCTTCCTCGCGCATGTTGCCCTGTCGCTGGCTTCCGTAGTTTGTCAAATGTCCAAAAGGGGGCATGACGCGCGGGAGACAACTGCCGAGTCCCGATAAAATCAGACGCGTATCGCCAAGACACTGGTCTCAGACTACTCTATCGGGGGGGGGGGGGGCTAGTGTGTGGGTGTGTAGATGGGGGGGGGACGAAGAAGAGCCATGAACCCACTAAACACAATCTGATTATAGACATGTACGTCGGCGGATCCGAGATTATATATAGTGTGGGTAAGGGGGATCCGCTAACCCCGTGTCCACACCTTACATTAACATTGAAAAGACAAAAGTGGTGTGTCTGGTGGGGGGGGACCTCCAGTTTCCGCCAGTGAGTCGCGTTGAACTTTTCTGTTAGTGTTAAGAAAGAAATCCCTTCCTTTTTTTCATTCATGCATGAATTAATTAAATGAAAATGATCTTCATCCATATAATGCATGCATAAATGCATGCATCATTATTCTATCAAGAACCTGAATTAACATTTGTTGAAAGTCTGTTGTATTGGGCCATGGGGGTTGATGCAGGGGACCACGGGGCATGGCCGGGGTCAAACTCCCTGGAGAGACACCCCCGCCCCCCTTCCTCATTCCCATCCCCAAACCTCTCCCATCCCCACGGCACTGCCGCTCAAGATTAACCCTCATTATCCTGGCCTGCTGGTTCCCCGATGTCGCCATGCAGCCAGCCCCCCCCCCCCCCCACCCACAGCCAGCCAGCTCCGGGCAGGGCAGGGCGGAGCAGAGCTTCTGTCTATATACACCACGCGCGAGCGATATCTCTGCGGGGCGCCACGCAAGGGACAGCGAATCCTAGGCTGGGAAACCGCGCCTGTCGCGTGCCAAGGGTAATCTACCGCCATTTGAATACCAGACGACATTTGGCCCAGGGTATCTTCGCGCACGGCAGACGGAGTCGTGTCTCCCGAGCCGCCATAGAAAAAAAAAACAAAAAAACATGACGTTGCACCAAACATTGCCACAGGGAGACCAACATTTTTTTCATCCTATTTTCCTCATTTGCAAGAGATCTTCCGGGGATATGTTTTCTTCGCTTGATATGATGACTTTTCTGCGAAGTTGCTACGACCGAGGCGTGTCTCATATCGCATTTCTTTTCAACATGAATACAGAAGTTACTACCCGAGAGACCAACGAGCGAGCCGTAGAAAGACCAGCCGCCTGAATACGACATCGCCCACTGCGAAAGCCGTAAAGGCAACAACCGTCCTTTGAGGCATCTATTTTTACCCATGTCATTTTACAGTTTTTACCAGGATCTGACATAACTACCATCCCCATTATCTCACTAAGCCGAAAGTATCAATACTCCTGTGAGACTGTCTGGCTGAATGACTAAGAGTGAGAGGCATACAACAAGCACAAGCTTAGTGACATGGGTACCAGAGGGTCGCAACCTTTGATATTGCGCTGGGTCTTTGAATGGAGTTTTCTGACAAGCCCTAAATATTGCATAAACGAATAAATGACTAGGCTTCTACTCTACGTCACTGTAGTAAATGCTATAATTATCCATTCAATAGCGCACAAGAATTTTATGAAAACGAAAAACTTTGATGAATGCCCAATTCGCGGGTCACAAAACACCTTCTTTCGGTGGTCACGTGATGCAACATCAATTTTGTTCATTTATCCCAATTCACAAAGCAAATGGCTGACCCTACAGCGACGACTGTGAGGCGACCATACAACCGGATATGGATGTGACGTCAAAGGACCAGCTATGCCTGTTTTCCATTGGCTTATTCAGCCATAAGCGTAAATGGCGCAAAACCGTCGATATTCTGATACACCGGATACATTTGACAGTAATCATAAGATGGCAAATGTTTATTAAACATGGTGGACTGTGACAGAAAAGATACACGTCAAAAGTATGGAAAGCATGTTATACACCGTGGAATGCGCATCGTCTAATACACGCAATGACGACACTGCTACAGTAATACAGACCGCCTCAGGACGTAGAGGGAAGGAAGCAATACGAGACGTAAAAGACGACATAGCCCATGGCTGCCCTGTCCCTACCACGTCCGATGCGAGAGTGTCCATGTCTATTTCACACATGGCCAGAGAGCAATCTCTCTGGGCTGCCCACCGACCGCAGGGCCACGCAGCGGGGCTTCGTAATTTAGCGGTGGTCCCCTAATCCATCCTATCGTCTGACAGGCCTTGCATCCACGCCGCTACTCCGACCTTTGGTAGCGCCCTCTATGGCAGCCAGACTTCCGTAGCACAGAGGTACCAGCCTAATATGCAGGGAGCTGCCGCATCGATGACGCCATAAACTTGGTGAGCAGCGATGACTTTCGGGGTGGAGAAAGGCACCAGACACCATAATTACTGTCATATCCTCGTTACGAAGGCGCCAGGATGATATACGCCGAGGGTGATTGCTTTCTATGCGCCATTTTGGAAAGTGACAGCTCTAAGTAATGGTCGTCAGGAGGGTATGCCATGGCGGGAAGCGAGGAGGGGGGGGGGGGTAACGTACCGAGCTAACACTAGGAAAATAAACAAGAGACTTTATGCGCATGCACCGCAGGCTGAAATATTACATGATAACGTAAAAAACAACAGTGGGCAGATTCCGATATATAATTCAATAAACGTATATATATTATAATAGCTAGCAACGAAATTGCCAAATGACATATGATATGACTGAATACTCGAATTCATAACAGAATTTGCGGAGAGTTTGCGGAGAATTTACGCACAAACAACATTGAGCGAAACGATGGAGGCAAATAAGATTTCCTGTATTAGATGCAAGAAACGCCTAGAACAAAAATTTGAACAATTTGAAAGCTGGAAAGAAGAGCTCTAATGGAAATATGATGAACGTTTCAATTTCAACAAAAAGTTTATTTGACTTTCCGACAGGGAGCCTGTAAGGCCTACTGGTGGGAGAGTGGTATACAGTGCTTACGGCTGTTCGAACAGCCGAAGGCGTCTCCGTCCGATATGACTGACCCCTCCCCGCCAAATCTGGTAATATAGTAACTTTAAAATTGGGAAAAATAAAGGTTGTCTGGTTATTTTCAAAGTGATAAAATAAGCGGTCTGGTTTTCCCGTATATTTGACAGTAGACCTTTCCAGATCTGTCAAGTATTATGAACACTCTCATATGAGCCCCATAACATAAAATCATGGACTGCCTCGATTTACTACAGCTTCATACAATTCATTTTGTACATGTAAATCTAGGGTTTCCAAACGAATAATCGAAGTAGCTACTTTTGTTACCAGGTCGTTTAAGTAACAACATTTGACTCCAAAGTGGATTGCAGTACATGTATTTGTCATCAGCGTATTTTGCGACGTATAACGTAAATGAGTTGCGTCATAAGTCGTTTTATTGGGAAAAATGTCGGCTTTACCAAACGCACGTACCTTCACTTAACGACCGCGTCCGGTCCGTTACTTAATGCTCAGCGAAACTCAGTCAACATTAACTAAACGATTTGCACGTATAAGTCTCACTTAGTTTTGCGCACATAGGTAAAGCAGGTAATCTGCTAAACGAGCAGGTCACGTGTCCCGCAGACGGGGCCGGACGCCGCGTCGTCTGCTGAGTCTTGGCGCCAAGCTGTCCAGCCGCTCATGGAAGATGGCCACAAGAGCGAGCGCCGCGCAGGAAGGCGGACATAATTGGAAAGCAGCTCTAGGGGCCCAAAGAAAGTCATTGTCGCCACGAGACCACAATGGGGAGCCCGGGCAGAAAGCTAATTTCCTGCGTGGGGATCCTGTTTTGTTTACGGCGATGGCAGCAGTCTCTCGGGGCCAGAAAGGAAAGGAAAACCCGTCGCTCTCGATAATCAAACCTGCTGAGGCCCTCGAAAAGGTATATACCGGCTTTTCGCCTTTTAGCCACAAACGGCCGATACATGTTCCAAGGGAGTAAGTCTGGATTGACGCCTGCGGAACTAATGGCATCGACTGACGGAAATGGGAAGAGATCTCAGACTGTGTGCATAGTGTTTAACATTAGTGTATAACAACAAGTAGATTAGGAAAGTGAAGCAATATGGGGGGCGATATCTGGTGACAAGTCAATGTTATCAACTCCGTTCAGGTTTTCGGAGGAAGTTACCAATTCCTCCTGATTTCTTAACAATAAATAACAATCACATATTGGGCTAATAACCTATAACCAAATACCAATAACCTATAACCAAATACCAATAACCTATAACCAAATACCAATAACCTATAACCTATATAACACTTGTAGTTATTTATCTACGGCAGCTATAAAACAAAGCAGGTATAATGTAACCAGACAGTATTACTTGATGACCTGTGAGAGCTGGTTCGTTGTTTAGAGACTTAAACCTTTAATGTCATATCGTGTCAATGGAGAGGATCAAGGCCATGCCATGATAGACAGGGGATCGTTATCCTGCACGAACGTAGACGTTGGCACAGTGAGGCGCGAACCATCGGACTCCCAGCACGATGACTGACCCGCCGACTGCGCTCACCACCAGACACTTCGGGTGGCCTGATGAGCGTTAAACTATCTTATATTGTAACGTGACACTGCGGTCATGGGTGTTTCGCCTGCACAATCAGCACTGGTTTCCATTGTTTAGCGTTTCCTTCGTGTTCTGTTGATTGCAGATCTTGTATCTTGGTATCAATCAACGTTAAAACTGTTCGACTGCCACTCTTTATGGTAAACCCACGCGAACACCCGCGAACTTTTCAATGCAAGAATCCGCGGTTTCCTAAAAAGAGGAACCATTAAAAGTAATTTTTTCCTCCAGTTATGGTGATCTAAAAGTAGTTTTGCTACGATCAATTAGCTAGTTCATAAAATAATACCATATAAAGCACTTTTAACCCATTACGAGCGCGTTCAGAAACACGGATGAAAACGAGGCAAGAGAAACAACATAAACACCAGGACACGCGTACTCCAGTCCCGAGCTGGCAATCAAATATTCCCGACGGGAGATCGGAAGTCCCCGAATCGATTCCAACTGAAGGCTTCCTAACGAACTGGAAGCCAACTGAGTGGAGCCAATACAAGTTCTTTGGTGAAGCTGAACAACGCCCGAGCAGTCATTCACAACCCCCCCCCCCTACCCACCCCCTTCACTGTACCCAGTATCCACCCTGAGCTGGATGCTATAATGAGGAATCAAAGGTCAAGAATCTTTTAAAATACGCCAACGATTAATACTCTTTTGTTAACGCCATTTAGAAGCCCGTCCGTCGTGGTACCACGACTGCGAAATGAGTCGTAAGCTATGACATCGTAAAAAAGTAATCGACTTGTTCCGGTGAAACGATAAAAAAACATCTTTCAATTCATCCAGTCACTCGGCACTCATTAGAATCACGTGACAGCTGAGCCCTGAGGGACACATCGGGGTATCATCCCACCCTGCCCCGCCCTGGGCGGCCTGGATATGAAGTCACGGCCGTTCACTCTCTCTATTTGGATATTTTTTCACACCCGCCCCCGCCCCCTCCTCACCCCGTCTCTGAAACTGCCTTGTAGTTTCGGACGAGACGTTATGGGACGCAGAAGTGGAACACGTCATGGCTATCAGAGGTCGGCGCCAACAACTATCGACATCTTCGGCGCTGAGGTTTTTCCCCTGCCGGGAAATTGCCGCGTGGGGTTTAGTGCGTCCGCCACTCCGTCCCTCTTCCCATCTGGAGGGAAAGGAAAGCACCCCATAATACGCTCGCATCACGTCCCGTCCTCCATCCCCTATCCTCTGTTAAGCATTGTGACCCCTCCAATAGTTGGATGACATGCTTTGCAGGTCGCACATTTCAGTTGTTAACACGCTTGTGAGACGTTGTCCTCCTTATTTCAACGGTACATCAGTGGTTTATCGCTCAGGCTTGACCTGTACTTTCACTACCATGTATATATATCTTCCAAGCAGTGTGATCTGAACCCAGCTTTCAGGAGCAGGAACCCTGCAGTGCCCGGATCTAAATGATGCATGCCCTTATGCACCCTTCTGCCGGGCACCCCTCTTCCTGCGAGCCATTCGGCTACCCACCCAGCCCCATGAGTTATCACCACCTTACGGCGAGCTGTCGCAAAGTTACAAAGACATATACATAGTGTCGCCACCTACCGGATGGAGTTGGTGTGCTATCGATGGGTTGAGCCCGTGGGTGGGAGTCGCCTGGCCTTTCTGGAGTCCCCTCCCTGTCGCCCACAGTCCCTGGTCTCTCGACTCCCAGAATCCAGCGTCTCCCTGCCAGTCACACTGCCAGACGGGGTGATGAGACTTCCCCGGTGCGTCTGCCCATCCGCCTCCAGCACCCCACCTCATCCCCCACCTCCCCCCTCTCCCTCTCTCTCCACCCCCACCCCCGTCTGCCCGACACCAGACTCAGCACAACAGGGATCAATAAGGACAGCAAGCGCGTTTGCGTGTTATTCAGTTAGGACAACAAGGGCTATGATGCCGCTGTAAGCTGATCATGGGGCATTGTTACAAGCACGGCACTCATCAGGGACATGCCCGCAACCAACCAGCGAGAACGCGTGGGATGACAATGGCTTCGGTCCCCTTAAACGGTCTTGTTTGGTGAATTGGCAAAATTAACCCGCCGAAAGGGACTCCCGCGAACAGTCGTCGGCTGTTCCGCATGCTCATCTCTGGTGTTCTTCGATGGCGGTTTTTCATCAGGCCAGTGGAAAATGGGTTGCGGACAATGCAGCAAGACAAATTGCCGCGCCCTTATGGAAGCCGGGACTAAAGGGTAGTACTGCATGGGGAGGCCGGATCGGGAGGGGAAAGCGACGGCCCATTCTGCGCCCGGGCTGCAGTCACTAATGACTCAGTATTGTCTCAGTGGTGGAATGCCACAGAGGCATCTGGCGGACTATGTCACTGACTTTGACAAACTGCTCCCAGCTCGGGGACTGGTTGAGTGTGATCTCTGGAGTGTGGGCCGTTTCCCATCGCTCACCCTATTGTTCGTCCTGACTCCCCCCCCCCCTTCCCCTGCCCCCAACCCCCGCTCCCTCCACCCCGTTCCCCTCCCTCACCCCTGTCCCCTTTCCCAGTCCCCAGATCACTCCTCCCTGGAACTGGTCCTATCACAGGGCTTAACCTCTCTCAAGCACACCCCTCCACCCCCCACTTCCCCCAGTTAGAGGAAGCTAGGAGTGGGGGGGGGGGGGCGTCCCCCCTTGGGGATTGACTCTGGGGATGGACGTCGACGAGGGATGTTTCCACCGAGAGGCAAATACCTGCCCATATAATCTATCCGCCACCCCCCACCCCCCTCCCGCCACCTCACCCCTCACCCCTCGGCCTCCTATCTATCTGCCTGAATTATCGCCATCCTTCCTGCTACCCTCAGCCCGACGTTCTGTCCCTGCGCGATTAAGTATTGATCATCACGTTCCTTTATAAAATGTACCCAATAACCAAGTATGAGGCAATGAGCCGGCAATGAGCCTTGAGCGGTGCGTGGTCCACCTCAGGCCCACTCACCCATGCGCTCACGACCCGCTGATATATAGACAGCTATAGCACCCTCGAGATCCCTACGGTGTGTCTTCGCCCTGTATTACTGATGATCTGGTGGACTGAGGCTTTATCGGAGGGTCATTTTGCTGTTGATAAAAAAATGATATATTACTGATAACGTATAATTCACTTATTGTCCTATCACACTAATTCATCGCGTTATGGAAATAAAGGCGTAATTTGTTATTGTGTGTTCAGTGGTTGTGGCATCTGTGGCCAATAAAAACGATACATATCGGTTTTCTGCGTGTCAATACGGTTGACAAATAAGGAGAGGACGCGGAAAATGTGATAACGCAATGGGAAAAATTTGAAACTGAGCATGAAGAATTAGACTCGGAGAGTATACAAAACATGAAATTCGATTGAGAAAGAAGCATGGAAGAAGCATGGTTAGACTGAAAGAATGGGAGAAAGCGCAAAGAAAACAGAGCGAGGATGAGAAAAGGAGGAGGAAAGTGAAGAATAAGAAGGAGAACGTTCAGTGCTGGTGCAATGACAAGGAGAAGGAACGTGGTGTTGAGAGAGAGAAAAGGATGGGGAAGAGAACAAAGGGGAGAAGGTGGGAAAGAGAAAATAATGTGAAATGAAAGAAGAAACGTGGAGATTGAGAACGAGGCAAGGGACAGCGTTAGCACGAGAAAATTGTGAATGAGAAAATGGCATGGGGGGAATGAGAAAAGCAGGGGACGTAGAGAGTGAGAAACAGGACGGCAAGATGAGAAACCTGGAGGGGAAGGCTACAACAACTGGAGTGATAATCCAGGTAAATCAAAAAAGATCATTGGACGGAAATGATACTCAAGCTAGCCTACAGAGGCACAGACCTTTGTAGTTTGACAAAAATATAGTGTCGAAGCCACCATGTTTAAACGGAAAGAGTTTTAAAATACTCGTTATTAAATAGCTAATTAATGACTTAAACCAACGTAAAGGAAAATCAGCGATATACAATGAGCTGGTCCATCATAATTGAAGCTATGAGTTAAATAATGTCCTTGACCATCAAACTAGAAGATCTGCGACAAATAGTGCCTAATATGATGGCAGATCAACGACGAATAATATATTGATCTAGGACAATATAATAGAAGGGTAAATAATGACATATATATCCACGTAATCAAAGATCAGCGATTACTAATTTGATATCATCACTCACCAACCACAATGTACTGTACCATAACCATAGATTACATCCTGCGCCCACAATACGGAACAATAAATAACAGGTATATAATATCCTACATCAAAATCGCTGGAATGCCCACTGTAAATAATGTTCTACGAGGTAACCTAAGGAATATAAACGTCTTGAGTTGACCTCTGTGGCAGCAGCAGATTGCGGCGACCGTACGTTGCAATTACTAAACATGGCCAATATTCATGTATCTGTCATTTAAATCACCTCTACGTGACTTATACTGATGGCTACGATAATAGCCAGATCATGGTTCAGACAGAGTGCCTTCTTGCGAGGCGTATATATGATGGTTTAACCCGTGATTTTTGTCAGCCCACACCGGCTAGGTTGATGTTGTTTCACCTGTCGGCTCTCAGCTGACATGTTCGGGTGTCAAACTAAGTCCTCGCCAGCCGGGGATTCCCCGGAAAGGGATCAGTTCGTGCCCGGCTATAAGCCTCCCCACTTTGCTCTATGAATATTTTAATATCCAGCCTGTTTTTACAACAAGCTGCGGTACCCGTCGGGATGACGGTTTGTTTTTCCCCGCATGCATAACATGACAAACTTGGAAGGCCATTGTAGCTTCCGTGGGGGAGGAGAGACCCACGTTCATCAGCCTCTGGCCCTGGCTCGTCACGACCACCCGGCCACCACCAACCACCACCCGGTCTCCACCCACCACACCGCCATCCCCGGCCACTGGCCAGCAGCGCCTCCAGGAGCCCATCTGCCGAGGGCTGCAGCCAGGTTTAGGGACAGAACAAGCAGAAATCTGCATTAATCCATTTTAATGGCATGGCTGGATCGAGAGTGCTGGCTGAGCAGGAAGGCAGGCAGCATCGAGACGTTGTATACGGCCCCCCATCCCCCCTGTTTGCGGCCACTCACCGTCAAGCTTTGTGGGCCCTAGATCTAGTCCACACGCTACCAGTGTCAGTTACATGTCGAAACGCATATAGGGACTACAAGGCTATATGAAAGCAGATTTCTAATGTTAGTAACTAAACATATAATTCCTTGTTATCTATCTTGCTAGACAGGAGCATGTGATTTAGACACACACGACATTAGTGTATGATAATCTACAGAGCCTTCCACCGCCAATGACGTTTTATTTTGTCTTGCCACTTCCCGCTTCTAAGTTACAACTTCCCATTTTCCAATGCAAAGACTTCCCTCCAAAGAAATTTGATTTGTCCGAATATATGAGCGTTCTTAATAAATCCGCCATGCAATATGGGCAATATTTATACATCAGTTTCGCAATTTATTTATATAAAAAGTTTAATCCAATGTAATTAAATACAGTTAAAATAGAAGAAACAACACTCAGTTAACTGTTTCGTTATCGGTGTTATGTTATCTTCTATAACATGATAACAATCTGGTTGCAGTAGTCGGCCTGCATATTATAAGTTGAAAGATGGAGAGATTCAAACTAATTAATTTCGCTGTGTTCGTCATGGATTTATACTGTGAGGCAACAAATCGTGTTATTCTATATTCATTAGAATATTTATCATTTATTATTTAGACATACTATTTCTAGTTACATCATAAGAAGAGTTTGCTTATATTGTTGCTAGCTTACAAGTACAAATAAGCCAATGACGAGAAGATCAAAACAAGAAATATAGCCTTCACATTCTTTTTCACATATTTAACTTACACGCAGTGGTATCTCTTAATACCGTGTCTTGATAAATCTGCCGAACACGATAATGAAAGGGATTTTTATCGGAATTATATATGCAAATAATAAGCACTCAGGGTCAACGTACGTACGTAGTCGTTGTTACATGATAACAACAGTACGCATCAGAGGAAATTACGCTCGGCTCGACCGTGAAGGATTGATCCGTTACAATAATGAATTAATTGATTATGCCTTTAATTAATATGCTGACACCACTCTTAAAGGAAAGAATGAATGGAAACGCGATGACTAAAGATAACGTTGATTTTTTTTAAATTACATTATTTACATTGATTTTTCCGAAGAAAGCACGTACATACAAAGTGATTCTTACAGGCCTACAAATACATGCACTCGAATTTAATGTTTTATAAGGGCACATATGTATACATTTGTATAATCAACATGAGTGCATAGCTAACCCTAGTCCCATGCGAGGCAGTTGTCGTTGTGTGAAACCAACATTGTCACATGAGGCTAAGCTAGCCACACTCCGATGCCACGCACCCCGTGTTTCTACGACACCGCCCCCCCCGGGGGGGGGGGGGCACTACATTCAGGTAGGTACATACATATTTGCCGCCCAAATAACCCTTTTTTCGCTTTTTTCTCTCAATCCCCGAAGCAGCAATCTGCACTTTCTGTCGATGTGCCCATCTGAGGCTGACTTTTGTTTTTCTTCAAAATTTCTTGACTGTATAACTTTTAGTGGAGTTGATATCGAGTGTTAAGATAATTAACGTTCAGATATCTGTCATGAATGTCAATCTCTTTTAGATGCCTTTTTAGCCAACAAATTCTGTCAGTGTCTATAGGTTAGACGCCTTTTTAAAACCAAACAGTTCTGTCAGTGTCCAGTTTAGATGCCTGCCCTTTTTAGCCCAAAAAAGCTCTCTCAATGAATGAATGACGACAAATACGCGCAGTTTTCTCTGGCTCTCCAAATGTCCTCTATGGTGTGGGCGGCACACCCCTACCACACCCGGGGACACCGCACTCAGACGGTGTGGGCGGCACATCCCTACCACACCAGGGGACATCGCACTCAGACGCGTCTCACTGATTAGGCTTCTTTTTATCTCACCAGTTTAATAGTAGTGAACTGGAATTGGAGTCTCGAGGATATTGTCGACTAACACTAAACAAGACGCTAAGCGTAACAGCCGATCATAGCCGGCTGCGAAATAAATATCAGTTCCTTTCAAAATGATAACATGGAAAACACCGTTTGGGCAAATCCTTTTGGGTCAGATATTCTTCTCTTTTATCGCCCAGTGGCCGTGCGTTTGTCCATTGACCATCCGCGTTTGTCAAAACAGAAGTTGCCAGCAAGGCTCACCAGTCATCACTCAACCGCAAACAAAGCAAGACACAAAATTGGTAAATGTATGGGTATTGATCAGCAAGTGGATCAAGTAAGTATGCCCTCAGCAAGTGCACCATTTTCCAGCAGCGGATCCATGATTTTTAGGGCCGATTTTTAAAGGAACGTGCGACGAAAGGTCCGCCCGTTTAAGCCGTTAGCCTTAGTCTTAGCCTTAAGGATTGAGATAGCTCCAAACTTGTGGCACTGTTGCCGAGAATAACGCCACAACTTGCACAAGTTGTAGTAGTACAAGGCGGTCCATGTGGGCTGTGGAGGAAGGAGTGAGGGGGGGGGGGGGAATCGGCAGTGCCTCTGGATTTATTGCTTTCAAATATGCTCAAATATGACCCACCACCCCCACTACTCACTAGCAGCCACACCAATCGGCAGCCACATCCATTGGCGGCCACAGCCCACATACCCTGTACAATAGGCTACGTGGTGGAGCTAGGATTGAGATAGCCCTGGTACATGCCTCTCTTACCACGCCCGTAACAGCGTAAACAGAGCTAGGGTGAGAGCCATGCCGCTGACACGACCGAAAACAAGAAATCGGCAGAAATCGCGGACCGGTGGCTCAAGTTGAAGTTCATAACAGAATAAACATACAGTGTTTACCCGACAATGTACGCCACGACGTTCCTAAAGCTTTTTGGACTTTCGTCGCACTTTCATTTCTTTGCTTGGTAATGTATTTTCTTGTAATCCAGATAATTTATTTCACCTCTCGCTTCGTTTTGAATGCTCCGCCCGCTCGACGGAAGTAAACAAACGCCGCCTGGCAGCGAGTGCTCACGCTAAGATTGTTTACTTCCGGCGAGCGGCGGAGCATTCAAAACGAAGCGAGAGGTGAAATAAATTGGCTGAATTACAAGAAAATACATTACCAAGCAAAGAAATGAAAGTGCGACGAAAGTCCAAAAAGCTTTAGGAACGTTGTGGCGCACATTGTCGGGTAGGCACTGTATGTTTATTCTGTTATGAACTTCAACTTGAGCCACCAGTCAGCGATTTCTGTCGATTTTTTGTTTTCGACCTTTTCAGCGGCATGGCTCTCACCCTAGCTTCGTTTATGGGTGTGGTAAGAGAGGCATGTACCAGGGCTAGGATTGAGATAGATGGTTGTTATAGCTGAAACAGAGTTGCTGAGGCGAGCAGCGGGAAAGGGGCGTCACTGGGCGGCGGTGTCAGCCACATCAGCTCAGCGACATACAGCTCCAGTGGTAGGAAGACATGCAGGGTTGGGCATTCCTGGTTCCAATGAGCTGGCAGCCTGCCTGGAGTAGCGAGACAGGATCCCATTCCCCAGCTACATAGGAGGCTTACACCCCATCCCCTCCACACTTCCACAGTCAAATCATCCAGTAGTCAAAATGGACCACGGTCAAAGTGCACCTACACTGATGTAACGCAGTATGCATTAGATTAAAATTAGGTTTTTAGGCATAGTTTTTAAGATTTTATTATGTATCTATAATTATAGATATAGATCTAGGGTTCTAGCAGTTAGTTACATGTGTCCTAAATTCCTTTGACATATTTGATTTTGATACAGAAGTTTGTAATATCTTAAATTTAAGTTGTAGATTTATGTGATAAAATTTTAATTACATATTTATGTGATAAAATTCAAAGTTGCATATCAAGCTCTTACCTGCCAAAACTAAAGAAGTCAAAATACAAATAAGAATCAATCCTTGAATGATCCAAGATTTCTTTTATCTATATTCCATGCATGCTAGACTGCCAAATACAGTCTCTTAGCCTTGCCCGTGATATCAATTTGCCACAGGTTTTCAACTTTTGATATATATGTCGCCTGGGCTTAGTTTTGGTGGGAAAGAGCTCGATATATAACTTTATATTACATATTTATGTGATGCCTGAAGGCCTTGAGAACAACAATAAAACATAAATCAAATCCTTGGGTTAATCCCTGAACATCTGTCATTGCTGTAGACTATAGAAAAGAAACTAGCCTTGCTCTTTGTGTTTTTCACTGTTGATTCACCCAAGTATATGCTAAGGCTGTGTCTGATCTAACAAATTTATGTGACAATAATCTGCTGCATTGAAAAGCTATACACCACCCAGTGAAACAAGATCTAATATTGCCTGAGGGGTACTTTCAGGTCTTCAAACTTGATCCATCATAGCCAGGGGTCTGGAAGGGGTAAATGGTGACAGGCGACAGGCATATTTGAAAACTTTACATTGACCCCCAAATTCTGACAGTGAGGATCTGAAGAATTTGACATAGATTTAAAAAGAAAAAAACTGAACTTAGCAAAAAAGCTGAAAAATTGACAGTCAACATTGAGAATTTTGAAAAATTGACACTGGACACTGGACCCCCCTTCCTGACCCCTATAGTCAGTGACTATGTAGCAATATATAGTTGAAATGTCAGCTGTGATGATTTTTTGATCAAGTGCTAATATGGTAAGCATTCAAGGAACTGAGAAAAGAGGGCTAATTTTACCAGTATTATGTAAGAATCAGAAAGTGTACATGATATGTAAATAGTTAATGTACTCTCCTTAGCCCAGTGAGGTGGCAAGGGGATTTATTGAATCACCACTTGTCATTTACCCTGTACTAAGGTTCTTGGCCTCAATGCAAGAGAACAATAACACCTACATACAGGGATATAATGTCATTTTCTTACATCTGATCATCAAACACAAAAAGAATACAATACAAGAAAGATACAGTATAAGAAGATCCAATACAAGAGAAATACAGTACAAAAAGGAACAGCTGGTAGTTTTGAAAGGATTTAAATGTCAATGGTATATAAATTTGACACGGTTAAACATAGTGGGGTTAGTTACAAGTTAGGAGAAAAAGAATCACTCAAAAGTGCCTGAAAATTTTCTCATGTATGTATGATAATTAAAGTCCACTGTTCATTATTCACATGGAAAGCGAATGTTGGCCTTTCAGAGGCTGCCAGTAAGTACTGCAGTGTCCGGATTGTCACACCACGAAGGCGACGCCGGATAAGGAGCCGCCGCCAGCCATGGATCAAGGCACTGGCGACTACTTCCGGAGCTATGAGGACCTGGACGTGCATGAGCTGATGCTGAAAGACGAGCCTCGTACTTTGGCCTATTTACGCTTCATGGAGCAGAATGAGGCTGCCCTGCGGGACAAGGTGGTTGTCGATGTGGGCGCGGGCACCGGCATCCTATCCCTGTTCGCCGCCAGGGCGGGAGCCAAACATGTGAGTCAATATGGAGTCTGTAGCTATAGGCCGGGTCCCCATGCCTGGTGTGGCGAAACCAGGGTGGAATCTGGACACTATAAAATTATAATTAATTGAGATATACCCTTAAGGAGCGTAATTCGCGAATGTGATCAAGAGTTTTGCATGTGCCTTGTCTACACAAGCATGGAACCAATGGTTATTACAATAACATCACATGTACTGAACGAACAATAACCAAATGAGCTACATGTACACTCCAATATGTATACATGTTGCTGCTTTACGATACGATGTAGTTTTAATGAAACCAATTGGAGCAAACTACATACAGCATTGCGCAACATCACGGGTGGTTGGTTCCTACGACGAATGCGCCGCCAGTCAGACCGGACACATAACTGTATATGTCGTGTCCCATGGCATCAATGACCTATCACCCACACACCTTTCCCGTGCTCCAGGTGTACGCCATTGAGGCCAGCGATGTGGCACACATGTGCGAGGCTGTGGTGATCCAGAACAATCTGCAGACTAAGGTGACGGTCGTAAAGGGCCGCGCCGAAGAAGTCAACCTCCCGGACGGGGTCAAGGCCGACGTCCTGGTGTCCGAGTGGATGGGGTTCTACCTCCTGCACGAGTCGATGCTGGAGTCTGTGCTGGCGGCCCGAGACCGCTTCCTGGCGCCGGGCGGCCTCATGCTACCCTCTGCCGCCTCGCTCTTCGTGTGCCCCGTGTCCATGGCGCAACTGACGCGCGAGAAGTTCGACTTCTGGCGTAAGGTGTACGGCTTCGATTTCAGCCCCGTCCTGCCGCACGTTAAGCGGCGGGTGTTGGCGCAGCCACAGATCGAGACCTTGCAGGCGAGCCAGCTCCTGGGCCAACCCGAGCTGGTCGTCCGCCTGGAGCTGGCATTCGTGGAGCCAGAGGACATCAAGGAACTCTTCTGCAACTTTAACTTCGAGCTGACGAGGAACGGCGTCTTACACGGCTTGGCGTGTTGGTTCACGGTCGAGTTCGACGGGGACTGTCCCGTGGAGCTGTCCACGGCTCCCGGCCAACCGGAGACCCACTGGAAACAGACGGTCGTCCTGCTGCCGGACCCCCTGCTCGTCTCCAAGGGCGACTCCCTGGCCGCCAGGGTGGTACTACGCCAGGACTCAGACCGGCCGCGGCGGTACAACATCTGTGTGGAGCTGGCCGAGGAGGAGGAGGAGGAGGGTAGTGAGGGGGAGGGGGAGGAGGGGGCAGATGATGTCGGGCAAGTCACTGACCTGGCGGCCGCCGATCTCATCAAGGCCGCCATGACCGGAAGTAACACATGACGCGCTCCCGTCAACCACGTGATGTCAAATAAACAGTGTTTCTTCATGACGAGTGTTATTGTTTGTGTTTGCTGTGGTTGGATTACAAAATGACGTTGCCTGTTAGAGTGGGGGTGTTTGTGTGACGTTGTTTGAGTGGGGGTGTTTGTGTGACGTTTGAGTGGTGTGACGTAGTTTGAGTGGGGGTGTTTGTGTGACGTTGTTTGAGTGGTGTGTTTGTGTGACGTTGTTTGAGTGGGGGTGTTTGTGTGACGTTTGAGTGGTGTGTTTGTGTGACGTAGTTTGAGTGGTGTGTTTGTGTGACGTAGTTTGAGTGGGGGTGTTTGTGTGACGTTCGCGTGTGGGCTGACTGTCTCTGAAGGAGGGTTGTACCCCGGGACACGCCCATCTTTTCCTGCCATAATACCACGTGTACCATGTAGCGGGTTAACGACCGTAAATTAACAATTCACGTGGGTGACTCGGCAAGGCAATTAAGCGTCAGCGCCAAGTATCAAAGGGTCCGTTGCAGTACTGACCCGGGTACTGACCAGACCTGGGGTAATCATAATCGATTGTAAGCGATTACATTTTCCAAGTAATCTTAATCGATTACATTTGTTTTGAAAATAATGCAAATGTAATAAGAATCAATGCAGCGGATTTATATCAAAAATATATAATTTGTGTTTTTTACATTAAAGTTACTATTTAATATACCTAATATAATAACTTTTATACTTATGCTTTGATTAACTTTATAATAATATTTAGAATAACTTATCACGATCGAGGGTTGTTCTTCACAAAGTGACTACCGTGAATGGTAAGCCTCATTAAATGCTCTCAAAAAATGCTCCCGTCTGGAATTTAAAATGTAATCACCCCGTACCTGGTACTGACCACGTGTGGGATCCGCTACAAATACTGACGCCCAGCGGGAGCGGGCACAAACTCTACTTCATGTCTGCCTCATTGTGTCTGACGCATACACGCTAAATTAAAGGTCTTGGGTTGAGCTGTATAGGAAAGGCCGAGAACTCTAGCCTTTCTTTCTAGCTAGGCGAGAACTCTAGTGACGCCATGGGTCGAGCCTCCTGTGGCCTGTCAGATAGCAATCACTTCGAGGAGTAGACCCAGACCCAGGAAAGCTGGCTCCACGAAAGACTCAACTTTAATGGTCGCCCGACATTCAATTATTTCACTGCCGTAAATGAATGCCCCCGGAAACAACCTTAACCAGAAACCACCCAATTATATGGTTATATCTGGCTATGAGCAAGTATCGGGGGCCAATGCTCATCCCGTGCATGAAGCGTGTCCTGGACTGGTTACTGGGCGGGGGGTGGGGGAGGACGTGTGCGATTTCTCTGCGTGTTCCACGGCCTCCCCCACCCCCACCCTCACTATGTCCCCGGCTGGGTTGTCGCATGCCTCGTGGCTTCAGCCTTCACGCGGGACCCCCCCCCCCACACACACACACGCCCCATTCTTCGGCGATCGATGCTTTAATCCATCTCCACATTAATTCCATCTCAATCGTGACAAATTGGGTCGAACATCGCTGGCGACTCTGCGATCGCTATATAGATATGAATTACTGACTGCCCAGGGTGAGTCACGAGTGCTGTCTGCCCGAACTGTCTCCCGCAGACCCGGGGTTTGTTACACACGATAAGCGCGCACCGCTTGCCTTGATTGTGACTAATAACACCAGTGTTTGGGGAGGCCTGGTGGGTGGGATGGGTGGGTGTGGTCCGCTGAGCGAGCCGTGACCAGGGCGGTGTGTACACGTGTGTGCACCCCGTGTACACACGTGTACACCCGCACTCACGACTCCACTGCCAAAAGTCTGAAGCTGCAAATACAGTGCAAATATTTCCCGCGTGTCAGTGATCGTCTTGGTTACAGTCGCCCATGGCAACATGAAGGTGGTGGTTCATCTAGCGGAAAGGGAGTCCACTGGGTCTATACCCATCCCTCCCCCCCCCCCCCTTGGGTGTCATACGTTTCGGAGAGCTTGAAGTACCCCCGCCCCCTTCAGAATGGTCATTCCATCCAAAGTAGCTCGACCCCCCATTCCCGGATTCGCCCTTTTGATGCCATTAGTACTTGTAATAAACGTGATTTGATGTACGTTGTGTAACACAATGGGTCATACTTTGTGTAATGCGCAAAATCATACTTTGTGTAACGCGCAAAATGATACTTTGTGTAATGCGCAAAATGATACTTTGTGTAATGCGCAAAATCATACTTTGTGTAACGCGCAAAATGATACTTTGTGTAACGCGCAAAATGATACTTTGTGTAATGCGCAAAATGATACTTTGTGTAATGCGCAAAATTATACTTTGTGTAATGCGCAAAATGATACTTTGTGTAACGCGCAAAATGATACTTTGTGTAATGCGCAAAATGATACTTTGTGTAATGCGCAAAATCAAACGTTGTGTAACGCACCGGATCATACTCGCTAGGTTATACTTAGGTGTAACGTTGGGTTATACTTTCTGTAAATTTGGGCCATACATTGTGTAGCACACTGGGTCAGACATTACTGTTACATGCTTTTGCGTAACGTCGAGTTTCTTATTTCGTGTAACACCTTGTTTCTATTTTGTATAACGTTGATTTTACCTTGTGTAGTCACGGCGTTGTGATTTTCATGTGTAACGTGCTGCGTTGTACATTGTGTAACGTGCTGGGTTGTACCTTGTGTAACATGCTGCCTTGTACCTTGTGTAACGTGCTGCCTTGTACAGTGTGTAACGTGCTGTTCTGTACCTTGTGTAACGTGTTGTGTTGTACCTTGTGTAACGTGCTGCGTTGTACCTTGTGTAACGTGCTGCGTTGTACATTGTGTAACGTGCTGCGTTGTACCTTGTGTAACGTGCTGCGTTTTACCTTGTGTAACGTGCTGCGTTGTACCTTGTGTAACGTGTTGTGTTGTACCTTGTGTAACGTGCTGCGTTGTACCTTGTGTAACGTTCTGCGTTGTACCTTGTGTAACGTGCTGCGTTGTACATTGTGTAACGTGCTGCGTTGTACCTTGTGTAACGTGCTGCGTTGTACATTGTGTAACGTGCTGCCTGGTACCGTTGTGTAACGAGCTGTGTTGTACATTGTATAACGCGCTGGGTTATACTTTGTATAACGCGCTGGGTTATACTTTGTGTAGCGTTGGGTTAAACCGTCTGCGACGGTCTTTAGCAGACCGACGGATGCCAACAACTTGAATGGGTACAAACACGCAGATATGTGCTCTAGATAACTTATATGACGGCGATGTGTCATAATGTGCGAAAAATACCCGTCTCACAAAAATAGCCAAAGCGCTAAGTGCTCAGTAGAGGGCCTCGTCGAAATCGTCGAAATCTGTCGTCCGCTTGGGATTTTGTTTTACATAGCGCTCATTAAACCCCACCGACCTCGTGGCTCCGTTTGGCAAGAGTGCCACAAAAAGGCACTCGCACATTAGTCGTTGCCGAAAGCGTGTTATTCAGCTTCGCGCAGAAAAACAAGTGTGCAGCAGATAAATGGTTCCATTATAGTCCCATGTGGGGAGGCAGGCTTCCTCAGCGTCAATCAATCAGTGATGTCGCCGCTACAAATTAGTGTTCACGAGCAATCAGATGTGAATATTGTCACCATGGGGATGTGAAGGACGTCACCTCGCCATCTGAAGGACTTTCTGTGTTTTAATTCTGTTCTTATGTTAACAGGTTACTTGCTGAGTCGCACGTCTTTGTTGCCCACCCCGCAATATGTCAGTTTTTGTTTGTGTCTTGAGATTTTCGTTCCCACACTACCTTAACACGTTACGATACGGGGCTTCCAATGTGGATCCGACTGGCGAAGTACATGTTACCACTGTTCGCAGTGATAAAATATATAGGGCTTATATTGATCACTATACATCTGTAGATAGCAATGACATTTATTCTAACGCCTGTATGTGTACTCTTCGTTAGGCTGGTCGTATTTCCTCATTGTTAGGTACTTAGTTATGCAGGTCGGGTTTGGTTATACAGTTAGGTACTTAGTTATGCCGGTAAGGTTTGGTTATCCTGTTTGGTACTTAATTATGCCGGTCGGGTTTGGTTATACTGTTAGGTACTTAGTTATGCTGGTAGGGTTTGGTTATCCTGTTAGCTACTTAGTTATGCCGGGAAGGTTTGGCTAAACTTTTGTTGGTGCGTAGTTATGCCGATAGGGTTTGGTTATGCTGTTAGATACTTCGTTATGCTGGTCATACTCTGTTATACTCGTCGTTATTTTGGTCGTGTCTCGTTATACTCTTTTTTTATGCTGGTCATATGCGGTTCGACTTCGTACTTCGTTATTGTGGTCGTGCTATGTTATATCTTCGTAATTTGGTCGTGTCTGGTTCTACTGGTTGTGCTTCGTCATTGTGGTAGTGTTTGGTTATACTGTTCGTGCTTCGTCATTGTGGTAGTGTTTGGTTATACTGTTCGTGCTTCGTCATTGTGGTAGTGTTTGGTTATACTGTTCGTGCTTCGTCATTGTGGTAGTGTTTGGTTATACTGTTCGTGCCAGGTTACCCTCGTCGTTTTTTTTTAGTCGGGTTTAGTTATACCATTAGTTATTCTGGTCGTATTTGGTTATATTCTTTATTTTTGTCGTGCTCGGTTATACTCTTCGGTATTTTATACCATTCGTTATTGTGGTCGTGTTTGGTTATCATACTAGTTATTTTGGTCGTGTTTATACTCTTTGCACTTCGTCATTTATTTCAACTTCTATTGTTCGAATTCGTTTTACGTGTTCGCACTTTATTCTAGTTTTTCTCGCGCTGTTGGGGAGTCTATGTATAGCCACAAACGGCGAGCACGAATTCTGTGTATTTCAGACGATAGAACTCACTTCCTTATGGGAGACTTAAGGATAAACTGAACAAAGGCAGATAAATCAAGTTTCACTTTCTATTCAATCGTATCATTGCGTACAGCACAGGATATACATGCTCATGCAATTAACATCAAACATCATATAACCACCGACGGTCTTCGTCGAGTTCCTAATCAAGGATACCGTCTCTATCCGTTCAAGGCCGCCAACGCCGATCGCAGAAAACACAGCCATCTGCATGTATGAATATCACAGCAGTTCTAATCTCCCGGTGCCAGGCCATTCATCCCAGTAACAGTTTACGCCTGTAATATGACGATTAATATACATGCACAAAAAAAAACCTTAACCAAAACCACTGACGCGCAGATCCGTTGAATATATCAAGCACATGGCCAGCTGCACCCCCCCCCCCCACCCCACCTCCTCCCCCCTCCCCTAAGCTGTGTCCCGCTTTGGATGGCCTTGGTGCCGGATAGCTTTAAGAGACAACGGGTCACGTGTGTGCCCTGTGCCCTCTACCCTCGGGCACAGCGCCCCCTGTTACATACCCGCTACTACGCTGCTGGGTAAGACGCGGGTAACATTTGCCAAAGTCATTTACATTTTTAGCTAAATTATTGTGGGCTTTTTTTTTATTGAAAAAATAATAATGTTACAATATATATACTGAGATCTTGATGGTAAGTCATAGATAGAGCGGAACTGTATCCCTGGTTCCGCGACTTTATCTCACTTAGATATATCTGAACGTCACATCACAGGGAATAGATGAGCAAACCAAAGTAAAATATAAAAGTTAACATTGGGGAGAAAGACATGTCTTTGGCAAACTTCCTAAACCCCAGGCTCTGGGTGTATATTACACACCGCTTATTTTCACCGCCATTTGTCTTGCATCAGTTTGATATAAGACGAATGGTATTTTCAAATTAAGTCGTCTGATTTCACTTTGTCTGGACTTTCGTCTAAACTATGGCGTGAACGGGAAACCACTCTTCGCGCGCTGTCCTCGTCACAAAGACTACAGGCGGGCAGCGGTCGTCTGCTGCTCTCTGACGTCATCATTCTGTCCACTTCCGGGTCGTGACCTTCTCTTGCTGTCCATCACTCTGCTGGGGGCCATTCACGAGAGTTCACCGCTTCCACTTCCTGCGATCACTTTGCCCAGGCAGCGTCATCCACTTCAAACAGTCTGTCCCGTGGTTGCGGCTCCATCTCCAGGTCAAGGTCCTTGAAGGTCAGTTCAAAGGCGACCAGCACGTGGCGGTAATGGAGGTGCCGAGGTAGGGGGTAAAGTGACGCGGGGCCCGGTCCGTCGCACGTGTGGGCCGGGCGTTGAGAGCAGGATGGGGTGGGGAGGGGGTGGTGGTTGGGTCAGACACACCCAGGGTCAGACAATTCTAGGGTTAGACAACACCTAGGGCAGCATACTTCGGGCAGGAAAGGGGTTGGGCGGGGAGGGGGGTCATTGGGGTGAGAGGGGTCGTACACACAATTTCTCCCTCTTTCCACTCGATCACTCTCTTTCAATGTCATCTCTCTCAACATTCAAGGTCGTTACGCACTCGTAAACCTTTTTCAATCACTCTTCATTTCTGTCACACCCAGTCACTCCGAAATCGAGCCCGAAATCGACCAAACTATGCAATTTCATAACCTGGGTAAAGGTTGAGTGCAGGGAATCGACTAAGGCAGGTGCACGAGTCGCTTGGGGCGACCGCACCTTGACCCAGGTTACGAACATACTTACGCTTCCTTCGAGCCGGAGGTTATGGATGGCTCGTCGATTTGATATTCAAACCAAAGTGGAATCGAGTCTTCTCTGTGTGTCTTCACAGTGTGTTTATAGCATAGCATGGTATGGCTTGGCAGTCCGCCTCCTAATCGTATGGATACGCCCACGCATCACGTGTTCAGTTCACTTGCAACAGCTCGTTTCTTCGTCCACCGAGCTCACATTGGAAGCGTCATTGCATAGATAGACAGCATTTGAGCTGTGATGTGAATGTTTCCATTATCCGTAGTTCCTTGTCGTCATTTCCTATGTATAATATTACCTAAGTCTCATCCGTGACGTTGGAACTACCTCGGTTGAAAGCAGTTTAAGTTGAGCTGAGCCAGGTCTTCACAAAGTTCTCGATGTTGACTTGCAGTCGGCGGCACTCTCCAACCACGTGCTTCACGCCCTCCAGGTGGCGCTCCGATACTTCGAACAGGGCGTACTGCAAAGGGCCACGAGGGAAGGGGGTCCACATTGTGAGGGTGCAGAGGGACGAGGGTCGTCATGGTGACGGTGCAGAGGGGCGTGAGACCCGGGGAGAACGGGGAAAGTGGAGTTAGAAACAGAGGGACGACAGAGATGAAGCCACCGTATCAGGGAACAGGAAGAAGAAACCGGAATAGAGAAACGGAAGAGAGAGCCGGAAAAAGGAACCGGAATAGGGAACCAGAATAGAGAACCAGAATAGGGAACCGGAAGAGACCGGAAAAAGGAACCGGAATAGGGAACCAGAATGGGGAACCGGAAGAGGGAACCGGAATAGGGAACGAGAAGAGGGGACGGAAATGGCGGGTCGGGGGCGGAATCAAAGGCCCGGAGAGAAAGAAAAAAACAGAAAGCAAACAAAGATGAATTCTCAAGTATTGTATACACGAAGTAAAGAAATAAATACATACCATCAAGCCAACACAATGTTTAGCAGCCAATCAGATTACCGTCGGACATTCTAAAAGATTGAATGGCACATTGCCATCCCGCCCAATAAGACACATAAAGCGGTGTTTACCAACAGCTTTTTTAGGGTGCATAGAGCGATACGTCACAATCAAAACACAACAATTGTTGCCAGCGGTAACCACGTGACCAGGACAGGGCGTTGGCGGGAGTCACATGCATGTGTGCCACAGCGCCCCGCAAGGCATCACTACACTATTGACCACGACCTCTGTATCGTCTAGTTAACATGAAGCATGCTGAGTGGACAACAGGCCAATGCTGTTATTGTACAGCAAGCGGCTATTCCACCAAAGCTAACTGTTAAAGCGCTTGTCATGCTCTGGGGAATCAACAATGGAAGTTCCTATATATTTATGATCGATATGGACTTAAACGATTTCTAATTATCTAATTAAACATAACTGGGCCGGGTCAGTGGGTATCTATCGGTGGGTGTGGTAGCAGGAGTGTGTGTGTGTGTGTGTGAAGGGGGGGGGGGGGGGAGGTGTCTACTGGGATGGTGTTGGTATGGGATAGGAGTGGGGCGCATAAAGTATGTTGCCGATGGGAATGGGGAGGGGGAATGGGGGAGGGGTGTGTGTCGACAGCTCGTGTCGAAAGGAGTCCCTTGGGGTATACGTCACAGCGCTACACCCACCCCCACCACCAGAACCAGAGAGAGCGGAAAGACATACTACCCCCCACCCCCCACCAACTAAATGACGCTTTATCACGTTGCATGTAAAATGCATAAACGCGAGTGCAGATTTCCCCATTGGTCTGCCGGCGCACGACAGATTAGGATGCCTATTAATCCCGCTTGCGATCAAAACATCCTTGTCGGTGTACTTTCATCCCTAGTTCCTCAGCAACAACTCGTGCCAAACAGGACCGCCGCCGCCCTGGGCAATAATCTGGTGGTAGACAAACGACCAGACCGTGACAGTCAGGGCCAGTCACAATGGGCCATTCCAACATTCCAGGCTCAGGTATAGAGTGTGATTACCCATATGTCACGTAGGCTGGCACCATCCACCACCCCCGCCCCAGTCCCGGAGCGGTCCAATCCGCAGTCCACCCCACACCCCCGCCCCAGTCCCGGAGCGGTCCAATGATCGCCCCACACCCCCGCCCCCCGCCGAGGAGTCCCAGGGCGCGGTCGTACCTCTGACCTTGGCGCGTGACACACACTGCGGTAACTAATTGAAAGGCCCAAGACAATGGGTCTCTGCCGCCGTGAGTCACCTCCTCAGGGCTAGAGAGATAACACCAACCCCAATCTACCATCTACCTCAGTACCACAGGCAGCAACATCGCCATGAGTCACCTCCTCAGGGGTACAGAGATAACACCAACCCCAATCTACCATCCACCATAGTACCACAGGCAGCAACATCGCCGTGAGTCACCTCCGCAGTGGTACAGAGATAACACCAACCCCAATCTACCATCTACCATAGTACCACAGGCAGCAACATCGCTGTGAGTCACCTCCTCAGGGTTACAGAGATAACACCAACCCCAATCTACCATCTACCACAGTACCACAGGCAGCAACATCGCTGTGAGTCACCTCCTCAGGGTTACAGAGATAACACCAACCCCAATCTACCATCTACCACAGTACCACAGGCAGCAACATCGCTGTGAGTCACCTCCTCAGGGTTACAGAGATAACACCAACCCCAATCTACCATCTACCACAGTACCACAGGCAGCAACATCGCCATGAGTCACCTCCTCAGGGGTACAGAGATAACACCAACCCCAATCTACCATCCACCATAGTACCACAGGCAGCAACATCGCTGTGAGTCACCTCCTCAGGGTTACAGAGATAACACCAACCCCAATCTACCATCTACCACAGTACCACAGGCAGCAACATCGCTGTGAGTCACCTCCGCAGGGGCACAGAGATAACACCAACCCCAATCTACCATCTACCATAGTACCACAGGCAGCAACATCGCTGTGAGTCACCTCCGCAGGGGCACAGAGATAACACCAACCCCAATCTACCATCTACCACAGTACCACAGGCAGCAACATCGCTGTGAGTCACCTCCGCAGGGGCACAGAGATAACACCAACCCCAATCTACCATCTACCATAGTACCACAGGCAGCAACATCGCCGTGAGTCACCTCCTCAGGGGTGCAGAGATAACACCAACCCCAATCTACCATCTACCATAGTACCACAGGCAGCAACATCGCTGTGAGTCACCTCCGCAGGGGCACAGAGATAACACCAACCCCAATCTACCATCTACCATAGTACCACAGGCAGCAACATCGCTGTGAGTCACCTCCTCAGGGGTGCAGAGATAACACCAACCCCAATCTACCATCTACCATAGTACCACAGGCAGCAACATCGCTGTGAGTCACCTCCTCAGGGGTGCAGAGATAACACCAACCCCAATCTACCATCCACCATAGTACCACAGGCAGCAACATCGCTGTGAGTCACCTCGTCAGGGGTGCAGAGATAACACCAACCCCAATCTACCATCTACCATAGTACCACAGGCAGCAACATCGCTGTGAGTCACCTCCTCAGGGGCACAGAGATAACACCAACCCCAATCTACCATCTACCATAGTACCACAGGCAGCAACATCGCTGTGAGTCACCTCCTCAGGGGTGCAGAGATAACACCAACCCCAATCTACCATCTACCATAGTACCACAGGCAGCAACATCGCTGTGAGTCACCTCCTCAGGGGCACAGAGATAACACCAACCCCAATCTACCATCTACCATAGTACCACAGGCAGCAACATCGCTGTGAGTCACCTCCTCAGGGGCACAGAGATAACACCAACCCCAATCTACCATCTACCATAGTACCACAGGCAGCAACATCGCTGTGAGTCACCTCCTCAGGGGCACAGAGATAACACCAACCCCAATCTACCATCTACCATAGTACCACAGGCAGCAACATCGCTGTGAGTCACCTCCTCAGGGGCACAGAGATAACACCAACCCCAATCTACCATCTACCATAGTACCACAGGCAGCAACATCGCCGTGAGTCACCTCCTCAGGGTTACAGAGATAACACCAACCCCAATCTACCATCTACCTCAGTACCACAGGCAGCAACATCGCTGTGAGTCACCTCCTCAGGGGCACAGAGATAACACCAACCCCAATCTACCATCTACCATAGTACCACAGGCAGCAACATCGCTGTGAGTCACCCCCTCAGGGGTGCAGAGATAACACCAACCCCAATCTACCATCTACCATAGTACCACAGGCAGCAACATCGCTGTGAGTCACCTCCTCAGGGGTGCAGAGATAACACCAACCCCAATCTACCATCCACCATAGTACCACAGGCAGCAACATCGCTGTGAGTCACCTCCTCAGGGGTGCAGAGATAACACCAACCCCAATCTACCATCCACCATAGTACCACAGGCAGCAACATCGCCGTGAGTCACCTCCTCAGGGGTGCAGAGATAACACCAACCCCAATCTACCATCTACCATAGTACCACAGGCAGCAACCTCGCCGTGAGTCACCTCCTCAGGGGTGCAGAGATAACACCAACCCCAATCTACCATCCACCATAGTACCACAGGCAGCCACTTCGCTGTGAGTCACCTCCTCAGGGGTGCAGAGATAACACCAACCCCAATCTACCATCTACCATAGTACCACAGGCAGCAACATCGCCGTGAGTCACCTCCTCAGGGGTGCAGAGATAACACCAACCCCAATCTACCATCCACCATAGTACCACAGGCAGCCACTTCGCTGTGAGTCACCTCCTCAGGGGTGCAGAGATAACACCAACCCCAATCTACCATCTACCATAGTACCACAGGCAGCCACTTCGCTGTGAGTCACCTCCTCAGGGGTGCAGAGATAACACCAACCCCAATCTACCATCTACCATAGTACCACAGGCAGCAACATCGCCGTGAGTCACCTCCTCAGGGGTGCAGAGATAACACCAACCCCAATCTACCATCTACCATAGTACCACAGGCAGCAACATCGCCGTGAGTCACCTCCTCAGGGGTGCAGAGATGACACCAACCCCTCTACCATAGTACCACAGGCAGCAACATCGCCGTGAGTCACCTCCTCAGGGGTGCAGAGATAACACCAACCCCAATCTACCATCTACCATAGTACCACAGGCAGCAACATCGCCGTGAGTCACCTCCTCAGGGGTGCAGAGATGACACCAACCCCTCTACCATAGTACCACAGGCAGCAACATCGCTGTGAGTCACCTCCTCAGGGGTACAGAGATGACACCAACCCCTCTACCATAGTACCACAGGCAGCAACATCGCTGTGAGTCACCTCCTCAGGGGTACAGAGATGACACCAACCCCTCTACCATAGTACCACAGGCAGCAACATCGCTTCGCCTGTAGCCCCCCCAACAAACCCAGAACCCAAGATCTCTCTCGCTATCACCGGAGATGACAGACAACTATTTAGGCCATTCTCGTGATGACGGGGGTTGGCATTGAGGGTTTCTCTTAATGCCCGTGCCTACCAAACAAAGGTCTTTGTACCGAGATCGTCCCTTCCCTTCTCCCTTAGGGATGTGGCCAAAGCGGTCTGAGTACCCAGGCCAGCGGGACCCTACCACCCACCTCGCTATCTCTGTGTGACAGGCCATCTGACAAGACCAGTCCATGTTACGTTATTACGGCAATGAGGAATCAAAGCAGCCCATACAGACACCCAGTCAGTGACCATTGGCCGCCGCTCGCCCAGACAATACACAGAGACCTGGGACACCCAGTCAGTGACCATTGGCTGCCGCTCGCCCAGACAATACAGACCTGGGACACCCAGTCAGTGACCATTGGCCGCCGCTCGCCCAGACAATACACAGAGACCTGGGACACCCAGTCAGTGACCATTGGCCGCCGCTCGCCCAGACAATACAGAGACCTGGGACACCCAGTCAGTGACCATTGGCCGCCGCTCGCCCAGACAATACACAGAGACCTGGGACACCCAGTCAGTGACCATTGGCCGCCGCTCGCCCAGACAATACACAGAGACCTGGGACACCCAGTCAGTGACCATTGGCCGCCGCTCGCCCAGACAATACAGAGAGACCTGGGACACCCAGTCAGTGACCATTGGCCGCCGTTCGCCCAGACAATACAGAGACCTGCGACACCCAGTCAGTGACCATTGGCCGCCGTTCGCCCAGACAATACAGAGACCTGCGACACCCAGTCAGTGACCATTGGCCGCCGCTCGCCCAGACAATACAGAGAGACCTGGGACACCCAGTCAGTGACCATTGGCCGCCGCTCGCCCAGACAATACACAGAGACCTGGGACACCCAGTCAGTGACCATTGGCCGCCGCTCGCCCAGACAATACAGAGACCTGGGACACCCAGTCAGTGACCATTGGCCGCCGCTCGCCCAAACAATACACAGAGACCTGGGACACCCAGTCAGTGACCATTGGCCGCCGCTCGCCCAAACAATACACAGAGACCTGGGACACCCAGTCAGTGACCATTGGCCGCCGCTCGCCCAAACAATACACAGAGACCTGGGACACCCAGTCAGTGACCATTGGCCGCCGCTCGCCCAGACAATACAGAGACCTGGGACACCCAGTCAGTGACCATTGGCCGCCGCTCGCCCAAACAATACACAGAGACCTGGGACACCCAGTCAGTGACCATTGGCCGCCGCTCGCCCAGACAATACAGGGAGACCTGGGACACCCAGTCAGTGACCATTGGCCGCCGCTCGCCCAGACAATACAGAGACCTGGGACACCCAGTCAGTGACCATTGGCCGCCGCTCGCCCAGACAATACAGAGAGACCTGAGACACCCAGTCAGTGACCATTGGCCGCCGCTCGCCCAGACAATACACAGAGACCTGGGGCACCCAGTCAGTGACCATTGGCCGCCGCTCGCTCAGACAATACACAGAGACCTGGGACACCCAGTCAGTGACCATTGGCCGCCGCTCGCCCAGACAATACACAGAGACCTGGGACACCCAGTCAGCGACCATTGGCCGCCGCTCGCCCAGACAATACAGAGACCTGGGACACCCAGTCAGTGACCATTGGCCGCCGCTCGCCCAGACAATACACAGAGACCTGGGACACCCAGTCAGTGACCATTGGCCGCCGCTCGCCCAGACAATACAGAGAGACCTGGGACACCCAGTCAGTGACCATTGGCCGCCGCTCGCCCAGACAATACAGAGACCTGGGACACCCAGTCAGTGACCATTGGCCGCCGCTCGCCCAGACAATACAGAGACCTGCGACACCCAGTCAGTGACCATTGGCCGCCGCTCGCCCAGACAATACACAGAGACCTGGGACACCCAGTCAGTGACCATTGGCCGCCGCTCGCCCAGACAATACAGAGACCTGGGACACCCAGTCAGTGACCATTGGCCGCCGTTCGCCCAGACAATACAGAGAGACCTGGGACACCCAGTCAGTGACCATTGGCCGCCGCTCGCCCAGACAATACAGAGAGACCTGGGACACCCAGTCAGTGACCATTGGCCGCCGCTCGCCCAGACAATACAGGGAGACCTGGGACACCCAGTCAATGACCATTGGCCGCCGCTCGCCCAGACAATACAGAGAGACCTGGGACACCCAGTCAGTGACCATTGGCCGCCGCTCGCCCAGACAATACAGGGAGACCTGGGACACCCAGTCAGTGACCATTGGCCGCCGCTCGCCCAGACAATACAGAGAGACCTGAGACACCCAGTCAGTGACCATTGGCCGCCGCTCGCCCAGACAATACACAGAGACCTGGGGCACCCAGTCAGTGACCATTGGCCGCCGCTCGCCCAGACAATACAGGGAGACCTGGGACACCCAGTCAGTGACCATTGGCCGCCGCTCGCCCAGACAATACAGGGAGACCTGGGACACCCAGTCAATGACCATTGGCCGCCGCTCGCCCAGACAATACAGGGAGACCTGGGACACCCAGTCAGTGACCATTGGCCGCCGCTCGCCCAGACAATACAGGGAGACCTGGGACACCCAGTCAGTGACCATTGGCCGCCGCTCGCCCAGACAATACAGGGAGACCTGGGACACCCAGTCAATGACCATTGGCCGCCGCTCGCCCAGACAATACAGAGAGACCTGGGACACCCAGTCAGTGACCATTGGCCGCCGCTCGCCCAGACAATACAGAGACCTGGGACACCCAGTCAGTGACCATTGGCTGCCGCTCGCCCAGACAATACACAGAGACCTGGGACACCCAGTCAGTGACCATTGGCCGCCGCTCGCCCAGACAATACACAGAGACCTGGGACACCCAGTCAGTGACCATTGGCCGCCGCTCGCCTAGACCATGTCGCCACGGAGCGGTCTACAGCCATCAACCCACAACGACATTAATTACTTTTATTCGCTTTGACAAATGAAGCAATAGCACTCCTCAGGGAGGGCTCAGACAGCCCCGCCCCCCCTCCTCACCCACCCACCCTTCCAACCGACCAGTGCCAATATCACATCCGCGTTGCCAACCTTCAATTTCACTCCCCACCCTCACTTCTCCTGTCCCCTATCCATCCATCAACCCGGCGAGAAAAACCCATAAAAGTTACCCCCTCCCCCACACTCGCTATATACACACAGACGCACCTCGGCCGGTGCCTCCCCGCCCGCGACCGCCGGGAGTGGGAGTGGGCAGAGCAGTTCGTTTGAACGCCTCACACGTGCGAGTAAAACACCAACATGGACTGCTTCGTGCTGTCCGGAGGCAACCAGATCAGACAGGAGAGGTCGGACCACGCCGTAAAGCCCAGTACACGGGGTCCTAAAACACCCCGTCAGGGGATACCATCAACTTACGTGGCTCTTTGTTTCAACCTCCCTTTGTCAAAAAGACACACAAAGTTATTTCAAGCCCTCCCCTGATAATTGCACCACAGAAAACAGCGAATGGCGTTCTCGGTATGATTTAACCATTGGGAAGTTCGGCAGAGGGGTGACGGTTGCAGGGGGCGGTCGAAGAACACAGTGAGAAAAGGGTAGCACGCTATGGAAGCCCTCTGCTGGGGAGGGGTGACGGCTTGAGGGGTGGTCGAAGAAAGGGGTAGCACGCTATGGAAGCCCTCTGCTGGGGAGGGGTGACGGCTTGAGGGGGTGGTCTGAGAAAGGGGTAGCACGCTATGGAAGCGCTCTCTGCTGGGGAGGGGTGACGGCTTGAGGGGGTGGTCTGAGAAAGGGGTAGCACGCTATGGAAGCGCTCTCTGCTGGGGAGGGGTGACGGCTTGAGGGGGTGGTCTGAGAAAGGGGTAGCACGCTATGGAAGCGCTCTCTGCTGGGGAGAGGTGACGGCTTGAGGGGGTGGTCTGAGAAAGGGGTAGCACGCTATGGAAGTGCTCTCTGCTGGGGAGAGGTGACGGCTTGAGGGGGTGGTCTGAGAAAGGGGTAGCATGCTATGGAAGCGCTCTCTGCTGGGGAGGGGTGACGGCTTCAGGGTGTGGTCTGAGAAAGAGGTAGCACGCTATGGAAGCGCTCTCTGCTGGGGAGGGGTGACGGCTTGAGGGGGTGGTCTGAGAAAGGGGTAGCATGCTATGGAAGCGCTCTCTGCTGGGGAGGGGTGACGGCTTGAGGGGGTGGTCTGAGAAAGGGGTAGCATGCTATGGAAGCGCTCTCTGCTGGGGAGGGGTGACGGCTTGAGGGGTGGTCTGAGAAAGGAGTAGCACGCTATGGAAGCCCTCTGCTGGGGAGGAGTGACGGCTTGAGGGGGTGGTCTGAGAAAGGGGTAGCACGCTATGGAAGCGCTCTCTGCTGGGGAGGGGTGACGGCTTGAGGGGGTGGTCTGAGAAAGGGGTAGCACGCTATGGAAGCGCTCTCTGCTGGGGAGGGGTGACGGCTTGAGGGGGTGGTCGGAGAAAGGGGTAGCACGCTATGGAAGCGCTCTCTGCTGGGGAGGAGTGACGGCTTGAGGGGGTGGTCTGAGAAAGGGGTAGCACGCTATGGAAGCGCTCTCTGCTGGGGAGGGGTGACGGCTTGAGGGGGTGGTCTGAGAAAGGGGTAGCATGCTATGGAAGCGCTCTCTGCTGGGGAGGGGTGACGGCTTGAGGGGGTGGTCTGAGAAAGGGGTAGCATGCTATGGAAGCGCTCTCTGCTGGGGAGGGGTGACGGCTTGAGGGGTGGTCTGAGAAAGGGGTAGCACGCTATGGAAGCCCTCTGCTGGGGAGGAGTGACGGCTTGAGGGGGTGGTCTGAGAAAGGGGTAGCACGCTATGGAAGCGCTCTCTGCTGGGGAGGGGTGACGGCTTGAGGGGGTGGTCTGAGAAAGGGGTAGCACGCTATGGAAGCGCTCTCTGCTGGGGAGGGGTGACGGCTTGAGGGGGTGGTCGGAGAAAGGGGTAGCACGCTATGGAAGCGCTCTCTGCTGGGGAGGAGTGACGGCTTGAGGGGGTGGTCTGAGAAAGGGGTAGCACGCTATGGAAACGCTCTCTGCTGGGGAGGGGTGACGGCTTGAGGGGGTGGTCTGAGAAAGGGGTAGCACGCTATGGAAGCCCTCTCTGCTGGGGAGGGGTGACGACTTGAGGGGGTGGTCTGAGAAAGAGGTAGCATGCTATGGAAGCCCTCTGCTGGGAAGGGGTGACTGCTTCAGGGGGTGGTCTGAGAAAGGGGTAGCACGCTATGAAAGCCCTCTGCTGGGGAGGGGTGACGACTTGAGGGGGTGGTCTGAGAAAGGGGTAGCACGCTATGGAAGCCCTCTGCTGGGGAGAGGTGACGGCTTGAGGGGGGGGGGGTCTGAGAAAGGGGTAGCATGCTATGGAAGCTCTCTGCTGGGGAGGGGTGACGGCTTGAGGGGGTGGTCTGAGAAAGGGGTAGCATGCTATGGAAGCGCTCTCTGCTGGAGAGGGGTGACGGCTTGACGGGTGGTCGGAGAAAGGGGTAGCATGCTATGGAAGCGCTCTCTGCTGGGGAGGGGTGACGGCTTGAGGGGGTGGTCGGAGAAAGGGGTAGCACGCTATTGAAGCTCTCTCTGCTATGGAGGGGTGACGGCTTCAGGGGTGGTCTGAGATAGGGGTAGCATGCTATGGAAGCGCTCTCTGCTGGGGAGGGGTGACGGCTTGAGGCGGTGGTCTGAGATAGGGGTAGCATGCTATGGAAGCGCTCTCTGCTGGGGAGAGGTGACGGCAGCAGGGGAGGTCGGAGATCGTTAGATACACATAGTATGGGTATGGTACGTGCTATGCTGTATGGGTGACTACTAGGTAAAGGTCCTACGTCTTTCCACAGCCCCAGCTGGTGCGGCAGCGCTCCTGTCGCTCGCTCGTACAGACGACGCACCTGCAAAGACAACAAGCAAAACAAACAGCGCGCTGCTTTACTGGCCAAACTAGTAAGATCGTTCACCAGGACTGGAATTTTGAAACAACTACAAACCATCTTAGAACTGTATGTACTTGACCCTCATGCTCTAAAGAACAATAAGAAATAATGTCCTTGCTTCCAAACGTGAAAAGACCAATATATGGCAAAATACCCTCAATACCACCAGTTTAAGATACATATCCCACAAGGCAGTATACTAGTACACAGGAGAAGATATCCCCTCCACGGTGAGTCCGTGACGCTACCCTCAATACCACCAGTTTAAGATACATATCCCACAAGGCAGTATACTAGTACACAGGAGAAGATATCCCCTCCACGGTGAGTCCGTGACGCTACCCTCAATACCACCAGTTTAAGATACATATCCCACAAGGCAGTATACTAGTACACAGGAGAAGATATCCCCTCCACGGTGAGTCCGTGACGCTACCCTCCATACCACCAGTTTAAGATACATATCCCACAAGGCAGTATACTAGTACACAGGAGAAGATATCCCCTCCACGGTGAGTCCGTGACGCTACCCTCCATACCACCAGTTTAAGATACATATCCCACAAGGCAGTATACTAGTACACAGGAGAAGATATCCCCTCCACGGTGAGTCCGTGACGCTACCCTCCATACCACCAGTTTAAGATACATATCCCACAAGGCAGTATACTAGTACACAGGAGAAGATATCCCCTCCACGGTGAGTCCGTGACGCTACCCTCCATACCACCAGTTTAAGATACATATCCCACAAGGCAGTATACTAGTACACAGGAGAAGATATCCCCTCCACGGTGAGTCCGTGACGCTACCCTCAATACCACCAGTTTAAGATACATATCCCACAAGGCAGTATACTAGTACACAGGAGAAGATATCCCCTCCACGGTGAGTCCGTGACGCTACCCTCCATACCACCAGTTTAAGATACATATCCCACAAGGCAGTATACTAGTACACAGGAGAAGATATCCCCTCCACGGTGAGTCCGTGACGCTACCCTCAATACCACCAGTTTAAGATACATATCCCACAAGGCAGTATACTAGTACACAGGAGAAGATATCCCCTCCACGGTGAGTCCGTGACGCTACCCTCAATACCACCAGTTTAAGATACATATCCCACAAGGCAGTATACTAGTACACAGGAGAAGATATCCCCTCCACGGTGAGTCCGTGACGCTACCCTCCATACCACCAGTTTAAGATACATATCCCACAAGGCAGTATACTAGTACACAGGAGAAGATATCCCCTCCACGGTGAGTCCGTGACGCTACCCTCCATACCACCAGTTTAAGATACATATCCCACAAGGCAGTATACTAGTACACAGGAGAAGATATCCCCTCCACGGTGAGTCCGTGACGCTACCCTCCATACCACCAGTTTAATATACATATCCCACAAGGCAGTATACTAGTACACAGGAGAAGATATCCCCTCCACGGTGAGTCCGTGACGCTACCCTCAATACCACCAGTTTAAGATACATATCCCACAAGGCAGTATACTAGTACACAGGAGAAGATATCCCCTCCACGGTGAGTCCGTGACGCTACCCTCCATACCACCAGTTTAAGATACATATCCCACAAGGCAGTATACTAGTACACAGGAGAAGATATCCCCTCCACGGTGAGTCCGTGACGCTACCCTCCATACCACCAGTTTAAGATACATATCCCACAAGGCAGTATACTAGTACACAGGAGAAGATATCCCCTCCACGGTGAGTCCGTGACGCTACCCTCCATACCACCAGTTTAAGATACATATCCCACAGGGCAGTATACTAGAACACAGGAGAAGATATCCCCTCCACGGTGAGTCCGTGACGCTACCCTCCATACCACCAGTTTAAGATACATATCCCACAAGGCAGTATACTAGTACACAGGAGAAAATATCCCCTCCACGGTGAGTCCGTGACGCGTTCTCGGCGTTACCTCCTTGACCTGACTCTCAATGCTGTGAAGGTAGATTTGTCTGAAAGGGAAAGGGGAAACTGGCGCTGCAGACAGATTCCTACCGAGTGATGCATAACACATATAAACACTGTAACATACCAGACATGTTGATGACATGTACAGGTGACCTAACGACACGACATTGACATCAGTAACCACAGAGCGTCGCAAATAACAACATAATTACCTTACCTGATGGGTAATATAACTGTAGAACGTTGTAGAACTCCCAATTAAAATCATTGAATGAACAGGGGTGGTTCTTTAATGCAATCAACTTGGTTTAAACATATTTTTATTCTGCAATTGGAAATCAGGCAAGGCCTATAACAACTTCCTCTTGCAATCAACTTAATATTATTAACGGTGCTTAATAGGTCTTGTAATATAAGAGACTAGCAAACAGATGATAACACCATTTTGATATTGGGCTGAAATAAGCAGATACTGATATTGACCTAAGCCCCAGCACATTACCCTCCAGCGATATTGAGTTGGCTGGCCAGGAGTTGCCCGGGACCAGACATCATCTGATCTACCTACTCACACACCGCAGTGGCGAGGGTTTCATAATGTCAAACCAACAAATCATGAACAGCAGAGACTAAAGATTTACCGAAAGCACTCGAAATAATATCGGATGCGTAACGAATATTCCCTATATTTAAAGTCAAGTAAAGGATGAGGTAAACATATAAATCGTTTACAAATATACCCTTGAACTTTGACTGAACTGTATGAGGTACGCTCTTAGAGCCAGTTATGCTGATTAAAGTTGCTATTTCAATAAAATGTAGACAAGCCAACCGGCGGGGACGCCTGGACTAATATCCCGATCAGTCTTAGAATCACAGATTACGATTCTTTCACAAATAACGACAGTGGGGAGAACCACATTTTCAATGGAAACTTGAGGATGTTGCCATGCTACAAACTGCAAAGGCTACAAAAAAAAGGCCACCACCAGGACTTGACCAAAAGTTGTATGTTCTACCGACTGAGCTAGCCGGGCTTCATAGCGACCGATCCCCTGGGTATGCAGCTGCTTCTGAACACACGAAACCCTTCCCCGCTATGCAGGTGTGTGCCGTCCCGCCGGTCCACTGTTTAACTTGTTGCAATAGTCAATTTAATCTAACAGCAAGTTATGCGGGTTAGGTGAGGAGTGGCGTGTGTTATCTGCGGGTTAGGTGAGGAGTGGCGTGTGTTATCTGCGGGTTAGGTGAGGAGTGGCGTGTGTTATCTGCGGGGTTAGGTGAGGAGTGGCGTGTGTTATCTGCGGGTTAGGTGAGGAGTGGCGTGTGTTATCTGCGGGTTAGGGGAGGAGTGGCGTGTGTTATCTGCGGGTTAGGTGAGGAGTGGCGTGTGTTATCTGCGGGTTAGGTGAGGAGTGGCGTGTGCTATCTGCGGGTTAGGTGAGGAGTGGCGTGTGTTATCTGCGGGTTAGGTGAGAAGTGGCGTGTGTTATCTGCGGGTTAGGTGAGGAGTGGCGTGTGTTATCTGCGGGTTAGGTGAGGAGTGGCGTGTGTTATCTGCGGGTTAGGTGAGGAGTGGCGTGTGTTATCTGCGGGTTAGGTGAGGAGTGGCGTGTGTTATCTGCGGGTTAGGTGAGAAGTGGCGTGTGTTATCTGCGGGTTAGGTGAGGAGTGGCGTGTGTTATCTGTGGGTTAGGTGAGGAGTGGCGTGTGTTATCTGCGGGTTAGGTGAGGAGTGGCGTGTGTTATCTGCGGGTTAGGTGAGGAGTGGCGTGTTATCTGCGGGTTAGGTGAGGAGTGGCGTGTGTTATCTGCGGGTTAGGTGAGGAGTGGCGTGTGTTATCTGCGGGTTAGGTGAGGAGTGGCGTGTGTTATCTGCGGGTTAGGTGAGGAGTGGCGTGTGTTATCTGCGGGTTAGGTGAGGAGTGGCGTGTGTTATCTGCGGGTTAGGTGAGGAGTGGCGTGTGTTATCTGCGGGTTAGGTGAGGAGTGGCGTGTGTTATCTGCGGGTTACGTGAGGAGTGGCGTGTGTTATCTGCGGGTTAGGTGAGGAGTGGCGTGTTATCTGCGGGTTAGGTGAGGAGTGGCGTGTGTTATCTGCGGGTTAGGTGAGGAGTGGCGTGTGTTATCTGCGGGTTAGGTGAGGAGTGGCGTGTGTTATCTGCGGGTTAGGTGAGGAGTGGCGTGTGTTATCTGCGGGTTAGGTGAGGAGTGGCGTGTGTTATCTGCGGGTTAGGTGAGGAGTGGCGTGTGTTATCTGCGGGTTAGGTGAGGAGTGGCGTGTGTTATCGGCGTATTACGTTCTCCAGAGCTGTTCCACGTGCTGGTGGTCGGTCAGTCCCATGCCGCAGTAGCCCCGCGCCAGGGTCCACTGGCCGGTCTTCATCAGGTACCCCAGGCAGCTGGAAACACACACAGCGCCCACGACACTTACAGACAGCCAGGTCCACGCCTTCCACCTCCACAACAGGTCACCTCACAAATAGGACGTTCTGGGTGCATGACGCGTGTCTTTTGCACCCAACCACTGAGCTAACATTGGCAGATTGCTACTGATTCGCAATAAGCATATCAATTTATATATAAAGCTGATACGTTCATTTCAAACCCGCAAAATGTATTACATAGGCTAACAAAAGTACACCCAGAACGCCATTTTCTAGAGGGTGTTTTAGGCCGCTTTGGGGCACACAAGGGCTAAACTAAAGGAATCACGGACGATGACGAACGAATGGATGAGACAGGTTAGGTGATTCGAAACAGTCCATGACGTAAACAAATTCTAGTTCGATACATAAACAACGACACAAATAAAACCGAACATATTTACGATATAATTAAAATTAAAAAGTAAAACAACTGTTCACCATTTTATACATAAACGCAGTTCATCATCACACGACCTTGAGGTCGACAGAGGTCAAAATAAGAGCCTTATAGACTAAGCGCCCTTAAACCCAACTCAAACAAATCAAATCAAGCGCACGCAACAGGTGACCTTGCCTGACCTTGTGAGCAGGAGCACGTTGTGCGGCATCTTGGCGAGGAGTTGTTCATAGGCGGCGCCCCTGTCTGGGGGAGCCAGGCAGCCCATGAGGACGTCGACCACCCTCTGATGGAAGCTGTAGTCGCTCCACAGGGCGCCGGGGTGGAAGGGCACGGGTCGGCGCGAGGCGGCGGAGGTCAGACAGCGCTGGCAGAGGTCGTGCAGGGCCTTGAAGGAGCAGGGCTTCTCTCCGGCGTCCGGCGGCGTGCCCAGCTGCACGGCTCGCTGGCGCAGGTAGCTGTCGGACAACGCGACCCCGCAGACCTTCACTTTACAACTTTAGTGACATATGATACATCTTACAACAACAAAAAGGCACATCGAGAAATTGCACGCCAAATTGTATCCCTAGTTACAAGATCTGAACGAGAACACGTGAGTAATAAGTGAGGACTAGGTGAGTATGACGTGAGGAATATGTGAGTATGACGTGAGAAATATGTAAGACGTGAGGAATATGTAAGACGTGAGTAAGACGTGAATAATACTGAATCCATGTATTAGGATAGTCACAATTGAAGCAAAGGCGTGGACAAGCCGCAGATTCAGATCCATGACTATACCACAGGTCGTCACACCCCCGAGTTCGTCAGACAAATATTTCCTCACCTGATCCAGAGACACTGCACGTCCGAAGAGTCCTTGAGAGCGCCAATGGCTGTTTCATATGTATCCAGACTCTGATCGTGAGCCCCTTGTAGATCCAGTAACAGGCTGTGGAACGCAATCGGGATTACTGACAGCAGTTTGCATAGTAAGAGTTGAGCCGGATCTACACGCAGATAATCTGGATTGGTGATCGGATTCTGGCGCCCTGTAATCTTCATACCAAGTTTCGCAGTTACCTCCAGCGATGTAACAGGACCCGATGGGACAAACACGGATACAGAACCAGGAACCTTAATGGGGCTTATCTGGAACGCGCTACAACCCGGCTCGCAAAGGAAGATACTAAAAAATAAATAAATAATAAAAAGATAGAAAAAGATCGGCAATAAAAAGACAATATCAACGGAGGAACACATAACTGTTACCCCAAGCCATGGCCACGCTATGGCTTGGGACGCTATGAGACGAGGCAAGGATGTGGAACCCAAGACTAGAAGCCCCCCCCCCCCCCCTGAGAGCCCCAGCGCTGGGGAGGGGCCAGTCCCACACACATCACTCCGGTGACCAGCGCTAACGCCACACCCCCACGTCACCGTACCAATAACACTGCCACAAGGTCACGTGATGCCGCCCAACCAGGTCCGGAGAAACGCCCTCCTTCAGGGGAGGACACTTGAAGGTCAAAGGTACACTCTGATTCAGCAACTTGCTGCAATAAAATACCAAACATAACATGAGAGAAATCAAATCAGTTTAATTACCGTTACGTCCTCAAGCCTGAATCAGCAGTACCCTACACCATTCGGTTTAATGCCGGGTTCGACCAGTATTCTCGGCCACACCCGGGATCAATAATTATTTGCCAGTTATTTTGATTACGCAATAGTGAATATCACCAAGAGCACTGCGAGTTTTAATATAACCTCATGGATTATCCGTAAATGTTCTCTCAACCTGAAGAGCACATACCAGATAGGTATCTTAAAATTTACTGTATATTGGAAAATAAAATGAGATGGTGTCGAAGACTGCGTTTGTGCCCACAAGGGCTGAACTGGAGCAAGGAACCTTCAGGGACGGTGAAGGATGAATGGACAAATCACGCCCCAGATTAGGTGCCCGGGCCAGGATTCAAACCCATAACCTATACTATACCAGGAAGGCCCCCTTATATACTGGAGGCACTACCATACACTATCATAAGTAAAGTTCACATTTATAGGGTATATAATGTTCATCTACCAGTAAGTACTACGCATACGTTGGGTTGTACATCTTGGTTTGCTCCTCTACACTTACTATAGGTCTCTGACTGAAGTACCCAGGCGGAGGGGTATGGCACCTACCAGTAGAGGAGGTTGGGGTCACAGCCGGGGTCACTGGGACGCACGTCGAACATGGCGATGGCCGCGAGCTCTGCCCACTCCAGGGCGCCGTCCCGGTCCCCCTGTACAACACACGGCACGGTCAGTGACTACACCTTAAACCTACGCCGCGAGCTCTGCCCACTCCAGGGCGCCGTCCCGGTCCCCCTGTACAACACACGGCACGGTCAGTGACTACACCTTAAACCTACGCCGCGAGCTCTGCCCACTCCAGGGCGCCGTCCCGGTCCCCCTGTACAACACACGGCACGGTCAGTGACTACACCTTAAACCTACGCCGCGAGCTCTGCCCACTCCAGGGCGCCGTCCCGGTCCCCCTGTACAACACACGGCACGGTCAGTGACTACACCTTAAACCTACGCCGCGAGCTCTGCCCACTCCAGGGCGCCGTCCCGGTCCCCCTGTACAACACACGGCACGGTCAGTGACTACACCTTAAACCTACGCCGCGAGCTCTGCCCACTCCAGGGCGCCGTCCCGGTCCCCCTGTACAACACACGGCACGGTCAGTGACTACACCTTAAACCTACGCCGCGAGCTCTGCCCACTCCAGGGCGCCGTCCCGGTCCCCCTGTACAACACACGGCACGGTCAGTGACTACACCTTAAACCTACGCCGCGAGCTCTGCCCACTCCAGGGCGCCGTCCCGGTCCCCCTGTACAACACACGGCACGGTCAGTGACTACACCTTAAACCTACGCCGCGAGCTCTGCCCACTCCAGGGCGCCGTCCCGGTCCCCCTGTACAACACACGGCACGGTCAGTGACTACACCTTAAACCTACGCCGCGAGCTCTGCCCACTCCAGGGCGCCGTCCCGGTCCCCCTGTACAACACACGGCACGGTCAGTGACTACACCTTAAACCTACGCCGCGAGCTCTGCCCACTCCAGGGCGCCGTCCCGGTCCCCCTGTACAACACACGGCACGGTCAGTGACTACACCTTAAACCTACGCCGCGAGCTCTGCCCACTCCAGGGCGCCGTCCCGGTCCCCCTGTGCAACACACGGCACGGATAGTGACTACACCTTAAACCTACGCCGCGAGCTCTGCCCACTCTAGGGCGCCGTCCCGGTCCCCCTGTACAACACACGGCACGGTCAGTGACTACACCTTAAACCTACGCCGCGAGCTCTGCCCACTCCAGGGCGTCGTCCCGGTCCCCCTGTACAACACACGGCACGGTCAGTGACTACACCTTAAACCTACGCCGCGAGCTCTGCCCACTCCAGGGCGCCGTCCCGGTCCCCCTTAGCCATTGGCATAGTCGGGGGTGGGTGCTTACCCGTGCTTACCAGAGCTTACCCGACCAAGCCGAGTGCGCTAACCACAGGCGCATCCGAGTGGCAACACCACTTCACCATTGGGATAGTTTCAATGTAATCTCGAGACCTTTGCTCGTAATATGTGACAGCTGTACTGCACGATCAAAGGAAAGAAACCAGTTTTGCACATAAATATCTTGCAATCAATAACTTGAATATTATTTCCACACATATATGGAACAGGCTGTCATGCAGGTATAGCTATAATGACCGTAGTGGAAATACTTTTGATCACTACATCATAATACTTTATACCTAACACATTTTAAGTGTCGGGGGCATGTCTGTTTCGAAAGATACCGGCACCACTGACCGGCACCACTGACCGGCACCACTGACCGGCACCACTGACCTGCACCAGTCGCAGTCTGCAGAGAGCCAGGTACAAGCACGGACTCTGGGGACACTTCTCCAGAGATTCCTTCAAGATCTAAAGCACAAACAAAAAGAGCACTACTGAAAACATGTACGTATGTTACAACAACGATCACGAATTACGTTTGAATAAAGATATAGACATTGATCAGACACGTTTCCACTGTTAATTTCTCACAGCGTTGATATGTATTAGAAACAGTTCCTGCTGTCGGGGCACTCACCCGCTCAGCGAGCACAGACTGTCCCTTGGAGTTCAGCCGGTCAGTCAGACACACGTACAGCGCTGCCGCACTGGGGGTCACACCCTGGCAATAGGCCTCGGCGTCCGCAAACCTGGAGGATCATAACGGGCGCAAACCAATCAACATCAGTACCGCGTTATGACTATGGTTTCTGGTGTAATCCTAATCATTATTAAGCATAAAATGAACTGATATAATGCACATTTGCTTTCTTCCTATTCAATCTTTCGATCAGCGACGTACTATATAAAGACGCTGTAAAGGTCAAGTAAGAGGCTTTAACAAGACAAATAACTTGATCAAGCGACCGACAAACATGTTAACAAGTACCTTTGTTGGGCTATTAAGAAGTTGATCATATTTTTGTGCAGAGGTATCAAGTGGTCCTGCAGTGACCCCCACGAGCAGCGCTCCACGGCCTCCCGCAGCAAGGCCTCCAGCCCCGCACCCCGGTCAGCAGGGTCCCCAGCCTTGGGGGGCGCACTTCCCATCTTCAGGTGCTTCTCCCAGTCAATCAGGAAGGCTTCCTGAAGTCAGGTTAACACATGTCTCATTGAATTCAAACCTTGACTACAGCTCGATAACGTTTTGGTATATTTCGATAATCGTCACAATTCCAATGCCACCGAAAAAGAGAGAATGATAGGGTGAGTTGGATTTAAGTAGACTTTAACCTCAGTATGTCATATCGCGACATTGGGAACGGTCAGATGTACGGAGGAGCAATGTCTCTGGGAGTAACCCCTTACTCTTTGCGATAGACGTTGGGCTGGCCTGGCAAAGCAGGCTCTCCAATAGCCGAACGCGCTACCTACTGTGCCACAGTGTTGCCCCTTGTCTCTAGCAGAGGTGTACATGGCACTGACCTTGGACACGAGCCGCGAAGGCCGGCTGTCGGCGGGGTTGTAGAGGGTGGAGGGCAGACTGCGGCTCGTCTGTGGCTGACTCTGGCAGTGTAACAGCACCAGCCACGCCAGGACTCTGTCGGTGGCCACCAGTAGGCGCCACGGTACGCTTGACTTGTGCTCCTTCGGCGGTTTGACCACGTGCTGTGGGAGATAAGAATGAGGTCAGCAATATTTCCACAACGCGGAGCCCGTTGTGTGCTGTGACTCATGGGTCGTTCTCTCAGGTTATTAAGAGCAATTAACATTACTCAGGAGTAGAATCTACCATGAATACGTTATTTAGTGAGCCCCAATACCAGCGAGGAACAAGGCCCATTCGGATGAGAGAGTGGGTTGGGGGGGGGGGGGGGAAGGGCAGGAGGGATGTAGACATGGTATAAGCCACCTTATCTTATGGACGATCCTGGTATAAACTATGATAACTTTAATAATAATAATAATAATAATACTAATTTAGACACAATCAGTAATTAACTGCAATGGGTATCTGCCGAGATTATGTAACCGTTCTACGTGGTATACCATGCACATCGGCCATAGTTTTACCTGCAGTAACTTCAGCCCGGTGAGGGGGCGGCCACTAGACATGTACAGCGGCCATAGTCTTACCTGCAGTAACTTCAGCCCGGTGAGGTGGCGGCCACTAGACATGTACAGCGGCCATAGTCTTACCTGCAGTAACTTCAGCCCGGTGAGGGGGCGGCCACTAGGCATGTACAGCGGCCATAGTCTTACCTGCAGTAACTTCAACCCGGTGAGGGGGCGGCCACTAGACATGTACAGCGGCCATAGTCTTACCTGCAGTAACTTCAGCCCGGTGAGGGGGCGGCCACTAGACATGTACAGCGGCCATAGTCTTACCTGCAGTAACTTCAGCCCGGTGAGGGGGCGGCCACTAGACATGTACAGCGGCCATAGTCTTACCTGCAGTAACTTCAGCCCGGTGAGGGGGGCGGCCACTAGACATGTACAGCGGCCATAGTCTTACCTGCAGTAACTTCAGCCCGGTGAGGGGGGCGGCCACTAGACATGTACAGCGGCCATAGTCTTACCTGCAGTAACTTCAGCCCGGTGAGGGGGGCGGCCACTGGACATGTACAGCGGCCATAGTCTTACCTGCAGTAACTTCAGCCCGGTGAGGGGGCGGCCACTAGACATGTACAGCGGCCATAGTCTTACCTGCAGTAACTTCAGCCCGGTGAGGGGGCGGCCACTAGACATGTACAGCGGCCATAGTCTTACCTGCAGTAACTTCAGCCCGGTGAGGGGGCGGCCACTAGACAGGTACAGCGGCCATAGTCTTACCTGCAGTAACTTCAGCCCGGTGAGGGGGCGGCCACTAGACATGTACAGCGGCCATAGTCTTACCTGCAGTAACTTCAACCCGGTGAGGGGGCGGCCACTAGACATGTACAGCGGCCATAGTCTTACCTGCAGTAACTTCAGCCCGGTGAGGGGGGCGGCCACTAGACATGTACAGCGGCCATAGTCTTACCTGCAGTAACTTCAGCCCGGTGAGGGGGGCGGCCACCAGACATGTACAGCGGCCATAGTCTTACCTGCAGTAACTTCAGCCCGGTGAGGGGGGCGGCCACTGGACATGTACAGCGGCCATAGTCTTACCTGCAGTAACTTCAACCCGGTGAGGGGGCGGCCACTGGACATGTACAGCGGCCATAGTCTTACCTGCAGTAACTTCAGCTCGGTGAGGGGGGCGGCCACTAGACATGTACAGCGGCCATAGTCTTACCTGCAGTAACTTCAGCCCGGTGAGGGGGCGGCCACTGGACATGTACAGCGGCCATAGTCTTACCTGCAGTAACTTCAGCCCGGTGAGGGGGCGGCCACTGGACATGTACAGCGGCCATAGTCTTACCTGCAGTAACTTCAGCCCGGTGAGGGGGCGGCCACTAGACATGTACAGCGGCCATAGTCTTACCTGCAGTAACTTCAGCCCGGTGAGGGGGCGGCCACTAGACATGTACAGCGGCCATAGTCTTACCTGCAGTAACTTCAGCCCGGTGAGGGGGCGGCCACTGGACATGTACAGCGGCCATAGTCTTACCTGCAGTAACTTCAGCCCGGTGAGGGGGCGGCCACTAGACATGTACAGCGGCCATAGTCTTACCTGCAGTAACTTCAGCCCGGTGAGGGGGCGGCCACTGGACATGTACAGCGGCCATAGTCTTACCTGCAGTAACTTCAGCCCGGTGAGGGGGCGGCCACTAGACATGTACAGCGGCCATAGTCTTACCTGCAGTAACTTCAGCCCGGTGAGGGGGCGGCCACTGGACATGTACAGCGGCCATAGTCTTACCTGCAGTAACTTCAGCTCGGTGAGGGGGGCGGCCACTAGACAGGTACAGCGGCCATAGTCTTACCTGCAGTAACTTCAGCCCGGTGAGGGGGCGGCCACTAGACATGTACAGCGGCCATAGTCTTACCTGCAGTAACTTCAGCCCGGTGAGGGGGCGGCCACTGGACATGTACAGCGGCCATAGTCTTACCTGCAGTAACTTCAGCTCAGTGAGGGGGCGGCCACTAGACATGTACAGCGGCCATAGTCTTACCTGCAGTAACTTCAACCCGGTGAGGGGGCGGCCACTAGATGTACAGCGGCCATAGTCTTACCTGCAGTAACTTCAGCCCGGTGAGGGGGCGGCCACTGGACATGTACAGCGGCCATAGTCTTACCTGCAGTAACTTCAGCTCGGTGAGGGGGCGGCCACTAGACATGTACAGCGGCCATAGTCTTACCTGCAGTAACTTCAACCCGGTGAGGGGGCGGCCACTAGATGTACAGCGGCCATAGTCTTACCTGCAGTAACTTCAGCCCGGTGAGGGGGCGGCCACTGGACATGTACAGCGGCCATAGTCTTACCTGCAGTAACTTCAGCCCGGTGAGGGGGCGGCCACTAGACAGGTACAGCGGCCATAGTCTTACCTGCAGTAACTTCAACCCGGTGAGGGGGCGGCCACTAGATGTACAGCGGCCATAGTCTTACCTGCAGTAACTTCAGCCCGGTGAGGGGGCGGCCACTGGACATGTACAGCGGCCATAGTCTTACCTGCAGTAACTTCAGCTCGGTGAGGGGGCGGCCACTAGACGGGTACAGCGGCCATAGTCTTACCTGCAGTAACTTCAGCCCGGTGAGGGGGCGGCCACTAGACATGTACAGCGGCCATAGTCTTACCTGCAGTAACTTCAGCCCGGTGAGGGGGCGGCCACTAGACATGCACAGCGTCCATAGTCTTACCTACAGTAACTTCAACCCGGTGAGGGGGCGGCCACTAGACATGTACAGCGGCCATAGTCTTACCTGCAGTAACTTCAGCCCGGTGAGGGGGCGGCCACTAGACAGGTACAGCGGCCATAGTCTTACCTGCAGTAACTTCAACCCGGTGAGGGGGCGGCCACTGGACATGTACAGCGGCCATAGTCTTACCTACAGTAACTTCAGCCCGGTGAGGGGGCGGCCACTAGACATGTACAGCGGCCATAGTCTTACCTGCAGTAACTTCAGCCCGGTGAGGGGGGCGGCCACTAGACATGTACAGCGGCCATAGTCTTACCTGCAGTAACTTCAGCCCGGTGAGGGGGCGGCCACTAGACAGGTACAGCGGCCATAGTCTTACCTGCAGTAACTTCAGCCCGGTGAGGGGGCGGCCACTAGACATGTACAGCGGCCATAGTCTTACCTGCAGTAACTTCAACCCGGTGAGGGGGCGGCCACTAGACATGTACATCGGCCATAGTCTTACCTGCAGTAACTTCAGCCCGGTGAGGGGGCGGCCACTAGACATGTACAGCGGCCATAGTCTTACCTGCAGTAACTTCAGCCCGGTGAGGGGGCGGCCACTGGACATGTACAGCGGCCATAGTCTTACCTGCAGTAACTTCAGCCCGGTGAGGGGGCGGCCACTAGACATGTACAGCGGCCATAGTCTTACCTGCAGTAACTTCAGCCCGGTGAGGGGGCGGCCACTAGACATGTACAGCGGCCATAGTCTTACCTGCAGTAACTTCAGCCCGGTGAGGGGGCGGCCACTAGACATGTACAGCGGCCATAGTCTTACCTGCAGTAACTTCAGCCCGGTGAGGGGGGCGGCCACTAGACATGTACAGCGGCCATAGTCTTACCTGCAGTAACTTCAGCCCGGTGAGGGGGGCGGCCACTAGACATGTACAGCGGCCATAGTCTTACCTGCAGTAACTTCAGCCCGGTGAGGGGGCGGCCACTAGACATGTACAGCGGCCATAGTCTTACCTGCAGTAACTTCAGCCCGGTGAGGGGGCGGCCACTAGACATGTACAGCGGCCATAGTCTTACCTGCAGTAACTTCAGCCCGGTGAGGGGGCGGCCACTGGACATGTACAGCGGCCATAGTCTTACCTGCAGTAACTTCAGCCCGGTGAGGGGGCGGCCACTAGACATGTACAGCGGCCATAGTCTTACCTGCAGTAACTTCAGCCCGGTGAGGGGGGCGGCCACTAGACATGTACAGCGGCCATAGTCTTACCTGCAGTAACTTCAGCCCGGTGAGGGGGCGGCCACTAGACAGGTACAGCGGCCATAGTCTTACCTGCAGTAACTTCAGCCCGGTGAGGGGGCGGCCACTGGACATGTACAGCGGCCATAGTCTTACCTGCAGTAACTTCAGCCCGGTGAGGGGGCGGCCACTGGACATGTACAGCGGCCATAGTCTTACCTGCAGTAACTTCAGCCCGGTGAGGGGGCGGCCACTGGACATGTACAGCGGCCATAGTCTTACCTGCAGTAACTTCAGCCCGGTGAGGGGGGCGGCCACTAGACATGTACAGCGGCCATAGTCTTACCTGCAGTAACTTCAGCCCGGTGAGGGGGGCGGCCACTAGACATGTACAGCGGCCATAGTCTTACCTGCAGTAACTTCAGCCCGGTGAGGGGGCGGCCACTAGACAGGTACAGCGGCCATAGTCTTACCTGCAGTAACTTCAGCCCGGTGAGGGGGCGGCCACTGGACATGTACAGCGGCCATAGTCTTACCTGCAGTAACTTCAGCCCGGTGAGGGGGCGGCCACTAGACATGTACAGCGGCCATAGTCTTACCTGCAGTAACTTCAGCCCGGTGAGGTGGCGGCCACTAGACATGTACAGCGGCCATAGTCTTACCTGCAGTAACTTCAGCCCGGTGAGGTGGCGGCCACTGGACAATGTACAGCGGCCATAGTCTTACCTGCAGTAACTTCAGCCCGGTGAGGGGGCGGCCACTAGACATGTACAGCGGCCATAGTCTTACCTGCAGTAACTTCAGCCCGGTGAGGGGGGCGGCCACTGGACATGTACAGCGGCCATAGTCTTACCTGCAGTAACTTCAGCCCGGTGAGGGGGCGGCCACTAGACATGTACAGCGGCCATAGTCTTACCTGCAGTAACTTCAGCCCGGTGAGGGGGCGGCCACTAGACATGTACAGCGGCCATAGTCTTACCTGCAGTAACTTCAGCCCGGTGAGGGGGCGGCCACTGGACATGTACAGCGGCCATAGTCTTACCTGCAGTAACTTCAGCCCGGTGAGGGGGCGGCCACTAGACATGTACAGCGGCCATAGTCTTACCTGCAGTAACTTCAGCCCGGTGAGGGGGCGGCCACTAGACATGTACAGCGGCCATAGTCTTACCTGCAGTAACTTCAGCCCGGTGAGGGGGCGGCCACTAGACGGGTACAGCGGCCATAGTCTTACCTGCAGTAACTTCAGCCCGGTGAGGGGGCGGCCACTAGACATGTACAGCGGCCATAGTCTTACCTGCAGTAACTTCAGCCCGGTGAGGGGGCGGCCACTAGACAGGTACAGCGGCCATAGTCTTACCTGCAGTAACTTCAGCCCGGTGAGGGGGCGGCCACTGGACATGTACAGCGGCCATAGTCTTACCTGCAGTAACTTCAGCCCGGTGAGGGGGCGGCCACTGGACATGTACAGCGGCCATAGTCTTACCTGCAGTAACTTCAGCCCGGTGAGGGGGCGGCCACTAGACAGGTACAGCGGCCATAGTCTTACCTGCAGTAACTTCAGCCCGGTGAGGGGGCGGCCACTAGACATGTACAGCGGCTATAGTCTTACCTGCAGTAACTTCAGCCCGGTGAGGGGGCGGCCACTGGACAATGTACAGCAGCCATAGTCTTACCTGCAGTAACTTCAGCCCGGTGAGGGGGCGGCCACTAGACATGTACAGCGGCCATAGTCTTACCTGCAGTAACTTCAGCCCGGTGAGGGGGCGGCCACTAGACATGTACAGCGGCCATAGTCTTACCTGCAGTAACTTCAGCCCGGTGAGGGGGCGGCCACTAGACATGTACAGCGGCCATAGTCTTACCTGCAGTAACTTCAGCCCGGTGAGGGGGCGGCCACTAGACAGGTACAGCGGCCATAGTCTTACCTGCAGTAACTTCAGCCCGGTGAGGGGGCGGCCACTGGACATGTACAGCGGCCATAGTCTTACCTGCAGTAACTTCAGCCCGGTGAGGGGGCGGCCACTAGACAGGTACAGCGGCCATAGTCTTACCTGCAGTAACTTCAGCCCGGTGAGGGGGCGGCCACTAGACATGTACAGCGGCCATAGTCTTACCTGCAGTAACTTCAGCCCGGTGAGGGGGCGGCCACTGGACATGTACAGCGGCCATAGTCTTACCTGCAGTAACTTCAGCCCGGTGAGGGGGCGGCCACTAGACATGTACAGCGCCGCCTGGTACAGAACAATCTCCAAGATGTGGTGCGAGCGACAAGCTCGTTCCTCTGTACAGCGTGTCGAGTACAGGAACTGCAGCGTCCGCTTACACACGGCCTGCTTGTCTTGGACGGGTTGTACCAGTTCCAGGTACTGAGGGCAGACAGCGTATAGTACCAGTGTCAATCATCAGTAGGAATGGTCACGAGTAATGGTACGATGCGCCTCCCGATAGGCGGCACCAGTAGTCCTACCCCTCACCATTACCCATACAACCACGTGATACAACGACACAAACAGCGTAGTAAGCACTGGCCACAGTGCTGCGGTTCCCCCTGTATAAACCTATACCAGACAACAATTCCCACTATTACTGCATTGATATAACCGCTCGCTAATGGCAAAATAACCGCATAAACTATTACATGTAGTTCCGTATTGGCAAGAACAAGGCAATAAAGAGCACTGGGGGCTCCAGCCGGCATGTATGCATGTACACAGGGGGAGCGGGTCTATGTGCCTTATTAACACAGGGGGGGGGGGCGGTCTGTGTGCCTTACTGACAAAGGGGGCGGGTCTGTGTGCCTTATTAACACAGGGGGGGGGGCGGTCTGTGTGCCTTACTGACAAAGGGGGCGGGTCTGTGTGCCTTATTAACACGGGGGGGGGTCTGTGTGCCTTACACAGGGAGGGCGGGTCTGTGTTCCTTATTAACACAGGGGGGAGGGGTCTGTGTGCCTTAATAACAGAGGGGGGGTCTGTGTGCCTTATTAACACAGGGAGGGCGGGTCTGTGTGCCTTATTAACACGGGGAGGGCGGGTCTGTGTGCCTTATTAACACAGGGAGGGCCGGTCTGTGTGCCTTATTAACACGGGGAGGGCCGGTCTGTGTGCCTTATTAACACGGGGAGGGCGGGTCTGTATGCCTTATAAACACAGGGGGGAGGGTCTGCCTTATTAATAGAGGGAGGGCGTGTCTGTGTGCCTTATTAACACAGGGGGGAGGGCGGGTCTGTGTGCCTTATTAACAAAGGGAAGGCGGGTCTGTGCGTCTTATTAACACAGGGGGGGGGGGTATGTGTGGCTTATTAACACACAGAGGGCGGGTCTGTGTGCCTTATTAACACAGGGAGGGAGGGTCTGCCTTATTAACACAGGGAGGTATGGCGGGTCTGTGCGCCTAATTGACACAGGGAGGAAGGGTCTGTGTGCCTTATTAACACAGGGAGGGCGTGTCTGTGCGCCTAATTGACACAGGGAGGGCGTGTCTGTGTGCCTTATTGACACAGGGGGGAGGGCGGGTCTGTGTGCCTTATTAACACAGGGGGGAGGGTGGGCCTGTGTGCCTTATTACCACAGGGGGGAGGGCAGGTCTGTGTGCCTTATTAACACAGGGGGGAGGGCGGGTCTGTGTGCCTTATTAACACAGGGGGGAGGGCGGGTCTGTGTGAATTATTAACACAGGGGGGAGGGCGGGTCTGTGTGCCTTATTGACACAGGGAGGGCGGGTCTGTGTGCCCTATTAATATACAGAGGGCGGGCCTATGTGCCTTATTAACACAGAAAGGGCGGGTCTGTGTGCCTTATTAGCATAGGGAGGGCGGGCCTGTGTGTCTTATTAACACAGAGAGGGCGGGTCTGCGTGCCTTATTGACACAGGGAGGGAGGGTCTGTGTGCCTTATTGACACAGGGAGGGAGGGTCTGTGTGCCTTATGAGTACAAGGGGGAGGGCTGGTCTGTGAGCCGTATGAGTACAAGGGGAGGGCGGGTCTGTGTGCCTTATTGACACAGGGAGGGAGGGTCTGTGTGCCTTATTGACACAGGGAGGGAGGGTCTGTGTGCCTTATTGACACAGGGAGGGAGGGTCTGTGTGCCTTATTGACACAGGGAGGGAGGGAGGGTCTGTGTGCCTTATGGGTACAGGGCCTGGCATGGTTGAGGCGAGCTCACCTTCCAGTAGAGGTCGTATCGAGGGGCGTGGTGCAGGGCCTGCAGGTAGAGCGAGGCCAGGTCCTCCAGGTCCTCACGCCGCCCGTACAGCCCCAGGTAGTGGCGCCACAGCTCAGAGCTCCCCCGGTTGGCATCCAGGCCGCGCGCCAACACGTGCAGAGCCTGGTCCAAGCCACCCTCACCCAGGCTGAAGGACAGTCACACCCAGCTCGTCAGTCCAGTCCAAGCACACCCATCATTACCACTTTTGTATTTATTTATTTTTGTCTCCAACGTCAAGAGTCAATGCAAACGAAATACAGAATAAAACAAACAAATGTTGCACACATACAATAAATTATCCTCCTTTCGACAGTGTAGATATACATAGCCAAATTCCTTTGAGTTATATATATAACTGCCACAAAACATTGTTGGCAACTTTAGAATCAACGCAACCCTTTCAGAACATTAGCGTCACCAGAACAAGCAAAACTGTTAAAGATACTGACCTCTTGGCGTCCTGCAGTTTCTTGTAGGCCAGTTTGATCCAGACGTGGACTTGGCCCGGACTGTCCAGGACGGAAGACTCCATATCCTCTGCATCCTGGCCCTCCAGCATCCAGTACCGGACGTCCTGTTCCGGCAACACGCTGTCGTCAGGCAGCGCCGTCTGGCGAATGCGGCTCGAAATGTCTGTTCACGAAGTACAAAAGCCTCTTAATAAATCATATTTACGTTTCCTCGCAGGGCATTCTAATCTGCCAGAGCACTACTACTAATATAATAATGTATGTATCATTTCATCAACAACAAAATAAATCGCCCATGTCGGGTAAGATGTTCAGGAGTCAAAGACAAGTAATGAAACATGCTGTGCCACTTCTGTACACGTGACGGATAAACTGGACCAAGACATCTTCCGGCACAATGACATGGGGTGAAACATGCCCCATGTGCAACCCACGACCTGCTCATCTGCTGCTTAAAAAACAGAGTAAATAGCCGTCAGCCATGTACCCAACTATCACTGGCATAAATGAACGCTCTGGCCAGTGACCACCGTACCTGCGGCAGGCGGTGGCTTCGCTGGGTTCTCCAGATCACCGCCGGGGCCGCTGGTAGCCTGGGTGGGTCGCCACAGTCGTGGTTCAAGGCACGTGGTGTGAGGGGCGACTGCGGGAACAGCAAACATGTGTAGGATATGATCGTTTATGATCTGATCTTCATAGTTTCACAGAAAGTAAAACAACATTTGCAAAAAAAACTAAAAAAAGATCATCAACTCGGGTAATACTTCCTCTTTCAGATGCGCTTAAAAAAAGCTAGATTTAGCTTAGTACTAAATATTGTATGTCGGCCGTAGGTACAGACAGGTATGGAGCCAGGTAAGACAACCACCAAGTGCCTTCACAATCCCCTTCGCCCCCGCCGCCCTCGCATGGTTATCTACCTCGGCCGGACGTCTCGTTGACTTTGCCCACCATCAGGAGGCACTGTTGGTCTGGTGTAATCTGCGAGTTGGTCCTCTGGAACTTCTCGACAAAGCTCTCTGAAATAACACACTTTACGTTAGGCAATCCCGGAGCAGTTCGGTTCCGTTTACCATGGGTTAAACCGCGGCAAGAAACCTCCATAATCGAATGATGTGACACAAAGAAGAATAGCATATATCACAAAGTACGGTTTGTATACGTTAACTTTTGCACCGAATTGTCGCGGGCATTAATAAGGGCTGCCACATAAGATTCTGCAGATGATCATAACAGTCCCATACCATGAGAAGCCTACTTACTTAGTCTCTTTTTGAACTCCACCTTCGACAGTTTATTGGCTAAGATGTCTTTGCCGAGCAGAGTAGGGCAGTAGGAAGCAAGGTCCAGTAAGACGTCCGCCTTCGACAAGGTGTACTTCTCTTGGTGTTGCCTAGCAACGTAAACAAACATATGTAGTTCCAGGAAACTGAATTTGCCATTCCACTAAGGGTACATGATTACAGAATAGACACTGCATGTATTTCAATGTACATATATGTAAGAATGAATCCTCGACACTGAAATACGTCAATAAAAAGAACGATCCCCATCAAAAAGTAAAATTGTTCGATGCGGTACAAGCATCTCTATAATTGGCCATGGTTGATACTGGGCTTTCAAGGCGAAAATTGATTCCAAAATTGATAAGTGAATACAATGCTTATAGTTTATTAGAATGTTGATAATTGATTACAATGCTTATAAGTGCTTACAGTGATGATAATTGATCACAAGGAAGTTTATATAGGAAGACAAAGACGTTGGTGACTAATAATGAAGACATACCATGGACATTTCTCATCGTTACACTTGCCCAGCAGGTCGAACCGACACAACAGTTTATCGGGCTGCAGTTTGTGCGAGAAGGTGGTGGATGAGAGACTCAGTCGCTCCTTGGTCCGGTAATACGGATTAAACCTGAAAACACACGTCACGGTTTATCAAATACATGTACATGTAGATGTAACCTCTGCATACAGTGCCATGTTGTTAACTCAGGAAACCTTGATATATATGTTACAAAAACGATTGTACCAATGCTTCGCTTAATAATGTTGGCTTAAATGCATATGGCTGTTCGACTCCGATAAACATACCTGTAGGACCTAAATCTCAGAAGTTCACTCTTGTAGTCGAGGACGTTAATACAGGAAGACGCCTCTGGGTTGACAACAGAGGAAGACAGCGGGACTTTGGCACCGGTGGTCTGCATTGAATAAAACAAAGACTTTAACGCCTGCGCTACCCAACAGATAAAATAACAAGATCAGTAATCAAACACATATTGCACTGGGACCACAACACATGTGTTATAAATACTGACACTGACTGTCCTCCCTACCGGTTTGATATCTTCGAGGAAGCAGGACCCTGATATCGGCATTACGTTGGCACTCTTGAGAACAGGTCGGATATTGGTCTTCTGAAATGTCAAGGGGCATAATTAAAATACATCCCACACACCAAAATAATACAGCAATACGATACAGCCATTAGCACACTGTTAAGATATCCAGACCAGAGAAATAACAAGAAAGAACCACAAAATACATATATATTTATCGAACCACATGTATTACTACATTATTAATTCCAACTCGCTGTATTGGCGACTTACACAAGCCGTATTGACCTACTAATGTATCGCCCACTTACGTAAGCCTTGGTGATCTACTAAAGTGTTGCCGACTTACATAAGCCTTGGTGATCTACTAATGTATCGCCGACTTACAGAAGCCTTGGTGATCTACTAATGTATCGCCGACTTACAGAAGCCTTGGTGATCTACTAATGTATCGCCGACTTACATAAGCCTTGGTGATCTACTAATGTATCGCCGACTTACTTAAGCCTTGGTCATCTACTAATGTATCGCCGACTTACATAATCCTTGGTGATCTACTAATGTAGACTTACAGAAGCCTTGGTGATCTACTAATGTATCGCCGACTCACATAAGCCTTGGTGATCTACTAATGTATCGCCGACTTACTTAAGCCCTGGTCATCTACTAATGTATCGCCGACTTACATAATCCTTGGTGATCTACTAATGTATCGCCGACTCACATAAGCCTTGGTGATCTACTAATGTATCGCCGACTCACATAAGCCTTGGTGATCTACTAATGTATCGCCGACTCACATAAGCCTTGGTGATCTACCAATGTATCGCCGACTTACTTAAGCCTTGGTGATGTACTAATGTATCGCCGACTTACATAAGCCTTGGTGATCTACTAATGTATCGCCCACTTACATAAGCCTTGGTGATCTACTAATGTATCGCCGACTTACAGAAGCCTTGGTGATCTACTAATGTATCGCCGACTTACTTAAGCCTTGGTGATCTACTAATGTATCGCCGACTCACATAAGCCTTGGTGATCTACTAATGTATCGCCGACTTACATAAGCCTTGGTGATCTACTAATGTATCGCCGACTTACAGAAGCCTTGGTGATCTACTAATGTATCGCCGACTCACATAAGCCTTGGTGATCTACTAATGTATCGCCGACTTACAGAAGCCTTGGTGATCTACTAATGTATCGCCGACTAACAGAAGCCTTGGTGATCTACTAATGTATCGCCGACTTACAGAAGCCTTGGTGATCTACTAATGTATCGCCGACTTACATAAGCCTTGGTGATCTACTAATGTATCGCCGACTTACAGAAGCCTTGGTGATCTACTAATGTATCGCCCACTTACAGAAGCCTTGGTGATCTACTAATGTATCGCCGACTTACAGAAGCCTTGGTGATCTACTAATGTATCGCCGACTTACATAAGCCTTGGTGATCTACTAATGTATCGCCCAATTACATAAGCCTTGGTGATCTACTAATGTATCGCCGACTTACAGAAGCCTTGGTGATCTACTAATGTATCGCCCACTTACATAAGCCTTGGTGATCTACTAATGTATCGCACTTACATAAGCCTTGGTGATCTACTAATGTATCGCCGACTTACATAAGCCTTGGTGATCTACTAATGTATCGCCGACTTACATAAGCCTTGGTGATCTACTAATGTATCGCCGACTTACATAAGCCTTGGTGATCTACTAATGTATCGCCCACTTACATAAGCCTTGGTGATCTACTAATGTATCGCCGACTTACATAAGCCTTGGTGATCTACTAATGTATCGCCGACTTACAGAAGCCTTGGTGATCTACTAATGTATCGCCCACTTACAGAAGCCTTGGTGATCTACTAATGTATCGCCGACTTACATCAGCCTTGGTGATCTACTAATGTAGACTTACATCAGCCTTGGTGATCTACTAATGTAGACTTACATAAGCCTTGGTGATCTACTAATGTAGACTTACATAAGCCTTGGTGATCTCCTAATATAGACTTACATCAGCCTTGGTGATCTACTAATGTAGACTTACATCAGCCTTGGTGATCTACTAATGTATCGCAGACTTACATAAGCCTTGGTGATCTGCTAATGTATCGCCGACTTACATAAGCCTTGGTGATCTACTAATGTATCGCCGACTTACATAAGCCTTGGTGATCTACTAATGTAGACTTACAGAAGCCTTGGTGATCTACTAATGTATCGCCGACTTACATAAGCCTTGGTGATCTACTAATGTATCGCCGACTTACATAAGCCTTGGTGATCTACTAATGTATCGCCGACTTACAGAAGCCTTGGTGATCTACTAATGTATCGCCGACTTACATAAGCCTTGGTGATCTACTAATGTATCGCCGACTTACATACGCCTTGGTGATCTACTAATGTATCGCCGACTTACAGAAGTCTTGGTGATCTACTAATGTATCGCCGACTTACAGAAGCCTTGGTGATCTACTAATGTATCGCCGACTTACAGAAGCCTTGGTGATCTACTAATGTATCGCCGACTTACAGAAGCCTTGGTGATCTACTAATGTATCGCCGACTTACAGAAGCCTTGGTGATCTACTAATGTATCGCCGACTTACAGAAGCCTTGGTGATCTACTAATGTATCGCCGACTTACAGAAGCCTTGGTGATTTACTAATGTAGACTTACAGAAGCCTTGGTGATCTACTAATGTATCGCCGACTTACATAAGCCTTGGTGATCTACTAATGTATCGCCGACTTACAGAAGCCTTGGTGATCTACTAATGTATCGCCCACTTACAGAAGTCTTGGTGATCTACTAATGTATCGCCGACTTACAGAAGCCTTGGTGATCTACTAATGTATCGCCGACTTACAGCAGCCTTGGTGATCTACTAATGTATCGCCGACTTACAGAAGCCTTGGTGATCTACTAATGTATCGCCGACTTACAGAAGCCTTGGTGATCTACTAATGTATCGCCGACTTACAGAAGCCTTGGTGATCTACTAATGTATCGCCGACTTACAGAAGCCTTGGTGATCTACTAATGTATCGCAGACTTACTTAAGCCTTGGTCATCTACTAATGTATCGCCGACTTACAGAAGCCTTGGTGATCTACTAATGTATCGCCGACTTACATAAGCCTTGGTGATCTACTAATGTATCGCTGACTTACATAAGCCTTGGTGATCTACTAATGTATCGGCGACTTAACTAAGCCTTGGTCATCTACTAATGTATCGCCGACTTACATAAGCCTTGGTGATCTACTAATGTATCGCCGACTTACATAAGCCTTGGTGATCTACTAATGTATCGCCCACTTACATAAGCCTTGGTGATCTACTAATGTATCGCCGACTTACAGAAGCCTTGGTGATCTACTAATGTATCGCCGACTTACATAAGCCTTGGTGATCTACTAATGTATCGCACTTACATAAGCCTTGGTGATCTACTAATGTATCGCCGACTTACATAAGCCTTGGTGATCTACTAATGTATCGCCGACTTACATAAGCCTTGGTGATCTACTAATGTATCGCCGACTTACATAAGCCTTGGTGATCTACTAATGTATCGCCCACTTACATAAGCCTTGGTGATCTACTAATGTATCGCCGACTTACATAAGCCTTGGTGATCTACTAATGTATCGCCGACTTACATAAGCCTTGGTGATCTACTAATGTATCGCCCACTTACAGAAGCCTTGGTGATCTACTAATGTATCGCCGACTTACATCAGCCTTGGTGATCTACTAATGTAGACTTACATCAGCCTTGGTGATCTACTAATGTAGACTTACATAAGCCTTGGTGATCTACTAATGTAGACTTACATAAGCCTTGGTGATCTCCTAATATAGACTTACATCAGCCTTGGTGATCTACTAATGTAGACTTACATCAGCCTTGGTGATCTACTAATGTATCGCAGACTTACATAAGCCTTGGTGATCTGCTAATGTATCGCCGACTTACATAAGCCTTGGTGATCTACTAATGTATCGCCGACTTACATAAGCCTTGGTGATCTACTAATGTATCGCCCACTTACATAAGCCTTGGTGATCTACTAATGTATCGCCGACTTACATAAGCCTTGGTGATCTACTAATGTATCGCCGACTTACAGAAGCCTTGGTGATCTACTAATGTATCGCCCACTTACAGAAGCCTTGGTGATCTACTAATGTATCGCCGACTTACATCAGCCTTGGTGATCTACTAATGTAGACTTACATAAGCCTTGGTGATCTACTAATGTAGACTTACATAAGCCTTGGTGATCTCCTAATATAGACTTACATCAGCCTTGGTGATCTACTAATGTAGACTTACATCAGCCTTGGTGATCTACTAATGTAGACTTACATAAGCCTTAGTGATCTGCTCCAGTTTCTGGGCTTGAGGCAGCGCTATCAGGTCCGGCGCTGTCTCGGCGGAGTCACCACAGTCGACAGCCTCCGAGGGGGGCCGTCCAGGACCCGCGGCCCCGCTCTGACCTTTGACCTCCACTCCATTAGGTATGTTCGGCTTCATCCCGGGATCAGTGTCCATGATGGAACGCCGTCTAGCGGCATTTTTCGGCTTCGACTCGGCCTCCTCCTGGTGTTGACCGAATTCCATCACTTCCTGCGTCTCAACGTGTTCCACTTCCGGTTGCATGAAGTCTGCGGCTCCCAGTCGGGCCCCGCGTCCCTGACTTTGACCTTGACCTTTGGCGGGTCTCGTCCCGGGTCGCGCCCTATTGCGGGCGTCAGCCACGACCTCCGTGATAGATCGGCGCTTCTTCCTGGGGGAGGCGGGAGCGGCCGGCACGCGGGGCTGGCCGGGCAGCCTGGCCGCTGGGGGTTGGCCGGGCGCCCTGGCTGCCGAGGGCGGCTGGGCGGGCCCCTTGGCGGGGGCCGGGCCGGTTATCCTGGCCGCGGACTTGGCTGGCCCTGGCCTGGCCGGCGCCTCTTGTGCCCGTGGAGACCGTTGAGTCTCCTTGTAGCGACGGATCATGTCGGCCAGACGGTCGGCCTGCTGCTGGAGCCGCGACTTCTCGCCAGCCATCTCAGTCGGGCTCATCTTTTGGATACCGGCCTTGACCTTGGGGGCGTCGCTGCCCAGCGCCACCTGCCGAGATTTCTACAAACAACCGGAAATATCACCCATGAGGCTTTATACAAACTTGTGGTTACAACTATTACCCGTGTTTAGGAATGAACGAATTGGTTCAGTTTTAGGTGCTTTTATACACAAAAGGGCTATTGATCTGCGGTCTAGCTTAATAAACCAAAACACCAGGGAGCCCTTCCCCCGATCCGTGTCCAAAAAGCGAGGTTACCCAATCCCACCCAGTGGCCCGACCACGGTAGGATCTACCTAATCACATGGCCATGAGACTACACTGAGTGACTGCCCTAGGCATTTTTAATGGGGGACATAGTGTCTCACACTATGGAATTTGGGAGGACATTTTGGATAATAGGGGGACCTGTCACCTAGAGCCATAGCCCGCGCCTGGAGCCATAGCCCGCGCCTGGAGCCATAGCCCCCACCCGGAACCATAGTCCAGCGCACGGAGCCATAGTCCAGCGCACGGAGCCATAGTCCAGCGCACGGAGCCATAGTCCAGCGCAAGCAGCCATAGTCCAGCGCACTGACCCATAGTCCAGCACACGGAGCCATAGTCCAGCGCACGGAGCCATAGTCCAGCGCACGGAGCCATAGTCCAGCGCACAGAGCCATAGTCCAGCGCACGGAGCCATAGGCCAGCACACAGAACCATAGTCCAGCACACGGAGCCATAGTCCAGCGCACGGAGCCATAGCCGCGACCGGAGCCATAGTCCAACGCAAGCAGCCATAGTCCAGCGCACGGAGCCATAGCCGCGACCGGAGCCATAGTCCAGCGCACGAAGCCATAGTCCAGCGCACGCAACCATAGCCGCGACCGGAGCCATAGTCCAACGCAAGCAGCCATAGTCCAGCGCACGGAGCCATAGCCGCGACCGGAGCCATAGTCCAGCGCACGAAGCCATAGTCCAGCGCACGCAACCATAGCCGCGACCGGAGCCATAGTCCAGCGCACGGAGCCATAGTCCAGCGCACGGAGCCATAGCCGCGACCGGAGACATAGTCCAGCGCACGGAGGCACAGTCCAGCACACAGAGCCATAGATGCGACCGGAGACATAGTCCAGCGCACGGAGGCATAGTCCAGCGCACGGAGCCATAGTCCAGCGCACGGAGCCATAGTCCAACGCATGGAGTCATAGCCCGCGACCGGAGCCATAGTCAGGCGCAAGGATCCATAGTCCAGCGCACGGAGTCATAGCCCGCGACCGGAGCCATAGTCGGCGACAGAAGCCATAGCCTACGACCGGAGCCATAGCCTACGACCGGAGTCATAGCCTACGACCGGAGCCATAGCCTACGACCGGAGCCATAGCCTACGACCGGAGCCATAGCCTACGACCGGAGCCATAGCCTACGACCGGAGCCATAGCCTACGACCAGAGCCATAGCCTACGACCGGAGCCATAGCCGGCGACCGAAGCCATAGCCGGCGACCGGAGCCATAGCCTACGACCGGAGCCATAGCCTACGACCGGAGCCATAGCCTACGACCGGAGCCATAGTCGGCGACCGGAGCCATAGCCTACGACCGGAGCCATAGCCTACGACCGGAGCCATAGCCTACGACTGGAGCCATAGCCGGCGACCGGAGCCATAGCCTACGACCGGAGCCATAGCCTACGACCGGAGCCACAGCCGGCGACCGAAGCCATAGCCTACGACCGGAGCCATAGCCTACGACCGGAGCCATAGCCTACGACCGGAGCCATAGCCGGCGACCGGAGCCATAGCCTACGACCGGAGCCATAGCCTACGACCGGAGCCACAACCGGCGACCGAAGCCATAGCTTACGACCGGAGCCATAGCTTACGACCGGAGCCATAGCCTACGACCGGAGCCATAGCCGGCGACCGGAGCCATAGCCTACGACCGGAGCCATAGCCGGCGACCGAAGCCATAGCCCAGCCCATGGAGCCATAGTCCGCGACCTGAACCATAGCCGAGCCAATGGAGCCATATCCGGGCGCACGGATCCATAGTCCGGCGCCCTGAGCAATGGCCCAGCGCCCTGAGCAATAACCCAGCGTCGGGAACCGAGAATGCGTGGGCGCAAACGCGTGAACACGAGGAGGAGAACGCGAGAACCCAACGGCAAGACCAATCTCGCGTTCTCGCACTCGCGATCTCTCATTCTGGCTTTTCGCCCGTGTTTCGCGAAAGACGCGAATGCGCGATAGAGAGCGGCACATATTTGGCCGAGAACTGCAAGTATGACACACTGCTTGCAAGCTATAAAGTTAGCCCCAAGACTCCCTCCGCTTAGAGGAGAATCGTCCTTATCATACACACACTAAAAATGTACAATTATAAGGATGTCACCAGAGCCCGTAAAGGCCCCTACAGTTGAAAATTTCATTTTCTGGGCAAGAAAATTATACATGGGGTATGTAAGGACGCATGCACATTTGTATGCAAACAATCCATATACAGTGATCTTATTGTATTTGATGAAATGGCTTGACAGCAGCGGGACACGGGGACGCATGTGTCGCCCGCAGTTTTACGGGACATTTGCTTTATTAGGGGCACAATGGCGCAAGGCCGCGCTCTGCGGCGAACACTGCACACCTGCTGTCCAGATATGGTGACCTTTATGACGCTGCCGGGGTCGGCCTCGGCGTGTGTAGCTGCGGGAGAAGCTCGCCCGGTCTGGATCCCCCCACCCAGCGCCTTGGGAGCCAGTCTCGCCAGGTCTGCCGCCAGAGTCTGGATCTCAATCTTCTTCGCCTCCAGACCGGACTGTACGCCCGTCAGCTGCGAAGGCAACGGGACGAAGCCGGTCAGCAATCACAATAATAATTAATATAACAATAATAATAATATAAGTACATTTTACTACTATAGGAACCATGCCCACGGGTGTATGTTTGATACAAATACAAAAGATTTACACTGAACATAAATTCCTTCAATTATACATGGTTTCGATCCATTTATGTTAACCATTGTTCACCTGGATCGTCGCACGTTGAACGAGTATAGTAAGAATTACAAATACATTCTGTTGGTCATCCCAAAACAGTGTTGAAGAAGCTAGGCCTACAAGGGTGCCGTATTGCTAAGCACCAAACTTGACCATATTGAGGAAATCGTCCAGTCTAACTTCATGAGCTTTTTAATTCGATTGGCGTCCAACGGGCTGAGGCTAATTGGCTGGTACGTTGGAGTGTGGAATGGAATGGAATGTTGGTGTTTTAGGCCACTTTTGTGCACATACAGGCTAAATTGGGCCAAGGAACCTCCCGAGACGATGAAGGATGAAGGAATGAAACATGCCCCAGATTAGGTGCCCGAGCCCGGATTCGAACCCAGGACCTATTGATCTGCGGTCTAGTGCGCTAACCACTACACCAGGGAGGCCCCCCGTTGGAGTGTGAGGACCGAGTGGAGTCACCTGAGTGGAGAGTCTGGCCAGCTGCTGGTTGCTGGTCTGCACGATCCGCTCTGTGGCTGCCAGCTGCTCCTTCAACTTCTGCGTCCGCTTCTCCCCGGCACGTAAAATCCCTTCTCTCTTCGAGATCTCCGTGCTTAATGCCCGGATGCTGGAGATGTCTTTCCCCAGCGAGTTCCTGCCGAGACAACAGTGACCGGGTCTTATCTGGAGCTTTACTTTACCGTTCATTTGTGTGTCGCATTTACATAGCACTAAAGTAACCTTATAATTATGAAAATAAAAAAAAACGGAATAAAATGAAGTATAAACGGTATGAATATCAGTCCCTTTGCAATTTGGCCGAAATGATTAGGTTGAGCGTACCATGCGTAGTATGGTAAATATATCGAGGAAAGCAGCAACGGAAACAACGAGTATCGTGGGGAAGCACCAACCTCTTCTGGAGCAGGCTGTGCTCCAGTGCACTGATCCTGGTGGTCAGCGGGACGCTCGTCACATTATCATCCTGGTCCGGAACCGGCCTCGGTTTGTTTAGAATCACCTCCCGCTGATTCCCCGGCGTCCCGTCAGACGTCGCCCCCTCCGGCTCACGAGTTGGCGCTGCGGCGGGGTCAAACATCTTCTGTTTCAGCTTGTCCTTGAGATTACGGTACTCGGCCACCATGCCGCTTGGCATGCGTCGCATGGCCTCAGGGGTGGGCAGGGTCCCGGGCGCCATGGCAACCCCGCTGGCCTCGGGCGAGGTCTGATCCCCCTGTTCAACAACGCTCTCCTCACCATCGTCCTGAAAAAACAATTAGGAATATTAATACCAAAAACCTGTATGTTCTACCAAAACGTTATAGAAATACATCATTGATTTCTAATCACGATATCCAAATTTACTTGGCAAAAATAACACATTTTCATATTAATTCCATTTGTTTATGATCATTAGATGTTTTAATTATAAAAAGAATATAGCCAACAGGCCGACCTCCATTTCTCTTCTTGCTGCCCTGAGGAAGGAGTCTAGGTTTCCCGGCATGCTGAAGCCCGTCGTTGAGGCTGACGGTACATCAACAGGGCCATCACCGCCGGCACCATCCTCCTCCTCCTCGGAGTCGCCCAGGCACACCACCACACGCTCGTGCTGGGGAAACTGGCGAGCGGACAAGAGCACAGGTACAGTACATACTAATCCTAGTCACTAAAGTCAGGATCCAAGATAGTGATTAAGTCATAAAAAAAACATATAAACACATAAATCTATGAGACTGTTAAGGTTATTGAACTACGCTCGTCAAAACATTTACAGGATAATCACTTTTTACTCTACTATTACACAATACTAGTCTAGTCCAGCCGTGGAATGAATGAGTTAGTGTTTAGGCCACTTTTGCGCACACATTGGCTAATCTGAGCCAAAGTACCTCCCGGGACGATGAAGGATGAATGAGTGAATCATGCTCCAGATTAGGTGCCCAGTCCCGGATTCGACCCATTGATTTGCAGTCAAGTGCGCTAGTCTCTACACCATTAGGCCTTCCCCTACAATCCAGCTAACTGCGCATGTTGGTATAAAAGGTCAGGTCAATAGCTAACGCACTTCACGTACTGCGTATCGTTTCCTGACGTGCGCAGGACGCCGGGATTGCTTGACCTGGGTGACCTGTGGCGCCGGAGAAACGCGCTCAGGCACTGAGGCCGATGACGTCATGGGTTTGGCGACAGGGCGCGCGGCGCTATCTTTGTCGGTCGGAGGGGTCGCCGGCCTCGCCGGGGGTTTGGGGGCCGTCTCCACGGGTTGTCTTGGTGGGGACGAGTCGCTGCCACTCGTCGCCTGAACACGAATAATAAGTTCTGATGACGCCAAATCTCTAATGGCTCCTAAGAGCCATAACGCATGGTAGACCGAAAGGTTAGGACAAAACCAGTAATAATTCTGCATCAAGATGGCAAAATAACATTATTCTATATTGCAATACATACTAAGATTTAAGGTTACTTTAATGGGAATATATTAGAACTTCTATAAAGCGATGTGGCAGGCTATAATCTAAACGTTATCAAACTTTTAAAGTCAAGGTCTTCCGGGATTTGCAAGCAATCGACAAAGTGGGGTTCTTGGGGTTTGTCTAGATCACGGTTTGTGGAGGTTCTATATGTATAGGTAAGTAATCTCAGTGCCTACCTCAGGCTCCATCCGCTGCAGGCGCCGCCTGGCGAGAGAACGCAGCAGCTTAGCTCTCAGTTGAGCTTCCGTATCCTCGCCATCCCGGGAGGCAGGTCGCTCACTGCTCGCTAGGGGCGCCTCAACCGCCGCTGACGGGCGCTCGGGCTCGGGCGACCGCGCCTCCCGGGTCTGCCCCGGGGGGCTGCGCATCGGGCCAGAGAACGCCGAATCCGAGTCCAGGGCAGACTCCTGGCCAAGGGCTACTCGCCGGTTTCCAGGGATAAAGGTGGCCGGGGGTGGGTCACTATCAGTGAGATACGCGCCGCGAGAGACTCGGGCTGCTTCATACGGTAAAGACCCGTACTCCTGGCCTGTTTCCACGGAAACGTGCTCTGCGCCGCGCGCCCCCTCTGAGGCCGCGGCCTGACTCACCCCCACGTGGCCATGGCCGGCGGGCCCGGCGAGGAAGGGGTAGGCCCTCTCCGGTGCCATTCCGACCCGCAGACCCATCGCCGAGGGCGGCGACTGTCGCAGGTCAACGTCGTGAAATTCGTTCATTCTCTGCACGGGTTGGAGCGCGTGGTAAGTCGGCGGGCCAGGCTCCGGGGCGGCCGCTCTGGAGTCCCTCAGCCCCGCCATGTAGCCGACACTACCGACGGAGTTAGCCAGCGAGGGGGGCAGGACAGGCGCGGTTCTGTGGCCGTCATTACCGGCGGCGTTAGCCAGCGAGTTGGGCGGGACAGGTGCGGCTCTGTAGCCGACACTACCGGTGGCGTTAGCCAGGAAGGGGGGCGGGACAGGCGCCGCTCTGTGGCCCTCATTACCGGCCAAGGTAGACGGGTCGCCAGAGCGGAGATAGATGTCCGGCTGTTGTATCAAGTCAAGACCCGGTAACATGATGATTTCTGTCCCCTACAGGAGTAATCAAAGAAAATAAACGATAAAAAATTAAATTAGGCATATTTCGCAAGGACTGTATAAGCAGTCAACAGTGTTGATACCCGGTTTAGCACCATATCCCGAGGAAACGGGACCCCCCACCCTCCCACGCAGACACAAGGGACAGATACTGCTACACGGCTCGTCGGACAGCCCACTGTACATAACCCTAGGCGCTAACCGCCAGACCAGTCTTCACCGGCGGCCACTAGTGGACAAGTAGTTCTTACCGGTGGCGGGGGTAGGCTGACCGGGGGTGGCGGCGGCGGCGCTTCGGGGGGCTGTGGGGGCAGGGGTGGCGGTGGGGGCGGCTGTATGCTCCAATGGGCCTCCAGTATGCCAGGGATCCGCACTTGCGAGTAGAGGTCACCGAGGAGTACGTTGTCATCCTTGATGTGGCCGCCGTTCCGATCTGCAATCGACAGAATTTCCGTCTACCCTTTAAAGCACTCCCCGTATGTGTCCTATATCACTGGCGCTATTCGTTTCACTTATTTAACTAATACATAGAATATACAGATAAACGACTGAAAGCTTTAATCGTATAGGTCAGGACAGAGGTCGCTGTCGCCTGGATGTCTTTCTCATGTCAGGATCACACGTGCTGGCTCACCCAGCAGTTCTTCTACTGTACTGTCAGTTAAGCGAAACGGACGCCTAGGAATACATGTAATTCCGTCTTACAATGAACGTGTTACCTACGCCCCCACAAATGACATAAAATATAAAGACGTATTACGGCTTACCCTAGGCCAAGTATGGCCACTCACCCAACTACGCCACTCACCCTCCACATCGCTGTCCAGATCCATTTCCACCTGGTCATAATTGTCTAGCAGTCGGTCCAGAGCTTCCTCGTCTTCCCGCGTGGGGGAGCTGGGAGACATCACATCACGCTGCACGGACTCGTACTATAAGACGGAATCAACAACGCGGTTATTGACAGAAACAGCTCTTCCAGTAAACCAAAGGAGAAGCAACTACGCGAGAAAGAAAAGAAAAAGAGTCCTTTGTGATAACTGAAAGCCGACAACTAGGTAGAGTTGCATAATTATCCCATAAACCGGAACGTACCCATGGACTGATTTTTATTGCGTTCTTGCGCGATTTGTGCCATAAATTACCAGTTAGCGCATACATAGCTGTAGTGAAGCGCCCAAATCGCGCATAGCATCCGCCCGATTTTACATAAAGCACCAGGAGCAGCCGACCACTACCACAAAAAACACCCTTTTATGCCATATCGCACCAATTTACTCCACTATTGGTCGATTACACAGCTTTCAATGGCTACATACCAGGTTGGCCTGCCAGTCGCTGTTGTAGAGCTTGGTCTGCGAGGGATTGATGGCCTCCGTGTTGACGAGCTCCAGGAAGCGGCGCACCTTCTCCTCCTCGTTATCCAGCATCAGGATCTTCTGCACCTCCAGGCGCCGCCGCTGTTCCCTCTGCGCCTCCTCCTCCCGCCGCGTCCGCTCCCGGTCCCGCTCCTCTTCCCGCCGCCTCTCCTCGTCCCGTCGCCTCTCCTCTTCCCGCCGCCTCTCCTCTTCCCGCCGTCGCTCTTCCTCCCGCTCCGCCCGCCGCCGGTCCTCCCGCCGCGGGGCGCGGTCGGCGTAGTCTCGAGCACGCCGCTCGTCCTCCAGGCGGCGCCTCTTGGGCGGACTCAACGAGTGGCTAGCGGCCCCGAGCGGCCGCCGGCGGGCTGGTGGGCTGTAGCGGCGAGGACGTTTCCGAGCCCGACTCACGGCGTCTGTGGGGGCAGAGTTATACGTTAAAAAACAAACAATTTACTTGTAGTTGTATGTTAAAAGTTGACTATTAGTGCATAAACACAGACCAAGCAGCTATTCGGAAATTTCTTCTGACCATACACACGGGCATAGCTGGCTCCTGAAAAACACCGCACGGAAACATTGCCGACACGTGTCAACGTTAGACGTATACAAGGTGGATACCTACCTTTCCTCGCCCTTACACTCGCCCTCGTCTCAGCTGGTCTTGAAGGCCTCTGGCGACTGGACGAGGTCCGCGTCCTGTCACTAGCAGAACTCTTGGCGGGTCGTGCCACCTTGGCCGGCAGGTCTGACAGCGACCCGAAAGGTAGAGGCTTGTCAATCGCCGAGGCCGGCTTAACAGCATCGCCCACCGGGTCGTCAGGTTTGAAGGTTTTTGCCGCTGAAGCGAGAGCCGCTCTGCGAAGTTCCAGCTCGTTCAAGTCTTCCTCTGCATGAGCCCGTGGTTTCCCCTGGAAGTAACATAAAAGCGTGTCTAAGTGTATTCAGGCAATATTATTGCATTAAAAATATCACAATCCTAAGGATCTATATCTAGACTACTAAGCTGGTACTGGTACCAGTATATATATCATAAGGATATATATCTAGACTACTAAGCTGGCACTGATACCAGCATATTATTTCAACTGTAATGACGTAACTTACCTGGAGGTTCAAAAGCATTTAACGAATGTCACCTCTTCATTACGAAGATCTTTTAAAAGATTTACTTCAACAAACCCTTGATTTTATCAGAAGAGGCTTTAGAACTACAAAAGCACCCATTGACCTCATCATCCTTGATTGCAGCGGGAACAGATTTATCAGAATACTCAGTTCCGAAGATTTTTTCTGTGGTGATCCCTCCATCTGAAAACAACGGCAGATTGCATCAACTGACCAAACTAGATAATAAAATATCACAACTTTAATCTCAAAGTTGAGCTGTGTAACATAATACATACAATTTTAAATGAAATGTTTCGCGAAACTGAATACCTGAATTTTTCTTAGAAGCCTTCACATCTTGATAATTGGCATCGCCACTAGCTTTGTCGGCAGCCTGGGCTCGACTCTCTGCCACTTTCTCCTCTTCTTTGCGAATCTGCTCAAGTTCTTTTTGAATCCTCTTGTATTCTAGCAGCATGTCAATGTAATCAGGATCTTCAATGTTTCCTGTTGGGGATTCTTGCCCAGAGGTTGGTCTATCATCTGATTGTTCCATTAAGATATAATTGGCACGATATGATTTGATCACAAATATTTACAACAGGCCAGTCACACACAGCAGTGTCAACACTGCTAGAAAAACAATATGTGAATATAACATATATTCATGTAAAAAGTGTTTCAGGAAAACCAATTTTTCCCGAAAAGTTACCAGCAGAATAGCAGCAAGATATGTTTCTTAAGTCAAATAATGAAATAGCAGCAAAGTAGCTTTCAATGGGCCAAATACATTGTTTATGGATCTACTGGAAAAGCTATTAAATATGTTACAAGAAATATGTTTCTATATTTTACACTGCAGAATAAAAACTGAGTTCCCCCCAAAAAATTATCTGTATTACCCGGTATATTGAATAGATACAAAGCAAAACATGTTACACAATAAGCTTTGGCTACAGAACAATGGTTATAACCAAAATAGATCTTTATAATATAGAATTATGAAAAGCTTACAGTCATTGACATATGTTTTGGAATACCCCAAAAAAAATTACAAACCTGGGTGTACCAAAACATAGTCAAAATATTCCAAAACTTTGACATATTTTTTTTTTTTGGGGGGTGGGGGGTGGGGGGGGGGTGGAGTAAAGGGTAGGTGTTTATATGGTTAGTCAGTAAAAGAGCTGCCATAGCCGTAGCCACTACAATTAAGATGCATGTACGGGGCATGGTAGGATAGGGTTTGTATGGTCAGCCAGTCAACTGGCCCACAGTATATGGCTTCTTTGCTTTCTGTCGAGATCAGGACCAGTCGAGAAGGAGGGGCAGGTGTTGCAAACTTAGCCTTTCATTACCGCAGGTGCTTTGCCCGCTGAAAGGAATGGAGGGTGACGATGAGAGTGGGTGGGGAGGGGTTGGAGTGCGGTGGTGCAGAGGGAGGTGGCCAGTTAGGCAGCCCAAACATATACACTGTATGCGGGTCCAACCCGTGAGTTGCGACTGACATTTGATATGTCTAGAAAGTCCTGTTGTTATAGCTGCATTCTGATTGGTCACAGATAAACCAGGATATGGGTCAGGGAGAGATGGGCGGGCAAACAGGTAGCTTACTTAACAGATGCTTAATAAAGAAAGCAAGAAATGGCTTCATATGCACCAGTGACATCAGTCACCAGGAGGGTTGGGACTTATACATGGCTGCCGTGTTTCACTGCCATGCGACACTGCCAGTCATGAAATCTGCTTTCTTGTTGTAGTGAATTAACTATTGAGACAGATTTCAATGTTATATAGGTCATATATCTTCACAGCCGCGACCTAACAAGATACATACATTTGCGAAAAATGCAGGTACATTTCGGGTGTTCCAAAACATATGTAAATGACAGTACCTAGCCTTGACATCAAATCTCATGAACAAGTTTTGATGTCAAAGCTAATGCTTGCCTTTCTGAACGAATATTCAAAGCCTGCATATTGCTTGTAAAACATAACATATATGGTAATTTTACATGAGAAGTAGCAGTTGATATTTAAAATGTCATAGTTAGACATTAGTCACCATGGGAACATAAAAATATGAATTCACCGTAATTCAAAAGTTAATTTCTGAGACACCACCTATTTTTGACCTTAAACTACCCTGAAAGTAACCATCAAAGAAACACAGATGTGTCAGTTCTTACAGCCTTCAACCACAAACATTAGCACAGGAAGCCGCTTCCTACCCATTGCCTAGCCCTGACACATGACCCTCACGACCTCAACCCTAATGGGTGTATCTTCTGCCTATCAGCTTGTTGTCAGAAGGGTCAAGTTTACTGGGCTACCCATTGCCATTGGTGTGAACGCTGAGTTAAAGCGATTGTCCAACTTAATTTAATTGCGATCTGCACCAAAAGTTTACATCTTTAAATTGGCGAGTGTTAAAGCTTCGTTTCGGCCGACCGGTAAGAAGAAAAAAAAACTAAGGCAACCCGCCCCCACCAATGTCAAGCAGAGCGCCATTTGGCCAAGAGAAGTGACGCATATTGTGACTATTCACGAGGTGCCGTCTTATGTTATAACTCGCGGAGAGAGAGATCAGGGCTGTGACTTACAGATGAACAGCGGCAGTTCCAATCCGCGCAGTAGCGCGAGATCTTAGCGTTTCATGGAAAAGTACCGTCCAAACAAATTTATATAAGTCTTTCCGATGATTGACTCTGCAACGGTGCCATGATTGGAGTTAAAATCGCAGCCGGTTTTAATAAAATTAGGGGCAATAGTTAATAATGGTGAGCACATGTAGTAGTATAAATAGAGATACTGTAAATGTATTTGCAGAATGTGTGATGTATCTCTCAATGATATTAACATGCCTCATGCAAAGCAAAAATCTTATATGTAGTCAGCTTAAAGCTATTTCAATTGCAGCTTCATGCACACAGCGCTTCAACACATAGGCAAATCTCATACCGAATGGTGTAACTTATTCATGTTACCGTAAACTGCCTATATGAAGCCGCAGCTTATATTAGGAAGTTGGAGGTTCCACTTTCCGGGTTTGAGTCGCAAGTCAGGATACGGCTTTAAATAGGGCCTTTTGCCGATTTAAAGTGAGCATGGCGAGACAAGCCAGGGGTGTGTGGGGGGGGGGGGGGGGGGGTAATACGAAAATTACTGGTGTTGCAAAAATAATGTATTGCATCATAACGTCATACAAGTCAACAAGTCGGGAGATAATACAACTTAAAAGCTGCATCGTAAGATGTTCTTTTCCCCGGCATTGTGTTACCATGGCAATCAAGACTGACAATGAGCTACTTACGGTTGTGTTATTTATTACCTATTGTAGACCAATGATCAGAGGCCAGGTTTCAGGTGGTGTAAATTGATACAGCTGCCGCAGGGCTCGCACCAAATGCAATAAGTTAATGGTGCCAGACAGAAACTTGATACTGTGTAGGTATGACAGTGATTTATAAACATGCAGTAAGAGCCAGCAGAGCCAGCCACTGGTGTGACACTTGATAAGAGCTGCAATCAGAGAGGAAGAGGTAAACGTTGTTAGTATAATCGCAACTGCTTGTATAAACAATTAATTGGTTTCGTAGGCGGGACGGGATTAAGCAGGGATACAGTGCGGCAGCGGGGGGGGAGGGTCGAGAGGCCAAAGTCCGGGTGTGGCTTATAATATGTAGTTTTCCGGAAATGGTTCTGGGTGCCTGCCAACCCGGCTTTGAGGCCAAAGTTGGGGTGCGGCTTCTAATATGTATGCAGCTTCAAATAGGCAGTTTACGGTATATACAGTTAAAATCTAAATATTTCTCAAAGTTGGCTGATGCCACTTTTACTCCAGAAGTTACAGAATGTGATCTCTTTTCTTAGAAAAGTTATTATAACATTCATTGCTGTTCAAGCAACCAAATATTCTTTTCAATAACATAACCTGGAAGGTGTCAAATTAGGTACAGTATTAAATACAAGAAATCTGAAAGTATATAAATACTTTGTTTTCAATTATATAAATTATCCTTTGCACAAATTATATCAGGTATCTTTATATCAGTTATCTTTCATAGGAGGTTAAGTGCAGCAATATAAAAAAGGATACAATCATCATATGACCCTTTCTTCTTTGTCTTCTTCATCTTTGTCGAATAGAATTCTGTGAGACCAGCTGATGTTTTTTTACTGGCCATTTTATCCTTTTCATTTACAGTACTATGCTTACAAGATTCCTTTTGAACAATAAGTGATTTTGATTGCTGCAAAGTTGGTTCTACTCGTATCAACATGAGAGAAGGAATGTTTTCATCTTCATATTTTTTATGATTACCCATCTGGATCTGGTGAAAGTCAGAATACTTATCAATGATTTCTGTACTATTACATAAATCACTTTCTTTTAATTGTTTACTTTTCATTGGATATCTATATATATCTTTTCCGCTATTTATTTCTTTTTGACCAGTATTTCTTGTGGCATATGTGACAATACAGTCTCCATCAGTGGCATCACTTTCAGACTTTGTTAGATCTATGATATTGATATCTGCTTGGGCTGGTTGGTTGAGTTCAACATCAGATGAGTTGGGTTCTGCTCTTATACCACTAGCATTATTGTCACTGCTGCTGATGGTACAGTCTGACTCTAGGACAGGAAACCACGACTTTCCTAAGTGTACCCCTTCCTGGTCAGTCAGTGTGGCGCCGCCGATGTCACTGACATCGTCATCGAGGGTCCCAGAATTTTTGGTGCAGGGCTCATCCACCCGCTCTGTAGATTTATCTGCATCTGTGATGTCTATTTCATCGTCATCAGTAAGTTCTCCCTCTTCTTTAGAAGAGCCGTCTTCTTGGATCCATTCCATTTTGTTATGTGGCGCAGAAGGTAAGGTGTATAATAAGTTTTGAGCACACGAAAGGAAGCCAGGGACCCATGTAAAGGAAATTCACACCGGAAATGGAGTGAAGATGAAACTAAAAGCTGGACCAACTTCTGACTCGATAACTTCATTCGCTAGGCGTCGCCTCCACATTCAGCCCACCATTTCCATCGCGTTGTCGAATGCCATGTGGGGCAAATTTGTAAATTAGGCCCCATATTTATGCGTTCATGTCTCTGATAAAAATTCCCTTTCTCCAGCAACAAATAGTTGTAAACCTAGCTAGATATGATACACCTGATAAAGGTGACCGGAACTAATACATTAAGCTAGCCATGCACTTAAGCCGGGACGCTTTTGAAATGTCAGAGCGGCCATTGACAAACCACATAAATACCTATACGGATATCAAACAACACGTTATAAATAAAGCTGTTACCGAAAACATATCGGTCTAGGTGCACGAAGCGATTTGACTTTAAACTGTACTGACACATGAAATATTGGTGCGTTATCTGTAGTCACGTATACCTATATTTCTATAGTTAAATCTGTTTTCTTGATAGGGCCTACCCGCATCCCGGGGGAAGGGGGCGTTCCAAGGTAAAGCACCCCCCCACCTTTTTTCATTTCGAAAATCCTCTCGGAAGGAGCGTTACCATTGGTAACGTACATTACTTCAATGGTAACGTACATTATTTCAAAAAGTATTCGCCCTTATGGACTAACTTATATAGTCTTTCTTCAGATCCTCCCAGTGGTATTTACGTCTGAACAGCGTAGAATGACGCTCTCCTTCCCCAAATCGTTACACTTTACTATTCTAATCTGCTACAACGTGCTCTTTCCCCAAGCTTCATATCTGCTTACAGATGCAAGAAGCAAAATTCTATGGCTGATATTTTACAGGTTTCTAAAGAAAGAAAGAAAATCAAAGAATATGAACGGTATCTGACGAAGGAACGCATGACGTAGGGCCTGCCCCAAACCAGAAGCTAGGTAAGCGGAAGAGGGGAAGAACAGAGAAGTGCAATCAACAGACTATGTATCAGGAGATTCAGGGCAAAGAAGAAACAGGAGGCACAAATTCAAAATGAGCCTTGGTCATTAAAGGGAACCGCCAGCCTGGCCTCAAACGCTGCTTTACCGATTCATATAATACCCAATTGTCTATCCTCCAAATTACAGAATTGTTCGTCCTGTCTATAGCTCACAATAAAATTTAGAAGTGACGCCGGGCACGATTTGGCCGCCTACCCGGGCGGCAGCCCTTTTTGGAGGTGTTTCCGCGATTGACCAATCAGAAGGCGATGCTATAATTTATTCAAACCGGAAATTGCGTCTATTGTGTGAGCAAAACAAGAGCGCGTGATCATCGCTAATATAAATAGCTGCGATTCTAACTCCAATCATATCATTGTTGCGGAGTCAATCGTCGCAAGACGTATATCAATTTGTTTGGACGGTACTTTTCCATGAAACACTAGGATCATGGTCTACTGCGCGGCTTGGAACTGCCGCTATTCATCTGTAAATCGCGGCCGTGATCTCTCTCTCTGCGAATGCCAACATAAGGCGGTGCCATATGAATAGTCACAATACGCGTCACTGCTCCCGGCAAAATGGCGCTCTGCTTGACATTGCTGGGGGCGGGTTGTCTTAATTTTTTTCTCCTTACCAGTCAGCCGAAACGAAGCGTTAACACTCGCCAATTTAATTTTAAGATGTAAACTTTCGGTGCAGATCGCGATTAAATTAGGTTGGACACCCGCTTTAAGTAATCTTAGCAGCGCGGATATGACAACGTGGATGCATCGATCGACCTCGCAGCATGATATAGCTCTAAGAATCAGAATAACTTGCACAATACACCACGTGGGGCGAGCAAAAGTAGAGCCATTACCGCAGCTAACAGAGAAATAAAAAGACTAAACTATTAAAATGCCGTGCTGCACAGGAAATACAAAACAAAATAGTAGACGAGGGGTACAAGAAGAAGCAGGCGTCCCTGGGCTCGGGTCACCATGAACCGGGAGAGATATGAGTGCAACCGGGAGATATATAAATGCAGCAGGACCGACGGGCCCACAGCGCGTCAAAATGCAGAAGATGCTTCTATAAGAAGTGCTTTCCAGCGCGAAATAAAACACACAAACACAGAAGACACGATGAAGGAGAAAACACGCTGCGCAGCATCATTTCTCGGGGCATTAAAAGAGACTCCTCTGGTTAAGCAAACATACAATGATTAACACTGAGAAAGTCGCTTGGGCAACCCAGGAAGTGAAGGAAAAATGGACTACATTTTCAAAACAATTAAGTCCAATGTTGCGTACAACACACATAGAGAAATTTAAGGTCAGCTAGACGATATTTAGTTACTTCATTGCATTTCATTCCCAATATTCAATTAATTTATATGCTAAGCTTCTCACGTATAACAAATGTGAAAGACCCCACGTACCCAGTGGCAGATCTAGCATAGGGCGTAGCCGACGACGCACCCCCTTCCTCCCGGGGGCCGAATGTCAACCAAATGTTCACACCGGTCATGGTTCATTAGGGGCAATGGCACAGGCCTTGACAGTCACTTATTTTATCAGCCGCCATCCTCTCCCGAATGTCTCGTATTGTTTTTTTTGGGGGGGGGGGTGGCGGTGGCGGTCTATCGGGGTGGTGGGGAGGGGTGGAGGGAGGAGTGGTGCGTGAAGCTAGCAGCCGGGTCGACTCAAAGCAATTGTTTTCATAGTTGTCGGAACACACTCTTGAATGTTTGGTGGTTTTAAAACCCACACGAGCAATCTTGCGTAGCTATTGCCGCAAAAGCTGCTGGTCGTCTAGTGGACAGCGATAGAAAGATATCCTGTTTTTGCTGTGCTTTTTTGCACTTGAATTATTACAGCCAACAGCTGAAGAGTACACCATTTTGTACTAAATGCATCGATGTTTCAAATTTATGAGTCAAATTCGCTTGTCACTATTCATGAGAGGTGTTAGGCCGACACCTTGTTCCACAGATGCAGCGCTCGCACGGAAACCAAGTTTTGGTTCAGCTAAATTGCTTCTGTGGGCGCTGTAAAAAAAATGTCACGATGTAAAGTCAGTTTATTTCAACAGTTTAATCATTTTAGATACGAAAAATGCTGACATTTGGGTGCATTCGCGCTTGATTGGTGCGTGAGGCGGGTTGAAGTGTGAGGTGGGTGCTCGGTGAGTAGCGGCGATTTGCTTACTCTTCTATCTATCTGTCTATACTAATAAAATGAAGCTGTCTGTCCCACTATGCCGCGGCATGCAAGAGCCCATTGGCACCGGCAGCCGCCTTGCGAACCTACGCCAGGAGAACCTGATAATATCCAGCCGTCGCTCTTAGATGTGTCAAAGCTATCGCATGTGTCAACACAACCGCTGGATGCTTATCACCTTATCCCGCGGCCTGCGGCGGGCTACCTGGCTTGGTGCCAACGCCTTATCGCCCGAACCGTCATCAAAACAAACAAATCCCGTACTGTCTCGCTTCCACAACTTCCCAACTTCCCGTAGCAAGAGAACGAACTCCGTTCGGGAAACTCTGCCCGGGAAACCTATAATACGCTGCTCTTAACATCAGTCACGGCAGTATCCAATTCCACCCACACCAACCAGGGTTAATGGACTCCTCTCTGCTCATCCCCCACACCCATCCACCCGACTCCTGCAGCCCCACGCCCCGTCGACATTCATCAGACTCCGGCTTTACTGGCCCGCCCCCCGGCACCCACTAGACTTAAGGTTTATGCACTTCTGTTTTTGTTCGTGCCCTCTACTGACTTAACGACAACAGCTATCGTTCACCAACTTTTATGGAAATGTGGCATGTCCGAGCCTCTACAATTTTCAAGTATTATTGTATCCAGTACAGAATACACAAATTGCAGCTAATTAAAGCACGCTGACAAAAATTTGTACATGGCGTATATGTATCTCAGTTGGAATAACAACAACATGTCTAGATGCAATCTGTACCAATATAGTACCGAAAGCGTGACGTTAAAGACCGGTGTACATAAACAATGCTAAGTCTCGTATATGTTGAAATTATAACATTCATTTGTAATCAACAAACATGCGCAAAATAACTGAGCGGACGCGTGTCGTTAAAGACCGACGTACAGAAACAATTCTAATTATCACTTAGGCACGCGTTTCGAGTTCTTTTATACTTGATGCATGCAATCCATCAAGTATATTTATACAAAAGGAGTCGAAACGCGTGCCTAAGTTCTACAATAGATACCTTTGAAATGAAAATTCGTTGATAACGCGTACATAAGTGACATCCGTTACATATGAACCATGTAATGCATCACTACTGTGACTGACTTACGCACAAGGAATCACGCGTGACATAAAATTGACTTCATCAATAATAAATGGTTTACAAATGAAACATAAGTGATTGCACAACTTATTTTTACAATACTTATAGTTACAGTTGTTCGTAGAGTTGTATTTCTGCTTCTGCTGCTTCAGTAAACCTCTACAGACTGACTCCATGTTTAGGTAATGGTGGTATGCATGGTTCAAACAAATTTTTCGTCACTTAAACAAATTATTGTACTTTTCCGAAAGTCTTACATTATCAAACGATGTTCAGTATTTAACATAATGTTTCACTTAAAACGTGTTTCATAAATATTTTCGTTAGGGAAGCACATCAGTTCATTCAATATGAGTCAACTTGTTACAAATAATTGCCAAGTGTTAAATTATCCCTCACTCGTTTGTTTTGTTGCCAAATCTTAAAATTGTGGTCAATGTTTACACTCACATTTTATGTTTTCACGTTATGAACTTTGTAATTTCTCTGGTACGCAGCGGGTTTATAAAGACTTCAGTCACAAGGCGCAATGAAAGAAAACGTACTCGGTTAGAATAAAAGGCCAGATTTTGAAGAGGGGCCGCCATCATTGAGACTAATGAGATGATGACACGATTCGTTGGTTTTCAGAGACCGCGCGTATGTCTGTTTGGTGGTGTAACGGTAAACTACAGAGACTGCCATACCGCGGAAGCTGCGGGATGTGCATCTTATATATACATCGTGACAAATTCGATGACGAAGGACCTCGCACCAGACAGATAGTTGATGATGAGACAATTCGGTTATTGCTCGACTCCACATAAACTCACTGAGTCGTGGCGTGAATTATGCCTACCCCATAGATCGTTACGTCGAAAGATACCAAACGTCACTTCATAAGAAGGATTGGTGTGATAAAAGTCGGATCTGCACCACGCATTCCCTTGTTGATTACTGACGTAGATCCATCCAGCCCAAGTTCAGTGGTTATTCAAAGATTTCTTTTAATAAAGTCATCATGAATAGATAAAACAGAACTTACTTACATTACATATTCGAAAAAGAAGAACATTGCTTGTTACCTTAACAATATCGCTCATTATTCACACTTACCTTCTCTGAGCATTTGCTCGTTATCTAAGCAGAAACTCCTAGACGTAACTTATCATTCGATTCACTAAATTGTGTTAGTGGAACTGTTTCACATTAGTGCTTTAGCAAATGACGCATTATAGGGAGACGTATAGCGTGTCAGTTACTTAATCAGTTTAGTTTTTGCTAACTGGAGTGCAGAGCCGATTTACATCACCTGCTTTGCAAAAGGGCTATGGGCCCCCGAACACTTCACACATATATCGTGCCAAGCGTAATGGTATGGTTCGCAATTTATACTTCACTTAGAATCTATCACATATACGTTGTCTGCGTTCGTTTGTCATTCAATGTTGGTTAAAAGATACCATCAACCTAAGTGAAACATTTTCTGTAATAAATCTATCATCTGTAATGAACCAGTTTTTGTTTAGCGTGGACACACCACGTGTTATATTACAACAATAGAACCAGTTATTTCCATCTTACTGGTCTGATCATATGCTAGCTGAACTAAAACTCCTCTACGTAATTTATAATTCGATTCATCAACTTGTGTTGCATTTGTTATTTCCCATTAGTTCGTTCAGAAATAACTCATTTCATATGTTCACCTGTTCAATAGTTATATGCGTGTCGTTTCTTTTCACCCGTGACTAAACACATAGATTATGTTAACGACACATGCCGTGTGTTATTTACTTAAAGACTTTACGATTGTGTAATTATAATGCAAACCCAGTTTATAGTATTTGCTTTGTAAAAGATCTATGCACGACGAAACATTTTACACATCAATCCCGACATACGTGTAAATGTATGATTTATTTTTAGTATTCACTTGAAATATATTATATATATAAGTTATTACATTCTTCTGTCGATCGCTGTAGTTAGGTATTAGAATTCCACCATGATTGAAGCATTTATTGTACAACCTATCTAGGGCGGGGTTTATACTTACCTTGCGCAATAGTGCATTCACTGAAAAAAAGTCATAGTGCATGTTGTATTAAACAAATCACTCGTCATGCACACCTGCATATTGGTCTTCTATGTTAACCAACCTGAGACTCGGTCGCACAATTTGGGGATAGACGTGTAACACGATGCACATTTAATGCGCACTTGAAATGCCTTACTTACAAGTTATTACTATCTTTTGTAGTTCAACGTATATTGATATAGAACTCCACCATTTATGAAACAATTATTAAACTAAACCTATCATCACAACATAAAGCGGGGCTCATACTTACATTGCGCAACATTTGACTTACTGAAAGCAAATTCACAGTACATGTTACATTTCACACATCACTTTTTATCGTCACCTAACTATTCTGATCATATGACAATTAAGCAATGTTCCCATCACGTAATTTTTTATATTATTCCCTAACTTATGTCACGCATATTATTTCATATTAGTTCTTTAACAAATGACATTATATATGCACTTAGGTCCTCTAACGATACAAAATGTATACGTGTAATGCTTCTCTCAATACTTGTTTAAACACATCTCATAAAAGCGACAGCTATGACAGGTATTTACTCAATCGTTTTTTGTTTGGTTAACGAGAGTGTAAATCCGCGTTGCATCCCTTGCTCCACAAGAGATAGGCCTATATGGGACCAAACATTCCGTACATCAATCATCAAACACGTACAAAATGATTCACATTTAATGTTCACTTCAAAAGTTTTACATACAAATTATTACATTCTTCCATCGTTCGCTGCATGTTGATATATAGCTTCGAAATAATTAAACAGTTATTTTACTAAACCTATCATCACTAAAGGAAGCAGAGCTTATTCTTACAAATATTTTGCTAACTGAAAACAAAATCATATAACAGAGTTCATTAAACATATCACTCGCTATTCATACCTAACTACTCTGACTATATCTTAATTTAACAGAAACTCCTTCGTGTAACTTATTGTGTAGCTTCTCAACTTGCACTACGCAAGTTATGTCGCACTGGATCTTAAACAAATTACGCATTACATTTCCACCTAGTTGCTCGGCCACTATACAATATTCATACACAAAAAATTTCCATTTCTTCGGTTGTTCGTTGTAGGTTGATCAAGAACTCCAACCTAATGGAATTTTTATTTTAATAAACCTATCATTGTTACATTAAGCACAGCTTACTTGCCATGTACGATCGAAAAAAACAAACATAAGACTACATGTTACATTAAACATGTTACTCATTTTTCCGTCCTACGTACACTGATCATACCGTTCTTTTCGCATTTGTCTCAACATATATTATAACCACGACACCTATACAGCTAGTTATTCTCTTACAATTGGCAACTTCAGTGCAATCCAAATGTACACCACTTGCTTTGCAAAAGATCTATGTTCCGCCAGACACATCATACGTCAATCGTGACACACGTGCAGAATGGTTTACATTTAATGTATACTTGAATGTCATACATAAAAGTTGTTACGTTATTCCATAGTTCATTGTACTCTGATACATAACTTTAACATAATTGAAACAATCTTTTACATCATGACTACATCAACCCAAGCTTACCGGTATTGAGTCAAGAAATGTACAGAATACACATGTATTCCTTCTATCATTGCCTAGGGGTTCCACGAGTGTTACATAAATACGCAAACATGAAACATGAAACACTGAATACATAAACTTATATTTTCCTTTCACGGTTGTCTATGCCAAATGTGACGTAAACTTGATGACATATAAAAGCTAAAACATGTAGAATGCTATTCATACGTTTCATGATTGTCAAATGAGCTGCACGTATGTAACACATAACTTATACTTGATGTAATGAAAAATAAAACTTGCAAAGTACTTTCGTATTCGATTTGTTAATTATATCTTATTGCCTAAGTATTTCTCATTTGATCTTTAAAACATTACACATTACATTACTGCTAGAGACTCTACCGGTACACTAGCTATACATAACAGTTATTACTTTCGTTCACTGTATTCTGATAAATAACTTCAACATAATTAAAATATTTATTTTACTAAACATATCATTGTTACAATAATCATAACCCACTTGCGATGCTCGATCGAAAAAACCTAACACTACATGTTTCATTAAACATATCACTCATCATTCAGACCTAACTACACTGATCATACTGTTTTTCATATTTGTCTCATCCCACATGATAACAGTGACACCTATGGCCTGTTATTCTCTTGTTCGTTGGCAAACTGCTGCCCACTCCAAATTACATCACTTGCTTTGCAAAATGTCTATGTTCCACCAAACATTTTATTGTAACATGGTTTAAATTTAAAATTCACTCGCAATACATACACAATTATTACTTTATTTCATAGTTCACCGTAGGATGATACATAACTTCAATATCATGGAAACAATTTTTCAGTATTATTACTACATAAAGCTGAGCTCGCTTGCATTGAATACCGATATTTATAGTATACAAATCTATTCTTTCACTGTTGTCTATTAAGTACCCGAATGTGTCATAAAATATAAGCTTGATGATATATGAATAGCAAAAACGTAGAATGCTACCTATGTTTCACAATTGTCTAATAAGCTACATAAAACTTACAGAATACTGACACATTCGTTACACAATTGTCTAAGTATTGATCCGAATGATGCATAAAACATAAACTTGATTGCATATGAATCATGTAATACACAAAACTTATATAATAATTACATATTTTTACCATTGTCTGATCCTAGTCATGCGAATACTGCACAACATTTAATTCATAATTCAATGAAACATAAACTTATTTATTCCTATTATCATTGCCGTATATTACACATAAATCTTTCAAATGTAATAAAACGTTACAAATATATCTTAACATCTTCAACCATAGCAGTACCACGTAGATAGGTAACAACACCTCATTCCTCCCTACCTTGATATCATTTATAAAAATATAGCACGCAAGCATCTCCACTCCGAAAGATGAATCCCCTCAATGCTCCACCCACCCGCCTCATACCCTAACATTGACATTGCTAGAAATAGTGCACACACGCCCCTAATCTCTCTATCATAGTACCTATTCTCTAACCACACAACTCTCTACCCCTCACCTCTTAACATAACGTATTTTTCAAAAATAGAAACCGCATGTATGTCCCCTGCATCCTCTCTGAGATGGCTACATCACTGATTATTCAGACGTAAATCCTGTGATCATACCGTTTCATTTCACATTTGTCTCAACACAGTTTATAACAGGGCCAGCTATAGCCCGTTATTCTCTTAATCGTTGGTAAACTTCCAGCGCAATTTTAATTTACACTACTAACTTTGCAAAAAAATAAAAATAAACGTAAGCTTCCTTGCATTAAATACAGAAATTTATAGTATACATAAGTACTCTTGACGGTTGTCTATTGAGTCTCCTAATGCGGCATAAAATAGAAACTTGATGCTATATGAAATGCTAAACATGTAAAATGCTACCTATATGTTTCACAATTTTCTAGTGAGCTACATACATGTTGCACATAACTTGTACTTTATGCCATTTGAAACATAAACTTTACATAATAATTTCATAGTCGTCTCACTATTGTCTAAGTATTGCCCCGAATGGTACATCGAACATAAACTTGATTGCTTATGAAGCATCTAATGCTATATTTTTTATCATTGTGTTATTCTACTTATGCGAATGCTGCACAAAATTTAATTCATAATGCAATGAAACATAAACTTATTTTTCCTATTATCATTGCAGTATGTTACACATAACTGTTTCTAAACCTTAACCACCATAGCACTAGCACGCACAGAGGTAACAACACCTCATTCCTCCCTACCCTGATATCATTTATAAAAATAGGGAAGGCACGCATCTAAACCCCGAAAGGGGAACCCCCTCAACGCTCCACCCACCCTGCTTTAGCCAAACATTGACGTCATTGCTAAAAATAGTGCATACGCGCCCCCACACCCCCTCCATCAACCACCCTCTGCTCATCGCCTCAACACTAAAAATAGAGCATGCGTGCATAACCACTCCACCCTTCCCCAAGCGTCTCTCACCACCTGTTTTTCTAACCAAAGTGTAAAGGTAGGCATGGAAAATTAATTCTCTCTAGCCAACTCAATGTTGGGAGCGAAAAAAACCAGTGATGGGGATCTCACTCTTTTCGGCTGTCTTTGGTAGAAATGTTCCGTCAGTAAATTATACTGACTGATACTGATCACACAGCACCCACACTGTGTGCAAACACTTCGGTTACCCCGTCATTCGCACTATGGTAGTCTAAGAACGGCCCGCGTGCTTTGTAAAAGGGGATCGAGGATAAATTAACGGGTACATAAATCTTCGACAAAACCATCAATGTACCCTGATTAAACACTCAAAAGTGTCGAAACGCCACTACATCGTAATCTTTAGACTAGCTATCGGAGTAATCTCAACAGGACATCCAACGAACGTTATGTCTGACAAAACTATTAGTTATAAGTAAAACAAGCCTATCACTTTCTGTTGAAGCCTTACATTTAAAAATAACAACTACACAGAGAAAAAACTATAAACACCAGAACTCATGTGCTCAATCGAAAACAGGGAACTGAATTCAATATTGTCTTTACATTACTGCTCACCCTCATCTCGAAATCCGATGAAAAGCCAGCTGGGGTGAACTGCGCACACCCCCATTACATCCACCGCCTCCCCTCACCTTCAAGCCAAGAGACAAGCCTCAACACGCTCAGTGGTGACTAGTACTGGCTTTTCCTGGCGACACGCTTCGGTGACTCCACCGCTCTGGGTAGCCTCTCAAATTAATGTATTGGTGTCCTTGGGGTGCGGGCGGGGGAGGGCAGGGGAGGGGGGTCGGGAGAACATTACTCACTCATAGGTGGTAGTATCGGAGGGGCGACATGCTAAATAGGGGCGCGACTCGATGAACTCGGTGAATGCGGCAACCATGTAGGAAAAACGGTTGGACTAGGAGGAAGTGGGGAAAAAGATACGATTTAACTATTAAATCTGTTTTACTGTGCCCCAATACTCCTGTTAGTTTGTATCCTACGTGTAACCCCTAGCCTGTCATAACGCGATCATTCGGTCTGACCAGATCACTACGTATATACGTCTCCGGGCACGGGGCCGTTATGACGGCCTGGACACTTCCGGTCAAATCCAGGTCCCAGTTCCGGGTCAGCATCCGGGCCTCGTTCCTTGCTCGGTCAGCCATTTTGCCAGGTAACGTGGTTTGCTCAAACAATTTTCCCGCCCTCCGGCCCCTTCTTTCACCTATGTCTTTACTTTAATTTTGGGTGGTTTATGATCCCCACCTTTGGTGCAGAGCCACGTTACATGACAATATATATGACTAGTTAGGTTATGTAACTAGCATGAATCATCAACATGCTAATACGGTTTATTCGTCTATGTTAATTAGTTACGGGTGGTAGTATACGTACAGCAAGTGTTAAGCTGGTACGTCTCCTTGACATATTACGTCTAGTGTACACTATTAACACGCGTATAACACGCGTACACTACTGGTCATAATTACGTGTACACATATCCTAGTCTCAGTTACGTACAGCCATTGTTACGCTGTTACGTCATTATTACGTAACCATAAGTAATGTTTACCACCTACGTAACTAGTAGTCGCTATTCGCGTCAAGGGTTTTTATTGTTATCGGCGATACCTCTGCCATATCGGCAGGGGCCCGCAATAAAAACCCCAATTCAACCTAACGCTGACTTTGGTTGTTTCTCTCCGCACCAAACATAGCTCGAGACTGCGGGAATAATACCTTTACATTGGGCGCTCCGTAAAGAGGCTGAGGAAGGGTGACTAATTTTACAAGATAACTGCTGTCTTTGCAGTTATCTGCCGATGACACAGCTTAACGTCACTACATGATTGTGAATACCGATCACCGTCATGGTTGAGGAGGGGATCGGCTTTCGCGGAGGGAGGGGCGGGGGCAGTAATATCGGGAGTTGGTCGGTGGATGAGGAGCATGGGGTTGGCGCCCTCTTATTGTGAGAGAAAAGAGTAATGACCGTTGTTTGATGAGTCAGTCTACTATTTCAATACTAATAAGTGCCTGTATGCTCTTCTCCTCAGGTAGTTTTTCATCTGCAAGCAATTAATACGTCGACCAGAAAGGTGAATGGGTTGACCTCTACAACATAAACAACCAGCTGTCAAGTATTAATTGTCTTCTCTAACCGCTCCTCCCGTGGCAGCTATAGGTGTAGGGATATCGGTCGGACTGGGAGGCGGGGGAGAAAGGCATATCGGGCTGAGGGAGGGCGACTGATTTGAGAAGATAATTATGGAACTGCTGTCCTTGCAATTAACCCGCGATGACTCATCCATGACGTCACTCGGTGATTGTGAAATACCGTTCACTGTTATGGTAGGGATGGTGTAGTAAGGGGCCTAGCTAGTTGTGTCGGAGGGGGGGGGGGCAGTGGATGAGGTATGGGGGGGGGCGTGAACAGGGGTGGGGAGGAAGGGGTGATGTGCATAGTGGGGGAGGGGAGGAAGGGTGATGTGCATAGGTGGGGGTGGGGGGGGGGGGGGGGAGTTGCCATTCACGCGCCAGGTGGCGATGGGAGACCGCCGCGCATTCGCGCCCGCAAAAGCGTTACCCCCAAGAAGCGTTAGCCCCAAGGAAAGTTACATTCAACTGACTCCTTCTTTACTACTGGTGAGCGCTCGTGTATATAAGGGCTTGTATTGTGCTTGTGGAAACTGGAGGACAAAAATGACGACTATGATGTACTAGTGTTGGAGTGACTAGTGTATCTACCCAGGATATACAGATTCGGGTGAGTGCGACGCCAACAGACATATATGTACGTTATGCAAAGTCTCATTTACACCTTCCTCGTAAATAAAAGATCTTATTAATGATTGATCACCCCAGGTGGTGATTACCCGCGTACTTAATACAACTATAAAGATATTATGAGAACCTGTAAATAATAGACGCTGTGGTGCCCCCCACCCCCTCTCATTAACCATTGCCCTTAATAATGAATAGCCATAAGGTCCATGATTGGCACAGCCGATGGCGTTCGTCAGGCATCCGCGTAAGTAGAGACACAGACGAACGCACGTTGGCCGGCGGATCGCACTCTAGCCATAGGGAACATAGGGCGTGTTCGATTTACCGGAAACCGACGGAAAGCCGAAACAGCTGTTGAAATCGGTTTCAAGGTTTCTCTTTTCATTTGTTTACGGTTTCAACAGATATTTACCGCAATAGATTGCAAAACGGGCCGACAAGAACAATCGTTTTATCATCAGTTTTATCTTGCATACACTTTGACATTGCCATCCAGTGGATTGAAGCAGTAATCTACAACTAAAGATTCCGCAATTCTATGCAGAAGCTATAGGCTAAATCATGTCATTATATTGACATTACAAGCAGCGGTCATACGACTTTCTTCCTGTTCGCGAGGGTCGAGGCACGGTCCTTTCTTTCCCCATAGCTCTTTATATAAATGCTGCCAGGCGTAAGGTTGACGTCACCCCCATATCGTGCAGTGGTGTCCTAGTTTCCCTGCCAGCATCTACTACCAGGTATTCAAGGTATCGGGGCCGTCCTGCTAACTGGTTTAGAACGTGCCGCCGGGCCCACTCTGCCGGCAGAGCGAGCTCGTTCCTCACATCACTGACTATGGCGCAAGCGTAACGCCCTCTGCCGGGAGATCGGCGCTGCCCTTGCTTCGATCTGCGCGCGCAGGTATCGATCCCCCGAGTAGCAAGGCGCATCCATCCTATGTGTGGCCTGGAGAAAAAAACAACTGCCCCACCTGTGGACATGTGCCAAGTCTAGGTTCAGTCATACCTATGTGTCAGTCCACAGCATACGCCTCGTCACGCCTTGGGAAAAAAATCCTTACAGGGTTTACACTCCTGCGCAATCCATTCACTTTCGGCGACTTGCAGTGTATGAAGGTAAGAGTGCAAGGTGACGTCTAACAATTATTTGCTTATTTCCATGGGTTATAAATCGACAGTCCCTCGGCTAACCGTGCAACATGTAGAACGTGCCTACACGTTCCGTATCTTATAATGTAGCGGCATATAATGTGTTGATATATGTGTTCAGCGTTGAATGGCCACATTTATAGTTTCGCCTTAGCTCTTGCTGACCTATAATGCATAGGTGAACAACCCCGCTTATGACAGCTAGTGTCGCGCTCAGTGTCTCCCTCTCGCGGTTACGTTATTCAGTAGGCCTAATAGGTCATGCTGTACATGTAGCTAGCTATGTGCCCAGGTGAAAAAAAATCATGATATCTGTCATGGTATATCATGATATATCATGATATATCATGATATACCATGATAAATATCATGATTTAAACTACATTGCCACGTATAATCATGATATATCATGGTAAATACCACAGCAAAACTTCACATTATCATGGTATATCATGATAATTACTATAGTTAAGAAATATTATCATGATATATCATGGTAAATACCATGAATACCTGCATAATATCATGGTATATCATGATAACTACCATAGTTACAAAATATTATCATGATACATCATATTAAAATTGCCTAACTATAGTAGGTATAGCATGACATACCATGATATATCATGGTAACTACTATAGTTAATAAATATTATCATGATATACCATGATAAATACCACGACTAACTTCACTTTATGATGGTATATCATGATAAATAATATAGTTAGAAAATAGTATCATGATAAATACTTTAGATAAGAAATATTATCATGATATACCAAGGTCAAGTTCGTTAACAGGCAACCTCAAAGGCCAAAGTCACGAAATCCCATTTCCGCCCTTAGTATTTGTCCTAGAGACACTAGATTAATGCCAACATACACAGCTCCTCAAAATCTCTCAAAACGCTTCAAATTGACGTAGAACAAGTCGTTTTCACGCTATGGGCTCTGGAACTTTTCCGCCCCCACCCATACATGCAGGTCTCCTCCATCCCCGCCAATGCATATGCAGTGATGAGCTAAATTGGGTCACACCCCTCCCCCCTTCCCCCACCGCACCACCGTAAAAAAAGGGACAAGATGCCTTGAGCCCCCCCCCACCCCTACCAGGAACCATGGTATATCATGGTTGACGATCAAGGATCATGCTGTACCAAGTATCATGCTGTAGCACAATATATCATGGTATACGATGGTATTACTTTGGTGATATCATGGCATATCTGTGGTTTATCATGATACCATAGCAATATCCTGGCACCATGGTAATATGGTATTAATGTGGTATATCATTATATAACATTATACCATGGTATATCATTATACCATGGTAATACCAAGGTATTATTGTGGTATATCATTATACCATGGTAATATCCTGGCACCATAGTAATATCCTGGCACCATGGTAATATCCTGGCACCATGGTAATATCATGGTATTACTCTGGTATATCATTATATCATTATACCATGGTAATATCCAGGCACCATGGTAATATCATGGTATTACTGTGGTATATCATTATATCATTATACCATGGTAATATCCTGGCACCATGGTAATATCATGGTATTACTGTGGTATATCATTATATCATTATACCATGGTAATATCCTGGCACCATGGTAATATCATGGTATTACTGTGGTATATCATTATATCATTATACCATGGTAATATCCTGGCACCATGGTAATATCCTGGCACCATGGTAATATCATGGTATTACTGTGGTATATCATTATATCATTATACCATGGTAATATGCAGGCACCATGGTAATATCATGGTATTACTGTGGTTTGTCATTCTGCCATAGTCCCAACTATGTATAGTGCAATGTTACCATGAACTATTATTGTAAATCATTGTTTCACCGGAATTATACCATGGTATCAGCAGAGTATTCCATGGTATATACTATCATGTGCATGATATAACTACACATGGTAAATTTTCAGTTGAGGCATAACTAAGAGTCAACCAAAAACTAACCCCCCGGGGGGGGGGGGGGGGGCGGGGAGGACTCTGAAAATGTGCGTTTGTAGAGCAAGTTTCCCGGGAAAAATAATAAACCGAGCGGGCTCGGTCCAAGGAAAAAAAAATCCCCTTCTGAGCGGATATTTTCGCGTTCAAACGTTCGAGCCGATTTTCGGGGTGAAACGCCCCTTACAAGCGTAGTTTGGCGGTCAAGTAGGGGTGGCTTTACCGCAGACCCCCTCCCCGCCCCCCCCACCCCCGCCGCAAACCCAATAATGTACTAAGTCCCCCCATCCCACCCCTTCGAGACAGCAACGTTAAAACATGAAACACCGGTTAGATTTGCAGCGTGCCACAGCGCGCGAAGTGAGCAGTGCGCCAGAGGCATATTGCGCTGCCGCCTAACGGAGATGCGCAGCGGAGATCACACGGCGCATGCGCGAAGTTTTTAAAATATTGCGGAAAGGCAAGGAGTTCTACGGCATGTGCAGATGTGTATGCGATTAGCTTATATTGAGTCACGAATATTTGCTTATGTATATGAATGAAAGGTATGTATTTATAAATACTATAATGTGTAGCACCTGAAGACACCCAGGTTTGAGCGTGACACCATAACATAAGCACAAAAATAGCCTTTATAAATTGAAATTTGTTTACAGTCATGTCATCTGCCTCTCAGCCCTCTGGTCATACCACTCCTCTCCCCACCCCCTACTGGCCCGTGTCAGTTGCTTTACGTCGCCTGTGCAGCCACTGGCACAGCAGGAACCCTCTACACTAGAGTACAGGAACCCCAAGCGCCGGGTGAAATGGCAAACGCCGGAGGGAGTGCAGGGAATCAGCTTGGAGCATGTGCCCCCAGGCAAGCCCGCTTCTCTAGGCTAGAGAAGCAGGCTTGCCTGGGGGCACATGCGCCAAGGGATCAGCCTGCCTCTCTCTCGATTTGGAGTTTGTGGTTCGATACTGTGACCCCCTAGGCTATAGCCTATGGCACTAGCCTAGGGCCATTTTTATGAAACCTGGGTGAGCGCTAGCCGTTCGTCCCATCGCCAATGGCGAAAGCCAATTGTATAGGGTGTAAGACTGTCCCATACGTGTCGTGACATTAACAAAAACAAAAAAATTGTCTGGTTTTCGATCAGTTTTCGATCAATAATGTACTATGGTAAATTACCATGGTACATTATACCATGGTATACCATGGTGTTTTGGCGATGGTAATTTACCATGATATACAATAGAATATTACAATGGTAAAATACCTTCGCCAAAACACCATGGTAACCATGTTAAACACCATGGTAAAATACCATATATTATCCTATTATATCCTGAATGTATTTCTTTGTTTTACTTGTATTGAATTGAATGCAAGGGCTCCAGGGGCCAGGATATTAGCCGGGGTTTTTTTGCCAGCCAAAAGCGTTCACCCGCCCCCCCGCCCCTTGGATACTCCACTGGGCTACAAACTGTATCTTTGCTATGTACTTCGTCAGAGAACCCAACTTTTACAATTACTGTGTATGCTCAAGTTCCCAAGCAACCCTCCTAGCCCCCCCGCCCCCCCTTAGGTCTGTCTCTGGGCTCTTCACCAATTCCTCACATGAATTTCAATTTGCGTAACTTGGAAAGTATTTACTTGTATGTAATGCCTTGAAGACGTCTCTGTGACTACGTCCTGAAGACATCTTACCGAACACGTCTCTTCGACGTCTTACTGAAGATGTCTTTTCGAGACGTATCTTCGACGTTTTACTGAAGAAGTCTTTTAGACGTCTTTTTCGACACGTCTCTTCGACGTTTTACTGAAGACGTCTTATTCAACACGTCATCAAGACGTCCAAAAAAAGACGTCGTTTGGACTTTCATCTGGGACCACCTGAAGACTGGTTTCCGACGTATGGAAATCACGTCTTTGGGACGTCTTACCGACCAGTGTGTGCCCACTGGGGTATCATGATAAATACCATTGTAAGTATCATGATGAATACCACTGGAAATATCATGATAAATACCATTGTAAGTATCATGATAAATACCATTGTAAGTATCATGATAAATACCATTGTAAGTATCATGATAAATACCATTGTAAGTATCATGATGAATACCACTGGAAGTATCATGATAAATACCATTGTAAGTATCATGATAAATACCATTGTAAGTATCATGATAAAAATCATTGTAAGTATCATGATAAATACCATTGTAAGTATCATGATAAATACCATTGTAAGTATCATGATAAATACCATTGTAAGTATCATGATAAATGCCATTGTAAATATCACGATAAAAATCATTGTAAGTATCATGATCAATACCACTGTAAGTATCATGATAAATACCACAAAGTATCATGATAAATATCATGATACACTAGTATGGCACTTATCATGGCACTTATCATGATAATCATGATATTTACCACAATCATTATCATGATACTGGCCATGGTTATTATCATGATATTTACCGCGCGAAAACATCATGATATTTATCATGGTGAATAAACCTGTAGTTTACCATGATAATATCATGGTTTACTATGATAGATATCATGATTTTCTTCACCTGGGTGGCTCTGCCTTTTGGCTGAAAAACGTCTTCATGCAGCGATTTGAAGATGTGTTTGAATGGGATTACGTGATATTTTCGTGAGTAAAGTGTTGAGGCCTTGAGTGAAGCGAGGAAACCGCGCAGTCGTGGCACTTTGTTGACGAATCGACCGATGATGTGCGGGCTGAGTTTTCTGGCTGCAAAATGGCTTTCCTACCTTCTCTCTTTATATGACATATGTGTGAAGCCTCCCGCCCCACCCACCCACGATTGAGGCGCCTGTGCTTTGAGTCGACCCGGCTGCTAGCTTCACGCACCACTCCTTCCTCCACCCCTCCCCACCACCCCGATAGACCGCCACCCCAACCCATACGGCCGTTCTGTAGTACGGCAGTCCTGTCCATACACTCTTCAGTGACAGTGAGTTTCTAAGACAGCAGCTGTATCAAGTTACAAACTGCTACTCCCGGATGTATATAACTACATATAGTTAGGTATATATATATGTGCAGCCCAAATGACCCCTTTTTCGCTTTTTTTCTCCCAATCCCCGAAGCAGAAATCACAATTTTTCTCGATATGCCCATCTGAGACAGATTTTTTTTTCAACCTTGCAGTTCTTGACTATATGGTCTAATTGATATCGAAAGTGTTTAAATAAGTATCCTCCAGACACTTTGTTATGAATGTCAGTGTCTATTTGATATGCCTTTTTAACGACCATGTTGTCAGTATCTATTTTAAATGTCATTTTTAAGCAAACCGCCCCCACCCTCCCTTCTAATGCAACACGGCTTCACCGACCACGCGATGCGTCATTAACGACCTGTATAAGCAATGCCTAATCCACCATCGTCACCCCCTACAGGTTAAAACTGGTCCCCGATTAAATCAGCAGTTGGTGTAAATTCGGTGTTTACCTCAACTTCTTCGTCCGACTCGCCAGAAATTATTATAGCTTATAGGTAGTAGTAGTCGTCTAAACCTACTGGTCGCTTCATCGCCGGTGACGTCATCATCGGTGCACTGAGGCGGGTGCCCATGACAGTTGGGTGGCCGTGCAAAAGTGCTTGAAACTTCACTAATGTATGATTGAAAAAATATATATTCTGTGTAATGTTTAGTTAATTCTCTATAGTTTAACTGGAAACGTAAATGATATTGGCCCGGCATTTCCCTTTAAATGCAGGTTCTCTCATGCACGTTTGACATTTTATCTCCGCATTAATTCGGTTTAGCCTCCGGAGTCATTCTGCGAAGGTCTGACGTTCTCGTCGCTATGACGTTCCGGGTTCGAACATACGTATGCGTATTCAAAACGTATAACCTGGGCTGTAAACATATATAACTATACAGAAGCATCTGTTAAACAAACAAGATGCAAATGTCGAGCAGTTATATAGCCGGATCGAGAGACTGCTACCAAGTCAAGGAGTAGCCGGATCGAGAGATGTGCAACTAAGTCGAGGAGTAGCCGGATCCAGAGACATGCTACTAAGTCGAGGAGTAGCCGGATCGAGAGATGTGCAACCAAGTCGAGGAGTAGCCGGATCCAGAGACATGCTACTAAGTCGAGGAGTAGCCGGATCGAGAGACGTGCTACCAAGTCGAGGAATAGCCGGATTCAGAGACATGCTACTAAGTCGAGGAGTAGCCGGACCGAGAGACGTGCTACTAAGTCGAAGAGTAGCCGGATCGAGAGACGTGCTACCAAGTCAAGGATCAGCCATATCGAGAAACGTGCCACTAAGTCGAGGAGTAGCCGGATCGAGAAACGTGCTAATAAGTCGAGGAGTAGCCGGATCCAGAGACATGCTACTAAGTCGAGGAATAGCCGGATCGAGAGACGTGCTACTAAGTCGAGGAGTAGCCGGATCGAGAGACGTGCTACCAAGTCGAGGAGTAGCCGGGGCGAGAGACCTGCTACCAAGACGAGGAGTAGCCGGATCGAGAGACGTGCTACCAAGTCAAGGATCAGCCATATGGAGAAACGTGCCACTAAGTCGAGGAGTAGCCGGATCGAGAAACGTGCTAATAAGTCGAGGAGTAGCCGGATCCAGAGACATGCTACTAAGTCGAGGAGTAGCCGGATCGAGAGACGTGCTACCAAGTCGAGGAGTAGCCGGATCGCGAGACGTGCTACTAAGTCGATGAATAGCCGGATCGCGAGACGTGCAACCAAATCGAGGAGTAGCCAGATCGAGAGACGTGCTATCAAGTCGAGGATTAGCCGGATCGAGAGACGTGTTACCAAGTCAAGGAGTAGCCGGATCGAGAGACGTGCTACCAAGTCGAGGAGTAGCCGGATCGCGAGACGTGCTACTAAGTCAAGGAGTAGCCGGATCGAGAGACGTGCTACCAAGTCGAGGAGTAGCCGGATCGAGAGACCTGCTACCAAGTCGAGGAGTAGCCGGATCGAGAGACGTGCTACCAAGTCAAGGATCAGCCATATGGAGAAACGTGCCACTAAGTCGAGGAGTAGCCGGATCGAGAAGCGTGCTAATAAGTCGAGGAGTAGCCGGATCCAGAGACATGCTACTAAGTCGAGGAGTAGCCGGATCGAGAGACGTGCTACCAAGCCAAGAGTAGCCGGATCCAGAGACATGCTAATAAGTCGAGGAGTAGCCTCGAGTAGCCAAGATATAGCCGGTTCAAGAGACGTCCTACCAAGTTAAGGAGTAGCCGGATCAAGAGACGTGCTACCAAGTTAAGGAGTAGGCGGATCGAGAGACGTGCCACCAAGTCAAGGAGTAGCCGGATCGCGAGACGTGCTACTAAGTCGATGAATAGCCGGATCGCGAGACGTGCAACCAAGTCGAGAAGTAGCCGGATCGAGAGACGTGCTACTAAGTCGAGGAGTAGCCGGATCGAGAGACGTGCTACCAAGTCAAGGAGTAGCCGGATCGCGAGATGTGCTACTAAGTCGAGGAGTAGCCGGATCGAGAGACGTGCAACCAAGTCGAGAAGTAGCCAGATCGAGAGACGTGCTACTAAGTCGAGGAGTAGCCGGATCGAGAGACGTGCTACCAAGTCAAGGAGTAGCCGGATCGCGAGACGTGCTACTAAGTCGAGGAATAGCCGGATCGCGAGACGTGCTACCAAGTCGAGGAGTAGCCAGATCGAGAGACGTGCTATCAAGTCGAGGATTAGCCGGATCGAGAGACGTGTTACCAAGTCAAGGAGTAGCCGGATCGAGAGACGTGCTACCAAGTCGAGGAGTAGCCGGATCGCGAGACGTGCTACTAAGTCAAGGAGTAGCCGGATCGAGAGACGTGCTACCAAGTCGAGGAGTAGCCGGATCGCGAGACGTGCTACTAAGTCGAGGAATAGCCGGATCGAGAGACGTGCTACTAAGTCGAGGAGTAGCCGGATCGAGAGACATGCTACCAAGTCGAGGAGCAGCCGGATCAAGAGACATGCTACTCAAGTCGAGGAGTAGTCATATCGAGAGACGTACTACCACGCTAGTTGTACATCAAACAGCCGGACACATATTTATCGTAGATATCGCTGTCCAGCTTGAGCGGGACGGATATCACCGGCCATCATGTGTGACTGGATAGACGAATTGTATGAGGCGGGAGGATTACCATTCAATGATTATGGATTAGTAATAAGAACGTATAGCAGTGCGGTTGTCCATACGATCGATATGAACAATAGGGGTACAGGTACTTATAGGCGCCATGGAAGGACAACATGACCCGAGGTAAGTAGGTCTACACATGGGCGCCAGGGAAAACATACCCCCCCCCCCTCCGCCCTTCTCCCTCACTCTCTCTCTAACAAGCTGTCGAAGTTCAGATCCACTGGTCCGGTATTGCACACATTGTGACTCACTCTCCCCTCCTCCCCTACGCTGCACCCCCCGCCCCACCTCCCGGTTGGCAGCTTTCAGATTGACCACTACTTCCAGCCTCCACTCGGTTATAATTCGACCAAATTGCTTGAAACTCTCATTATACGAATACAAGTGTTAAAATATGTCCTCATCCCCGAAGGTGTATGCTGTACCTGAAGTGCTGAGCCGCCCGAAATGTAATTGCTAACAAACAATAAGACCGCTTTCCGCTGTCCAGGCTCTTGTTGGGCCTTATGCTTTAGTATAGTATATAGATCCATCCACAAATACTGAGAGCCTGTGAGCCACTTCCCCCCTGTGCCCCCCCCCACCCCCCTAGATCCTACCGCCATTAATACAAGACCCAATTAATAATTTCACGAGTCGATATAGTCGCGGGCGGGGCGAGGTGTGGATGCGCACTTGAGGTCATTTGGGGACGAGTTAAACACACTGGTTATGACACGATAAATGGCCACCACATACACGGTGGAGGCGGCGGGGAGAAGGGTAGGTACAAAACACACGTAAACGCCCCCCCCCCCTCCACTGATTTACTGTGCCTGTGGTTGCTACATTGATATCCAACCAACTCTACCATGAAGCACATCCACGATATGACATGCTACTCTTGCCCCACCCCGCCACCGACCCATTCTGCTGCCTTTACATCGCCTTCATCAAACCGACCCAGTCGTCTGCTTACTTGTCTATGTAGACCCACTCTGCCAGCAGAAGGCGCTCGTTCCTCACATCACGTCACCGCCCACCTCAAGGTTGACTTCAACGGTCCTCAGGTCACGAATGGTTTTAGAGGGTTTTTTAGATTGAATATTGAATTTTCGAAAGGGGCAAGGAGTAGCAACAGTCGATTCCCTACTAACGTCGAAGGATTTTAACATTGTTACCGTTGTGCCCCTAGAGAAGCGGGCTTGCCTGGGGCCACTTGCGCCAATCCCTCCCCATGACCGATCCAGCTAAGGTCTATCAGTATCACCCGTCTCAAACGGCGTGATCCGGAGCTCTGGGTGTCCAGCCTCTCGGGATGGCCCACCGTTCAGTCTGGCGAGTAGCTGGTCGCGGAAAGATCCGCATTTAGCTACTCCCAGGGGAGAACTGCTCCAGAGCGCTGGGCGCCCGCTTTTATGGGGGCTCTGGGGGAAGGCGCAATGCATTCTGGGCATCTTTACTGTTTAGCCTCGTTCCCTCCCTCATAACCGTGCCTAAAACATGACTGCATACCCGTAATAATAGTGAAACATGTAAACTATATTACAGAAAATAACGGACTACCTGCCGTGATGCAACTAAAGCTAAACACAGGATAACATTCACATATGCCTCAACTGAAATACAGGAGGAGGCTAAACGTACACTCGCTCATTAGGCGGCGCCACACGCGCACCAGGTACAACACAGAGTACAACAAGTATGGAGCGCCGTGCGCTCCACCGCCCTCACTTCACATATAATGTTAAATCCAGTCATCATACGGTTTGTAATTTAGGACTGACAGTTTGGATTTCTTGCAAACATACAACAATTGAAGCATTTGAATATTATGGATTTTACATTTTTATAAGTCATGGACTAGGAAAGGGATGTGTGCTTCAGGTTTTTCGGAATGCCAAATCTGTCCGAATAGGTAAGAATACGTACAGTCTTAAGTTATTATGTAGCACAAGATGCTGCCGTTATTGGACCAAATAACATATTATAATACAATAACGTAATCATGGTGCAATACAACGTAATTACAATAACATCCATGAAACCTTAATTTCAATATTGAGCACTTTCAAGTTAATGCTCGGGTTAGATTATCGTATATATATCCTGTAATAACGATCGAGAAATTACTTGTTTTAGACTGTCAAATCGAGTTGTGTAATTGGCATCTACTTGTAGTTGTTCTCTTTATCATAAATATAAAGTATTATTGCACCAAGAGCCGCATGCAAAAAAAACCACTGAACATTTTGTACTAAATATGCAAAAATATATATAGTTCGTACAGATCTGGCATTACAACACAAGCCTGGATCGCACAGACAGACGTGTGTGTGGGTCGCATCGGTTTTTGGGTCTTCGGTGGGAGGTAATTTGGCCCCACATAGCGAGTTAAATGACAATGAGGCACATGTAAGAGCAACAGACACATAAACCCCCTATATTTACGTCCAGAGCCCATGAGCCGCCATTGGATACAGGATTGCGGATTTATAAGGGGCCAAATCTGGTCATATTCCATAGCTCGGTGTCAGTAACGAAGGAAGAGCTTGGATTCTGTGGTTAGTTACGAAGTTACGAGATACTAAATACATATATAGCACAACTTAAGTTATATAGAGTGCTTCCTCAAAATTTAACTGGATAGTATAAATATATATGTATATGGTTTAAGACTTTTATTCCGGGTCTGCAACATCTAGCGACGACCTTTGAGTCTGGAGGTCACCCATCATCTGCTGCATGTCCCGTGTCGCTGCTATACTTCCCAAAAAAATAGGTCTCTCACTCGATCAGGGGACATACATTCACTCTTTTCCACTGGTCGCTGACGGAATTGTTCTTTTTCGCTTTGTCTTGTTGCAACATGGACATCCGCTATCGATACATAATTGGCATTATGGCAGCATGTTTACCCTTTTCATCATACAATGATTAATCATTGGTCGATTAAGAAAAACATTCTTTTGTGTGTTTCAATTTTTTTTACCGTCCACTTCCTCCAAGTTCAGAACGCCCATAATTATAAACAATGCATGTGTCATCTTCTTTGCTTCAGTTGCAGACATATTCATTTGGATTCCGCTAGAGTTACCTTCGGTGGCAAAGATGATCCGTATACATGACAGACGCCGGATGTGACATGCCCATTGTTCATCGATTGGTTGTCATCCTACCAGTATCCGCCATTAGGCCCACACCGGTCACCTCGCCCAGCGGCCTATCTGCATTGCGTACACTCACCGACCAACACGTATATTTGGCGAACTAAACAAAATCTATTCAAAGTATATATCTTAATTAGTACATTGGTCAATGACTTATATCTTTTTTTAGTACATTGGTCAATGAGTTATTTTATCCTGGCCATATATTATATATAGACGTCGTGTCAGGAACATGGTCATGTTATGCTGCGCCAGTTCATATGTCGCTTGTGGAAGATTCCGAGGCCAGTCGCGAGAGAAATCGTTCGGCACTGCCCGGGATAGTTCGTGGACGCTCAGCTACGTGGCGGTTGTCTTGGCAGTGTTCTTCTGCCATTTCTTGACTTGCGGTATATCATACAGCATCGGAGTCTACTACGTCACCTTCCTTGATGTCTTCAAGGCGAGCCACGGACTGACGTCATGGATAGGATCGCTGAACACGGCGGTGTTGTGTCTTGTAGGTAAGTCGGGACAGCTGGCGGCATGCACGAAAGTGGCATATACGATTGGCGTTTTCGAAAGTTTAAAGTTAGTATTTCAACAAAAGAGGAAGATTGGGTGAACGATGCGAAGGGTCCTGAGTTCAGAAACAGGCGCGTTTAGCCGTATGAGCGGCGGACTTCGGAGCGTAGCGATGTGCGTTCGACTGCGGATTATTTTTATGGTCTCTTCGGCCTGTATTGTTCGGGCGGCCCCGCCAGTTCGCATGATTAATGTTTACATTTTGTTGAAATGGTAAGTTAAAGTCCATATCTTAGGTCCTATGTTACTTTGCAAATATTTGATGCATTTGCACTATATTAACGACATTCCATACGCACTAAATTTATTTGCCACCAATATTAACGATGTTAGCCATTTTATCCCAGAATTGCCCCAAAAAGATAGACGGAGGCAATTTTTTCATGGATTAGTCACGTCACGAGATGAACCGGTTTTGTTGAGCAATACGGTACACGCGTCTTTTGAGCCATGCGTCTATAGGAGGGTAAGCGTTCTTCCGCATCGATCGGGATGTAGCGATGCGCGGACGATTATTTGGAATTAGTGATAGTGAGGATGAGGAAGAGGAAGTCGAGGAATTGAAACCGAAGCATGTGTACGTTTCGCTTCGAGCCACCTCGAATGGAAGCGCAGGTCTATGGCGTTGCTGTAGATTGCGCCTGGGAGTGGACCCCCATCCCCACTTGGGTGAAGGGGGAGGGGGAGGTGAGGGGGCCGGAGACTCCCTTGGTCACCCTTACTTCCATTATGTGCGGCGGAAAATATCCCTCTATATATATATGCGTGGCTCAGTTCCAGTTCAGTTGCCTGTGCCTGAATTATTTATTGTTATAAAAAAAAAAACATCGTCATTTTGTGCAGTTTCAAAGGCCCGTTTGCTCATCCATACAGCATCCGACATCACCCTCTACATGCTTTGGAATTTACATTATTTCAGATTTCTAAGTCTAAGGAACTGTAAAAGTTGAAAAACTCAAAACGCAAAACGGTAATTTCGAAAGAAGGGCGAACGCCTCATTCATAGAAAGCGATGAATATTATATCATGGGATCTTGATCAAAAACCTGCAAATATGCCTTGTAATCATATAAAATATTAATTCGGCGACCAGCATACAAATTGGTGAAAGATACTTACTTGTTTGTCCCAACCGAACACCATAACGTTCGGGTTTCCACAAGTATTACTATAAAAGGCACGTAATGACACACGTTGCTAGATAAGTGGGTTGCGTGTTGTTAAAGTTGCATGTGGAGTTGTTTCGCTGTTTTTGAATGCCAAATTTGCGTAGCTCAACCCGCCCCCCCCCCCTCCTCACTTCGTCTCTGTGTACTTTATAGGCATGTATTTTAAAAAAAGCCGCCAGATGATTTCTGACCAATCAGAAGGCTGATAGCCACAGAGCAGTTACAACCAATGAGAACGCTCCAAAATACTCGCTGCGCTACTGACAAACCTCAACGGCCATGGTGAGCGGCATCAGTGAAAATCGCGTAAAGTTGGCGGAAAAATGTCTTGATGCAGCGATTTGAAGGTGTGTTGTAATGGGATTACGTGATATTTTCGTGAGTAAAGTGTTGAGGCATTGAGTGAAGCGAGGAAACCGCGCAGTCGGGGCATTTTGTTGACGAAATCGACCGATGTTGTTCGGGCTGAAATTTCTTGCTGCAAAATGGCTTGCCTACCTTCTCTCTTTATATGACATATGTATGAAGCCGGCCGCCCCCCCCCCCTCCCGACCCACGATTGAGGTACCTGTGCCTGGGGGCACTTGCGCCAAGTATCCGCCCCTTCCATAGGGCTATAAAGTCTCGTTCGCTTAGACTTCCGGTTTACTCATTTTGGGGACAAACAAACGAAGCACGTGTATGGAACGAGTTTAGAATCTCTGCGCACACTGGTATCCTGACTATCTGTGACGTAGGTGTGACGTGTATGTTACGCAAAGAGAGAGACTGGGAACCAGACTACCTGCGCAAAAGCCAGGCGCTGAGGGGTGGGTCCATTGCGGAAGGCCTAGCGATATGATTAAGAATATTTAAGAAATATAGCTTCACAAGACGGATAGACGACATATTTTTTATTCGTTTGCGCCATCACAATGACGAATATTTGTTACGACGGGACAATACGACTGAGAAATTAACGTTTTTTTGCATTTCCTACGAAAACGAGGCATTATGACGTCACACGGATTCTCCCCGGTTACAACGTTGGCGCTACGCTTCAAACAGAAAACTTACAAAAATGAAGATACTTGGTCTTTTTGTGATCCAAAAATGATACGAAAACATCCAACTGGTCTTATTTTATCTTTACCATGTAGTTTAATGACGCATCCGTGTGCTGTTACTCCATGTACTGCACATTTTGACAGCGGTATCGTTAAGTCGATCACTTGCTCTCGCCATTTTTGTTACCGCGGAGGCACGCCAACGTCTGTGACGTCACTCGCTGTTTGAGGAACTTGCGAAAGCCCGGGTGCAGGGCTAAATTTAGAACGTTATTTTTAGCTTTCGAGTGTTTTGAAGACGGATTTTTCCTTGTATATTCCCAAAGTTCTGCGCTTCATCGCCTCGAAATATTTTAACGTATATCTCCCATAGCCATGTTTAGTGAAATGGTACTCATAGTCTTTAGAATAAACCTGGAAAGAAATTGACTTGTAGCTGCCTATACTTCAACATGGAGCCCGTGTGTTTGTTTGTCCCCAAAACTGAAGTCTCGCGGCCCGATCGCGAGAACTGTATAGCCCTATTGTATTGTCAGATATCGTTCTGATTGTGATTTTGCGCGACCGGATTTGTTGGGGCGGGAAAGCCGAGATCGGGATCGGTAGGGCAGAAATTGGGGTGGAGAGGCCGTCGTGCATCTTCATCGCCTCCTCCCTGTGAGGGTTGGTGGCGGTGGGGTTGTTGGGGAGCGGCGAAAGGGGGGGGGTGTGTGGCTTTGCTATTCTTCTTTCTGAGTTATGTACTAGTACCCGCGGCGGTCCTGCAATGTGTTGTACTCTGGTGGTAAAAGAACCAAATTTGGTACACTTGTAGAGTTTGAGGTACGGAAAAATTGGATTAGGGACTTAGGTCAGATATTTTAAAATGGCCGCCATTTTCAAGATGGCCGCCAAGATAACCAAAGAAAGTCTATAAAATAATAGTTCCAAGATATTATTGTACGAATTTGTACTTTTGCAGTTTTACCTGGTGAACAACGCAAAATAACAATTCATTGGAATAAGACAAAATGGCTGCCGTTTTTCAACATGGCCGCCAAAATCAAAGAAAATAAAGAAAAATCCACTCGATAAGTTCCACGAGATGAATGTACGATTTTTGGCGCACTGTTGCAATTTGACCTGTTGAACAATGCAAAGTAAGAATTCGTCGGAATATTATAAAACGGCGGCAATTTTTCAAGATGGCCGCCAATATATATAAATATTTTTTTAAATAGCAAAAAGTCAGACATTTATTTTTCAGCGCACTTTTGCAGTTTGACCAGCTAAACAATGTAAAACAAGAATTCGTTGGAATAATGCAAAATTGCCTTTATTTTTCAAAAAGAATCAAATCTTTTGAACAAAATCAGACAATTGCAAATAACTTGACGTTTTCAAGTTATAACAGGGCAATATTGTAATATTGAATATTGTAATAACTGTAACAAAGTAAGAAATATACAAGTGATTTGTTCTAGGTATTCACATTTAATTGATCACATTAACATTCAAACACGGAAGTACAGTCCTCAGTACAGTGAAGTCTCAGGTCATGTAGAGGACATATTGCCTTGTACATATCATCTCATTGTTAAACGAGCTTTAGTCTAAACTATTTATTCTTGCATGCTAACAAATATAGTTCTAATTAAGCTGTTGGAACATAACTGTGTGGGAACATTTCGGCAATTGACAGAACTATATGTCAATGATGATGTCACATTTTGTCCAGGTGATAAAAATTTATATATGCACATACAGTGTAATTAACAAAGATAGCCAGCACAATACAGTATCAAGTTATGACAATAAACAGCAATTAATCCATCTAAATCTATATTTTATATATTGATATTATATTATTTATATTATCTATTTTAAATATGACACACAACATCAGACATAATTGATTGCTTAACATAGGAATGTTAATGTCAGTATATTCATTATTTTATTTTACAATACAATTCATACAATAAAATCTGTTTTACATGCTTCATGGAATATAAAATGCTTTGAAATACTAATGCTGACAATGTCAAGTTATATTCATCACCAACATGTTGGCACTGCATGTCATCCCAGGCTTTACCTCATGAATATTTATGAATATGGATCGAGTCCTTAGGCAGAGTTTGAGCAGACCACACAGCTCTTGTGAAGATGCTCGCTGTCCCTTTTCAGCAGATCCTCACGCCGCAGCCTGATTACCCATTTACCTATAAAGTATAAGATAAATAAACAATTATCAAATTAATATAGTTTAGTGGAAGGATGTAGGATACCAGTAATACAGTGGTCCGTATATTATACAACCGACCGCTACACCACCTTTAAAATGGATTAAATGTATTTCCATCCAGAACTATGAGTATCCAGTACTACATACTGATTATGACTAAAACTAATTATTATATCTATACCAAAGAAAAAATATGGTCCATCTAGGCCTAATTATGTTTTCAGAAATCTAGGGTTTCCACTGTCTGCCCTGGTCTTCCAGGCTCTCGCCGACATGTTGACATTTCTAACACGTTACTTCATAGATGGCGCTGCGAACGGCGTATCACTGCGCGAAATGCAGAGTTGGCTATCCTATTAAACACTATCCTTGAAACATCTTAGAGCTTCCATGCTGCACGTATCCCATCCCGGTTATCGCTCACACAACCCTGCGAGGCGTTTCTGAAGGAGACAGGGCGGGGCCACTCGGGGCTAAAGGATTGATTGATTGACAATTAGGGACCTCTTGGAGGCCGAAATTTGCGAATTAAGGCGCAGGAAAATAAGGAACTCTAAGGTTTCTTGGAATACAAGGTTCCAATGGATGGACCCGGAGGGAGGGGGGAGGGGGGGGGGCGGGAGCGATACCCATATTCTATCGTTTATGATATATTAAATATATCTGAAGCTGAAGAGTCACTGCCTCAGATAGTCATAGCCCCCGTCAACAGACACTGCGATCGAGGCACAGTGTGAAACTGTACATTTGCTCCTAGATGGCTCAGACCGTGTGATCTGACGTTTTCGTCACTATGACGTTTTGGGCCCTAACACACGTACACCATTCAAGCAGAGTGGCGCGGCCAGCCGAAGCGAGCGAGGCGCACTCAAACCGGTTCATCTTGTGACGTCACAAATTACTACTTTGGGCGGGGGTTTCAAAATGCATCGTTTGCTACTTGAAGCCACTGGGAAATGTATATTGGGAAGTGGTTTGGAAGAAATACCCCCCCCCCCCCCCCACCCAAGAGATGGACTTCAACCTTTAAATCTTTTTCAAAAGGTTGGTTGTATGAGGAGTTTTGTGTAATTGTTATAGCTATGTATGACCAAAGAGATGATACAAGACAATGAAGATGAATTAAAGTTGCATGTCGAGTTCTTTCCCGCCAAAACTACGCCCAAGCGAAACTTATATCAAAACTTGCAGAAAACTCGATTGTTTCATTCTATAAATTCAGAAACCCGATAAACATCGCCGTTTCGGCTGTGGTGTGGCAAACGTGTCTATCCCGGGACACCACAGAACTCGGTCGCGGCACTGCTACTTATACCAAAGCATCGCGAAGCACACAAACTGATGACGTTTACCACTAAAATGAAAACTTGTGGTAAATTGATATCACGGACAAGGCTAAGAGGCACTATTTGGCAGTCTGGTATGGGTGGAGTATAGATAAAAGAAGTCTTGAATGATTCAAGGACTGATTCTTATGTGTATTTTGACCTCATTAGTTTTGGCGGGAAAGAGCTCGACATGCAACTTTAAGGGAACCGTCACTCTTTCGGAGTTTTTTTCAACTCGGCTCTATTTACATGAACGACAGCTAGTTTACACAACAACAAATGCTACTACATATCAGGCCAGTGCATACAGAGTTGTTGTTTCATGCGTTGTTTTGTAATATAAAGTTCAACATCATGACTACAATGTAATGTAATGTATGTGTAATATATACCCGCTCAACTTCAGAGTCAAGTGCTCGATTTCTTCTATGGGCGCTGTTTCTGAGCGATCGCGGTTGTCTGCAACTTACCGGAATCATTATGCTTTAAACGGATTGATTATCACACGGTCACGTCATCGTAATAAACAGGGGAGCGCAACGTAATTCAACTTGAAACTCTATTGAGTTGGTATAGGCACATAGTGGTCAAAGAACAGGAAAGCCCGTGTATTTGTAATTCCTGTAGTAATATATCAGTCTGGCAGTGACTTAACCTTCCACTTAACTCACTATTGCTACAATCCGGGGCTTCACTGGTCATTTTACTCGTGTGAATGTTAATAATATATAGTTTCCTCTCCTCTGTTTATCCCTCAGGTCCTCTTGCCAGTTTTATCATAGAAAAAACAAGTGTCCGTGTTGCCGTGGCAACGGGTGGCTTGATTTCCTCGGCTGGTCTCTTTGCCAGCGCTTTTGCACCAAATATATATTATTTGTTTATTTCGTTCGGGGTCGTAGCAGGTGAGGTCAATATATTATCAATAGTGCGAATGGTTATTACCGCGTAACAATATTATCACACATGTAATACTTTACGTTATGTATCTTTGTATTTCTCGAGTGATATTTATATGCACATCTATAACGATATTAAGCAATTCTCAGATTTTGCTTAGACTTTTAAATAAAACAGCAACGGACCCAGGAATTTCGGTAGACGCCATCATGTGAAAATTAATGGGCGCAGTCAAATCTCGGCTCACACCTATGCCTCTTTCTGATGCCATGTTATCTCACTTCTTTCGGCTGATGATGCCGTGTCGGCCGCTGTCCTATATATTATCAGCGTATATAGAGATGATTAATATAAACAATGGTGTAAATGTATAATACAAAATATAACTTTTGTACGTTTGTACTGTTTTATTTTTTATTTTTGATGAACGATCGATGCCCCTCTTCGAACGATGACGTCACATTGGGCGTGCTGGCGAGAAGGCGTAGGATACGGCCTGGTGTTTACCAGCAGTGTGGTAGCCATAAGTCTGTATTTTGATTGTAAGCGCACCTTGGCCATGGGGATTTCTTTGGCTGGTGTTGGCATGGGGAATTTCTTCTACCCGTTCTTCGCCACTGTGATGGAAGATTACTATGGCTGGCGGGGTGCCCTTCTGCTGACGTCGGGTTTGACGCTGCACGTGTGCGCGGCGGCTGTACTTATCGGAGCCCTCCACCTACCGGACCGCGATAGCAATAATAGCAAAGAGCTCAACGATTATGACGTCACTAAGTCGTCAGATGGCGCCAAGTCATTGGGTGACGGCGGAAAAGCCGTCGATGTTATCACTGGAAAGCATATTCGGTCAGCCTTTAAATTCCGCCCGTTCGCTCTCTACCAATACTGTTTGCTGCATCTTAATGTCCTCCTCTTCTGCTTCAGTCTCTCAGTCGTCTTAACGCACGTGGTGGCCTTCGCCGAGAGTCGGGGACACGGCCGCCATCATGCCGCCGCGCTCATGGCGGCCAATGGCATTGCCACGGTGGTGGGCCGCATCGTGCTGGGGGCCATAGCACAAAGCTCAATTCTCGACGCGTATCTACTCTACATAATCACATATGCCATGGCCGGCCTGGCAACGGTTGCCATGACGACGTGGACATCGCTGCCGGGATTAATGACCATGATGACGGTGTTCGGCCTTTGTTGCGCGGCCTTTGGACCTGTCCTTACAGAGGTCGTGCTGCTCATTGTCGGTGTTGGAGACTTCACCTATGGCTATGGCTTTCTGATGATATCCTGCGCCGCTGGCTTTATGACCGGGGCCCCAACTGCAGGTATTGTATTAAGGCCAGGTACATGGGGATTATCTATATGGTTACTGTTAAAGTATGGGATTATTGCTCAATATATCGGGTAAATCGTACGGCATTTATATTTGTTTATGGTCTTGCTTTATGGTCTTCGATCTTTAAGACCAGCAAAACCAAAGGAAAACGAAACAGCGGCCAAGCAACGTTGGCAATTGAAACGTGAGAACAAAGGCCTTCGGGGGCGGTACCATTACATGTCACAAGTGAAACGGTGTGACCTTTCAACCGGGGACTATCCCAGTTCGGCACCTACTTCCCTCAACCAACCCACCCCGCCCACACATACACACACACCATTCTCAACCCACTGTCATTTATTGAAGATAAGTTTATACAATACATGGTTAGTCAGTCCAAAACTCGTTCCCCAGTAGGGTCAATGACGAAGTCATTAAACAGCTCAGGGCCGCAAATTACATTATTTGATCAGGGACGTCCCCTTTTCTTTTCTAGGTTGGATTTCATTTGATTGGGGCTTAACGGCACGTTCAGCATGTAAGGCTATATATCGTGCTATTCTGGCTAAGTTCAATCTTTATAACTCAAGAGTCAGTATTAAAACACTGAAAGTATCAACACATGTAAGCTTGTAGAAAAAACAATTGTCAAAAATGGTATTTCTCTTCTAGAATTCGTACACAACCAGATGCACGTTCCATTGGTGAATTCATCATATAACTAGAAACCTCTCCATATCTACTGGCCTGTAATTACTTGCACATGTACGCCATCACCCGCTCTCGTGATAGTAGTGACCCACATAGTTTCTTTCATCCTGATTGGTGGACAGGTGAGGGGAAATTAAATGTTAGACTATATTCTCTCATTGGCACTGCCCTTACGGCCGGCATTGGGTTCCCCTTTAAACTGTCCCGTTAATACTAGTGTTTATTAATTTAAAGTTACTATTACAACAAAAAGTAAACATTCATTGTGATCCAAATCTGGCGGAGAAAAAACGTGTGTACAGTGACGTTGATGTGCTGGTGACGTAACACGCATGAAGTAATCTCCGCCAGGGAGAGCGCCAACGACTAACTTTCCGGAAGTCACTGGTACCAACCATATATATACTAGACGTTATTGGCCAGGATTCGCGACTGGCAGCGCCTCCTTGAGGCAGAGTGTTATACAGTGTTTACAGCTGTTCCAACAGCCGCGGCGCCTCACGTGATCTGACGGAACACCCCCGCCGCAAAATTTGTTGAAATAGTAACTTTAAACTATTTTAATTTGTACGTAACGCCATGTATGAGTGCTGCCAACGACCCGTTAGACCATCAACCACTAAGTACTATATGCATGGTTCAAGCGGGTAAACATGTCAACATACCGCAGTCAGCGACCCAAGAATGTTTTTATGTGTGGGGGGTATCAAATGGTCTTACTGTGGGCCGCGAGAAGGTCGGCCGCCTGAGCTGAAAACAGCATGGACTAGTACAATGTAGTAGGCCTACACTCTCTGCAGGGTGTGCATGGTGCAGTGGCGACTATAATGCCGGGTGTTGAGGCATGCTAATGGCGCTGATGGGGTCTTGACCTCGGGAACCAGACAAATATCATCGCCCGCGGCTAGGCCCGTTGTATATAGGTCACAGGGCGCGGAGAGTTATTTGATTAGTTGCGTGCATACCATCTAATCAGAAACGTGTCTGATGTCGTGCTCGGGGTCTTCGTGAGTCCTTTGATACCGTTTGACCTTAGGGCGGCACTAAATGTTGTACTGATCCATTCTTTGGATGTGTAGCAATTAACGACCATCTCGGGCTAGAAATTAGCGACTGCGTATTGACTGCTTGAGTGGTGTAGCCATGGCAATGAGCGATTCAAAGGAATGCCCCTTAGCCAGCTGCATACATCTCAAGCGTAAACACAATTCACAAAGACCATTTCTCCAAAAGTTACCAGTCTATGGCCCTGTTGCAATATCGTTACCCAAAATCAGGCTCACTAGGTGAAAGCACTATTCACTACGAAAGGAGGGAGGGGGATACCCCTCTGAATCGCGAATCTTCAAGATTTAGGAAGATCAATATCGTATCTCTAAAATGAGGACATTTTAAAGCTGTGCGTGAAAAAAACACCTTAATGCATGTGATGTCGCGAATATCGAAAAATTCGCAGACCGCTATAACGGTCTTCGCGTTGAACCAGGAATTGTACGGATTACGATCCCCAAACGTTGCCAACAGCTAATCGCGAATCTCCAAGAATGCCTGGATGCCAATCGTGGAGATCGGAAATGGCTCACTCGGTAGACGCTGTGTTTTTTTTTAAATTCCGGAGACACTTAATCGGATAGATAGGGGTCTTGCAGAGAAAGGGAGAGAGTTAGAGTGGCTTTTCCAGCTAGTGCCAGAAATAATTTCTTACATTTTTACTGCACTTTAATGCATACTTCTGCAATGCATTCATTGTTTCCTCGGAGTCGTGTTTTGCCGGTAAGGACCTGCGGACCATGAGCAGGAGGTCATTATTTTCTCAGAGCGGGTCATTATAGTTCCGTCGCAATAATGACCCCTCGCTCACATACTCCATGCCATCGCCGCCTCATCGGAGGAAACAATAGAAATAAACATTAAGCCAGATAAGGAATTAGTCAGGGAGCATCATGGATCCCGTGGGAATTTGTTCATGAAATGATAGCACCCATTTAAATATCTTCGGATGACCCTACGTAGCAATAAAAAGATTGTTGGCACTCTGAAAATTTGCTCTGTTGGCCATGGCGACCATCTTTCAAAATGGCCGCCATTATTCACATTTGCGACTATATAAGGAACATGTTGATGCATGGAACTTTACTTCAAGTGCTTTAATGCGGGTTTTTTAGGGGCGCAAACTGATAAACATCAATTCTTGAGCTCTTCGGAATTTGCTATGTTGGCCATGGCGGCCATCTTTCAAAATGGCGGCCATTTTTAATATTTTCGGCTATATCATGAAAACTACGATGCCTAGAACTTTACTTCCGGTGTCTTTGTGTGCGTTTTGGGGCGGCAAATACTGACTTTTATAAATTCTTGAGCTTCTGGGAATTTGCTCTGTTGGCAATGGCGGCCATTTCCAAAATGACGGCCATTTTTCACATTTTCGGCTGTATCAGGAAAACTATTATACATAGAACTTTTATTCTGGTGTCTATACATAGGTTTTCGGCCAGGTAGAGTTCATAAATTGCATTTATGAGATACCATCTGCCACTTTTAACGACGTAGCACATATGGACAATCGATAGTTCATTCTGTAGAGAATTGCAAGACCGAAAATCTTCATCCTGATTTAGTCAATAGACGTTGTGCGGTGTCGGGATTGCATCATCGCTACAGAAAGGGTTTGTCCTGCTTATATAAACATCCCAACATGGCAGGCATATCACTCACTCATAGGCGACTGTCTACCAACGACACGAGTGGGGTCATCGCCACTTATTGCTGCACCTGCACAAGGTGAACGACGATGTTGGCGGTCCTTATGCAGGCCCAGGGCATCACTACATAAGTAGTGGAGCCTGACGGTCATCTCCCTGTACATGGGTCTCTACAAGCCTGCCAAGCAGCTCCAGATGGCACGCAAGGACTTGGATAATATCGTTCTCCGTCCTGGTGAGCTGCATGGTGTAATGGCTCAGCTCCGCTGCATTGAAGCTTACATCGAGAACAGCGGTATTGACTACTGCTGGACGGAGGCAGACCTGTATGGACCAGTGACAGTCAAACAGATCATTGCTGGGAGCACGTAAAGGGAGCTGTAGAGGCACACAATGTCCCCCTATAAGCCCTATTATGCAATACAAGGAGGCTTTTTTCCACGAGTATCCCGATATCGTGGGGAGACACTACGGTTGCGGATAAACTTGACCTGTTGTGCAAGGACGGTAGCTGTAAGCAGCTACAACAATGACATGCAGAGATGGTACGAGCCATGGAGTCTGTGCAAGGGACTGGCAGTCGTCATGCGAGGTTACATCTAAATGGTGATGGAGATGCTGCTTTTCATCCGGTCGGTCAGAACGAGAGATTACTGTTTGGCCCATGATAAGCTCGTCTATGCACAAATGATACCACTCTACGTGGCTTACATGAAATGATAGACAACGTCAAACACTGAGTTTAACCAGGAGTTGTATGGCAAGCCAAAGTGGACTTTAATGGAGTATTTGCACATATGTCCAAATATTTAAAGATATCTTTAAATATTTGGACATGAATTCATGATATCTTTAATTCATTTAAAGATATCTTCAAATCACTGTGCTTATGGTTAGTATTTGCACATATCTCTAAATGAATTAATGATATTTTTAAATCATTTAAAGATATCATTAAATGATCTAAAGATATCTCTAAATCATTTAATGATATCTTTAAATGATTCAAAGATATATTTAAATCATGCCGATTTGGACATATGTGAAGTTGAATTACTGTTATCTTTAATTCATTTAATGATATTTTTAATTGAATTACTGTTATCTTTTTATTTAATGATATCTTTAATTGAATTATTGTTATCTTTAATTCATTTAATGATATCTTTAATTCATTTAATGATATCTTTAATTGAATTACTGTTATCTTTAATTCATATAAAGATATCTTTAATTCGTTTAGAGATATCTTTAATTCATTTAATGATATCTTTAATTGAATTACTGTTATCTTTAATTCATTTAAAGATATCTTTAAATAAATTAGGCCTACTGATAGCAAAAGCGGAAGCTGAGCTGATTCTCATCACACAGGAAGACTTCCCGGCAGTCTTAATGTACATCTCCTCGGTCAACCAACCCATTCTACTATCTTCCTACCTTAACTTTACAAGGTGTGTCTTTTATATATAACATACCTCTGCCCATATACAGCCATAGTACAGGCCAGTCTAGCTTTGTCAACACAACCATGTGCTTTTCTACTTCCTTGATTAAACTACCACAAATTCTAAAGTAATTCACTTGATAGTAATTTACCTGATGGGTCAGTTCACCTGAGTGGTGTGGTCAGGAGATCGGGAAGTCAGGAGATCGGGAGGCATCAGGTAGATCGGGAGGCCTCTGGTAGGTCGGGAGGTCGGGAGGTGAGGAGGCCTCAGGTAGGTCGGGAGGCCTCAGGTAAGTCGGGAGGTCGGGAGGTGAGGAGGCCTCAGGTAAGTTGGCAGGTCGGGAGATCGGGAGGTTGGGAGGTCAGGATTCGATTTAAAGATATCTTTAAATGAATTACTGATATCTTTAAATGAATTACTGATATCTTTAAATGAATTACTGATATCTTTAAATGATTTAGAGATATCTTTAAATGATTTAGAGATATCTTTAAATGAATTACTGATATCTTTAAATGATTTAGAGATATCTTTAAATGCATTACTAATATCTTTACATGATTTAGAGATATCTTTAAATGAATTAATGATATCTTTAATTAATTAATGATATCTTTAATTCATTTAAAGATATCATTAATTCGACGTTAATACAGATATCTTTAATGGAATTAAAGATATCATTAATTGAATTAAAGATATCTCTAAATGATTTAAACATATCAGTAATTCAATTAAAGATATGTCCAAATGAATTAAAGATATCTTTAAATATTTGGACATATGTGCAAATACTCTGATAAAGTCCAATTTGGCTTGCCATCGGCATCACTCTGAATGAGAAAGTTCGGATAAAGTTCTTCCTCATGTCGCCAGAACTTGCAAGGCTAGCTGTTGGTGCTCAACATGTGGCTGGCATGCCATTTTCTACGCATCACCATGGGCACTCAAACGCAGTGTTGAATCGACAAGAAGGGAACATTGAAGCCCTCGATCTCTGCAACACTAACAAGCTTTAGCAATCCATTTACCGAAGACGAAGGAGATGAAGTGTTTAACTTTGTCACAACGGCAGTCGTACCAGCAAAGGTGAAAAAAGACATATACACAGCAACAAATTGGAAGGAGGTTGTTTGATGCATTTGTCTCGGCCCGTATCAAATCAAAGACGATCAGTCTGTGGGCCCCAATGAAGAAGTGCAAGCTACTGACCTGGAACGCTACGGGAAAGCGGATGACAGTGCATACGGGCGCCACACTGGTAGAAATTAAACAAGACAGAAACCTCTTTGCTCGCCTGATGCTCGTTTCCAAGTCAAGGCGAGAGATCGACATGCAGAAAACATTAGGCTGACATTAGCTATCGATTGTGCCGAGGTCCATTGTTGGTTGGTTGGTTGCATATTCAGGACGCTTTCACCACTTTTGGTCATGTCGTGTAAATGGGAGAAAGCAGGGAGAGCGGAGCCATGTCCCCAGGGGTAACCCCCTACTCTCTGCGAAAAAGGACATATGATCTTTATCCTGCGACCACACAGACATGGCCACAGCGGGGCGCGAACCACCGATCCACGCGCCGTTAGGCTCTCATGTGGCCAGAGCGCTTCCATGTTTGCAGCTGATGGAACAATGTGTATTGCCAGCAAAAGAGTTAGTTCATGGCCATCCTTGAAGCTCTGCGAAAAGAAAACAATGCATCGAATGACAGAAATGACTGGGGAACGTTGATCATGAAAGTGGCACTCGTGGATGCAATGGCGGACTGTATAAAGAACTGCAGCGAACTGACTGACCACTTCACCAACCGTACGTTGGAGATATACGCCAATGTCGACGAACTGCACCTTATTTTTGATCGCTACGATGTGCCAATGTCACTTAAAACAGCCACACGTTGCAGGGAGACCAGCCATTGATCTACTATGTAATTGTCGGTACCACGATCATAGCACAGATTCCCACGAAGCGGCTGTTACCAAATCCAAAGACAAAGATGGAATTAAGCTGCAACTAGACTGCGCCCATGCTGGAGAAAACTAAAAGAGCCCAGAAACACGTAGTTGTGGCATTGGGGTCCCAGTGCAGAGCAAGTCACAGAAATGTCACTCATCTTGAACGCGATCAGGAAGAAGCCTACACAGAGCTGCTGCCGCACGCCTCTGATGCAACAGCCATTGGGGATTCCACGATCAACATTTATTTCCCAGATACAGACGTCTTCGTACTGTCTCTCAGACGATACCCAGATCTGTGTCGGGACACCAACATCGTCAACGGAACTGGCCAGACGCGTCGTGTCATTCCGCTAAAACCTATCTACGAAGCCCTTGGGGAAACGAAGGCTGCTGCCTCGCCGGGTTTTCATGCCATTATTGGTGCTGACATCACAGGCAGTTTTTTCGGGAAAGGGAAAGCTTGCCCTTTGAAACGCGTTCCAAGATTCCAGCGATGAAATTATGGATGCACTTACTAGTCTTGGTACAACTCGACTTCCCACTGAAAGCACATGTGCATCCCTTGAGTAGTATATCTGTCAAGTGCATCAACCTAACATAAAGGTTTCGAAGGTAGAGAAACTGATGTGGTGGCTTTTCACGAAGAAGCAAGCCCAGGCAGAGAAGCTGCCACCTACACAAGATGCCCTGTTCCAGGCAATCTTAGGTGCTCACCACCAGACCATTATCTGAATCAATGACATCCTGTCAAAGCCGGAGACACCATCACCACACAACTACGGCTGGATCCTTGAAGAAACAAGGTAGGTCCCAATTATGACCCTTCAACCGACTGCGACGACCACCATACCTCACTTGGTAAAGTGCGGCTATGCAAAGACAAAATGCCAGTTAGCAAGGTGTACCTGCAGGAAAGCGGGATTCCACTGCACTGAAAAGTTTGGATGGGGCGACATCGGAGATCACTGTGAAAATGTGGAACTGGCCATATGGGACGAGGACGAGGAAGGAAGAAGAGGGACACGTCAATCAGGAAGACGGCGGAAAGGAAGACAGAAAAGATGAACCGTCTCTGTAAATCAACTTGTACTCGCTTAAATGTGTGTTAATATCACAATATTACGGAATACAATAGACATATATACATGTACTTGACTTAAATGTTGTTGACTTAGTAATTAAAGGTGTGGCTATATGTACACCCACAAGGACATTGCGACATCGACACCGATCAAATTCTTCAAACAACTTCTCACACCATTATTTAACGCCGCTCTACATCTATAGACTAAATCAGGATAAAGATTTTCGGTCTTACAATCTCTATAGATTGAACTATCGACTGCCCATACGTCCTATGTCTTTAAAAGTGGCAGATGGCTTCTCAATAATGCAATTTATGAACTCTACATGGCCGAAAACCCATGTATAGACACCAAAATTAAAGGTCTATGTATCATTTTCCTGATATAGCCGAAAATGTGAAAAATGGCCGCCATTTTGAAAGAATGGCCGCCGTGGTCAACAGAGCAAAGTCCCAGAAGCTTCAAAATTTATACAGTCTTCAGTCTTCGCCCCCCAAAACTCACGCAACGACAGCGGAATTAAGGTTCTATGCATCAGAGGTTTCCTTCAAAATTAGAAAACATGAAAATGGCCGCCATTTTGAAAAATGGCCGCCATGGCCAGCCCAGTAAATTCCCAGAAGCTCGAAAATATATTTTAGTCAGTCTTCGCCCCCCAAAACTCACACAAAGACATCGAAATTAAGGTTCAATGCATCATAGCTTTCCTCCTATAGTAGAAAATATGAAAAATGGCCGCCACGGCCAACAGAGCAAATTCCCAGACTGCCAACGAGGTTTTTATTGATATGAAGGGTCACACGAACATATTTAAATAGGTGGCTTGCTTTCATTACAAAAATCCCACGGGACCTCATTTCGTGCCTCTTGCTCCCCGACTAAATGAGTTGCGGGTCCTTATTTATTTATTATTATTTATAAGTGTCCAATGAGTACCTACAACTATTCCTTTTCTATTAATTAAATTCTCGTTTGCAAAAATGAGCGATTAACAAAACATAGTAATTATTATAATTACTTGTAGTGATAATCATATGCTTGTGTTTTTTGGTGCATGAGTACACATATGCACACCGAAAGATCGACATATCCTACAGATTATGCTACTTAGGCCTAGAGGAACTCGTGTGAAGTAGTGCCAGTTGTTTAGTGATCGACATATCCTACAGATTATGTTAACTTGTGACTACAGGAACGTCTGTGAAGAAGTGTCAGTGTTTAGTTCGGAGTCGACACGCGCCCCGGCCAGGCTCGCTGATGACATTGGTTGCCGTTGTGTTGCCAGGGTGGCTGTATGACGTCACCAAGGTGTACGCCACCTCTTTCTACCTGGGCGGCGCCTGTCTGCTGACCAGTGCCGCCATCATGCTGCCTCTCGTCCTCAGGAAGAAGAGCTTCACCGGCGTCAGACCTAGACCACTCAGCTCAAGGTAAGTGAAAACATCGCCATATCCCGTTGCCTAGCAGTTGGCACGTTCTTAGGAAAGAGTAGGGAGTTAATTCGTGGAGACATGGCTCCTTTCAATTTAGAACCACCCCATTGTCGCAATGACTTACGGAGGTTAATGGTTTCAATAATAAACCATACCAAACATTACATGGTAAGCACTCACATCAGGACAGATATCACTCATCTTATATCACTCTTGATATCACAGTCATCTTATGTCGCTCTTGATATCACACTCATCTTATGTCGCTCTTGATATCACAGTCATCTTATGTCGCTTTTGATATCACACTCATCTTATGTCGCTCCTGATATCACACTCATCTTATGTCGCTCTTGATATCACAGTCATCTTATGTCGCTCTTGATATCACAGTCATTTTATGTCGCTCTTGATATCACACTCATCTTATGTCGCTCTTGATATCACACTCATCTTATGTCGCTCTTGATATTACAGTCATCTTATGTCGCTCTTGATATCACACTCATCTTATGTCGCTCTTGATATCACAGTCATCTTATGTCGCTCTTGATATCACACTCATCTTATGTCGCTCTTGATATCACACTCATCTTATGTCGCTCTTGATATTACAGTCATCTTATGTCGCTCTTGATATCACAGTCATCTTATGTCGCTCTTGATATCACACTCATCTTATGTCGCTCTTGATATTACAGTCATCTTATGTCGCTCTTGATATCACAGTCATCTTTTGTCGCTCTTGATATCACACTCATCTTATGTCGCTCTTGATATCACAGTCATCCTATGTCGCTCTTGATATCACACTTATCTTATGTCGCTCTTGATATTACAGTCATCTTATGTCGCTCTTGATATCACAGTCATCTTATGTCGCTCTTGATATCACAGTCATCTTTTGTCGCTCCTGATATCACAGTCATCTTGTGTCGCTTTTGATATCTGTCATCTTATGTCGCTCTTGATATCACATTCATCTTTTGTCGCTCCTGATATCACAGTCATCTTATGTCGCTCTTGATATCACAGTCATCTTTTGTCGCTCTTGATATCACAGTCATCTTTTGTCGCTCTTGATATCACAGTCATCTTTTGTCGCTCCTGATATCACAGTCATCTTATGTCGCTCTTGATATCACAGTCATCTTTTGTCGCTCTTGATATCACAGTCATCTTATGTCGCTCTTGATATCAGTCATCTTTTGTCGCTCCTGATATCACAGTCATCTTATGTCGCACTTGATATCATAGTCATCTTTTGTCGCTCCTGATATCACAGTCATCTTATATCGCTCTTGATATCACAGTCATCTTTTGTCGCTCTTGATATCACAGTCATCTTATGTCGCTCTTGATATCAGCCATCTTTTGTCGCTACTGATATCACAGTCATCCTATGTCGCTCTTGATATCAGTCAGCTTTTGTCGCTCCTGATATCACAGTCATCTTATGTCGCTCTTGATATCACACTCATCTTTTGTTAACAAGATAGCAAAATTATTGCGTATGTTATCAGGAACTACCCACGACCCATCATCGCCAAGAAACATACATAACTTCTTTGCAAATGAGCTGTTGCTTACGTGTTTTTTAGATTTGTATGTTGTTCTTTGATTTAGGGACTTGGATATCGCCTGAATGCCAGTGACGCACAAGAGCCGAACCTAGCCAATCACACCGGTCTGCCTTATTCACATTGCCTTCAGCAGGATTAAGACTCCTCGGACCATGAGATACAAAAATAGTGTCACCCACTTGTAAACCCACCTAAGCACTAATTAATATGCAAAGTCCTTGTGATAATTAGTTATTTTGTTACTGTGTTTTAGTATTGTAATGCTAAAGGCATGCTCCGTTTATAATATTAATGACTGTCACAATACTAGACATGTGACTCACTGTCACGTTACTAGGCATGTGACTCACTGTCACGTTACTAGGCATGTGAATCACTGTCACGTTACTAGGCATGTGAATCACTGTCACGTTACTAGACATGTGAATCACTGTCACGTTACTAGACATGTGAATCACTGTCACGTTACTAGATATGTGCATCACTGTCACGTTACAAAACATGTGAATCAGTCACGTTACTAGACATGTGAATCATTGTCAAGTTATTAGACTTGTCAATCACTATTTACAAATTTCAATCACTATTAAGTACACATTCCAATCACTTTCCTTTATACACATTTTAATGACTTACGTTTATACACATTTTAATGACTTACGTCTATAGACATGAATCCCGCTTGTGTCATACAAAAATAGTGTTGCCCACTTGTAAAACCACCTAAAGCACTAATTAATATGCAAAGTCCTTGTGATTGTGTTATTTTGTTACTGTGTTTTAGTATTGTAATGCTAAAGGCATGCTCCATTTATAATATTAATGACTGTCACGGTACTAGACATGTGAATCACTGTCACGTTACTAGGCATGTGAATCACTGTCACGTTACTAGGCATGTGAATCACTGTCACGTTACTAGACATGTGAATCAGTCACGTTACTAGACATGTGAATCACTCACGTTACTAGGCATGTGAATCACTGTCACGTTACTAGACATGTGAATCAGTCACGTTACTAGACATGTGAATTACTGTCACGTTGCTAGACATGTGCATCACTGTCACGTTACTAGACATGTGAATCACTCACGTTATTAGACATGTGAATCACTGTCACGTTACTAGACATGTGAATCACTCACGTTACTAGACATGTGAATCACTGTCACGTTACTAGACATGTGAATCAGTCACGTTACTAGACATGTGAATTACTGTCACGTTGCTAGACATGTGCATCACTGTCACGTTACTAGACATGTGAATCACTCACGTTACTAGGCATGTGAATCACTGTCACGTTACTAGACATGTGAATCAGTCACGTTACTAGACATGTGAATTACTGTCACGTTGCTAGACATGTGCATCACTGTCACGTTACTAGACATGTGAATCACTGTCACGTTACTAGACATGTGAATCAGTCACGTTACTAGACATGTGAATCACTGTCACGTTACTAGACATGTGAATCACTCACGTTACTAGGCATGTGAATCACTGTCACGTTACTAGACATGTGAATCAGTCACGTTACTAGACATGTGAATTACTGTCACGTTGCTAGACATGTGCATCACTGTCACGTTACTAGACATGTGAATCACTGTCACGTTACTAGACATGTGAATCACTGTCACGTTACTCGACATGTGAATCACTCACGTTATTAGACATGTGAATCACTGTCACGTTACTAGACATGTGAATCACTGTCACGTTGCTAGACATGTGAATCACTGTCACGTTGCTGGACATGTGAATCACTGTCACGTTACTAGACATGTGAATTACTCACGTTACTAGACATGTGAATCAGTCACGTTGCTAGACATGTGAATCCCTGTCACGTTGCTAGACATGTGAATCCCTGTAACGTTACTAGACATGTGAATCCCTGTCACGTTACTAGACATGTGAATCACTGTCACGTTACTAGACATGTGAATCACTCACGTTACTAGACATGTGAATCACTGTCACGTTACTAGACATGTGAATCACTGTCACGTTACTAGACATGTGAATCACTGTCACGTTGCTAGACATGTGAATCACTGTCACGTTATTAGACATGTGAATCACTGTCACGTTACTAGACTCGTGAATCACTCACGTTACTAGACATGTGAATCACTGTCACGTTACTAGACATGTGAATCAGTCACGTTACTAGACATGTGAATCACTGTCACGTTGCTAGACATGTGAATCACTCACGTTACTAGACATGTGAATCACTGTCACGTTACTAGACATGTGAATCAGTCACGTTACTAGACATGTGAATTACTGTCACATTGCTAGACATGTGCATCACTGTCACGTTACTAGACATGTGAATCACTCACGTTACTAGGCATGTGAATCACTGTCACGTTACTAGACATGTGAATCAGTCACGTTACTAGACATGTGAATTACTGTCACGTTGCTAGACATGTGCATCACTGTCACGTTACTAGACATGTGAATCACTCACGTTACTAGACATGTGAATCCCTCACGTTATTAGACATGTGAATCACTGTCACGTTACTAGACATGTGAATCACTCACGTTATAAACATGTGAATCACTGTCACGTTACTAGACATGTGAATCACTGTCACATTACTAGACATGTGAATCACTGTCACGTTGCTAAACATGTGAATCCCTGTAACGTTACTAGACATGTGAATCACTGTCACGTTATTAGACATGTGAATCACTGGCACGTTACTAGACATGTGAATCACTGTCACGTTACTAGACATGTGAATCACTGTCACGTTACTAGACATGTGAATCACTGTCACGTTGCTAGACATGTGAATCACTGTCACGTTATTAGACATGTGAATCACTGTCACGTTACTAGACTCGTGAATCACTCACGTTATTAGACATGTAAATCACTGTCACGTTACTAGACATGTGAACCACTGTCACGTTGCTAGACATGTGAATCACTGTCACGTTGCTAAACATGTGAATCATTGTCACGTTACTAGACATGTGAATCACTGTCACGTTACTCGACATGTGAATCACTCACGTTATTAGACATGTGAATCACTGTCACGTTACTAGACATGTGAATCACTGTCACGTTGCTAGACATGTGAATCACTGTCACGTTACTAGACATGTGAATCCCTGTCACGTAATTAGACATGTGAATCACTGTCACGTTACTAGACATGTGAATCACTGTCACGTTACTAGACATGTGAATCACTGTCACGTTGCTAAACATGTGAATCCCTGTCACGTTACTAGACTCGTGAATCACACATGTATGTCACTGGTTTGTTGAGGATTTCAAGTATTATTACAACCCATCGTGATTCTAACATGTCAATCACACCCGGTCGTGTTTCTGGCATGTCAATCACACCCGGTCGTGTTTCTGGCATGTCAATCACACCCGGTCGTGTTTCTGGCATGTCAATCACACCCGGTCGTGTTTCTGGCATGTCAATCACACCCGGTTGTGCTTCTGGCATGTCAATCACACCCGATCGTGTTTCTGGCATGTCAATCATACCCGGTCGTGTTTTTGGAATGAAAATCCGTTTTGGTGGTTTATTGAATGTTTATGTTATGGTTATGTTTATTGAATGTGAACCCGTGTCTTTGTTATGTCGCATGCTTCTTTCGTTTTTAAAACGTGTTTTCCTTATGTTTGCATCATGGGTAAAACAATATTTAGCAGTTACTAAAACATTACTAGTGTTATAGACGATATGAACAGATGAAACTGCCCAGTTGCAATCACTTTATTGTCTTAAATGGGTTACAACAGAATATTACTGTGCTCAATTTGACCCTTTTTGCTTACTGTGAAGTCTGCACACTATTCTGCTTTGCTTGCCATGTACGCTTGAACCTAATGATCGTACTTGTTTCGTTTTCCAAATAAAGATTTTAGCACCATTGAAACTATGTCTTTATAATCTTTGGCATCACTACTTTCCAGCATGGCCGTATTTTTGTCAATCTTGAACCTTCCCGGCATACACTGTTTTGAACACTAATATATCGTTATAAACCAAGACACTTTGAATGCAATGGTTTCAGGAACACATACCCCAATAACATATAGACATATAGCCCCGTAACACCTACAGACAAGGCCCTAGCTCAAGCCGACACCCATTGGGACAGATGTAAACATTAATACCGGACTAACTACGCACATTTGTGACCATTCACGACTTTTGTATATACTTTCGAGATTTTAATAAATGAGGGTCGGGTACAATATTCGACCCCGCCAGGAGGGACCGCTACCATTCAAATGTAGACTAGGCATAGTTTTTAGAAATTATTAACCGAGATAAACACGCTTAATAGCAGGTCGCATGAGATGCAATGCACACGTTTTCATCATATCTGCATACAACTAAGATACGGTCCATCCATGATGCGTTCGTTTTTCAATAAATTAAATATACTATAACTGGGTCTATGAACTTGACCTATATACAGAAGCCCACCACGTGGTCTCCCATGCCGCCAAAGGACCATTTTGATGTTATTATCTATACAATTAGGTGTTATACGAGCATTGAGGTAAACACAGATGGTTAAATATAACTATTGATCAGGGTTCGTATTTTCTTCCTTGGTGTTTTGACACGAACTAACACCCCCTCACCATTGAACAAGACTTCGATGATGGCCAATTATGTGGCTACTGAGGATATACACACAGAAAGGAAACCCCATATGACGCATTCCTCGGAAAGTCTCAGTACCAAGCCTATCCCTTAATGAAATAATTATTAACGACAGAAATTAGACTGAACATCAACGAAATACAACACACGGTTTATATGTACGAAGGAAGGAAACGAAGACACACAAGACATGGCTATGGAATAGCAAATACAAAACCCCTTCGTATGTCTTTCAGAGTACAATATAGCTGCCCTTGTCTAATGTGTCAACACATCTCGTAATCACTTAACGCTAATTCAATGCGTATCTGCGGAGTTTACTTCAGTTGTTAAATCCCCTCGTTCCGTAGGTCTGACCTCGGGCTGGCCTCAGGTTGACCTCACGTTGACCTCGGGCTGACCTCGGGCTGGTTCCCGCCATGAGCTTCCTATGCTCATCAGATTCTCCGACTCAACCGAATAATGACCTCGTTGACCTTTGACACGACCGATGACCTGATTCAGCTGATGTACACACCAGTGTAACGATATTGCTCAGCTGACCTATTGACCTCGGACTCGTCCAATCACCCACTGTAATGACCTTCACCATCTGACATATGCTTGGTGCTTTCAGCGACCCGGGCATAGTTCACCACTCACTCATCATGGCCACGGTCACCTCAAGATTGACCTCTGCATGGTCACCTCAAGATTGACATCTGCACGGCAACCTCAAGATTGACCTCTGCACCGCCACCAAGATTGACCTCTGCACATCGAGGTCACGTCATCCCCTACCCCATCCGGTATGACAGGGGAACGACTCCGTATCGTATCACAGACTGCAGCTCATCCCCTGATAATAGGCAGTTCACCCACTAGGGGTCGCCACACACCATTTGTCGATTAACCTGGCGTGCAGGAGTCTCTCATTGTAGATTGTAGTCGACCGATTGACCTTCATTTGCCCTTGAGTTTCCTCTTGAAGTAATTGGGTGCGGCCTCAAAGAGCCACTCGGGGTCCACCATACAAAGGTCCCTGGAAAATAACCAGGCATAATGGAAGGACAGCAGTGAATAATACATATTTGTAGTGAATAATATATTTGCTTATTTAACAGAATACAAACAAACAGTGTAGAAACATTAAGATATCTAAAAAAACAAAGAGACTATGCCGACCAACACAAGCTTTGTCTAATCACGGAAAACCAAATGGACCGCTCGGTTGGTCAATTAGACCTGGTAGCGCGGGTTCAGCTCGCAATACACCCATTTACCCACCGTTATTAAATAGGGCTGATTGTCACACACTATTGTTATCTTCCAAATGCACGGTCGCTGCGAATAAAAGCCTCATTCACACACCAGGGCCGCCCTAGCGGTCGGTGGGGCGCGCTCAGGACATTGTTACAAGCCGAAAGGTCAGAGTCAATGAACGAATGAATCTTTCAATGCTTTAGGCCTATTATGGGCGCACTATTGTTTCCATATAGCTCACGTATTACTCGCGTAGTTCATTGGCTACCATAATCGATTCCAGGACTAAAGCAGGGCTACGAAACCATCCGGGACACTGAGATGGGGTTCGGTGAAACACGCCCCTATATATACAGGTGCTAAGGCGAGAACTCAGGGCTAACATTGGCACGCGAATATCAGCTACATCAAAACCAAAAAATCATTTATAAAAATCAAGTTATATTACTAGACATAGAGATCGAAATTAGTTATATTGTATTGTAAATGATTGTTAGAAACGAAGGGGAAGGGGAAGACCTCTTACCTCATGTAGCACTTGGTGGTCTGAATGAGCTCGTTGTAGACGACATATGACGGCTTACACATGAAGAGGACGGAGGATGGGTGGATCGCCACCGGCTTGCGGGACATCACCTGTAAGTACACGTGCACCAAAGCTCAGCGCCCCCTTACGGCAATAATCAGCGACCACATCATTATCGCTTCCACCACTTCACTGGATTCAGAGTTTCATATATATTGCATAGAAGAAATAAGCAGGTATCGGTTAAAAGTCCCCTTGTAGTTATACGTCATGTGGTATTCGTTTCACAATTTAAACACGCACTCGAGAGCCAAAAATGCCATATAGGGGATTGCAGCGCCAATATGCTTTAAAGCAAATTAATACAGGTCATTTCATCGGGACATGGCTCCTCTGTCGACGCGAGAACGTCCTGTAAGTATGGTTACAGCGCTACGCCGCCCTACAGTCGATGGCGGCTCTCGGCAACGGAGAACGAGCACGGTAATGCCGTACACTGGCCAACCGCTTACCACAAGACAAGGTACACACAGAAACAAGCCAGGATTCTGACATGTGTCGCAACGTTAGCTCATTGACGTAGATCACATCTTTGGCCGGGAACAAGCCAGGCCAGAGAATGCATTTGGGGGGTAGCCTGCTCGCATGACAACAATCGCCCTGCCGAGGGCGAAATAACTACTAACTTGTCAATAGGTTCAGCAGAACCAGCCTGGTTTATATACCGTGCTGATTATCCAGGAACCAGGCACCACCGTTCACGTTCGGCCTTCAGAAAGCAACCCCAGTGAACCAGACCCCTTTATTTCACAGATGACAGGAGTAACCGTCGCATAGGCATGATCCTTGTCGTATTAGGCGAGTGTGTCGCTGATATACTGACCGTAACGTAACCACCTTCCTTCTGAAGTTCGGCTGCCTGCATGAAGAATCCCGCACACAGACATTTCCTGGAAAGTCACAAATGTCAGAAATAGAAATGAAATGTTGGTGTTTTAGGCCACTTTTGTGCACATACAGGCTAAATTGGGCCAAGGAACCTCCCGGGACGATGAAGGATGAAGGAATGAAACATGCCCCAGATTAGGTGCCCGGGCCCGGATTCGAACCCAGGACCTATTGATCTGCGGTCTAGTGCGCTAACCACTACACCAGGGAGGCCCCCTGTCAGAAATAGATACACTAACAAAAAAGATCCTGGCCCAAACACAGCATTCCGTCTGTAACAATAATACCAGTCCAGTTATACCATCGTCATTTCGGATGAATTAATAATCATGCAGCCACATAACGAAACAATAGAGCAGGTTAGACAGTTGGAAAAGGATATGAATCTAAAGCTTTGTCTAAATACACCATCATTTCTAGTTTTTCTAGTGTCCTGGAGGCATAACTTCAGCTCCCTCACCTGATTGGTTTAGTGACCTGGATGCATGACTTCAGCTCCCTCACCTGATTGGTTTAGTGACCTGGATGCATGACTTCAGCTCCCTCACCTGATTGGTTTAGTGACCTGGATGCATGACTTCAGCTCCCTCACCTGATTGGATCAGTGTCCTGGATGCATGACTTAAGCTCCCTCACCTGATTGGTTTAGTGACCTGGATGCATGACTTCAGCTCCCTCACCTGATTGGTTTAGTGACCTGGATGCATGACTTAAGCTCCCTCACCTGATTGGTTTAGTGACCTGGATGCATGACTTCAGCTCCCTCACCTGATTGGTTTAGTGACCTGGATGCATAACTTCAGCTCCCTCACCTGATTGGTTTAGTGACCTGGAGGCATAACTTCAGCTCCCTCACCTGATTGGTTTAGTGACCTGGATGCATGACTTCAGCTCCCTCACCTGATTGGTTTAGTGACCTGGATGCATGACTTCAGCTCCCTCACCTGATTGGTTTAGTGACCTGGATGCATAACTTCAGCTCCCTCACCTGATTGGTTTAGTGACCTGGATGCATGACTTCAGCTCCCTCACCTGATTGGTTTAGTGACCTGGATGCATAACTTCAGCTCCCTCACCTGATTGGTTTAGTGACCTGGAGGCATAACTTCAGCTCCCTCACCTGATTGGTTTAGTGACCTGGATGCATGACTTCAGCTCCCTCACCTGATTGGTTTAGTGACCTGGAGGCAAAACTTCAGCTCCCTCACCTGATTGGCTTAGTGTCCTGGAGGCATAACTTCAGCTCCCTCACCTGATTGGTTTAGTGACCTGGATGCATAACTTCAGCTCCCTCACCTGATTGGTTTAGTGACCTGGAGGCATAACTTCAGCTCCCTCACCTGATTGGTTTAGTGTCCTGGAGGCATAACTTCAGCTCCCTCACCTGATTGGTTTAGTGACCTGGAGGCATAACTTCAGCTCCCTCACCTGATTGGTTTAGTGACCTGGATGCATGACTTCAGCTCCCTCACCTGATTGGTTTAGTGACCTGGATGCATAACTTCAGCTCCCTCACCTGATTGGTTTAGTGACCTGGAGGCATAACTTCAGCTCCCTCACCTGATTGGTTTTGTGTCCTGGACGCATCACTTTAGCTCTCCCTCCTGATTGTTTTAGTGTCCTGGACGCATCACTTTCGCTCCCTCACCTGATTGGTTTAGTGTCCTGGAGGCATAACTTCAGCTCCCTCACCTGATTGGTTTAGTGACCTGGATGCATAACTTCAGCTCCCTCACCTGATTGGTTTAGTGACCTGGAGGCATAACTTCAGCTCCCTCACCTGATTGGTTTTGTGTCCTGGACGCATCACTTTAGCTCTCCCTCCTGATTGTTTTAGTGTCCTGGACGCATCACTTTCGCTCCCTCACCTGATTGGCTTAGTGTCCTGGAGGCATAACTTCAGCTCCCTCACCTGATTGGTTTAGTGTTCTGGATGCACGACTTCAGCTCCCTCACCTGATTGGTTTTGTGTCCTGGATGCATAACTTCAGCTCCCTCACCTGATTGGTTTAGTGACCTGGAGGCATAACTTCAGCTCCCTCACCTGATTGGTTTAGTGTCCTGGAGGCATGACTTCAGCTCCCTCACCTGATTGGTTTAGTGACCTGGAGGCATAACTTCAGCTCCCTCACCTGATTGGTTTAGTGACCTGGATGCATGACTTCAGCTCCCTCACCTGATTGGTTTAGTGACCTGGATGCATAACTTCAGCTCCCTCACCTGATTGGTTTAGTGACCTGGAGGCATAACTTCAGCTCCCTCACCTGATTGGTTTAGTGTCATGGACGCATGACTTCAGCTCTCTCACCTGATTGGTTCAGTGTCTTGGGCACACGACCTCAGCTCTCGCCCTTGATTTGTTCAGTGTCTTGGGCACAAGACCTTAGCTCTCGCCCTTGATTGGTTCAGTGTCCTGGACACACGACCTCAGCTCCCTCACTTGATTGGTTCAGTGTCCTAGACACACGACCTTAGCTCCCTCACTTGATTGGTTCAGTGTCTTGGGCACACGACCTCAGCTCTCGCCCTTGATTGGTTCAGTGTCCTAGACACACGACCTCAGCTCCCTCACTTGATTGGTTCAGTGTCCTAGACACACGACCTTAGCTCCCTCACCTGATTGGTTCAGTGTCTTGGGCACACGACCTTAGTTCTCACCTGATTGGTTTAGTGTCCTGGACGCATAACTTCAGCTCCCTCACCTGATTGGTTTAGTGTTCTGGATGCACGACTTCAGCTCTCTCACCTGATTGGTTCAGTGTCTTGGGCACACGACCTCAGTTCGAGACCTTGTCTCATGCATATTTCTCGCAGTTGCTTGCGAACGTCCACCGCCATCCGCAAGTTGCGACCGTTGACGAAGTTCTCCATGCACCAGCGCTATTTAAAAGTAGAACAAAAGTTACTTAGTACAAATCAGATATGTTGATGTATATATATATATATAGCATATTTTGTCCTCTTGTCCCTGTCATCCCATTACCTCCCACAATATCCACCCCCCTTCTTACCTTGCTGTCCTTCACGGAGCTGATGCGGTTAAAGCCCCGGTATATGTTGAGAAGAGTCAGGTGATCACCCTCTGTGTTCACAAATTTCTTACGCACCGATAGCGCCTCCTCGCGCTGAAATCACAAACTAAGGTAAGCCACACAGGGAACTGCCATAATATGAACATTATCCTAACAATTAACTCGTAAAATTTAAGTCATAAGTACATGAAGTTTACTGTACGAAACGTCATCGTTAAATTCACCAGCTAATAACCAGCTAACCACAAGGCATTCTCCAGTGACGTACCGTCAACTTTGTTACTATCAAAGTGATTTACCCTTGCACTAAGAACCAATACAAATAATATGAAAATAATTAGGGAAACAAAAGCCAGCGGCGAGGCACAAATGGCCCGCAGATCTCTTAAATAGTGAAGGAGTGCGTTCGGCAACACGATGGCACATAAATCATAAGTAAGCAGACAAACCTTGTTTTGAGGCGCGTGCAGTACGGAATCCACCGACAGGACGGCCACAATCGTCAGGATTTCTTCCCTGTAATAAGATGACAGTTGGATGGACGGGTGAGTGGCTACCTTAGCCCACCGGGCCGATGAGCAGCCGCCTAGCATATTAAATTAATATAATGACAGGTGTATCAAAGGAAGTTTGGACTTATGGGCAGGTATTGAGGGCGACACCTAGGTAGTATAATAGAAGCCCGCATACCACGTACCCCTGTACATGTACCGGTACTTGAATTAAATTACTTGTTGACACTGTTTTCCTTTTTACTACAAGGCAATACATGATCTAATTCATCAGAGATGTGAACGTGGAATAGCGTCAACATAAAGAAGATGATCTGTACTTACAAACATTTGTACTGAGACGCCAATAGGATGACCTTGGCGAGGCGGGGGTCCAGCGGTAAAGCTGCCATCTGCCGACCCAGCGGAGTCAACTGCAAGTGGTTAATAAGACGGTAAGTAATGATGGCCGACAATTTTTGGATCAACCGGTCTGGCTATGATGGCAAGGAAGACATATTTGGATCAACATATCTGGCTATGAAGAAAAGAATGATATTTTTGGGTCAAACATATCAGGCTGTGATAACAAGGATGACATTTATGGGTCGAACAAGTCTGGCTATGATGACAAGGATGAAATTTTTGGGTCAACAAGTCTGGCTATGATGACAAGGATGACATTTTTGGGTCAACAAGTCTGGCTATGAGGACAAGGATGATATTTTTAGGTCAACAAGTCTGGCTATGAGGACAAGAACACACGTCACTTACTTATTCGGTGATTAAAAAGCATTTCCAATTCCACTGGGAGCGAAAGTAAACAAGCACTAAGGGCGTACAAACCAATGCTTTTGATGAAGTGTGTATGTCGAAAAGTAACAATTAAAGCATTTTTTTTACATCCAGTGAATGTGTCATTAATTTTACATGTCGATATGTAGAAAATTTAAAGGTTGCAACAAGGCAGATCAGCCAGCCGCACCTGTATTTTGTCTTGGCGTTGCACAGCTCCTAGTAACTCCAGCTGCTCAACAGCGTTGGTCAGGGACTGCAAGGGTGGCACAAAAGAGGTATACAATCTGGCGCATATACTGTTGGAAGGTAACTCAGTAGGAAATTATCAGCAGTTTCATTTCGGTGCCGACGTCCATAGAAACAACATGGAACAATGGTGCATGGAATCACTCATGCGTCGAGTACAAAAGTCCTCTATACATCGTGACTTTAAATGGCTCTAATTTTACTATTTAATTAGATTTTACTATTTTATAGGCATACGGTTATCGACAATGAAAAGAAGAAAATGGATTATTCCCGATTGGAATGGGATTTCTTGCAAAGTACACCGCCGAGCGGACATACCAAATATTTAGTTACTTGTTTAGTCTTACATGGCATACAGCGCAACATGAAATAATAATTTATAATTAAAAACCACACCTCACCTCGGTAGGCGGTTTGTCCATGAAGTCAAAGTTGATGACGTCACTGACGCCCATGGCCATCAACTGCAGCACGACGCTCGACAGGTTACATCTGCAGTGACACGTACAGTCCTATAGGCGACTCCCCGAAAAATGACGTGGGGTTGGATGAAACATATGGAGACGAAGGGTTCCAGGTACAGTACTGATAATTCTCATCATGTTAGTTGAACAAAAGGATGCGATGTGGTCAGTTTTTGACCGCCCATCCCTCAACTGAGTGTAACCATGAAACAAAGACTGTTCGCGCCACGCTTTTCGATGTTGTTGTCCCTTCGATTGCCTTCTCCCGACTATATAATGACCACTGAGCTGTGGTGTTGTACCTTTGTATTTCCGGGATGGTATTGTTCCTCATTTGGATGAAGTGGGTCTCGGTGTAGAGGCGGTAACAGATGCCCGGCGCCTCCCGCCCAGCGCGGCCCGTCCGCTGCCAGGCCTGCGCCTTGGATATGGACTGCACCTTCAACAGGTCCAGGCCGCTCGCAGCATTGAACGTCCTACAAGAGATGGTCCATTCCAGGTCAAGGAAATCTATGAGAAAGCATCTCCTCCCCCCTCATTTTTAATGCAATATTCAAGAAATGATCATGATCATATCTCCTGGTAAAACACCAGGCAGCATACATACATAATTATCATCTACTGTTTGTTTCTATAATCATAATCTACTGCTTGCATATATACTTATCTTCTCATCACAACAAACATAAACATATGTAACATAAACAACATATACAATCATCTAATGCAAGCATATAGAATCATCATTTACTGCTTGCATACCCTTATCATTTACTGCTTGCATATACAATCATCATTTACTGCTTGCATACCCTTATCATCTACTGCTTGCATGTATAAGAATCATTTACTGCTTGCATATATAATTATCATTCCTTTACTTTTCTTACTCCATACATCCCCACGTGTCTCGACTGGCCTTCACCAAGTGATAAGCTGGCAATATTCGTTGTCTTACTTCACCTCAGCCAGAACCACTCCACTTTACTTAGATATGAGCGGATCAGAGTACTTACTTGGCCTTTACCATGCCAGTGTCGACCACGTGTTTAATGCCATGGATTGTGACGGACGTCTCCGCCACGTTGGTCGACACAATCACTTTTCGCATGCCCTGATGGGGGAAAGCAACAAGGTAGATTCCCACACAAAAGAATGTGTCATTGTAAAGGTGAATATTCATTCACCTGCCGCTATTCAATCCTAACTGTTGTCATATGGCAACGTTCAGTTCTATGCGTACTGCCTAAATGTGCGAAAGCGCGGGGCTAAACTTGTATTTGTCATTGTTGTAATCACAAGAGATAAAAGTTACGACTGGCAGCGTGGCCTTGTGGCGTGTCTTGTCTAAATGTTGAAAGCACATTAGGAATAATCCCGGAACTGTGAGATGCGAACGGCTATCAAACTGTGTGTGCACGCCATTCATGTTTCTTTCACTGCCTGCTGCTGCCCCTTGCATGGACCAATGGCTACGGGAGAGCAGATTTCCGGTCTTGTTGCGTAATTAACCTTGGGCGTTGGCTGAAAGACCCCGAGTTGAAGGTCATACGGCAGTGCGGCGTAGAGTGGTCGGACCAACAGGGACGGGGTACCTGTGGAAGGAAGCACGCGAGGTAAGCAGCGCATTAGAAACACGGAGTTACACTTGGATGGCTAAAAGCACTAAATCCCTACTGGAACATGTATAAATTGAAAGCGGATAGGCATCTAAGTGTCACCATAAGTATAACTAAAAGATGGCGAAAAACGTTGTTTACGCCGACACTCTTATAACAATCAGATATTTTTAGGTGAGTGAGATGATTAAAAAGACTAAATACCGATAGAAGGAACACGCGCGTATATGTATGTGCAACGAGGCGACCATAACCTGAAGCCACCCCAGACTAACAGAAGCACAAGTACCAGGGGCCGTCTGCATGAGCGCGGGTTAAACGCGTTATCCCGGAGATAGCCACCATCCCGCGAGCGGAACACTAAACAAAACTGGCATCCATGGAGAAGCGTTATCCAGGATCGCTTTCCGGTGTTAGTTATCCCCATTCACACATCTTTACGCGATATGGTCCCGATATGGTCCATAACACACACGCACCCACTTACCATTGGCTATTTGGCTGACGTCCTTCGCTACGTCACGAATAGACTTGACCAGAGATTCGATTTCTTCCTGTCCCGTCATGAAGACAAGAATGTCTTCACTGAAAATCCGATAGTCATCACTTGTTCATCGCTACACATAATAAAAATGTTTCAGACACGACAGCGTAACGAACGCATTAGACATTGGGATTACTAGCTACTTACGAAATATAACTGCTTACTTCAAATTAGGCGGGAGAAGGACATCAAGAAAGTACTTTATGCAGCGAACACAATCAAACAATTTTATAACATTTGTCTGTGGCAATCCGCATTTTAGTTCTGGTGACTGTATTGTCTCGGAACCCTCCAGTGCCATTCAGTCTGTGACTCACTTGGCGGGCGCCTCCTGGTGGATTTGGAAGACGGTGACTAGGGCAGCGAAGACGTAATCACTCTGATCCTCATGAGCGTACATCAGCTGGTCAACACAAACACGAGAGATGGACGCGGAGAAATATGACCCTGGAGCAGTTCAAGACACAGTAGTACTAACGACACAATAAAATCTTCTGTATCATCATTACGTCTTTGTAACGTGTACATTCAACATATACTGTGGTATCTCGCTTTACGACCACCCGGCCATTACGACTAAAGTCGACCAACGCGGTCATGCGGCATTACGACCACTTCGGCGGGCCAAAAGGTACCATTTCAATGTAAATACTGCAGTTATCAAATTTGTTGCCATCATTTACCTTGACAGGGAACTGTCTGCCTTCTATGTATAGGACCGGGGCCTTGTTGAAGTACCCAGAAAACTGGTCGACGTCCATAGTGGCGGACATTGTAATTATCTGAATCAAAAAAAGAGAAACTTACAAGTCATGTATACTTAATTATTTACCATATGTGAAATGTGTACACCTATACTAGAGTGACAATCTATTATGAAAACGTTTAAATCCGTTGGGCTATCATTTATTTCCTTAAAATCAAAGATATCGCATTGGTTTGCGTCATAAAATCCCCAGCGGCGAACAAGCTAACAGGTGGACACGTAGTGCGACACTGGACAGCGTGAGCAGACAACCACCGCGCGACCTTCACCTTGAGAGCGACGGATCCCCGTCTCTCCCGCTCTCGCTGGGCGGTCTTGACCACGCCAAACAACACGTCCGTGTGGATGGTCCTCTCGTGGGCCTCGTCCAGAATTATTATAGAATACCTGAAGTGAAGTAAAATAAATTGGGGTCTTGGACCGTTTTGGGCACACAAGAACAAATCTGGGCCAAGCACCCTCCCAGGATGACGGAGGCTAAATGGATGAAAAAACTGCGGAATAAATGTCCAGGCACAGATTTCATCCCAGGACCTATTGATCTGCGGTCTAGTGCGCTAACCACTATAATAGTGAGGGCCCCCAATGGAGTACTCGGTGTAGGCATCACCTCATTGCCATATAAAAGTCCTATTGTGCGACATGCTCTAATGCGGCATGGTCTGATGTTCTTCGGTCCATAGGGTGCACTGCAGTTTAATAGCGCATTGATCTGCGTGACAATCCAGTCCCTTATAGATAGATAGTTTAGGCACCAGGCCCCTCGTACCAATACAGAACGCAAAAATAACATGCAACCGACTAAGACAAACTTAGAGAGAATTAGGCTAAACCTTTTATCATACATATTGAATGCTTTTTGTATAAACCTTGCCAAGGAAATTCGACATGTTTTTTTCTTTATAGTACGCATCCGGTTTGAAAGGCTAATAACGTAGCTGTCTACATCTCAAACAAACACGTATAGCTGAAATGTCATGTCGCTAGATAAAAATCGGGCTCAAAATCTGTTTATATAGTTTTGTGGGTTTGAAGTCCCGTACCTCTTTAACATGGGGTCCAAGATGGCTTCCCGGAGCAGCATACCATCCGTCATGTACTTTATCCGGGTACTGTTGGTGGTGGCGTCCTCGAAGCGCACACAGTAGCCGACCTGTGACAGGTCACATGGGGGTGTAATACACGGCAAGCACGAATGGGATATCACAACGAATTCAACACGAATACATATCAGCCACTCTTATTTTAACTTCAGGACTAGCTGACTACATCACAGGTAGTCTTACAATGTGGGGAATTGATCAACATGTACTACTCATGTGTCAAGTACCTTTCGTTTGTGCGACTGCATTGTACACAGGATGTTAGAAAGCTACATTTCACAATCTGCCGCCATATTGGGGTGTGACAAAGCTACATCTGACAATCTGGCGCGGCACACAGGGTGTTAGAAAGTTACGCCTGACTATCTGGCACCGTGCACCGGGCGTTACAAAGCTACGCCTGACTATCTGGCACCGCACACAGGGCGTTACAAAGCTATGCCTGACTATCTGGCACCGTACACAGGGCGTTACAAAGCTACGACTGACTATCTGGCACTGTACACAGGGCGTTACAAAGCTACGCTTGACTATCTGGCACCGTACACAGGGTGTTACAAAGCCTCGTCTGACAACCTGTGACCGCACACAGGGTGTTAGAAAGCCACGTCATGCTACATGGCGACCTCACCGTCTGTCCGACTTGAACTCCCATTTCCTCGGAGACTCTCTGGGCCACAGTGATGGCAGCCACTCGTCGGGGCTGCGTGCAGGCAATCATCAGCTTGCCATTGAGGCCAGCTTTAAACAGGTACTGCAGTAAAGGATAAAACACCAACCTTCTACTGTATAAGGAAACAAATATATAGATGTTGCTTATGGGTACCACAACGTAATGGTAATGCAGAATAATAATACAATAGCATAATGCTACAATAGAGATTATAGCAATCAACTACATATCATTCGTCATTTTCAATAAAGAAACCTTTCCGATCTTCTCACTGGAAGGTCATAACGCTAAAAGTCCCCCCAGTCCTGGCCAGGCGAGCTCAGGACCTTCACCTAGCTGTCATACTTGCGGTATTTGCGTAGTCTTCCCGCTTCCCGTCTCGCCGATGACGACAGCGTTGCTGGTTGCCTGCAGTTCCTTCAGAAGACCCTTGCGCGCCGAGAAGATAGGCAGCTTCCGACGCTGCTCCTGTAGCTTGGCATACGTCAGGGCATTGTCTCCACTGGACGACCCTGAGGAAATGTAAGTCTCCCATATATCAAGGCGTTGCTTCCACTGGACGACCCTGAGGAAATGTAAGTCTCCCATATATCAAGGCGTTGCTTCCACTGGACGACCCTGAGGAAATGTAAGTCTCCCATATATCAGGGCAGTCTCCACTGGACGACCCTCAAGAAATGTAAGTCTCCCATATATCAAGGCAGTCTCCACTAGACGACCCTGAGGAAATGTAAGTCTCCCATATATCAGGGCATTGTCTCCACTGGACGACCCTGAGGACATGTAAGTCTCCCATATATCAGGGCACTGTCTCCTGTGGACGACCCTGAGAAAATGTAAGTCTCCCATATATCAGGGCATTGTCTCCACTGGACGACCCTAAAAAATATAAATCTCCCATATCAGGGCATTATCTTCACTGGACGACCCTGAGGAAATGCAAGTCTCCCATATATCAGGGCATTGTCTCCACTGGATGACCCTTAAAAAATATAAATCTCCCATATATCAGGGCATTGTCTTCACTGGATGACCCTTAGGAAATATAAATCTCCCATATATCAGGGCATTGTCTTCACTGGATGACCCTTAGGAAATATAAGTCTCTCATATATCAGGGCATTGTCTCCACTGGACGACCCTGAGGACATGTAAGTCTCCCATATATCAGGGCACTGTCTCCTGTGGACGACCCTGAGAAAATGTAAGTCTCCCATATATCAGGGCATTGTCTCCACTGGACGACCCTAAAAAATATAAATCTCCCATATCAGGGCATTATCTTCACTGGACGACCCTGAGGAAATGCAAGTCTCCCATATATCAGGGCATTGTCTCCACTGGATGACCCTTAAAAAATATAAATCTCCCATATATCAGGGCATTGTCTTCACTGGATGACCCTTAGGAAATATAAATCTCCCATATATCAGGGCATTGTCTTCACTGGATGACCCTTAGGAAATATAAGTCTCTCATATATCAGGGCATTGTCTTCACTGGATGACCCTTAGGAAATATAAGTCTCCCATATATCAGGGCACTGTCTCCTGTGGACGACCCTGAGGAAATGCAAGTCTCCCATATATCAGGGCATTGTCTCCACTGGATGACCCTTAAAAAATATAAATCTCCCATATATCAGGGCATTGTCTTCACTGGATGACCCTTAGGAAATATAAGTCTCTCATCTATCAGGGCATTGTCTCCACTGTATAACCCTGAGAATCTAGGACCTACCCCTGTATACAGGGTTGTTTGGTTATATACTCAGGACACTTTAACCAATCCTGGTCATATTGCATCAATGGGAGAAGGAAGGGAAGAGCAGAGCCATGTCCCCTGGGTTACCCCCTACTGCGAAAGAAGGACATGGGATTTTTATCATGCGCCCACACAAACATGACCACAGCAGAGCTTGAACCACTGATCCACCTGCTATTAGGCTCTCACTTTTCTGAATGCCTGAGCGCTTTAACCCACTGAGCTATCGGGCAGTCTCCCTGTGTACAGGGAACAGAGGGTAACAAACTGACCCATGATGTTTGCTACCTGATGTACAAGATATTGATGGTAATAATATATGACATACTTACCTCCAGCTAAACGTTGCTTCTTTCTACTGCTGCTTGGAGATTGCTCTAATGGAGCAGGCCTTTTAAATGCCACAGCTGATGCCATCATAAGTTACATTACATCTGTATAGAAACAAAATTATGCATGCAGACAAAATTAGAAATATTTAAACTATCAGATGCTTCAGCCACCTACAAAAGCCCCCAGTTTCTCCACTTGGTGGGCAAGGTAGCGGACAGAACTGAGTTGTGTGCTGCTTCGAAAAATCAACAGATGATACAGTCGTAATCATGGAGACTTCAACCAAAATAACAAGATAAGTTGTAAGATGCATACTTTTAGAAACTATTGTCATACCCTAAAAAGTTCTCGCCATCAGCACTGCTTCTCGCCACACGTGTTTATAACAACCTAGTGTCGACACACTTTATTGATGTCAGATGATAGAACATGGTATATAGAATACGTAAGCACTATTATTGTACGCGTCCACATTATAATAAAAGCAACGGTCGATTCCATACTAACGTCGAAGGATTTTAACATTGGTACTGTTGTGCCCCTAGAGAAGCGGGCTTGCCTGGGGGCACTTATACTTGCGCCAAGGGCAGGGGGCTAGGCTAAAGTTTAGCCCAAGTGCCCCCAGGCAAGCCCGCTTCTCTTGGGGCACAACAGTAACAATGTTAAAATCCTTCGACGTTAGTAGGGAATCGACTGTAGCTTTTATTATAATGTGTGCTCGAACAATCATAGTCTTTACGTATTCTATATACCTTGTTCTATCATATGACATCAATAAAGTGTGTCGACATTAGGTTGTTTCGGTTAGATTTTCGTGAAGAAATGTTGGAGCACACAACTATTCCCGACCAGCCGTCCGCCATATTTGTTTTTGGCGGATGCCGGTACGTGTGAATGTGACTTGGTTCCTCGTCTCCATTAGCATATGACTCTCGGCTAGAGGGCCTTGTCAGTCGCTCACTTTGAACTTAAGGACAACAGCAGCGCCCTCTTTCACAGGTCATGGACTGTTACAAAGTTTGGGACGCAGGCTACAAATGGTTCAAATGGTGGCGGGATTCGCCAGGTGGCGCTGCATATGCATGGCGGTTGGTAGGGAGAAGTCGCATGCTCCAACATTTGTTCGCGAAAATATGGCTGCAACAATCTAGTGTTGACACATTTTCTTGATGTCAGAAGATGGAACAAGGTATATAGAATATGTAAGCACTATTATTGTACGTGCCCACATTATAATAAAAGCTACAGTCGATTCCCTACTAACGTTGAAGGATTTTAACATTGTTACCGTTGTGCCCCTAGAGAAGCGGGCTTGCCTGGGGGCACTTGCGCCAAGGCCAAACTAAGTGGGAACAACATTAATGAAATTGATTTTAGGCTGCTTGTATGTAAATTCTATGGTGACCACTGTCCCAAACATAAGCTTACTCGCAATTACCTCGGTTTCGTTACTATAAAGCTGTACTAGCCAATGCTGAACTTAACCTAAAAGAAAATAGAGTTTTACCACAGCCAAGTTGCGCAACACATGTTAGGGGCCGTACCACACTTAATTATCGCCCAGTAAGCCCATAAGATTTAGGGCTGTGAAAGAAGCTGGGCGAATGGTTTGTTGTGACTATTCGTACCGGTCCGCCCAACAGGCACAGGCGCCGCGAACCAGTGTTGGGGGGGTGGGGGGGAGGGTGGTTACAGGAGTTACCGAGGTCAACCATTCGCGAGCTATACATTTTCTCATACCTTAGGATACCTTAGGACTTTCTGGTCGCAGGCTGGGCGCCTCTTTGACCAGATCTTACTTCTGGATTAAATATATGGGATTAATTTAGCTTGCGTACTGAGCTAGAATATCATCCGAGGTGTCCCATTGGAACTTCATTGGATGATTCCTCCAAAATGCGTCTAGTCTGGATTTAAATGATGTTAACGAGAGAGCTCTGACTATGTCTTCTGTGAGAGAATTCCAATGCCGGGGTAAAAATTCTGTGGCTAAAGGCACGCTGTTTCAATATTGAGGATCCAGTCTTCTTCTTTAATTTCAATGAGTGTCCTCGTGTGCTCCTATTTTCTGATAAGTTAAGCAGACTACCCACGTCATCATCATAGACATTGTTTACCATCTTGTTTGCCTCTATCATGTCACCTCTCAGCCGTCTATAGCGCAGAGTCGGGAGACCAAGTCTCTGTAGACGTCCACTGTAAGACAGTCCCTTCATGTTTGGGATTTGACTGACCGGTCTCATGACCGATTACCGATTTTACTTGTCATATTTATGTACCTATTTCAATCCTTATAACTTTCTTATGTTAATAGTTATATACTGATATTGTTAAAAGATATTTCCTGCCGGGTTAGTTAGTTGTTTACTCGTGTTAAATGTTATTTCCATATGTTACTCGTCATTTATTTGTCCATGTTAATCGTTATTTGCAAAATTGCAAATTGTGATTGACCAAATTACAAAACCGTTATTTACACAATTACAAATCGTTATTTACATAATTACAATTGGTTATTTACAAAATTACAAATCGTTATTTACAAAATTACAAAGCTTTATTTACAAAATTACAAATCTTTATTTACAAAATTACAAATCGTCATTTGCAAAATTACAAATTGTATTTACAGAATGAATGTTAATCTTAATAAGTCAATATCTTTCACAGGAGTGTTAAATTTTTAAATATCACATCCATCAAGATTTTAGCGTCGACTTAGCGACGCGGCAATAAACAAATATCTATGCTCTAATCTGGAAGATATTGGGGCAAAGAAGAAACTCCCGTCCGTATATAAACCTACATATGCATGTGCGCGTCTGGCGAATAAACTATTACAGCATCTCATTTAGTTCTGGTGCATAAGACTGGCATGGCATAGGGAGATAATTTTTCCTAGGCCGTGACGATGGGGGCACAAGTATAAGCGGCACAACCGCCCAACGCTAACGAGCGGGGGGGGGGGATTATTTGTGGGGCAAAACAACACGTTCATTTTGCTTCCGACACCAAATTAATCCAGCTTATAACAGGGGAGGCAAGGGGGGGTCGTGTTCCCAACTCATGAAGAATACATTTCTTTATTCCCAAGTCACGATGAATTAAAAGGAAAAGTCCCCGTAAAAAATGGAAGGGGCATGATATAAACTGGCCATTTCCCAATTCATGGTTATTTAATATTAAAATTCACGGCGGTCGGCTAATATCCCATTCCGAGTTCACGAAGATTATTTTCTTCATTCACAGTTCACGGTGAAATGAAAAGCCCATTCCCGAGGAACGGAAATACCCCTTGCCCCCCCCCCCCCCCCACCACCTCTATTACGACAGATCTGGCATTACGTAAAACCTGGAGCGCACACACTCCCCTCCCCTCCGATATCCATTTGAAACGATATGCAAAAAATTAGATAAGTCAAAAAAGCATAAAGCAGCGAACACACGGTCCGTTTTTTTGCATGCGCCGCCGGGTCCGCGAGCGTCGTGCGTCGTCCGTCTTAAAGGGATCCACTATAATTCAATGGAGCGAACACACGAGTCCGCGCTCAGGTCCACGTCCTTGTACGGCTGTGTCGACTTCGGTCCGGGACCGAATTTGACGCAGGCAGAGAAGGTGGCGGACCATCAATTACGAAGGAGTGATCGAGGTTATCCAGATGGCTTTGCTGGCTTTGCTGGACTTTGCACCCCAGGTTTTGAATTAACCCAGCGTGGAACATGGAAACCGGGTATGAAGAAGGATTTAGAATCATACGATTTCAGAAAAAATGCAATTAAAGTAATTATGTGAGAATTAGCTGAATTTCCTCCAAGTCGTTTTTGCCGTCATTATAATTAGGTTGCCAAATGGAGTCAGTGTATGATATATATCATCATGTTCCGTGATGATATAAAATGACATGACGCTCTGTAGTTTGATACGGCCAGAATCCATGGGCTTACTGGCCTGGAATGACCTGGAACAACGTCTTTCATATGGAAAAGTGGGCCGGGCGACGGACGTGAAGACGAACACGTGCGTTCGCAAAAGACGCACGACGCTCGCGGACGCGGCGACGCATGCAAAAAAACGGACCGTTTGTTCGCTGCTTAAGAGTGTGTTTTATCATTCGTGTCTTGATTTATATCAAAATTTAGATCACTGTCGAACAGCGATATAACTTGTTGATGTGGCGTCCATCGATGTGGTTGTTACTTCTCTCCGAGACTGGATTGGGCGTTTCCAACAAATGCGTAGTCTGACAGCCTATAATTGTTGGGTCCCACAGTGGCCGATCCAAAGGGGGACCCCCCCCCCCCCTCCCCCCGCCCCGCAGTCGAGTTTCCAGTGAAACCATACCTAAGAAAGGCAGGTCTGGGTCTGCGGGGCTGGCCTCCTGGAACCTCCCCACCCCAACTACTGGCCCAAATACCCTAGTGTGCCCCCCCCCCCCGCCCCCTCACTCCCCTCTCTATTCCGCCATGTAAGTGGAACGTGCCTTTAGGTTCAGTAGTGCCATTTAGGGATCAAAGCCAGATCAATATGTTTGTAGGCCTGCGTGTTCCAGTGGCGTGACTTGCAAAGATATATTTGATTTGCCAGATTGGACAACTGGTAACTAACGTCCAGGTTTACACTGACACGGCATTGCGATTCTGATCAATATGTCTGCAATGGGCTTCACTTTGGTGACAGATCTGACGTCCAACAACTCGGGGATATCTTCTCTGCCGTTTTAGAACTCATATTTCTCCATCTGCAATCATTGATCTAAGATACCCAGCTCTCTAGTTCTGCACGGTCCCGCTTTGGAAACCGGTAAGACTCAATACGTACATTATTATTCGTTCAGATTCGTTGATGGAATCGCAATTCCGTGTCATCAGAGCTAAAAGCACGTTTTTAAAATGTCACATAGATCTGTAGGGCCTCTATCCCACCCAGTTGCGGTACTGTAACATTGTTCTTTCCAGAAGTCCATTTATTCATTACGTAATTGAACCAGGAAATCTGGTGACTGCTCGTCAGATCCGTATAACTATTTTTTTCACACGCTCTCATTTTGCCACTGCCATGTCATATCCTAAAACAGATCAACCGCTTTTAATTCTCGTCCTGCGGGGCATTCTGTATGACATTACAAGAAAATGTAAGAATTAGTCTATTGGTCACTACCTTATTAGACACCTGCCTTTACTTAAAAAATGTGTGACGTCACGCCTTTGTCTTAAGTGTCCATTATCTGGAAGAATGACCGGGAAAACAGACCTAGGCGTGTTTTATTAACGTAAGAGTTCTTTATTTAAATAAAGAACGGAAAAACTCTGCATTAATTATCTTGATAATAAATAGTTTTGTTATTATTGACTCCGCTATGTGCCAGGGTGTATAATCAATCGAGCCGAGCTGAGCTGAGCCGAGCTGGCTGGTCTGATCTTGTCAGAACTTGCAAATTTCAAGGCAATGAAATGTCACCGTTAAGTTCCAGGCCCGGGCGGGGGGGCGGGGGGGTGATCCATTTTAAAGTAAAAGCGTTGATTCACTAATACTGCTTTTCATCGGGAAATACTTTCAAGCAAGTTAGATGTGACCCAGGGGCGGATCTAGGAATTTGCCAAGGGGGCGGGGGGGGGGGGTTGCTCTCTAAAAACTTCCGACGGAGGGGGGGGGGGGGAGGGGTGCAGGGTTGCTCGGAGAAGCCGACTTCAACAGTATATGTTCAGGTTCCCAAGGGGGGTGTTGCTCTTCTCTGAAAACTTGCGACCGGGGGAGGGGGGGGGGCTGCTCTGAAGACTTGTGACCGGGGGAGGGGCTTGGGCTTGGGGAACCCGACTTTAACAGTGTATGTTCAGTTTCCCAAGGGGGGGGGGGTGCTCTCTGAAGACTTGGGACTTTAACATGTATGTTAACATGTATGTTGTATGTTTTGGTTTCCAAGGGGGAGGGGGGGGGGGTTGCAACCCCCTAACCTCCCCTCCTAGATCCGCCACTGTGACTTTTGTGTGGGGATTTAGAAAAAGGTTTCCTTCATCTACTACCTTCATGCCGTCTCACCCTCCATCCTGGGGCTTTACATTGACTGTTGCATTAGTTGATCGGTAGTTCTTTTATTTTAGAGCAAACCGCTGCTTTCCTAACGCTGTCGATTTCTTGTGTCCAATCCTAGAAGATTAAGACCCATAAGCACAACTAATGCCTTGTTACAACAATTTTAAGTACGTTAAAGAACTCGCTGTCGTGCATTCCCCAAATAGAGCACTCGACGCTATCGCGTTTCGTGCTTTATTTTGGCGGTAATTGTAAAATCTCTTGGCATCATAAATATAGGTCTTATAACCGGCAATTTAATATGCCATAATATGGCACACCAGTAGGGGCCGAAATGTGCCTCAAATAATGGTCAAACGTGCTGTGTCCAGCTGCTATAATGATGACCAATGAGGTGAAGGTAATGTATTTATTTTGTAGGTTTGTCGATAAGACTCGAATCTTGAATACACCGTTTGTTTTGTGTTTTTATGAGAACAAGTATTGTGTGACCAAGATGATCCCTAAGAATTACAATGTTAAATAATATTCTTCGCAAAAGTCTGAACAAACAATATAAGACTTACCAGTATAGGCCTGGGTCTAAAATTTGGGAATTCTATATAAATGTAAATATATGTAATGGTTATAGTTAAACGTCAGAATGATAAACTTACCCATATGAATCATAATAATGTCTACATTATAATCGTGCTGATATTATTAAATTATCCGATTGAGCGATGCCAATAATGTTTGGTCTTTCATTTCACGATGGCCCAGTTCAGCTTTCATGCAGACAGCAGCTAGTGGCCCAAAACACCAACATTTCATCATATCCCTGATTGGCCTTTCAGAAATCTATTTGTACACTGTCGTCATGACAACCATACGTTCGTCTGTGCGACCCAAAAGTAGCAAGCAGCCCTGGGGAACGATTCTTCAGCCAGAATTCGGCATGGGATACCAAAAGATGACGTCATATGAAGTAAACCAGACGGTGAACCGGCTGTACTACGTCCCAGAGACACGTCACCGGGTTGACGATCCCCACAGAGAGCCTGTGCTGGGTCGCGCCGGCAGGGGCGACTTGGTAGGATAATAAACCGATATATTAAAACCGATTCTATAGAAATATGTCCCAGCTCAGAAATTATTTATTAGATTTATTACGGTCTGAATTTGGCAGTGTATACTCTAATTCAAAAGCTAACACCAGCAAGAGAACAAATATTTCCAGTACATCTCAGAAGTTCACTGTACAATACATGATCAGTCATTATATATATGAAAATGATCTAATATCTAATTATTTCGCAGATGGCGCGGCTAACGAAGGATTCCAACAAAAAGGCTACGGACTGTAATCGAACTCAGTGGAACTCAATCTACAAGAATATGGGGATCGTAAACTCGTACGCTTGGAAGGGCTATAACTGAAGGTTGTGAGCACAGATGATGTGTACTTATACTCGGAGAGAAGAAGTTTGTCTGTTTGGTATTTGAACTCATGACATTAAATCAGTCATTCGATAATACATAGAAAGTGTTTGTCGATCTTTTCCTTTTACAAGCATAACAAGTTTTACTTTAATTGTCACCCATCTTATTCTTGAATGCTTCACCCCACTTGGCACAACCCTTCTCTGGGCACCCAGGTACCACCAGAGGCCCCACTCCCCACCCCGCCTGCTAGTACCCTGGCTCATCATACCCACTGGGACCATCCAACCTCCTCGGAACATTATCTACCCAGGGAATACCATGGCGCCATCAAACTTGACATATATACTGACCTACCCACCCCCGACGATCGCCCTAGTAGCATGAACGTGCTCCCTCCCCTGTGAGCGCCTTCACATCAAACGCCGGGCCACGTATCGCTTGTTTAATTCAGCAATCTCGGAGATGCCAGGAAGATGTGGTCAGTGCGTTTGTCAGATAGTCGCCATAGCTTTGAATCTTAACTTCAGTTATTCTTTTATCTCATCTACTAATTTTGCTACCGAATGAAATGCAACGTTAACATACCTGTTAGGCCAAATGGGGAAGAAGGTTGGGCCACATTACGCAACATCCAGTGGCGGATCCAGGATAGAGGGGGTGGGGGGCACAGGTTATCAAGGTTTCACCGTACCGTACAAATATACCATTGTGCGCCCCCCCCCCCCCCCCACCGACACACACACACTCCGGGATCCGCCACGACATCATTGTCTATGATCTCTCTATACAGAAGTCTCTCTATACAGAAGTAATATTTCGTCCGGACGAGTTATTTTGACGAGCAAATTTTTGTTAATGACGTCCCAAATCGAAAAATTTTCGCCGAATTGATTTTTTGATCACGATCTTAGGGATACCCCTGATACCTAGACACAGAGACGCTGGATAACAGGCATGTAATATTTTTTATCAAATTTGAATTAAATAAGTCCTGCAACCCAACGTTAACAGGTGCATAAGCAGCTTAATTATCTCAAAAGTTAAGACACATGAGTTTCAAAAACAAGCAGTCTGCGGCACTGAGTATGAGAACTTATTTTATAATAAAGAGTGACAGCAGACGATGTTTACAACAGGTGTGACATCATGACAGTTCTTCCCCAGATCGACCTTGACCTTGGGAGATATCGAGGTTACCCCAACTTTTTCATGACCGTGGTCTAACCTCGATCCCCTCTTTAATTGAACATAATTTTTTAGCAGTTGATGGTCACAAATACATGCAACAATAACGGTCCGGCCCTGCTTCCGCATATTCTGACGTAAAGTAATGTTCAGATGTGTTGTAACATAAAGGATTTATTTTGGCATCGTAACGCATCCGTTCCAAATGGCATTTCTTTGGCGTGATGCCCATGAAGTATTCTATATTTGCGTTATGACTGCCGTGTAATAAGACTAATAAATATAGTTTCATGAGACCGTTTAATTTATCTATCGTTTCGCAGTAGACGCACAGTTATGTGAATTAATATTTTTGATTTCACACACTAACGATCACGATACGCAGCTTCAGTCACCCACCTATCCCAGGGGGTCGAGGTTAGACCACAGGGATCGAGGTTCGACCATATGCCCCCCCACTGGCTTTCAAAAAATGAGCACTCCCCACATACTGCAGATGTTTTTGTTTTTCTATTTAAACATATTATTGGAATACCACTGGATACTGTTTGAACAAAAAATAAGTTCGTTGCACATTATTGAAGAAAATAAACGCTTTTTTGTCTTAAGGGGTCGAGATTAGCCCACTTTGCCTTACACTCATCCTCAATAAAACGGTGCAATTTCAGTTTGTTCATGGTACAGGATGATACTATGCAAATATCTTTCTTCCGGCTATGTTATTTGACTATTATGAGAAACCAATATAAGACACACCTTAATTAGTGTGTGCAGAAGGTTGGCAACTTTGATATTTACTTTAAATTGCATACTCGCTTCATGTATATTCAAAAGTGAAAATGTTCGTTACCGTCGCAATTTAGAATTTTTGCAAATGGGTTAGTTAAAACGAACCAAAGGGGATTCAAAAATAAAATTCCGTGGGTATTTCTGTCGAAGGCATGTTCCAGCTCACAAGTGATCACAATGTTAGGACCAAATACAACGAATTGTGTGTCCCACAGCGCATATTGCAATGTTTTCGCTGGCTCAGTTAATTTTGGATGGTTATGCGTTCAATAACACAATAAAAAAAGAGGAACATGAAGCAAAATCACGCAATATACTGTCATGGTTTTCTGAAAGATTGTGGAGGAAACATACACAGTGTCTTCTTCTAGACTTTAAATAAATAACACTGTGGCAGAAAACCGCTTCGTCTCCGAAAGCGTATATTTCGCAGTGAAATGTCTAAAATATATAGTGATGATGATCTGCCCATTTGGGCGAAAGGAGGCCATGACATTAAGGTGTAAGATATCATGCAATTGAATTCTTTGAACCCGCCGCAATACTTTGCATGCATCATTTATTACAGAAATGAAATGTGCGTTACTGAAATTTCCGTTACTACATTATGCGAAGCTGCCGTTTAAACATTAGCCAACTTCGCTTTCAGTGAACATATGTGACTTCTACTGCCGAACATCGTTCTGCTTGGAGGGGAAGTTCACTCTTCTTCTCTTTGTCAGTTAATTATACATACTTTTTAGAGAAACTTGAACTTGTTAACATGGATATTCATTCAATGAGCTCAGTATAATATGTCAGGACAATAACGACTATGCTGAATCAATCTGAACAGTCCATAGAATATATACCAAATTTCTGTAGAAATCTTGTAAGCATCGTCATATTCTAATGTTACTGATTTTCGTTCATGCGTTCTTTAAAATATGTGAAATGAACGTGCATGGCTATCATTTGACCAGAATTGAGTCTCCGTGTTAGCCTACACCATTCGAAGATTAGGTCTAAGTATTTTGACATATTGTTGCAAAACGTAACATTGTAGGCCTACAATTATTTAGCGTACGACGCAATGTACGTTACCTGAGAGTCTCCCACTTTCCAAGGTCGTTTCACACATCCACTATACAACCCGAGGAAAAAATGTATTGCATGGTCACTTACCTTGATACGTTCAATGGCCAAAACAAAGTTAGCGGTTCCTTGAAGTCTTACGAGTCTTTTTCTACTTCAAACGGAATAGGCCCATATGTATGTTTTAAGTAAAAAAATGTCTTTCGTGTTTGTGCACACTTAAAGTGTTCGTGCAACGCCAAAACAATTTTAGCTCATATTAATCTCTGTGTTTCCACGCATATATTATCGAGCTGTAACGCCCCGAATAGCAGAAGGGCCTACTTTTTCCACATGTCTTTGCACATACCAATTTAACTTCTTGCGAGCGAACAACGTGACGTCAAAGGGGAATACAAACGCATGTGCTTTTATATTGACACTCAGATTCTCTCTGCTCATTGGCTTGAACTCAACGTAACGCACCCAACCATAACAATAATGCACGTCCTCGACCACAGATGTCTACGCACTGCATCAAAGCTCACCTGTCAATCTTGTGACATCATAGGGGAGTTTTCAAATAACGCTCAGATGCAATGCTCCCAGAAATAAACCCGCCGGATCTCACTTTTGCTACTTTGACGAACGCGTTTATATTGATACCGTGGAATAAAAAATGTAAACTCCCATTAAAACAAATTGTAAACTCTAAGCAAGACAAAATCTTGGCACAAACACTTTAAGTCACAAAATGTAATCCCGTTAAAAGCAAATACCTGGGGTCTGCAATGTGATATAAAAATAAAACTCTTTTGGTATAAAATCTATTTGCCGTTAAAGCAATATATTCCGTAATTTTTTGTATTACCAACCTCTTCCCCATGTCAAATAAGTATATTCTGTCTTGAATTTGAATCCTGAAAGCATGTGGGCTATCCGGAGAGAAGCATTTTGTTCAACGGAGCAGAAGTTGGTGGCCGGCTTTATATCCCTGCGCGCCTGTTCGCAGTTCGCTATTTTGTGTGTGATGTCGACCGCGGCGCGCCAGGACGTCCGCGCGCGATAAAAATAAACCGCGCAGTTTTATGCTGAAATTGTTGTTTTACAGACTCTCAGAGATCTAAAACATATATGCATCATCATTTTGAGATACTTTTAGTCTTGATTCTAACATGTAAACAATCTAAGATGGCGCATGTAAGTATATTGCTTTAATCGTTCTGTTTAAAAAGAAAGCATTATCGACAAAATCGCACATCAACAGTAAAAATACACATTTTCGCCCATCAAGCGGGTGTCGACATGTTTTGAACACGTGACCAGAGTAAGGGCGTGATCGATTCGCCTCTTCCAACGTCTACCTCTTCCGGAAGAGTGCATGCAGTACGATCGTTTTGCCTCTTCTATTCCGAGAAGACCTCTTCTGCTCTTCCACCCAGGTAGGTGGAAGAGAGAAGAGGTAGAGGCTATTCCAAGATGGCTGAAGCTAACTATGCAATATTCGCTCAGTGTGACAAAATAGGTTTTAGAGGGAAATACATGAATGAAACAATGAATAAAAATATGTGAAACATATGTAAGACCTTTTATTTTGTTATTTGAAAGATATGTTTCATGTATATGAGGGCCCATATATGCAGTTACCCATGTATCTATCTGTTGAAGTTGGGCGATAATATATGGACGTGGGCGATAAATTGTGAGCTATAAGTGAGTTTCCGTTGGCCATATTGAAACTACTCTTCCAACTGGTCAGACGCGATCGATTCATCGCTCATATTCTCTATTCTTGGATGAGCTTTTCTCTTCCTGGAAGAGTTGAATCGATTAGACTCTTAGTCAATCACACGCAAGGCGTTGACGTCACTGACGACTACCTTCCGCTGAACCAACACTTTGTTTACATGCGAGCGCTGCGTCTTTGGAACAAGCTGTCGGCCTAACACCTCTCATGAATAGTGACAAGCGAATTTGACTCATAAACTTGAAACATCGATGCATTTAGAACAAAATGGTGTACTGTTCAGCTGTAGACTGTAACAATTCAAGTGCAAAAAAGGACAGCAAAAACAGGATATCATTCTACAGCTGTCCACTAGGCGGCGACCCGCAGCTTTTGCGGCAATGGCTACGCAAGATTGCTCGTGTGAGTTTTAAAACCACCAAACATTCAAGAGTATGTTCCGACGACTATGAGAACAATTGCTTGAGTCGACCACTCCTCCCTCCACCCCTCCCCGCCACCCCGATAGACCGCCAACCCACCCACCCTAACCCATACGGCCGTTATGTAGTACGGCAGTCCTGTCCATACACTCTTCAGTGACAGTGAGTTTCTAAGGCAGCAGCTGTATCCACTGGGCGCATTTCTTTGGGCCAGGTTCGGTATCCCGCCCCGGGCCCGCAACACGTGACAGGGAACTTCCGAGTGTGCCGATAGGGATATGCCTATTCCAATGAAATGCACACACCGTTTACATCCGGTGCACATTAAGGCACTGGAACCAACCTGCGCTTCATCACCTTTCAATCAGCCGCCATCTTCTCCCGAATGCCCCGTGCTGTTTTGAACGGGGCACATCGGCATACCGAATAGATGCGCGCGCACCCATACCAGGGTGAAAGAAGTGTCGGGCGGTGAACCGATGCGTAATGTGCGTATTCGGTCCACCGTAGGGATACACCCGGGGTACCAAAGAAATGCGCCCACTGAGGCGGGTGCCCATGGCAAGTTGGGTGGCCGTGCAAAAGTGCTTGAAACTTCACCAATGTATGATTAAAAAATATATCATTTGTGTAATGTTTAGTTAATTCCCTATAGTTTAACTGGAAATGTAAATGATATGGGCCCGGCATTTCCCTTTAATTCTCAGTCCTGACCACACAAGTAGATAAGACGGAAATTATAGGTAAAATGGTTGATGCTGATGTTTTCCCGCCAATTAAAAGAAAATACTGGATAGTATACTACATGAAAAATTAAACTTCACACTTGACAAAAGTTCTGAACTGTAACATTGGATTCAAATGTAATAGTAAATATGACAAATAAATTGAGTTGGAATTATTTCTTCATTCGTTGTGACGTCTAAATAACGCATTTTCATCCATCGGCTTTCGCAGACGGACGGATGCCAAGCAACCAACGCATTTCGAAACTTAACGAGTGGCGAGATATCATGGTTGGAAGCTGTACGTGTCCTACGTCACACATCCGAAGACGACCAGGTCTCAGGCAATGCATTTTGGCGACAAGAATAGATAATTCTTGCCCTAATCAGGCCGCATAATTTTTTTAAATCCTGCAATGATTTTGGCGGGAAACAACTGTTTAAATAGCTTTATCGAATTAGGTAACAGAGTATTGAAAAGAATATGGGTAGGGGGTGGGGGGTGAGGGGCTTACTCAGTGTTCGTGGCACTATTGTAGCCAATACATTAGGACTGTGACAATAAGCGTGCAGAGGATGAATTAAAATGTTACTGGACAGTATCGCGAAAAATGGAAGCGGGATGGGTGATTTGGACAAAAGAATAACACCACATATGTATGCACACCTACATACAACATACACAACGTGCATTTAAATCGTCGCGGGAATAATTTCAGTGACGCCCCCCCCCCCCCCCACCCCCCCCCTAACCAACACACTCCCATGCAAGAATAAGTGTTGCCATGGTCAGGGTTTCGATTTTGGAAAACACCCCCAACAACTTACTACATGGAGCACCCACCCTATACTGTAAGCCATCTATATATATAGGCCTACAGAGAAATTGGAAAGCCGGGACTGGTCTCGCGCAACATCTGAACCGTGTGCCCGCCACTCGAAACAAAAATCTTGGGGACGGTGCGAGTAATCTCTTCCCGCCGTGAAGTGGCGCCCCCAGGCGGAGTGCGAACAAACTATATATAGTCGGTGTTTTGTGAGATCAGGGCGGTGGTAGAATATTTATGAACTCATTGACACTTATGAAGTTACGGGCTGTAAAGAGCATATATGTCAAAAGATCAGCACATAAAGGAAAATAAGTTAAAGACACACGTCAATCCAGAAATGTTACAGCTGTTTGGCGCATTAATAAGAACGGCTTTTCAGCCTTCTGGTCAATCACAACTCATGACGTCACTTCCGTCTTGAAGCAACCAGATTTTGCCAACAACAGCTCTGTGCCTGTGGAGTTGTAGATGTTATTTGTGTGGTCTGCAAATTTACGTCTGGAGAGTTACATCAGCACTTCTGAATGCTGATTTCAGATTATATGGGCTGCAAGAAAGTAGACTCAGGTTGAAGAGGCTGCCAGTCAGCACATAAGACTCTGGTCTGCTGGTAAGTTCATAAAATGTGGCTTTACTCCCGAGGACTTGTGTCTGAATTTATTTCCTGGCTGAACGCCCCTGAACAGCTGAACGTGTAAAAAAATAGGGAGACAAGTTCAGTGGTGCTCGTTATGCAGTTCAATTAGCAAAGGTCCGTCAACAAAAGCGCTGACTCATCTTCTAAATTTATGAACAAATGAAGTAGCAAAAGATATTAGAATATAGGCCTAAAACGGATTTGTCAGCAACAAAAATATTTGTTTAGTTTTTTTCTGTTTGGTTCCGTTGGCATTGCGTTGTAACTTGTAGGGTTATCAAATGTTTAGGCCTGTGTATGAATAAACTATGTAACTATTCATACGACACATGGTCACATACTACTGTAGTAGTTCTGGTCGCAGGCCTGAGTGAATGTCAAAAAGTTCACTACCAGAACTGGCAGGATTCAAAACAGTCAAGCATTTATAGAATTTCCTGTTTGGTCCGAGGCTTTTAATATCTTGTTATCCACCAAGCCTGAGCCGAGATATCACATTCTATCCTTTCCCTAATTGCCTGTGAGCTTGCAGTGACCACTACTACCAGCTGTCAATCATGACAAATACTGGGTTGATGAGGGGGAAACAGGCTTAAACATCACAAGCAATAGCACTGATGCTATGTGTAATGGCCAAACGGCATAACAGCCGAGTCGCTCTCACCACCCCCTACCATAAGTGGATGGGGGGGAGGGTGGTCAGGTTTGGTCGAGCTGTGAAGGGATTAGTCTGCAGTGATTGAGGGTTAAGGGGATTAGCCTGCGGCGATTGGACTGTGTAGTTGTTCGCGCCATCTCGCCAGAGTGACGGCGAGGCTATTGCGGAGTTGTATACAATGGTCCGGGTTGGTGTGATCAATTGTATGGACAGGGTGCGCACATACTTGAAAAGTGCTTGAATTTTGACTGATGCCTGGAAAAGGTCATAAAAACAGAAATGGGCCTTGAGGTTGATCCAATGTACTTGGATTTACTTCAAAATAGGGCAGTTACAATGAAAAGTGCTTGATTTCAAACTGGACCAGGCACTGGCAAAGACCCAAGAAAAAATCTAGCAAAAGCTGGCTGAATTGAAGAAGTAGTGATTAATAAAAGTAAAGTGATTAACTCCAATAAATGCTGTTAGTTGCTATTAAAGTTGCATGTAGAGTTCAATCCCGTCAAAACTAAGCCCAGGCGAAATTTATATCAAAATCTGCAGAAAACTCGATTGTTCCATTCCATAAATTCCGAAACCTGATAAACCTTGCCGTTTCGGCTGTGGTGTGGCAAACGTGTCTATCCCGCGACACCACAGCACTCTGTCGCGGCACTGCTACTTATAACAAAGCATCGCGGAGCACACAAACTGATGACGTTTACCACTGAAATGAAAATTTGTAGTAAATTGATATCACGGGCAAGGCTAAGAGACAATATTTGGCAGTCTGGCATGGGTGGAGGTTAGACAAAACCAATCTTGAATGATTCAAGGACTGATTCTTATTTGTATTTTGACCTCTTTAGTTTTGGCGGGAAAGAGCTCCACATGCAACTTTAAATAAATGTGGACTGCCTTCTTGTTGTCATTCCTTATTTCCACAGAACAAAGATTGTATATATAAAATTTAGTCCCAAGTTTTGCAATTTGTATGCTTAAAATAGACCAGAGAAGGTAAACATTGTCCTTGAGAAGTCCTTGAATTTTTCAAGTGCTTGCCTTGAAAAGGTTTGAATTTGATGGAACCTTGCCTGTATGAACCATGATGGAATAATAGGCAGCGAAAGATAACTGAAACTTTATAGAGATTTGACAACAAATTATTTAACATGAACCAACAACTACTTTTATACCCAATTTATCCATGATATTCATAATCAACCAATTGGTAAGATTGCTGTACTAAAACCTTTAGGCAGGTAGACAGTGGCAACCGCTATAGACAGCTTTGGCAAAGAAGAAGCCAGGATTCACTTACATGCCAATGTGACTATGGAGTTGTTATCAAAGGGCTACCAGTTCCAGATGGCAGGGAAGTCCTAACGAATTTAATAAGGCAGGGAATATAACAAGTCGCTATTATTATCATGATAATGCTGTTCTCAATTGGCCATATATGCGAGTTATCCACCATGAAATGGGTGAAAACCAGAAATTAAACGAGAATTGCAATCATAAAGGAAAGTGCATGAAATTTGGGCTGCATGAATATCCACAAAACTCCTTGCTCTACACCCTCATTACCATTAAAATCTGCATTATCAATGCTCATTACAGGGCTCCCCCGCAGTAAATTGACTGTGCAAAAAGTGATATTCCCTCAGGAAGCCAAGCTCGACCACCGACCCCTGCCCCCTCCCAGCCAGCCAACACCCAGTCGTCGAGGGGCGCAGACTAATCTGCTGGCTCCTTACACCCATCCACTACATCTTAACATTACTGTTGGTTCAGGTGGTTTCTTTTATTCTTATTTTATTGGTTATTCTTTTAATTTGTGAACTGTGAATAAAGAATAATTCTTCATGATCTGGGATATTTATATCCAGACATCAATTGATCTGGCCATTCAGGTACCATATGCTGGAGGGGAGTTTCCTTTCTTACACCGGAATGTGTCACACAAAGCAATTTTCATATGGTATATGATAGACTTTTTCCACTGGATCAGCTATGTTATTGCTTTGCATGCCCACCCATTATCTTTTTATGTTGATGCTCTTCCAACTTGAGCCATGTCACAAGTCCAGCAAAGCATTCAGAACCAAATCCCAACACATTTGCTCAAGTGCTTATTTGCTGAAGGCTGTTAGGGCCTGGGGACGAATCCAGGTGCAAACCATGTCAAATCAAATATTAGTTATTCCACCAAATTTTTAAAGTTTTTTTTCTATTGACTGCCTTGTTCAAGCCATTTTGTCTACAAATGGCTGATTTGCTTCGATATCTGTATGGTTTTATCGACAATCTATAAATACTGCTAACATGTTGGAAAAACAAATCACAAAGCAATTTACAGCTGAAAATATATATATACAACTGACAAGGTTGAACCACTAATAGATTCTAATAGTAGCTTACAACACAGCATGGATAAAGTAGGATCAGGTGATTTGTTAACTACTGATAATTGTAATAACATCAAGTTAACAATTATCTTTTGGATGCTAGTGAAGGTAAGCTATACAGTAACATAATGAGACTCGCTATCTGAGGCTAGGGGGTTGCCTGCCAGCTCATAGGCTCTGGCATGGCATAGCATACTGAAGCCCACCATTGCCACCGCCACTGAAGCCCACTCATCTATTTTTTCTCCTCTGCTTCTCGATACAAAGAAGTTGAATACCTGCTGATCAATTCTTGTGAGGGGGCCTCCCTAGTGTAATGGTTAGAGCAACAAACTGCACAGCAAGAGGTCCTGGGTTTGAATCTGGGCCTGAATACCTAATCTGCGGCATGTTTTGTCCATTTATCGTTTCGGGTGGATGGTTGGCCTGTTGATAGGGATGGCAACAGTGTGATGCGATTGTGATCTCTTGTCTTTCCTGTTTTACTTAGGAATGAGATGAAGTTTACACCATTGTGATGGAGAGTACAAGCATTAAGCACATTGTCCAGTTCCTGTCCTGTCGCGAATATGGCTCCAGCAGACATCATGCCATTCCCAGATCATGCCATGATGCAGATGCTGCTCAACTCATTGCAGAAGAGAGAGCAACGATTCCGTCGAAGAATCAGGTAACCTGACATTGATTTTGATCTGCACAGCTTTGCTACTATGATCCAATGCAACATTTTGTACCGGTAATCAGCAGCAAATATCTATTTCCTTCCATGTGGCTTTCTGTTGTGAAAAGTTGATATTAATTAAGGTTGGCTACCTGTAGTTGACTTGAATGCATGTTATTCTGTCTGCAGGCATGCGAGTTGTCTGGACAAACAAGGGCTACGTTTCTCATGGTGTACAGTCCAGATGGGTAAGTAGTACTGAAGTATTATCTTTGCAATACAGATGCATGCAGCTGAGGGTATATAAAGATCATCAGAATTCAATTTAGAAATGTGTGAAACCGGTTCAACTCACATGTTGATACAATTCTCAAAAGTACATGTATATATTCTTTTAAGTGTTTGATTTGGATTTAAGGTTATGGCCCTTCCTGTGCATTGAATTTGGCGTAATGAAAAACACCCAACCATGCAGGTCGTTGCTGTTGCATGTTGTCCATTCATACATACTGTCTATGCGTAGCCTCAAACTCTGTATATCAATATTGTGACATACCGGTAGGCAAGATCTACGGGTAAGTAGTTTAACTTACGATGGTGAAATGATGGATGACTTCAATGAATACATGTATGTGTTAATTGATAATAGGGGAAATCGGCTAAAAAACACATTCTAATATTTATGCCTGTATTAAAATAATAGGCCAGGCCATCTGTCCATACATGAGCTACTGGTAGACGAGTTTCACATTTTCTGATACATGTGCTGTCAAGGCCGCTCAGATTCATTTTATGTATTTCTATCCAAGAACGTTTGCATCTGACCTCATGTGACATCACTTAATCTGACATCATCTAAATCTCTTGCAAGCAATTACTCTTTCCACTTTTGTCGATCAGTGTGGCTTAATTAAAGACCCATTGAATGAATAGTATAACATGTGTTGTACACATTTTCCATGTGGTACGTTTTTTTATTCTAAGAACCTTCTGTTCCATATGACTTAAATGTAGTACATGTAAGACATCAATTTCAAATGAAACCTCTATAAATAGTCCCTTAATAATTATTAGGCGGCCACCTGAGTGGTCTGGTTCTTAGTGGTTCGCGCCCCACTGTGCGAATGTTTGTTCATGCAGAATGAAAATGACATATTCTCTTTCTGAAAGAATAGGTGGTTTCCCCCCGGAAAACGACTACACTCTATTCTTGGACCGTCCTCATTGACGCGATATAACCTTCATATGTTAAACTGCCCTCTTCAAAGTACATGTGATCAATGATATGTCTTGGGTATTTTCCTCACCATATCGAGGTCAATATATGAGCCTGTTCAAAGAGTTTTTTTAATAGGACTTCTCCCTTTCCTTGCGAACATACCCCCAAAGACATGGCTCCACTCTCCCTTCCTTCTCCCATTGCCCCAAAAGGCCCAAAGTGGTTAAAGCGTCCTGAATATAGAACTTATAAGCTTTCCCGGCGAACAAGGTAGAGGGGGTCGGGGGGGGGGCGCTCCCGATTGTAGTGGTTAGCGCGCTTGATCGCAGATCAGTAGGTCCTGGGTTCGAATCTTGGCCTGGTCACCTAATCTGGGGCATGATTCATCCATTCATCCTTCTTCGTCCGGAAGGTTATTTGGCCCAGTTTAGCCACTGTGTGCACAAAAGGAGCCTTAAAAAACACCAATCGTTTTATTTGATTTGAGCATAGGAAACAGGCAATGCCTGTATAAATCGCTCTTGTTTAATAATTTTATTTCGCTTGAAGACCATCTTTTGAAATGTCGGTCATTTACAAATGATATGGGCAACACACAATCTTGCACTTCGATCATTGGCGACATCCGCATGGTGTGCTACAAACAAACTTTTCCCATATTGCGTCTCAATTCAATTCAGTTTCTCCGTAAATATTAAATGACGTTAATTAATTAAACATTTGATCATGTCGTGTCATCATTAACAGTTCTACCAAGAGTATGTAATTTTTGGGGGACTGAAAAGAAAGAGACTTTTTTTGCCGGGCCGGGTAAAGAGGTAGCTTGACCACACGTGTTATCCATATGATTTCAATTTAATTGCTATATCTCGGCACCTTCAGCCTGTAAAATGCTATATCGTCCCATACGTTCATATGGAGATTATGGTTGGCACTACGTGGCAGTGTATGCCATGTTCTCTCGGGAGTTCGGGGCCTCCCTGGTGTAGTGGTTAGCGCACTAGACCGCAGATCAATAGGTCCTGGGTTCGAATCCGAGCTCGGGCACCTAATCTGGGGCGTGTTTCATTCCTTCATCCTTCATCGTCTCGGGAGGTTCCTTGGCCCAATTTAGCCTGTATGTGCACAAAAGTGGCCTAAAACACCAACATTCCATTCCTCTCGGGAGTTGGCGTGTGCTGTATGCATTGTATGTCATATTGTTCTCGGTGGTCTCATATAACCGCAAGTTGGCGTGGCCGAGTGATCAAACACGTGCATGAGACAGCTGTTGGTCTTTATATCGCAATATTGATTGGCCTCTGGCAACATTAGCTGCCATGCGGCCCACTTGTGCCCCCGCGGGTATCATCCCGCCACCCCCGTGGACGGCGGCTGGCTCGCACGGTCGTGACGACCGGTGTCTTACCCGCAAGCCACCCTCTCCCCCGTTGCCCCCCTCTCTCTCCGTCACACCCACACACCGCTCGCTCGACGCCACCTTGGCCGTGGCCGGTGGCTGACCCTGGCCACGCACGCGGCAGCCCGGACGGTCGGCGGCAGTGACGTAATGGCGCACGGGGTTAACGAGGGTCTTTACGGCGTAGCGAGCTCCGTACCTGGAGCGGCCATCGCTGGGCGTCAGTGCGCGGCAATGATGGTATCGATGGTGCTGATTGACTGATATTGCAGATGTAATATTGTACACATGAACGCGCCGTGTTAAAATTATTCGTGGTCCAGTATGAAACAAGCGGGGTGTGGCTGGGGAGGTGGGAGGGTAGCCAGCCTGACTAAGAACCCAGCGGGTATTACTGTATTAACTGTGACGAAAGGGGATCGCGAGGGTTACCAGGTCATGTAAGGTTTGAGGGTCACTCGATTATGGTCGAGTCGGAACAAGACATTTGCGTATTGCGACTTTCGATCCCCGCCAGCTATAGCCGCTGTCTGTGTGCGTCATTTCGGTCATTTAGCTTGATGCGGTAACTGGGGGGGGGGGGGGGAGGGGGTGCTAATGTGATTGAGGAACTGCGCTTGACCTAAATGCTGTAAATAAATGAATATGATTGGTATCAATAGTGAAACAAGGAGACTTTCTAACGATACCTGTGAGGTCTTCGCTCTTCCGCCTAAAGCTAATACAATTCGCAATTTCTTGCCTGTGACGGCTTTTCTGTGTCAGTTTCGTTTCTTGTGAAAATTAACATAGAAATTGTGTTTAAAAAAGCACGCTTTAACGTGTAAAGTCATATGGCGTCAATGGAAAGGAGCAAGGTTAAGAGAAGCTATGTTCCTGGGACTAACCATCAAATACTTATGAAAAATATCCAGGCATATTTCGTGAGATCCAGGCGTATTTATCTTGTGAGATCCAGGCGTATTTATCTTGTGAGATCCAGGCGTATTTATCTTGTGAGATCCAGGCGTATTTATCTTGTGAGATCCAGGCGTATTTATCTTGTGAGATCCAGGCGTATTTATCTTGTGAGATCCAGGCGTATTTATCTTGTGAGATCCAGGCTATTTATCTTGTGAGATCCAGGCGTATTTATCTTGTGAGATCCAGGCGTATTTATCTTGTGAGATCCAGGCGTATTTATCTTGTGAGATCCAGGCGTATTTATCTTGTGAGATCCAGGCGTATTTATCTTGTGAGATCCTGGCGTATTTATCTTGTGAGATCCAGGCGTATTTATCTTGTGAGATGCAGGCGTATTTATCTTGTGAGATTCAGGCATATTTATCGTTTGAGATCCAGGCATATTTCTCTTGTGTCACATATATATTCCCGACATGCTGCACGATGGCTGGCCTGCCAGAGCTCACTCAACAACGCGCTGACTACCATTTGTACCATCAGTTTTTATTATACATATGAATTATACCCCATATGAGTTAAAATTTAAACATGTGTTCGTATTACGTACTGCATTGATTGCCATTATGGCCTTTATACATGGTCTGCACAAAGACACGCATCGGTCTACTTTGCGAGCTCGAGGCGCTTCACGGAAGTTGCATATCATCTCATGATATGCATTTTTTAAATGTGATGGATACTTATGAAGCTCTGTACGATATGATATTGAAACGGGCTGATATTGCACTCCACACGCTATATTGTTGTAAATGTATATATTCGGCTATTTCCGACATTTTCAGAATGCGATACTGGTGTGCATGCACAGACATTGCATGTATATAATAATTGAGAGGCAAAATATAGTCTTACAGGCTCAAAGTGATGTTACATCCCTTTCAGATAAAATCCAACCAACTCTTGTTTCTGTGTTTGCGCATCACTAGAAACCCTTAAGGTAGATGCATAGATTACATTTTTTTCAGACAAACTTCTTGACATTTTTATCAACTGATAGTAATGCGTATCCAAAACGATAAAATAACATAAAAAAGATACGTCTTCTACCTACTTTTCTGTCAAAGTGACGTTGAATAGGTAGGGGGTCACACCTAATTTTATAATGGCTGTCAATGGAGAATTTTGGAATTTCGACACGAAATATTGAACAGAAAAAAAACGGTTCAGACAAAGTTAATAAAAAATTGTCTGTAACAAGCTTGCTCCTTGTTTGTTCAAATAAGAGAAAAAAATATATGGGTCTTCTACCTCGTTTTTTTGTAAAATGACTCTGAACATGGAAATTGTGCCCGTAATTCTGAGGGTCGTAATGGGTAACATGCTGAACTAGAGACACGACAAGTACTCACAAGATTGAATAAAATACTTGGTGTTATCAAATTTACATGAAAATATTTAAGCAACCAGACGTGTAAGCATATAGGCCTACGACGATGTGGGGGTTCCCTACACCCCCCCCCCACCCCCCCCCCCCCCGCCTCTCCCACTGATTTACTGTGCCTGTGTGGTCAACGCTATGTAATTTTCCGGCTTGTTTCTATTGTCAGTTCGTTCAAAGATATATTTATACATCCCAATAAGTTCTTTAGTTTGCTTGGACTCGCGTGTGTGTATCAATTTCCCTTTACAGCGCATGAGTTTCGCGACTTTGTTACATAAACATAAACGGACAATAGAGCATTCGCCAGATTAGCCTGGTTCCTTGGCACAACTTCGCTCGCTCGCTCACTTAGCAAGTATGAGTATGAGCGGCGGTACCAGCTTATCGCCAGATCGCAGCGGCATAGTTCACCAGATGGCGCCACAGGGATGCCGGGAACCTCCTTAAGTATTCGTAACTCATTTTATGGGAATAAACCTAGTTAATAACCACATACTCAATCTCGAGACGCGGGCCACAACAGCAGTTTTTGCAATCATATTAAATAAGCAAGTTATCTCATCCTGCCTATAGCCCAGTAAACACTCTGTTAACCGATGCACTCGTAGTGATGTTTGTTCCACGATTTAGCTTGTGACCTTGTGGGCGTTCCTTATCTCCTAGCACGAGGATGGCGTCGACGCACGGGGACCACACGGTGCGCGTGACACACGTGCTGAGCGGTCGCTGTCTGCACATCCTGCGCGGGCATCCGCGGACCCCCTGGTGCGTGGCCTTCCACCCCTCTTCCCCCGATATCGTGGCTTCCGGCTGCCTGGCGGGGGAGGTTCGCATCTGGGACCTACGCGTAAGTACTTACTGATGTGACCGTACTCCATTTTCATTGAAGCTGCTTACCCAGTAGTTTTCCACCTGCATTTACATTTTTTAAATCGTGTGGAGAAATGTCTTGGGACATATTATCTGACGTTATTAACTGTCTATCTGACTGATTGCGTACAATAACAGGGTTCCCACAGGTCAAAGAAGACAGGGAAAATGATGAAAACTATTTCCATACAGGGAAAACTCATTTTCAAGAAGAAATCAGGGTTACTATTGAATCCCAGTTATTACTAATATCTGAAAGGTTATGAATTCCCTGTCTTATATGGTTATTGATATCCTAATATGATAAATTAGTGATGATTTTGATAATGATCTTATGCCCAGTTATGGGTTTGATTTGTACACTTATACAATGGCATATATAACATTAAAGTCCTCTTGCTATAGTTCAGAAGTTCTGTGAAGAGTCCTATAACCTGAGCCATAGTGATGACCATTGTCTCTCTGGCGTCGTACAGGGCGGGGGTAGCGAGGTGTGGCGCTGCTCCAAGGGTGTCAGCATCGCCTCGCTGGCCTTTCACCCGACTAGTCAGCTCCTCGTCGTGGCCGTGTCCAACGAGGTCGTCTTCTGGGACTGGACGCAGCCCGAGCCCTTCGCCGCCTGCAAGACGGCCCACGACTACGAGAAAGTCAGGTGCGTAGCCAACAAGCCTGCAACCGCCAAGGGGGCTCAAAACCAATAGTCATTCCTGCATGCAGATCGCCACTTCAGGCACTCGTGTTGACTTTATAGGGGCCCTGGGGAACAATGAAGAGGGAGACTGAATGGATGGATAGATATCAATGGACTGGTGTTGCAGCCGCCTTTGTCCATAACTGCAACATGGAATAATGGAATCTATAATAAATGACTCGGGTACTCTGGACTGGGAGGGTAGACGCGGGTCTATACAGGATAGGTAGCGTATGTCTTCGGTCATGTATTGGTTCTCCTTCAATTCAGTGTGGATGGGCTTTTCAATGGCGTTGTGTTCATATTATTAATCAACAGTTTATTAATAAGCGTTTGAATGTTACTAGGATTACATCTGTTGAGATAAATCGTGTTTCGCTCAAACTAATATAATATTAATGCAAAAAAGAGATTTAGCAACGTCCTGTTTTTTGTCTTATGAAATGCAATCGTTTACTGATACAATAATTGCCTTCATTGACTACGCTGTCGTGAATGAAAACTTGTATTTACTCCTAATGGTAGATGGGTGAAGTTTGACCCTCTCGGCCACAACCTGTACACTGGGATCGCCAATGGAGCCACAGTGCACGCCGAGCCCAGCGACGTCAGGTGAGTCGAACCGTGGGGCTTACTGCTGTCACTCAGGGTCATGTCACCAGCGGTTGTCATTCAGGGTCATGTCACTCGGGGTCATGTCACTCAATGTCATGTCACTCAGGGTCATGTCACTCAGGGTCCGGTCACTCAGGGTCATGTCACTCAGGGTCATGTGACTCAGTGTCATGTCACTTAGGGTCCTGTCACTCATGGTCCTGTCACTCAAGGTTATGTACATGTCACTTATGGTCCTGTCACTCAACGTCCTGTCACTGAAGGTCATGTCACTCAACGTCCTGTCACTCAAGGTCATGTCACTCAGGTTTCCCGTCTCTCAGGGTCATGTCTCTCAGGGTCCCTTCAGGGTCCCGTCTCTCAGGGTCCTGTCACTCAGGGTCCTGTCACTCAGGGTCCTGTCACTCAGGGTCCCGTCTCTCAGGGTCCTGTCTCTCAGGGTCCTGTCACTCAGGGTTCCGTCTCTCAGGGTCCTGTCTCTCAGGGTCCCGTCTCTCAGGGTCCTGTCACTCAGGGTCCTGTCACTCAGGGTCCTGTCTCTCAGGGTCCCTTCAGGGTCCTGTCTCTCAGGGTCCTGTCGGTCAGGGTCCCGTCTCTCAGGGTCCACAGGGTCCTGTCACTCAGGGTCCTGTCACTCAGGGTCCTGTCACTTAGGGTCCTGTCACTCAGGGTCCTGTCTCAGGGTCCTGTCACTCAGGGTCCCGTCTCTCAGGGTCCACAGGGTCCTGTCACTCAGGGTCCCGTCTCTCAGGGTCCTGTCATTCAAGGTCCTGTCACTCAGGGACCTGTCTCTCAGGGTCCCTTCAGGGTCCCGTCTCTCAGGGTCCTGTCACTCAGGGTCCTGTCACTCAGGGTCCTGTCACTCAGGGTCCCGTCTCTCAGGGTCCTGTCTCTCAGGGTCCTGTCACTCAGGGTTCTGTCTCTCAGGGTCCTGTCACTCAGGGTCCTCTCACTCAGGGTCCTGTCTCTCAGGGTCCCTTCAGGGTCCTGTCTCTCAGGGTCCTGTCGGTCAGGGTCCCGTCTCTCAGGGTCCACAGGGTCTTGTCACTCAGGGTCCTGTCACTCAGGGTCCTGTCACTTAGGGTCCTGTCACTCAGGGTCCTGTCTCAGGGTCCTGTCACTCAGGGTCCCGTCTCTCAGGGTCCTGTCATTCAAGGTCCTGTCACTCAGGGACCTGTCTCTCAGGGTCCTGTCACTCAGCGTCCTGTCTCTCAGGGTCCTGTCACTCAGCGTTCTGTCTCTCAGGGTCCTGTCACTCAGCGTCCTGTCTCTCAGGGTCCTGTCACTCAGGGTCCCGTCACTCAGGGTCCCGTCTCTCTGGGTCCTGTCACTCAGGGTCCTGTCACTCAGGGTCCCGTCTCTCAGGGTCCCGTCTCTCTGGGTCCTGTCACTCAGGGTCCTGTGACTCAAGGTCCTGTCTCTCAGGGTCCCGTCTCTCAGGGTCCTGTCACTCAGCGTCCTGTCTCTCAGGGTCCTGTCACTCAGCGTCCTGTCTCTCCGGGTCCTATCACTCAGCGTCCTGTCTCTCAGGGTCCTGTCACTCAGCGTCCTGTCTCTCAGGGTCCTGTCACTCAGCGTCCTGTCTCTCAGGGTCCTGTCACTCAGGGTCCCGTCTCTCAGGGTCCCGTCTCTCTGGGTCCTGTCACTCAGGGTCCTGTCTCTCTGGGTCCTGTGACTCAGGGTCCTGTCACTCAAGGTCCTGTCACTCAGGGTCCTGTCTCTCAGGGTCTTGGCTCTCAGGGTCATGGCATTCAATATCAGATATTAACATCAGTGCTGCTGTCCTGAAGGAAGGGATTTACTACCTGGGGGAGAGGGCGTCACGGCGAGGGACCACCCCGATCGTCCGGTGGTTAGTCAGCACGCTTGTCTTTGTTTAGTGAGCCATTGTGCCGGAGTTTGTGCCTGCAGTATGACGGCTACGAGGTTGACGCCAACGATACAGCTACCTTTGATCCTACCCAATGATGTGATATAACATTCACAGTTTAAATTCTTTTTACTTGTTAATTAATCGTCCTGGTATCATTAAAAGTTCAAGTGGTTGACCAGTTAATCTGGTACAACACGTGCGTGGATTACAACTTAAAGGCGTCTTTCACCCAGCTTCGTGCCGAGCGACGTAGGTGGCGGCCAGGCCCACAGCCGCTACTCCACGGAGGAGCGCGCCCGCCTCCAGCGCCAGTATCAGCACATCGTGGACGAGATCGCCAGCCTGCGCCGGGAGCGGCTCAACAACCAGCTGCCACCCGGCTTCGTGGGCGCCTGGAGCCGTGCGGGCCCCAGTGGCGTGGGGGGCCACCCACCGTCACCGCCCCGCCCCGCCCGGGACGGCACCCACTTCTCCTCCTCCTCCTCCTCCTCCTCCTGCTCCTCCGCCTCCTCCTCGTCTTCGTCCTCGTCCTCCGCCGCCGGCTTGATGCAGCGCGACCCAGGCCCCAGCGGACCCCATGGTGAGTGCCGCTGAACAGCTCAAGCCTGTAATGTGTACGACGATTGATCTCGTTACGTTCATCATTTGTGCTGGGTTGGGAGGTTTATAAAGTGTGCTCGGCTCAGCCAGCCGAGGCGGCAGGTGCGGGGTTCCAATCCCACAGTGCAGCTGTCTATATTTGTGCATGATATAGGTCCTATATCCTTGTGGTCTATTCTGTGACCCTTCCCATTGTGGCGAAATGATTGTACACAGGTTAAAGTGGCCTACGTTTATATCAATCCAGTGGGTTAGAGATTTGATGCGATGATCGCGCCCCGGTCATATATTGTTGCGCACGCATCTGATGTATACACATATGTGTCGTTGCAGGACCAGGTTCGGCCGTAGCTGGCGCCGACTCCGGCTGGCAGGGCGAGTCCAGGCAGCCGCTGTCCCGCGTCCAGGCTGAAGCCGTGGAGCTGGCCCGCATGTACGCCGCCAGCACCCAGGGGCCAGGCCACGGCTCCACGGCCGCCGCCGGGTCCGAGGCCGGCCATCCCCCGGCCATGGAGGGGGGCGTAGCCCCGGGCAGCCCCGCCCAGCCTAGCGCCACCAGCGCCCACACCGTCAGCAGTCTCGAGGCCCTGCTTCAAGAGCCCACTCCGGTGACGACCCTGGGGGGCGGCCGGCGGGGGGGCGCCACCGACGGGGACTCGGCTGTCGGGGCCGAGTCGGGCTTGGGTTCGGGCTACGGCCCCGGCTCGGGCCCCGCCGAGCTGGAGGGCTACCGACCCCGCTCGTGGCGGCAGATGCTGCTGCAGATCGGCCCCCGTAACCTCACCCCGGACTACGTGCCGACGGCGCGGGCCCTGGACACGAGCGCGCTGTCCCCTATGCTATCCCGCAACGCCGTCAGCAACACTGTCCCCCGCCTCCAGCCCCCCCGGCGCTACGAGCGGGCGGCCGGGCTCACCGACCCCCGACCCCACACCACCCCACTGGGAGGGGGGGACGACAGCGGAGCGGCCGGCAGCTATCCGGCGACCGGCCGTGGCCTTTTGCCCCGGGCGCCCAACCCGACCATCAGAATAATCCCATGTGACTCTAGCAGTGGCGCCACCCCTCCGACCGTTCACGGTGGCCACGTGGCGGCGACCCCGGCCTTACCGGCTCCGGGCGACAACTTCGCGGCGTTTGGCACCTCAGCTCCGGCCGGCGCGGTCCCCCCGGACTACGACGTCATTCCCGGGACGGGAGGTTCGTCTGGGTTCACTGGGGTCCCCGCCCCGGCCCCGGCCCCCGCCCCCGCCCCGGGCCCTGCTCCGGCCGCCAGCACCAGCCGCTCCGCCGCCGCCTTACCTTTCTCGTTAACCTCCACCGCGGCTAGAAGGAGTTTGTTAAGCACTCTAGCGTCAACGACGGCCCCGACCCTCGCGTCGATGACGTCATTTCTGCGTTCCCAGCTGACGTCGACGTCGACGTCGGCAAGCACGGTGCTGACACCTCCGGCGTCTGGGTCGTCATACACGCCCAGCAACACTGTGCGCCCCGTCACCGTGGTCACCCTGGAGTCGCCACCCCCGGGGGAGGCCCGCCGCGCCGCCCGCCGCACCGCCTTCACCTCCCACAGACGCCTGTCCCTCCTGCGGCCCTCCATCCCCGTGGTCACCAGTAGCCATGCCAACAGCGCCACGGGCACTCCGTCCCCTCGAGGCTACATGGCCCCGCGAGACACCCTGACCCCGCGTGGCACCCCGGCTCCGAGCGGCTCCTCGGCCTTCTCCTCATCCATTTGGCCCGCCAGCGGAGACATGGGACTGAGACCAGGAAGAACGGGCGCAGCGGCCGCTGCCGCCACCCCGCCCCCGACCCCGACCCCGACCCCAACCCCACCCCCGATCCCCCCCAGGAGCCCCACAGCCCGCGGCTCGGTCGCGCGGCTGCAGTCGCGACTACACGCCTACCTGTGCCGCGGCGGCCCTCGAGGAGGGAGGGCCGCTGGTAGAAGTAATAGCGGCGGCCGCGTGCACAGGTCTCATCAGATGCACGGCCGCTGCCGATCCAGGCCGTACCTGCCCTCCCCCCATCGCTGCCCCGCCGCGGGTGCCGGACGGTGCCAGGAATGCGGAGGCCGGCCGGCTGCACGGACCGACTCAGCACCGGGCTCCGACACGGGACCAGTTTCCGGGTTTAGGTCGGTGTCCGCGTCGGGGTCTGGCTTAGTCTCTGGATCAGGGCCCGGATCCGGTTCGGCCGGCCCCCCGGGCGGTGACCGCCAGTCCCCACCCCTCATTCAGCGCATGCTGCCTGTCATGCCCTCCATGGTGACGAGAAGTACCGGCAACCAGGAGGAGTCCTCTGTAGGGGGGAGCGGCGGGAATGGGGGTGGTGGGGCCGGGGCCGGGGCCGCGGCGGTGGGAGCGCACGGGCCCGGAAGCCCCGGCGGCCGGCGGGAGCTGGGGTGCCCCTCCCGCCGTCTGGCGACACTCATAGAGTCCGAAGTGCGAGAGGCCCTGGATCAAGTCCGGGCCAGGAGACTCGACATCTCTGAGACCCTCAGCGACCTGGACACACTGCGACAGGAACTGGAGCTCCAGCAAACCACGCCGGACGGCCCGTCCGGTGGGGAGAGCGACACGCGTGACCCCGGCGAGGAGGAAGCCCGGGATACCAATGACCTTGCCACTGCACTGATGGCCAGGATGCGTCCGGGCCTGGCTTGCCACCACCAGGCGCGGTCCCCGCCCGAGCTGCCTGGTACCTCGCATGACGTGGACGCTACCCTCTCTGGGGATACGTCAAATACCGGACTCGGCATTAATCCTCCGGATCCGGATGTCCCTCCCATCCGGGAATCAACGCTACGTCCCGAGGAAGCCATGGAAGCCGGTTCGCTGGGCGACGCTCTGGATGACCTGCCGTCTCTGGATCTGGAGGCGCCCGGCTTGGACGGGGTCGGCGTGGAAGGCGGTGACAGTCCGGCTTCTTCTGGATCCGGCTCTTCCGTCGATAGCCTGGATCGATTGTTGTCAATCGACGACGAAAACAACAACGGTGACGACAACAACAACAACCAGGATCCGGAAGTGACGTTGAACGCCATTGGAAGCTATTCCGCCGAGATCGAGCGGCGCGTTCAACAGCTGGACCAGCGCATATCGGAAATCCAGGCGCGACTTCAGGATCGCCTACAGTCCCTTCAAAACGAGCGGGAACGCGGACAGACGCGCATGCGCGGTGGGAGGCTCAGTTCGACCCAGTATTCCAGCTTCAGCGAGCGTCTCCGGCAACGACACGAGCGGCTGCGCGCGCACCTGGAGAGCTTGCGTCAGTCGTACAACACGAGCCGCGGCCGACTTGGGGCGCCAGCGTCCGCTGCCGGCTCTAATCCCGAGCCCGTCCCTAGCGGAGAGGGTAAGTACTACAGGATGAGACCGGTTCAAACATTGTGGGTTCGCCCCGTGGCCTATTGGTAGTGTGTTCGTCTAATGTTCATAGTGATCTTATACTCCAGCCCAAGCGGCCGGTGCGTGGTTCGAATCCTACCTGAGCAAATTGCGGTATGGGGGCACTTGTTTCTACCTTGATCCGTCTCACTGTCGCGATATGACCTACACATGTTCAAGCGTTCTACTTGAACCAATCCGAAAATTATACAACTGATATATCACAAAGAAGTATAAACGTAATCTTGTCCTATTTGATCAAAAGGCCGCTGGTACTTTTTTTGCATGAACATGTTGATGGGAACTGTTCTACCTGTAGATGGATTTCTTGTCTGCGATGGGACCAGACCAGATATCACTTTACAATATCATCACCATGTTGCTATATCAGACATGTGGTCAATGTCAGTATAGTTATAGTTATCTATGTTAGTGATGTTGCAATATCGTAACTCCCCCTGTCTATGACCAGACCGTATGTACAATACCGTTCATATTAGCGGCCTGTCGTGTTTGCAGATGGAAGGTCCTTGCCAGGCCAACTCACGGACCACCGTAACTCCAGAACTACTACCCCCCACGATCCCCACCCCCAGAGAGGGGTGGACCCGTGGGCGCCACGCAACAGGCCCCCATTCCGTGACAGAATACGAAAGTAAGTAAATGATAAAATGATAGCAAAAACTAATTGTTCCAAAATGATCCGAGTTAGGTACCGCCTCCCATTACAAAACCGATACGTGTCTAGTTTTATGCTGCGTTGCACTTAAAATTAAAATTGGGGTTTCCTTTTGGTGACAAGAAATCTCCAAATTATTAAGTAAGTTTTGCTATAAATCACCGTCCGGATTGAAACAACAAGAGGCTAATGTACGTGGAACCGATTGCCAGGAAAACACAAGATACGTTTATCGAAGTTAAATCGGGATCTGTGCATTTCGTATGTATTAAATCACGTCATCGTGCATTGAATATTTATTAAGTTGCAATTGATCGGGGCCTAATTTTACTTCCTTGTATGTAATGTCCAATATCCTAGGTCGATATTTTATTTGCCATCTGTGTTTGGGAATTGATTCGCATTGCTTTCCTGGATAAAGCTTGGTCCGGTGTACGTCAAAACACAGAATCACTGACGACAAACATCGTGATTCCAACGTTTGGCTTGTTTGTTTTTGGGGGGTAGGGGGGTCCTCGGGGGGAATGAATCTCGTAAACCAGCACCATATGAACCCGCCTTCGCGCTTATCCTCGGCAGTTTACGGTACGAGATGGCGCGGCGTCGCCGTGACAGCCGCGACCAGGAGCGCTCGTGGCACAGCCTACAGCGGCGCCACCTGCACCCGCACTACGCCGTGGGCATCCTGGACGAGACGGTCAACCGGCCGGACGAGGGCATCCGGTCGGCCATCAACCGGGCCATCGCCGGGGCCTTCATCGCGTCCGGGGAGTCCACCGTGGCCAGCAACATCATGAACACCACCTACAGGATCCAGCGCTGGGACTTCTACAAATACCGCATCCCGGACCTCACACGAAGTGAGTCTTGGGCCTTATTCAGGCAGTAGTAATGTGTTGGTGGATTCTATTTGTCTCACGACACGCCAACGAGAGTTCCAGTTATCGGTCCTTCGTATGGGCTTTGTTTTTATCGTCTACTACATGAATGACTTCAGGCGTAAATGCTTCGGAGTGAGTAATGTAAAGATTTATATTGAAACAAAAAAAGCTTACCATAGAAGAACGACAGATGGTCTGTGTATATTATTAGCTTGCTTTTCTAGAATAACTGTTGCATTCGCGCCTCATTAAAGCGTGAAAGAGGTTTTACCTTGAGACAATCCTTGCTTCCATATTTGGAATAGTGTATTAAACATACAGAGTAGTCAATTGTTTTTTAATTTCGATGAATTGGTGTTTCAGTTGACGGTGCCTAGTTGTCTGTATGTACATTTCTTTGCGTTGTAGTTGACGAGAACGTGGTAGTGCCTCACTGCAAGATACACAACGATGCCACGGTGGACATGTCTCAAGATGGCCGCCTCCTGGCCACCTTCGTCCCCAGTCACCGCGGCTTCCCGGACGACTCCATCCTGGGCGTCTTCTCCCTGCAGCCCGACACCTTCCGCCGGTGTCTGTACACCAAGAGCTTTGGTAAGGACACACTGTCACTTACAGGCGGTGTCTGTACACCCAGGGCTTCGGTAAGGACACACTGTCACTTACAGTCGGTGTCTGTACACCAAGAGCTTTGGTAAGGACACACTGTCACTTACCGGCGGTGTCTGTACACCAAGAGCTTCGGTAAGGACACACTGTCACTTACAGGCGGTGTCTGTACACCTAGAGCTTCGGTAAGGACACAGTCACTTACAGGCGATGTCTGTTCACCAAGAGCTTCGGTAAGGACACACTGTCACTTACAGCCGGTGTCTGTACACCAAGAGCTTTGGTAAGGACACACTGTCACTTACAGGCGGTGTCTGTACACCAAGAGCTTCTGTAAGGACACACTGTCACTTACAGGCGGTGTCTGTTCACCAAGAGCTTTGGTAAGGACACACTGTCACTTACAGGCGGTGTCTGTACACCAAGAGCTTCTGTAAGGACACACTGTCACTTACAGGCGGTGTCTGTTCACCAAGAGCTTCTGTAAGGACACACTGTCACTTACAGGCGGTGTCTGTTCACCAAGAGCTTTGGTAAGGACACACTGTCACTTACAGGCGGTGTCTGTACACCAAGAGCTTCTGTAAGGACACACTGTCACTTACAGGCGGTGTCTGTTCACCAAGAGCTTCTGTAAGGACACACTGTCACTTACAGGCGGTGTCTGTTCACCAAGAGCTTTGGTAAGGACACACTGTCACTTACAGGCGGTGTCTGTACACCAAGAGCTTCTGTAAGGACACACTGTCACTTACAGGCGGTGTCTGTTCACCAAGAGCTTTGGTAAGGACACACTGTCACTTACAGGCGGTGTCTGTACACCAAGAGCTTCTGTAAGGACACACTGTCACTTACAGGCGGTGTCTGTTCACCAAAAGCTTTGGTAAGGACACACTGTCACTTACAGGCGGTGTCTGTACACCAAGAGCTTCTGTAAGGACACACTGTCACTTACAGGCGGTGTCTGTTCACCAAGAGCTTCGGTAAGGACACAGTCACTTACAGGCGGTGTCTGTTAACCAAGAGCTTTGGTAAGGACACACTGTCACTTACAGGCGGTGTCTGTTCACCAAGAGCTTTGGTAAGGACACACTGTCACTTACAGGCGGTGTCTGTACACCAAGAGCTTCGGTAAGGACACACTGTCACTTACAGGCGGTGTCTGTTCACCAAGAGCTTCGGTAAGGACACAGTCACTTACAGGCGGTGTCTGTTAACCAAGAGCTTCGGTAAGGACACACTGTCACTTACAGCCGGTGTCTGTACACCAAGAGCTTCTGTAAGGACACACTGCCACTTACAGGCGGTGTCTGTTCACTAAGAGCTTCGGTAAGGACACACTGTCACTTACAGCCGGTGTCTGTACACCAAGAGCTTCGGTAAGGACACACTGTCACTTACAGGCGGTGGCTGTACACCAAGAGCTTCGGTAAGGACACACTGTCACTTACAGGCGGTGTCTGTACACCAAGAGCTTCTGTAAGGACACACTGTCACTTACAGGCGGTGTCTGTACACCATAAGCTTTGGTAAGGACACATTGTCACTTACAGGCGGTGTCTGTACACCGAGAGCTTCTGTAAGGACACACTGTCACTTACAGGCGGTGTCTGTTCACCAAAAGCTTTGGTAAGGACACACTGTCACTTACAGGCGGTGTCTGTTCACCAAGAGCTTTGGTGAGGACACACTGTCACTTACAGGCGGTGTCTGTACACCAAGAGCTTCTGTAAGGACACACTGTCACTTACAGACGGTGTCTGTACACCTAGAGCTTCGGTAAGGACACACTGTCGCTTACAGGCGGTGTCTGTACACCAAGAGCTTCGGTAAGGACACACTGTCGCTTACAGGCGGTGTCTGTACACCAAGAGCTTCGGTAAGGACACACTGTCACTTACCATATTGGTGTTGGCAACGTTGCCATCTGTAACGGACGCCTGCACAATGGGCTGATCGCTCTAAATGCATGTCGTAAACAGTATTAAGATTATCATAAGACTACTCATATCCCCGCTGTTTAGGTAAGAATAAAAATATAACACTTTTTATTTCATTGCCCAAGCCACAACATCGAAGGAGTTAATTTGCTCTACAATGTATGTCTTATGTTCAAGACCTAACCGAATTAGGGAATACAATAACTCTTAATGTCTATTTTGACTTGCGAATAACTTTACTTGTCAGGAGTCACTTACGTACAGTTTTAATTTCGTATTTTATTTGCTTTCATTTGCTTGTGCGTAACATCCGGTCTGTGTGTATATATTTGTTTGTTGAAGGTGACCATGGTCGATGGCATCCCTTTCAGCGTGACGCTACTGAGGTATGTTTATCACCGTGTCCTCTGCTCCGTTCCACAGGTCCTAACTTCGTGTCCGTCAGCCTGTCGCCGTTGAATAACTACGCCTTGGTGGGCCTGGCCTCCAAGAGACTCTCCTGGGTCTTCACCCCGAAACAGGTCAGTCTGGGCGTCCCGAGGGCGTCCCGAGGGCGTCCCAGGGCGCCGACACAGGGCGCTTATCGCGGTGGAGGACCTCTGCCGCCGGGGTTTGAGGATCAGATAGCTGTATATGTACCACGTGTTGAGGATTAATCTCACGTAGTTGCTTAGCACGGAGCAGTATTTGAGACCGGACGTGGTTCCGCGCGCTGCCGAACTACTTCTTTATGTACATATATATGTACTTGTATACGTATATGCCGCAATAGATGTTACAGGTTGAGGCGTCGTACAAGGGACAACTCGTATCCAGGACTCTTGCGGTGGTCAGGCGATCACGAGGGCTTGTCTGACCAAGCAAAGAGACGCCGTCGTGAGAAACTCCATAAGTGTGTCCTATGGTTGACAGGACAATTGGTTTTTCGGAGATTGATGCATAGTGCTTTTACATGTTCAAAAGACAGGACAAATGGTTTTTCGGGGAGTGATGCATAGTGCTTTTACATTTTAGTTCATGGATTATAAGAATACAAAAAAATCCCTTGTGAGTTCGTGGTTTGGATGTAGGTTGCGATGATAACAAATGTTATTATTGAAATGGGACTGATGCTGAATAGGGAGGGTGGGGGGGGGGAGCCATGGGGGTTGTTTCCCCACCGCCCCGGCCTTCCGAAGCCTTCACGCCGTTACCGCTCTCTTCCAGATGGTTGCACAGGTATTCCAGTTGACCAACCCCATGGCAGGAGAAGATTCTGTGGAGGTAAGTGCTCTGCCAGGGCCATAGGCAACATAGCAAGAACCCGGTTAAATAGAGTAAAATCACGCACGGTTGTAACCAATGTTAACTTAATAGACTGGGCGACATTCGAACAAACATTGCCAATCTTGTTCAGTAAATGGCAGATTATACCCACAAACTCTGTTTACTTGAAATGATCCACGGTATCGGATATGACCAGTAGTGTTAATGCTGCCACTGTATGTGGCCTGTAGGTATATATATCTATAATAGTTTGGCTTATTTGCTCCGACCCAATTACGGGGATTTAGACGTGTCAACCAAGATGGTCGACAGTACACATTGCTGGTTTCTTCAGTTATTTCTTCTTCAACGGCTGCATTAGAACTGGTAGTTAATCTCCAATGATATATGTGGAGTATACATTGTATATGTTGATGCGCCTACTACTTGTATGGAACATAACTGAGTGGCAGGTTTGGCTTGATCAAACGTAACTTGGTGTCACTCATCAGGTTTGGCTTGATCAAACGTAACTTGGTGTCACTCATCAGGTTTGGCTTGATCAAACGTAACTTGGTGTCACTCATCAGGTTTGGCTTGATCAAACGTAACTTGGTGTCACTCATCAGGTTTGGCTTGATCAAACGTAACTTGGTGTCACTCATCAGGTTTGGCTTGATCAAACGTAACTTGGTGTCACTCATCAGGTTTGGCTTGATCAAACGTAACTTGGTGTCACTCATCAGGTTTGGCTTGATCAAACGTAACTTGGTGTCACTCATCAGGTTTGGCTTGATCAAACGTAACTTGGTGTCACTCATCAGGTGTGGCTTGATCAAACGTAACTTGATGTCACTCATCAGGTGTGGCTTGATCAAACGTAACTTGGTGTCACTCATCAGGTTTGGCTTGATCAAACGTAACTTGGTGTCACTCATCAGGTTTGGCTTGATCAAACGTAACTTGGTGTCACTCATCAGGTTTGGCTTGATCAAACGTAACTTGGTGTCACTCATCAGGTTTGGCTTGATCAAACGTAACTTGGTGTCACTCATCAGGTTTGGCTTGATCAAACGTAACTTGGTGTCACTCATCAGGTGTGGCTTGATCAAACGTAACTTGGTGTCACTCATCAGGTGTGGCTTGATCAAACGTAACTTGGTGTCACTCATCAGGTTTGGCTTGATCAAACGTAACTTGGTGTCACTCATCAGGTTTGGTTTGATCAAACGTAACTTGGTGTCACTCATCAGGTGTGGCTTGATCAAACGTAACTTGGTGCCACTCATCAGGTGTGGCTTGATCAAACGTAACTTGGTGTCACTCATCAGGTTTGGCTTGATCAAACGTAACTTGGTGTCACTCATCAGGTTTGGCTTGATCAAACGTAACTTGGTGTCACTCATCAGGTGTGGCTTGATCAAACGTAACTTGGTGTCACTCATCAGGTTTGGCTTGATTAAACGTAACTTGGTGTCACTCATCAGGTTTGGCTTGATCAAACGTAACTTGGTGTCACTCATCAGGTTTGGCTTGATTTAACGTAACTTGGTGTCACTCATCAGGTGTGGCTTGATCAAACGTAACTTGGTGTCACTCATCAGGTGTGGCTTGATCAAACGTCGCGGGATTCCAATTCAAGTATAGCAGTCCTGCCCCAAATATGTCAATGTACATGAACGGCTACTTATGGCGTAGCTGGAGAAAACGGGAAACACCAGAAAAAAACCAATACGCTTTCCATGTGGTCACAATCAGCCATCTTGTTTTGTGCAGGTCTCATTCCGCATAGGCCTCAATGCGCAAAAAAGTGGCCAAAACACGGAATATTGTACATGTATTTGACGGCCACATGTTTCGTCTCCTCTCTCGGCAGCACATCTGTGACCTGATGCACCCGTGTGACGTGGACATCCGGGCCCCGGTCAGCGTCAACTCGGCCCGCTGGCTGCCCACTGTGGGCGACGGCATCGTGTACGGCACCAACCGCGGCGACCTGCACATCTGCCGCCCCGGGTCAGTGCGCCTCGTAGCTTACCATTGCACATCTGCCGCCCCGGGTCAGTGCGCCTCGTAGCTTACCATTGCACATCTGCCGCCCCGGGTCAGTGCGCCTCGTAGCTTACCATTGCACATCTGCCGCCCCGGGTCAGTGCGCCTCGTAGCTTACCATTGCACATCTGCCGCCCCGGGTCAGTGCGCCTCGTAGCTTACCATTGCACATCTGCCGCCCCGGGTCAGTGCGCCTCGTAGCTTACCATTGCACATCTGCCGCCCCGGGTCAGTGCGCCTCGTAGCTTATCATTGCACATCTGCCGCCCCGGGTCAGTGCGCCTCGTAGCTTACCATTGCACATCTGCCGCCCCGGGTCAGTGCGCCTCGTAGCTTACCATTGCACATCTGCCGCCCCGGGTCAGTGCGCCTCGTAGCTTATCATTGCACATCTGCCGCCCCGGGTCAGTGCGCCTCGTAGCTTACCATTGCACATCTGCCGTCCCGGGTCAGTGCGCCTCGTAGCTTACCATTGCACATCTGCCGCCCCGGGTCAGTGCGCCTCGTAGCTTACCATTGCACATCTGCCGCCCCGGGTCAGTGCGCCTCGTAGCTTACCATTGCACATCTGCCGCCCCGGGTCAGTGCGCCTCGTAGCTTACCATTGCACATCTGCCGCCCCGGGTCCGTACGCCTCGTAGCTTACTATTGCACATCTGCCGCCCCGGGTCGGTGCGCCTCGTAGCTTACCATTGCACATCTGCCGCCCCGGGTCCGTACGCCTCGTAGCTTACAATTGCACATCTGCTGCCCCGGGTCAGTGCGCCTCGTAGGTTACCATTGCACATCTGCCGCCCCGGGTCAGTGCGCCTCGTAGCTTACCATTGCACATCTGCCGCCCCGGGTCAGTGCGCCTCGTAGCTTACCATTGCACATCTGCCGCCCCGGGTCAGTGCGCCTCGTAGCTTACCATTGCACATCTGCCGCCCCGGGTCAGTGCGCCTCGTAGCTTACCATTGCACATCTGCCGCCCCGGGTCCGTACGCCTCGTAGCTTACTATTGCACATCTGCCGCCCCGGGTCGGTGCGCCTCGTAGCTTACCATTGCACATCTGCCGCCCCGGGTCCGTACGCCTCGTAGCTTACAATTGCACATCTGCTGCCCCGGGTCAGTGCGCCTCGTAGGTTACCATTGCACATCTGCCGCCCCGGGTCAGTGCGCCTCGTAGCTTACAATTGCACATCTGCTGCCCCGGGTCAGTGCGCCTCGTAGGTTACCATTGCACATCTGCCGCCCCGGGTCAGTACGCCTCGTAGCTTACCATTACACATCTGCCGCCCCGGGTCAGTGCGCCTCGTAGCTTACTATTGCACATCTGCCGCCCCGGGTCAGTGCGCCTCGTAGCTTACCATTCCACATCTGCCGCCCCGGGTCCGTACGCCTCGTAGCTTACTATTGCACATCTGCCGCCCCGGGTCGGTGCGCCTCGTAGCTTACCATTACACATCTGCCGCCCCGGGTCAGTGCGCCTCGTAGCTTACAATTGCACATCTGCTGCCCCGGGTCAGTGCGCCTCGTAGGTTACCATTGCACATCTGCCGCCCCGGGTCAGTACGCCTCGTATGTTACAATTGCACATCTGCCGGCCCGCGTCAGTGCGCCTCATAGCTTACCGTTGCACATCTGCCGCCCCGGGTCAGTGCGCCTCGTAGCTTACCATTGCACATCTGCCGCCCCGGGTCAGTTCGCCTCATGGCTTACCATTGCACATCTGCCGCCCCGGGTCAGTGCGCCTCGTAGCTTACCATTGCACATCTGCCGCCCCGGGTCCGTACGCCTCGTAGCTTACCATTGCACATCTGCCGCCCCGGGTCCGTACGCCTCGTAGCTTACCATTGCACATCTGCCGCCCCGGGTCCGTACGCCTCGTAGCTTACCATTGCACATCTGCCGCCCCGGGTCGGTGCGCCTCGTAGCTTACCATTGCACATCTGCCGCCCCGGGTCAGTGCGCCTCGTAGCTTACCATTGCACATCTGCCGCCCCGGGTCCGTACGCCTCGTAGCTTACCATTGCACATCTGCCGCCCCGGGTCAGTGCGCCTCGTAGCTTACAAATGCACATCTGCTGCCCCGGGTCAGTGCGCCTCGTAGGTTACCATTGCACATCTGCCGCCCCGGGTCAGTACGCCTCGTATGTTACAATTGCACATCTGCCGGCCCGCGTCAGTGCGCCTCATAGCTTACCATTGCACATCTGCCGCCCCGGGTCAGTGCGCCTCGTAACTTACAATTGCACATCTGCCGCCCCGGGTCAGTGCGCCTCGTAGGTTACCATTGCACATCTGCCGCCCCGGGTCAGTACGCCTCGTATGTTACAATTGCACATCTGCCGGCCCGCGTCAGTGCGCCTCATAGCTTACCATTGCACATCTACCGCCCCGGGTCAGTGCGCCTCGTAACTTACAATTGCACATCTGCCGCCCCGGGTCCGTACGCCTCGTAGGTTACCATTGCACATCTGCCGCCACGGATCAGTGCGCCTCGTAGCTTACCATTGCACATCTGCCGCCCCTGGTCAGTGCGCCTCGTAGCTTACAATTGCACATCTGCCGCCACGGATCAGTGCGCCTCGTAGCTTACCATTGCACATCTGCCGCCCCTGGTCAGTGCGCCTCGTAGCTTACAATTGCACATCTGCTGCCCCGGGTCAGTGCGCCTCGTAGGTTACCATTGCACATCTGCCGCCCCGGGTCAGTGCGCCTCGTAGCTTATCATTGCACATCTGCCGCCCCGGGTCAGTGCGCCTCGTAGCTTACCATTGCACATCTGCCGGCCCGGGTTAGTACGCCTCGTAGCTTACCATTGCACATCTACCGGCCCGGGTCAGTGCGCCTCGTAGCTTACCATTGCACATCTGCCGCCCCGGGTCAGTGCGCCTCGTAGGTTACCATTGCACATCTGCCGGCCCGGGTTAGTACGCCTCGTAGCTTACCATTGCACATCTACCGCCCCGGGTCAGTGCGCCTCGTAGCTTACCATTGCACATCTGCCACCCCGGGTCAGTGCGCCTCGTAACCTACAATTGCACATCTGCCGCCACGGGTCAGTGCGCCTCGTAGCTTACCATTGCACATCTGCCGCCCCGGGTCAGTTCGCCTCATGGCTTACCATTGCACATCTGCCGCCCCGGGTCCGTACGCCTCGTAGCTTACCATTGCACATCTGCCGCCCCGGGTCAGTGCGCCTCTTAGCTTACTATTGCACATCTGCCGCCCCGAGTCAGTACGCCTCGTAGCGTACCATTGCACATCTGCCACCCCGGGTCAGTGCGCCTCGTAACTTACCATTGCACATCTGCCGCCCCGGGTCAGTAAGCCTAATAGCTTACCATTGCACATCTGCCGCCCCGGGTCAGTACGCCTCGTAACTTACCATTGCACATCTGCCGCCCCTGGTCAGTACGCCTCGCAGCTTACCATTGCACATCTGCCGCCCGGGTCAGTAAGCCTCGTAGCTTACCATTGCAAATCTGCCGCCCCGGGTCAGTAAGCCTAATAGCTTACCAGTGCACATCTGCCGCCCCTGGTCAGTGCGCCTCGTAGCTTACAATTGCACATCTGCTGCCCCGGGTCAGTGCGCCTCGTAGGTTACCATTGCACATCTGCCGCCCCGGGTCAGTACGCCTCGTATGTTACAATTGCACATCTGCCGGCCCGCGTCAGTGCGCCGTATAGCTTACCATTGCACATCTGCCGGCCCGGGTTAGTACGCCTCGTAGCTTACCATTGCACATCTACCGCCCCGGGTCAGTGCGCCTCGTAGCTTACCATTGCACATCTGCCACCCCGGGTCAGTGCGCCTCGTAACTTACAATTGCACATCTGCCGCCCCGGGTCCGTACGCCTCGTAGGTTACCATTGCACATCTGCCGCCCCGGGTCAGTTCGCCTCATGGCTTACCATTGCACATCTGCCGCCCCGGGTCAGTTCGCCTCATGGCTTACCATTGCACATCTGCCGCCCCGGGTCCGTACGCCTCGTAGCTTACCATTGCACATCTGCCGCCCCGGGTCAGTGCGCCTCTTAGCTTACTATTGCACATCTGCCGCCCCGGGTCAGTGCGCCTCTTAGCTTACTATTGCACATCTGCCGCCCCGAGTCAGTACGCCTCGTAGCTTACCATTGCACATCTGCCACCCCGGGTCAGTGCGCCTCGTAGCTTACCATTACAAATCTGCCGCCCCGGGTCAGTAAGCCTAATAGCTTACCATTGCACATCTGCCGCCCCGGGTCAGTACGCCTCGTAGCTTACCATTGCACATCTGCCGCCCCTGGTCAGTACGCCTCGCAGCTTACCATTGCACATCTGCCGCCCGGGTCAGTGCGCCTCGTAGCTTACCATTGCAAATCTGCCGCCCCGGGTCAGTAAGCCTAATAGCTTACCATTGCACATCTGCCGCCCCTGGTCAGTGCGCCTCGTAGCTTACAATTGCACATCTGCTGCCCCGGGTCAGTGCGCCTCGTAGGTTACCATTGCACATCGGCCGCCCCTGGTCAGTACGCCTCGCAGCTTACCATTGCACATCTGCCGCCCGGGTCAGTGCGCCTCGTAGCTTACCATTGCAAATCTGCCGCCCCGGGTCAGTAAGCCTAATAGCTTACCATTGCACATCTGCCGCCCCTGGTCAGTGCGCCTCGTAGCTTACAATTGCACATCTGCCGCCCCTGGTCAGTACGCCTCGCAGCTTACCATTGCACATCTGCCGCCCGGGTCAGTGCGCCTCGTAGCTTACCATTGCAAATCTGCCGCCCCGGGTCAGTAAGCCTAATAGCTTACCATTGCACATCTGCCGCCCCTGGTCAGTGCGCCTCGTAGCTTACAATTGCACATCTGCCGCCCCGGGTCAGTACGCCTGTCATCCTGAGTGAGCTAGTGCGACGCTTAGCTTAGTATGCTTATTTCACTGTTTTCAATTTCTGAAACGAATTATGGCTAAAATGGATCAAGTATCTATAATCTCTCTATCTATAATATGTTAACCCTGTAATCAATCGATTATTGCTGAATTACTCTATGGCAGCCTCTGGTGTATGGCTCCGTGGTTGACGTGCTTGCGGTGGTTGGGTTGCAGGTTCGAGCAGGAGACAAAGCGCCCGGAGGCTGGGGACGGGACGGCGGCCGGCGGACACCCCGAGAACACCTCCATCCGCCGTAACCTGATGCACCTCCTGGGCATGACGGTGCCCCGCGCCATCAGTATCGCCACCCAGACCGTGCAGCGCGTGCGCCGTACCGCCAGCACCCAGACCGACAGCGAGGACCTCTAGTGAGGGGCGGTGGCGGGGGAGGGGCGGGGGGGCGCCATCAGTATCGCCACCCAGACTGTGCAGCGCGTGCGCCGTACCGCCAGCACCCAGACCGACAGCGAGGACCTCTAGTGAGGGGCGGTGGCGGGGGAGGGGCGGGGGGGCGCCATCAGTATCGCCACCCAGACTGTGCAGCGCGTGCGCCGTACCGCCAGCACCCAGACCGACAGCGAGGACCTCTAGTGAGGGGCGGTGGTCGGGGAGGGCGGGCGTAAGTGAGGTGGGCGGGGGTTGCGGTTTATGTGACGAAGGTCGCGGGAGGTGAAGGAACGTTACTACCTTGGAGGTTTTGACCTGGGCCCTTAAGTTTAAAACGCCAAGGGCAAAATATTCTGCTCTAGAATAGGACATTAGTATGGAGCGGGCCGAAATATGCGGGTTCGAACTGACGGGCCCTGGAGTAAACGGTCAAGGTTTCAAAGGTCAACGCATGAACTCGAAGTCGAGCGGCGGTGAGTACCATGGGTAGTGACTTAAAAGGAGGGGATGGGCAGAGTGGGTAGTGACCTAAAGGGAGTGGATGGGCAGAGTGGGTAGTGACTTAAAGGGAGTGGATGGGCAGAGTGGGTAGTGACCTAAAGGGAGTGGATGTGCAGAGTGGGTAGTGACTTAAAGGGAGTGGATGGGCAGAGTGGGTAGTGGCTTAAAGGGAGTGGATGGGCAGAGTGGGTAGTGGCTTAAAGGGAGTGGATGGGCAGAGTGGGTAGTGACTTAAAGGGAGGGGATGGGCAGAGTGGGTAGTGACTTAAAGGGGTGGATGGGCAGAGTGGGTAGTGACTTAAAGGGAGTGGATGGGCAGAGTGGGTAGTGGCTTAAAGGGAGGGGATGGGCAGAGTGGGTAGTGACTTAAAGAGAGTGGATGGGGACAGTGGGTAGTGACTTGAAGGGAGTGGATTGGCAGAGTGGGTAGTGACTTAAAGGGAGTGGATTGGCAGAGTGGGTAGTGACTTAAAGAGAGTGGATGGGGACAGTGGGTAGGGATTTGAAGGGAATGGATTGGCAGAGTGGGCACCTGGTTTGAGCATCGTTTAGCCGGCCTTGTCTTGCAGGCGTACTGAAGCACCAAGATTTTAAACCGACGCAATGTGATACAATCCTGGTAATAAGACGTTGCGCAGAACGGTTCGCTCGGGAGCGTTGAATGACGGTGGGTGGTCTGTTCACGTCGTCTCCCCCCCCCCCCCCACCCCATCTCCTGGCCAGGCATGTGGCGCAAACAACACGGGAAGCACGGTCGATTTATATGAAGGGAAACTTAATGTTATCTCACTGTAACTTTAATTGTGCTACTATATAACAGGATTTACACCCTCCCCCCCCCCCCCATCCCTGTATCTGTACTTGTGCAAGAATGTCTGACATGTCATTACAATGTTATGGTTGGATGTACCGTTAGCTTGCCATGGAAGATTTCGGGTTTGGCTCGCCACATGCTGTTACGACAGCGCGGCAGGACGCGAGATTTGGGACGCGAGAGATGACGCGGTCTTAGTTAGCCTTAGATATTGTACTGTGCCTCGTTCTGTCGTATGTACGCCACGCTACGTCACGGTCTACGGCACCCCCTGCGTCACGTGACCCGTAACTTCCTATGTCGCGCTCTACGTCATAAGCACGAACATTTCCGTCTCTAACTGCCCATATGAAGTGCCCATATGAAGTGCCCATTTTAAGTGCATTGAAGCTGTGTTCCACAGAATATCCTAATACTTTCCCATTGATATCTTAGTCCTACGCGCGAATAATAAAGGTGTTTTTTTTCATGGACTTTTCCGTAGGTTTTCACTCGTAATCTATCTATCCCAATTCTATATCATTCCCCAAAGTACACAAAGTAAGCCAAAGGGTGTTCCGTTAGGAAGGTTCTACATTCAAATTCAGTTAACCGCAGAGTATATTTGAATGTAATATAAAACTGCAGCGAAAGTGTATATAAAAACAAATCATAACTTAGTAATTATATGTGGTACTACACGTGAGTGTACATGACAATTTACGATTATGAGCCATATTGTAAATATCACTAAACCAGCTAAGCGGAATTGTTCTTAGATGGTATTGTCCAGAGGTGCATCGATGTGGAATATAGTTACACATGACAAATACAAGCCTGGTGTTATGGCTATCGTTGATATATTATTAATTAGAATTAATCAGAATTATTATTAGCTTGTTTAATATTTAGTCCAAATGTTGCGGTTTTCGACACGTGTCTGCTGTGATCTGAACAATGGCATTACTTCTGACGTAGTGTGACGTGACGGGCCAGCATTACTTCTGACGTAGTGTGACGTGACGGGCCAGCATTACTTCTGACGTAGTGTGACGTGACGGGCCAGCATTACTTCTGACGTAGTGTGACGTGACGGGCCAGCATTACTTCTGACGTAGTGTGACGTGACGGGCCAGCATTACTTCTGACGTAGTGTGACGTGACGGGCCAGCATTACTTCTGACGTAGTGTGACGTGACGGGCCAGCATTACTTCTGACGTAGTGTGACGTGACGGGCCAGCTGACGTAGTGTGACGTGACGGGCCAGCTGACGTAGTGTGACGTGACGGGCCAGCTGACGTAGTGTGACGTGACGGGCCAGCTGACGTAGTGTGACGTGACGGGCCAGCTGACGTAGTGTGACGTGACGGGCCAGCTGACGTAGTGTGACGTGACGGGCCAGCTGACGTAGTGTGACGTGACGGGCCAGCTGACGTAGTGTGACGTGACGGGCCAGCTGACGTAGTGTGACGTGACGGGCCAGCTGACGTAGTGTGACGTGACGGGCCAGCTGACGTAGTGTGACGTGACGGGCCAGCTGACGTAGTGTGACGTGACGGGCCAGCTGACGTAGTGTGACGTGACGGGCCAGCTGACGTAGTGTGACGTGACGGGCCAGCTGACGTAGTGTGACGTGACGGGCCAGCTGACGTAGTGTGACGTGACGGGCCAGCTGACGTAGTGTGACGTGACGGGCCAGCTGACGTAGTGTGACGTGACGGGCCAGCTGACGTAGTGTGACGTGACGGGCCAGCTGACGTAGTGTGACGTGACGGGCCAGCTGACGTAGTGTGACGTGACGGGCCAGCTGACGTAGTGTGACGTGACGGGCCAGCTGACGTAGTGTGACGTGACGGGCCAGCTGACGTAGTGTGACGTGACGGGCCAGCTGACGTAGTGTGACGTGACGGGCCAGCTGACGTAGTGTGACGTGACGGGCCAGCTGACGTAGTGTGACGTGACGGGCCAGCTGACGTAGTGTGACGTGACGGGCCAGCTGACGTAGTGTGACGTGACGGGCCAGCTGACGTAGTGTGACGTGACGGGCCAGCTGACGTAGTGTGACGTGACGGGCCAGCTGACGTAGTGTGACGTGACGGGCCAGCTGACGTAGTGTGACGTGACGGGCCAGCTGACGTAGTGTGACGTGACGGGCCAGCATTACGCCACTCCAATAAAGCTTTACCGAAAGTCTAAAAATGTATGCCAGTACAACTTCCTGCATTTCTCTCCTCTATCTCCGTGGGTCGTCAAATACCTTGACTACATATTCGCGAGACAACGAAAGAGAAGTAATTATTGAATGCATGATAATTCGGCTCCGGTAATTCAAGTACGGTCTTTAATTGATTGTTTCTATCGCAAATAAAGTCAGTGAAGTGTAAGGTCAAGTGTTAGTCTTATTGATATACTGCTACCAAAATGTTGCTACCCATATTGCGCCCCCTCTACCACACCACCTCTACCACACCACCGCTACCACACCACCTCTACCACACCACCGCTACCACACCACCTCTACCACACCACCGCTACCACACCACCTCTACCACACCACCGCTACCACACCACCTCTACCACACCACCGCTACCACACCACCTCTACCACACCACCGCTACCACATCACCGCTACCACACCACCGCTACCACATCACCGCTACCACATCACCGCTACCACACCACCGCTACCACACCACCGCTACCACACCACCGCCACTACACCACCTCTACCACACCACCGCTACCACACCACCTCTACCACATCACCGCTACCACACCACCGCTACCACACCACCTCTACCACACCACCGCTACCACACCACCTCTACCACACCACCGCTACCACACCACCGCTACCACATCACCGCTACCACACCACCTCTACCACACCACCGCTACCACACCACCGCTACCACATCACCGCTACCACACCACCTCTACCACACCACCGCTACCACACCACCTCTACCACATCACCGCTACCACACCACCTCTACCACACCACCTCTACCACACCGCCGCTACCACACCACCTCTACCACACCACCGCTACCACACCACCGCTACCACATCACCGCTACCACACCACCTCTACCACACCACCTCTACCACACCACCGCTACCACATCACCGCTACCACACCACCTCTACCACACCACCGCTACCACACCACCGCTACCACATCACCGCTACCACACCACCTCTACCACACCACCGCTACCACACCACCTCTACCACACCACCTCTACCACACCGCCGCTACCACACCACCTCTACCACACCACCGCTACCACATCACCGCTACCACACCACCTCTACCACACCACCGCTACCACATCACCGCTACCACACCACCTCTACCACATCACCGCTACCACACCACCTCTACCACACCACCTCTACCACACCGCCGCTACCACACCACCTCTACCACACCACCGCTACCACACCACCTCTACCACACCACCTCTACCACACCGCCGCTACCACACCACCTCTACCACACCACCGCTACCACACCACCGCTACCACATCACCGCTACCACACCACCTCTACCACACCACCGCTACCACACCACCGCTACCACATCACCGCTACCACACCACCTCTACCACACCACCGCTACCACACCACCGCTACCACATCACCGCTACCACACCACCTCTACCACACCACCGCTACCACATCACCTCTACCACACCACCGCTACCACACCACCGCTACCACACCACCGCTACCACACCACCTCTACCACACCACCTCTACCACACCACCTCTACCGCACCACCTCTACCACACCACCACTACCACACCACCGCTACCACACCACCTCTACGTTACCACCACTACCACACCACCGCTACCACACCACCTCTACCGCACCACCTCTACCGCACCACCGCTCCCACACCACCGCTACCACACCACCTCTACCACACCACCGCTACCACCGCTACGACACCACCTCTTCCACATCACCGCTACCACACCACCTCTACCACACCACCGCTACCACACCACCTCTACCGCACCACCGCTACCACACCACCTCTACCACACCGCCGCTACCACACCACCTCTACCACACCACCGCTACCACACCACCTCTACCACACCACCGCTACCATACCACCTCTACCACACCACCTCTACCGCACCACCTCTACCACACCACCACTACCACACCACCGCTACCACACCACCTCTACCTTACCACCACTACCACACCACCGCTACCACACCACCTCTACCGCACCACCTCTACCGCACCACCGCTCCCACACCACCGCTACCACACCACCTATACCACACCACCTCTACCACACCACCGCTACCACCGCTACCACACCACCTATACCACACCACCTCTTCCACATCACCGCTACCACACCACCTCTACCACACCACCGCTACCACACCACCTCTACCGCACCACCGCTACCACACCACCTCTACCACACCGCCGCTACCACACCACCTCTACCACACCACCGCTACCACACCACCTCTACCACACCACCGCTACCACACCACCTCTACCACACCACCTCTACCACACCGCCGCTACCACACCACCTCTACCACACCACCGCTACCACACCACCGCTACCACATCACCGCTACCACACCACCTCTACCACACCACCGCTACCACACCACCGCTACCACATCACCGCTACCACACCACCTCTACCACACCACCGCTACCACACCACCGCTACCACATCACCTCTACCACACCACCGCTACCACATCACCGCTACCACACCACCTCTACCACACCACCGCTACCACGCCACCTCTACCACACCACCGCTACCACACCACCTCTACCACACCACCGCTACCACACCACCTCTACCGCACCACCTCTACCACACCACCACTACCACACCACCGCTACCACACCACCTCTACCACACCACCGCTACCACACCACCTCTACCACACCACCGCTACCTTACCACCACTACCACACCACCGCTACCACATCACCGCTACCACACCACCTCTACCACACCACCGCTACCACACCACCGCTACCACATCACCGCTACCACACCACCTCTACCACACCACCTCTACCTTACCACCACTACCACACCACCGCTACCACATCACCGCTACCACACCACCTCTACCACACCACCGCTACCACACCACCGCTACCACATCACCGCTACCACACCACCTCTACCACACCACCGCTACCACACCACCGCTACCACATCACCGCTACCACACCACCTCTACCACACCACCGCTACCACATCACCGCTACCACACCACCTCTACCACACCACCGCTACCACACCACCTCTACCACACCACCGCTACCACACCACCTCTACCACCCCACCGCTACCACACCACCTCTACCACACCACCGCTACCACACCACATCTACCACACCACCTCTACCACACCACCTCTACCGCACCACCTCTACCACACCACCACTACCACACCACCGCTACCACACCACCTCTACCACACCACCGCTACCACACCACCTCTACCACACCACCGCTACCACACCAACTCTACCACATCACCGCTACCACACCACCTCTACCACACCACCTCTACCGCACCACCTCTACCACACCACCACTACCACACCACCGCTACCACACCACCTCTACCACACCACCTCTACCGCACCACCTCGACCACACCACCTCTACCACACCACCTCTACCTTACCACCACTACCACACCACCGCTACCACACCACCTCTACCGCACCACCTCTACCGCACCACCGCTCCCACACCACCGCTACCACACCACCTATACCACACCACCTCTACCACACCACCGCTACCACCGCTACCACACCACCTCTTCCACATCACCGCTACCACACCACCGCTACCACACCACCTCTACCGCACCACCGCTACCACACCACCTCTACCACACCGCCGCTACCACACCTCCTCTACCACACCACCGCTACCACACCACCGCTACCACACCACCTCTACCACACCACCTCTACCACACCGCCGCTACCACACCACCTCTACCACACCACCGCTACCACACCACCGCTACCACATCACCGCTACCACACCACCTCTACCACACCACCGCTACCACACCACCGCTACCACATCACCGCTACCACACCACCTCTACCACACCACCGCTACCACACCACCTCTACCACACCACCGCTACCACACCACATCTACCACACCACCGCTACCACACCACCTCTACCACACCACCTCTACCACACCACCACTACCACACCACCGCTACCACACCACCTCTACCACACCACCGCTACCACACCACCTCTACCACACCACCGCTACCTTACCACCACTACCACACCACCGCTACCACATCACCGCTACCACACCACCTCTACCACACCACCGCTACCACACCACCGCTACCACATCACCGCTACCACACCACCTCTACCACACCACCTCTACCTTACCACCACTACCACACCACCGCTACCACATCACCGCTACCACACCACCTCTACCACACCACCGCTACCACACCACCGCTACCACATCACCGCTACCACACCACCTCTACCACACCACCGCTACCACACCACCGCTACCACACCACCTCTACCACACCACCGCTACCACATCACCGCTACCACACCACCTCTACCACACCACCGCTACCACACCACCTCTACCACACCACCGCTACCACACCACCTCTACCACACCACCGCTACCACACCACCTCTACCACACCACCGCTACCACACCACCTCTACCACACCACCTCTACCACACCACCTCTACCGCACCACCTCTACCACACCACCACTACCACACCACCGCTACCACACCACCTCTACCACACCACCGCTACCACACCACCTCTACCACACCACCGCTACCACCGCTACCACACCAACTCTACCACATCACCGCTACCACACCACCTCTACCACACCACCTCTACCGCACCACCTCTACCACACCACCACTACCACACCACCGCTACCACACCACCTCTACCACACCACCTCTACCGCACCACCTCGACCACACCACCTCTACCACACCACCTCTACCTTACCACCACTACCACACCACCGCTACCACACCACCTCTACCGCACCACCGCTCCCACACCACCGCTACCACACCACCTATACCACACCACCTCTACCACACCACCGCTACCACCGCTACCACACCACCTCTTCCACATCACCGCTACCACACCACCTCTACCACACCACCGCTACCACACCACCTCTACCGCACCACCGCTACCACACCACCTCTACCACACCGCCGCTACCACACCACCGCTACCACACCACCTCTACCACACCACCGCTACCACACCACCTCTACCACACCACCTCTACCACACCGCCGCTACCACACCACCTCTACCACACCACCGCTACCACACCACCGCTACCACATCACCGCTACCACACCACCTCTACCACACCACCGCTACCACACCACCGCTACCACATCACCGCTACCACACCACCTCTACCACACCACCGCTACCACACCACCGCTACCACATCACCGCTACCACACCACCTCTACCACACCACCGCTACCACATCACCGCTACCACACCACCTCTACCACACCACCGCTACCACACCACCTCTACCACACCACCGCTACCACACCACCTCTACCACACCACCGCTACCACACCACCTCTACCACACCACCGCTACCACACCACCTCTACCACACCACCTCTACCACACCACCTCTACCACACCACCTCTACCGCACCACCTCTACCACACCACCACTACCACACCACCGCTACCACACCACCTCTACCTTACCACCACTACCACACCACCGCTACCACACCACCTCTACCGCACCACCTCTACCGCACCACCGCTCCCACACCACCGCTACCACACCACCTATACCACACCACCTCTACCACACCACCGCTACCACCGCTACCACACCACCTCTTCCACATCACCGCTACCACACCACCTCTACCACACCACCGCTACCACACCACCTCTACCGCACCACCGCTACCACACCACCTCTACCACACCGCCGCTACCACACCACCTCTACCACACCACCGCTACCACACCACCTCTACCACACCACCGCTACCACACCACCTCTACCACACCACCTCTACCACACCGCCGCTACCACACCACCTCTACCACACCACCGCTACCACACCACCGCTACCACATCACCGCTACCACACCACCTCTACCACACCACCGCTACCACACCACCGCTACCACATCACCGCTACCACACCACCTCTACCACACCACCGCTACCACACCACCGCTACCACATCACCTCTACCACACCACCGCTACCACATCACCGCTACCACACCACCTCTACCACACCACCGCTACCACGCCACCTCTACCACACCACCGCTACCACACCACCTCTACCACACCACCGCTACCTTACCACCACTACCACACCACCGCTACCACATCACCGCTACCACACCACCTCTACCACACCACCGCTACCACACCACCGCTACCACATCACCGCTACCACACCACCTCTACCACACCACCTCTACCTTACCACCACTACCACACCACCGCTACCACATCACCGCTACCACACCACCTCTACCACACCACCGCTACCACACCACCGCTACCACATCACCGCTACCACACCACCTCTACCACACCACCGCTACCACACCACCGCTACCACATCACCGCTACCACACCACCTCTACCACACCACCGCTACCACATCACCGCTACCACACCACCTCTACCACACCACCGCTACCACACCACCTCTACCACACCACCGCTACCACACCACCTCTACCACCCCACCGCTACCACACCACCTCTACCACACCACCGCTACCACACCACCTCTACCACACCACCTCTACCACACCACCTCTACCGCACCACCTCTACCACACCACCACTACCACACCACCGCTACCACACCACCTCTACCACACCACCGCTACCACACCACCTCTACCACACCACCGCTACCACACCAACTCTACCACATCACCGCTACCACACCACCTCTACCACACCACCTCTACCGCACCACCTCTACCACACCACCACTACCACACCACCGCTACCACACCACCTCTACCACACCACCTCTACCGCACCACCTCGACCACACCACCTCTACCACACCACCTCTACCTTACCACCACTACCACACCACCGCTACCACACCACCTCTACCGCACCACCTCTACCGCACCACCGCTCCCACACCACCGCTACCACACCACCTATACCACACCACCTCTACCACACCACCGCTACCACCGCTACCACACCACCTCTTCCACATCACCGCTACCACACCACCGCTACCACACCACCTCTACCGCACCACCGCTACCACACCACCTCTACCACACCGCCGCTACCACACCTCCTCTACCACACCACCGCTACCACACCACCGCTACCACACCACCTCTACCACACCACCTCTACCACACCGCCGCTACCACACCACCTCTACCACACCACCGCTACCACACCACCGCTACCACATCACCGCTACCACACCACCTCTACCACACCACCGCTACCACACCACCGCTACCACATCACCGCTACCACACCACCTCTACCACACCACCGCTACCACACCACCGCTACCACTTCACCGCTACCACACCACCTCTACCACACCACCGCTACCACATCACCGCTACCACACCACCTCTACCACACCACCGCTACCACACCACCTCTACCACACCACCGCTACCACACCACCTCTACCACACCACCGCTACCACACCACCTCTACCACACCACCTCTACCACACCACCACTACCACACCACCGCTACCACACCACCTCTACCACACCACCGCTACCACACCACCTCTACCACACCACCGCTACCTTACCACCACTACCACACCACCGCTACCACATCACCGCTACCACACCACCTCTACCACACCACCGCTACCACACCACCGCTACCACATCACCGCTACCACACCACCTCTACCACACCACCTCTACCTTACCACCACTACCACACCACCGCTACCACATCACCGCTACCACACCACCTCTACCACACCACCGCTACCACACCACCGCTACCACATCACCGCTACCACACCACCTCTACCACACCACCGCTACCACACCACCGCTACCACACCACCTCTACCACACCACCGCTACCACATCACCGCTACCACACCACCTCTACCACACCACCGCTACCACACCACCTCTACCACACCACCGCTACCACACCACCTCTACCACACCACCGCTACCACACCACCTCTACCACACCACCGCTACCACACCACCTCTACCACACCACCTCTACCACACCACCTCTACCGCACCACCTCTACCACACCACCACTACCACACCACCGCTACCACACCACCTCTACCACACCACCGCTACCACACCACCTCTACCACACCACCGCTACCACCGCTACCACACCAACTCTACCACATCACCGCTACCACACCACCTCTACCACACCACCTCTACCGCACCACCTCTACCACACCACCACTACCACACCACCGCTACCACACCACCTCTACCACACCACCTCTACCGCACCACCTCGACCACACCACCTCTACCACACCACCTCTACCTTACCACCACTACCACACCACCGCTACCACACCACCTCTACCGCACCACCGCTCCCACACCACCGCTACCACACCACCTATACCACACCACCTCTACCACACCACCGCTACCACCGCTACCACACCACCTCTTCCACATCACCGCTACCACACCACCTCTACCACACCACCGCTACCACACCACCTCTACCGCACCACCGCTACCACACCACCTCTACCACACCGCCGCTACCACACCACCGCTACCACACCACCTCTACCACACCACCGCTACCACACCACCTCTACCACACCACCTCTACCACACCGCCGCTACCACACCACCTCTACCACACCACCGCTACCACACCACCGCTACCACATCACCGCTACCACACCACCTCTACCACACCACCGCTACCACACCACCGCTACCACATCACCGCTACCACACCACCTCTACCACACCACCGCTACCACACCACCGCTACCACATCACCGCTACCACACCACCTCTACCACACCACCGCTACCACATCACCGCTACCACACCACCTCTACCACACCACCGCTACCACACCACCGCTACCACACCACCTCTACCACACCACCGCTACCACACCACCTCTACCACACCACCGCTACCACACCACCTCTACCACACCACCTCTACCACACCACCTCTACCGCACCACCTCTACCACACCACCACTACCACACCACCGCTACCACACCACCACTACCACACCACCGCTACCACACCACCTCTACCTTACCACCACTACCACACCACCGCTACCACACCACCTCTACCACACCACCTCTACCGCACCACCGCTCCCACACCACCGCTACCACACCACCTATACCACACCACCTCTACCACACCACCGCTACCACCGCTACCACACCACCTCTACCACATCACCGCTACCACACCACCGCTACCACACCACCTCTACCACACCACCGCTACCGCACCACCGCTACCACACCACCGCTACCACACCACCTCTACCACACCACCGCTACCACACCACCGCTACCACACCACCGCTACCACATCACCGCTACCACACTACCTCTACCACACCACCTCTACCACACCACCGCTACCACACCACCGCCACTACACCACCACTACCACACCACCTCTACCACACCACCGCTACCACACCACCTCTACCACACCACCGCTACCACACCACCTCTACCACACCACCTCTACCACACCACCGCTAGCACACCACCTCTACCACACCACCTCTACCGCACCACCGCTCCCACACCACCGCTACCACACCACCTATACCACACCACCTCGACCACACCACCGCTACCACCTCTACCACACCACCTCTACCACACCACCGCTACCACACCACCGCTAGCTACCACACCACTACCGCACGCAGTTGCACATCGAAAGGAGGACGACTTGGGAAATACCCGGAATGGAATACCCCCAGTTCTATTTTAAGAACGAGCGACCGGCAGGCACGTAATGCCGGTATGCCACTCTCTGCCTTCGACTCACTCCGCTAGGGCTCCATTATATCTCTGTTGTCGCCCAAGGGCCGAAAACCAGGCTCCAATTCTAGGGAAACAAATAGAGACCGTAGTAGGTAAGCCTACTGGCACCCGTCTGGCATCGGCCTATATCCAAGCCCGACTGCCGCACTTCTTGGTCTGTAATTCACCTAACATAGTAACAATGTCTGCTGTCATCATGCGAGAAGTGTGGAATTGCGATGTTACAGGACCAGAAGGCGACGAATCGATCCGTACGACAAACGCAAACCTGGACCAAGACTACAACTGGGGTTCCAACCTGAGAGAATACTACCATAATGTTGTGTGTCTGCCTCGAGGCAAAAGTAAGAAATATGAAAGGCATTTTCTGGATAAGGCAGACGATATTTGTGAAGCAGTCAGTTGTCGGGACAATAGATTCGAGAGTCTGCCAATAGAGATTGGCAGCTTTTTTCAAGGACTGAAAACGCTGGTTCCGGAGGAATTTGATTTAAATATCACTCTGAGAGATATCGGCGATTTCGATACGATACCTGCGACAGACGTGGACAAATATTATCTGAGAGTGTTAGGTCAGGATTGTCCTTGGGTATTAACAGGTCGCCGCAATCTCTCTGGAACAGTGGTGCATGAGACATTCAGTCGTCTTCTTCAGGCGGAGAGCCAGAGAAGGGGAGGTAAGCAGTACATAGCCCTGATACATGACTCTCATACGCGCTGGTACCCGAAGCGCGAGAGTCATGAAGTACAACCTGCATGAGACCAGGAATTGGTGGGGGTGCATGTGCATCATGTAGCTATTTGCCCTTATCACTAGATACCCAACCACCAAAAGTGATGAAAAGTAATTCTACAAGTGTTAAACGTTTCTTTCGTGGCTTCATATTCAATGTCAGCCTTTTATACATGCACTAAATAGCAAGTTTACGCAAACTCGCTCCGTCACTTTGAGAATATCGCAACGGAAGATAAGCCAAAATGGCGGAGCGAGTGTCGAGAAAAATGTGTTGTTTATTGCAGTAATGACACTTTTTTAAATGCCCCCAGCGAATCTAAGACAACGAAAGAAAAGTTCAACAATTGTGGAATTACCTTTTATCGCTTTGGAAGGTAGACGATTTATTGATAAGGGCAAAACCCAAAGAGCGGTGGTGTGGTAGAGGTGGTGTGGTAGCGGTGGTGTGCTAGCCGTGGTGTGGTAGAGATGGTGTGGTAGCGGTGGTGTCTTGGCGGTGGTGGGGTAGCGGTGGTGTGGTAGAGATGGTGTGCTAGCCGTAGAATTCAGTTATTTCTCAGCTAAAGAATTTATCATGCAAATTAGTTAGTTTTCAACCGCCAAAATTTCAACCGCTGAAATGTAGGCAGTGGAAAACTAACTAGCTTTCAACTGAAAACTAACTCCAGTTATACAGTTGAAATTCGTATCTTTTTTTCAACCCAGTCTGGAAAGGACAGTTGAAAACCACGCCGATGAAAACTCACTGCATGGTTTTCAACTATATCAAAGGCCAATAAATCATTGCTTTCACTGCATGGACCTATATATAGCATATATAGCTCCTATTTATTTTCACAAAAACTACTGGTTAATTATACATCCACAAGCAATTGCATGCATATCCACTCAACGTACATAAGACGGTACAGAATTGCAAACATCTGTAAATACGGATCTCCTGCTAGACACTATATTCTCTCACAACATAAAGAATATCCTTCGGCGACCCGTCAAACAGCTGAGTACGGCCTTAGGTAGCAAAATACGATTCTCTGATGCACAATCGAATCGAATGTCAAATCTCACTTCGTGACCCAGGAAACAGTTGAAAGCGGCCTGAGAACAGGTACACTGTAATTTTGTAACGCAATTAAATATACTCATATCCTATGAAACTGTATGACCTGCAAAACAGCCCACTGTGGCATCAGTAAAACATAATTCTTTAACACATACAATCAAATATCATTTGTTTCACCTAAAAAACGCGGACTGCAGCCTAGCAAGCAACACATAATTCTAAGCTTACACAATTAAATATTACATCGTGACCTGTAAAACAGTCGACTGCAACCTAGTACGGAACATAGGACAACCTTACACACTCATATAGCACTACAAGACCGGTAAAACAGCTGACTACAGTCTAGTGAGCAAAATATAATTATGCAACACAATTATATTATATGCCTCGCGGTAACCCGTAATACAGGCTTCCCCGGCCTGGCACAAGGAAATTCTCTTATACTTATAAAATCAAATAACACTGAACTGTACAACAGCTGACTGCGGCCTAAGCACCATACAATAATGTGATATTCACAGCTTTGTTAAACGATTAAAGCCCGAGTGGATGCAGGGAAGCAATGCCTTTCAGCTCGGTGTTTGTATCATGTCACCAGGTGACAGTGAGTGATATTTTATATCATCCTTTTCAAACGTTGATATCAAATGGAATTAACAGTCAATAATTATTGAGACCAAAGTGGTAGCTTGTCAGCGTACAAATATGAACTAAGCAGCCAGTAAAAGGAGCCACCCATATGCAATTTTACTATGGTATGACCATGGTATATACACCATGGAAAATGTACCATGTGGTTTTTGACACATTTACCATGGTATATGGTTAATGTGAATCCCAAAGATACCATGGTACATTTACCATGGATAGACCATGATACATTTACCATGGAACATGTACCATGGATATACCATGGTACATTTACCATGTTTATACTATGGTACATTTACGATAGTATATGGTTATGTATACAATGAAGATACCATGATGCATTTACCATAGTAATTCCATAATGTATTTAACATTGAAATACCAAGGTACAATTACCATAGTAATAACATAATGTATTTAACATTGAAATACCATGGTAGAATTGCCATAGTAAGAACATAATGTATTTAACATTGAAATACCATGGTAGAATTACCATAGTAAATTTCTATAGTATTCTAGGTAAACATACCACGGTAAATTTACCATGGTATATTTAATATATGCCTACTGTAAATTTACCATGGCCATAGTAAATTTACCATAGTAGGCGTGGTAATAACTTATCTTGGTACATTTACTATGCTTTCTATGTTAAATTTACCATGGGCATGGTAAATTTACTACCGGTATAATAAGCATAATAAATGTATCATGGTAAATTAATATGGTATTCAAGGTAAACATACCATGCTAAATGTACAATGGTGATACATTGATAAACATAGGTATATATAGGTGGTCCATTTGCCATCCATAAAAATACAATGACATAGTTGCTCATGGAATCGATACATTATAACAATTGTTTGATCACAGCTACCAAATGTATCCGGTATAGCATGGTAATTTACCATGGTATACCAAGTGCCAGGGTATGCTAATTTACCAGGGTACTTTACTACATGGATACCATGGTACACTATGGTACTAATCACCATTACATATAGCAATATATATATAATGCTATGATATATATAATGCTATGATATATATATATATAATACCAGTCTGTAAAATACAAGAATAAAGAGTACAAAGATTCACAATCCCCTTTCATATATATGTATTACTAAGGTTCAAGGTTACATGACACAAATTCCAATATATTTATATAATATACATATTCTAGTCGTATAGATATATTAGAGAAACATGATACCATTATGTGAAAAAATGTTCATTGCTTCTATGTATACTGACATAAAATTAAACAAATACTATTAATATACACTATATAGCAGCATCATAGTCACATACCTTCAAATTTATATTTCAGATTAAATTTCAAAACAATGCATACATTTCAATTTGTAAAACAAGTAGATCCTTCAGTTTTTCTTCTTATTATCCAGCCTTTACAACATTGCTGATCCTCTCTCGCATTAACATGCAAATTTCTTTTACATCTTTGCCAGGGAATCCTCTCCGGACTTGATCTGTAACAAAGGATACACTTATCGTCTTAGTAAATTATCATTCACCAATGCTGTTTAACATTGTTAGACATGGGTACTAATATGTTGGAAGGCTATCTTATGAAACTTTGTACCACATTTATTATTACATTATGCAGGAAGCAAATTAAATACCAAAGAGAATGTTGTAGACGGTATAGCCTGAAAACAAGCCTATACCGTGGTACATTTTCCATATAAAATACAAAAACAATTCACTGATTTTTCCCTTTGCCATTAAAAGTTTCCCTGAGAAACAGAAAGGTATGTGGCCTTCAACCTCCCCACACCGGCACCACTAAATAATTGGGGGGAGGCATGCAACAGGGCTGTACCCTAAGATAGGGTTGAGGCACTCGCAGATACATGTACAAAGCCAAAGGAACCAACAAAGTATGTTAACAAGGTGTTAACAAGAGGAATGCACAGGACATACATGAGTCACAATCTTTGTACGAAGGTTTATACACATAAGAACAGACAAAGGGTTTCATGAAACTGGCTCCAGGCTAGTGCGGTAGTGGCAGTACCATAGCCTATGGCATAGGGAGGCATGTATAGGAACCACACAAACTCCAGAGAGAGGGTGGGAAAGGTCGGGGGGGCAGGTTGACCCCCCACTCCCCCCGGCGTTTGGGGTTACTTTAGTGTAGATGGTATAGATGGCACAGCGGGTGCACTGGCACCGTAAATCAAGGCTGAGGGTAAATCACCGATGTACTTCCGATCTGCCGATTCCCTTCCAATCTAAACTTTACGGTGGGGTGATGTTAAAAAGAGTGGTTTATATGGATAGAGTGTATGTTAATTGCTATTATACTGCATTTTCAAGATGATATAATATATGCATTTAATAAATATTATAACCATTTTCATTCAAAGAGGTAACGCGCGTGGCAAGATTTGAGCAGTGTCGCCATGTCGGCTGCATCAGCCCAAAAACGTCTGGCTGGTTGTAAAAAGGCTCTAATATTCATTTTGGATACACAATATCATCCTGAAAACGGAGTCTGATACAGTGATAGCAATTAACAGATTAACATGCACTCTATCCATATAAAGCACTCTTTTTAACATTGCCCCACTGTAAACTGTAGATCGGAAGAAGATCGGAAGGATCGGAAGTACATCGGGCATTTACCCTCACCCGTAAATCAACGGACACAGGCCGGGATGGGGGTGGGGGGGGGGGGGGACGTAGCGAGTGCCAGTGGCAGTGGTGTAACCTGGTAACAACACTAAGACTTATCAACAAGTTTCAATTTATAAAGGCTTATGTTCACCTTATGGTGTCACGCTCGAACCTGGGTGTCTTCAGGTTTCATACAGTATAGTATTTATAAATACTTACTTTTCATTCATATACATAAGCAAATAACTTATTCGTGAATATAAGCCAAACGTATACATATGCCGCAGGACTCCTCTCGCCTTTCCGCAAATTTTTCAAACTTCGCGCATGCGCCTTGCGATCTCCGCTGCACTTCTCCGCTAGGTGGCAGCTGCCACCTGGTGGTGTTTTAGGGCGGGGTAAAGCCAGCCCTACTTCACCGCCAAAATACGCTCGTAAGGGGCATTTCACCTTGAAAATCGGCTCGAACGTTAGAACGCGAAAATAGGCACTCGGAAGGGAAATTCACCTTGGACCCGCTCGCTTTATTATTTTCCCCGGCAAACCCCGCCTATGAAAGCACATTTTCAGAAGCCCGCGACCGAGTTTGGTGGTGCAAAAGTGGGGCGGCCGGGGGTCCCCTGGGGGGGGGGGGGCATTACTGCGAACGCCCCTCAAAACCCGGCAATAAGCCCTCCCCCCCGCCGGGGATATTGCATAGCCGGTACGCCAGCGTTCCTACTTATTTTCGTAGTCGTATTCCCGTGTTGATTGATTCCCCTAATTTGGAATAATAGAATGATAGTGTTTACCATGATGTATCATGGTAATTTGATTAATTCTGAGCGCGCTCAACGGTTGACTGCTGAGTAGCACGACCGAAAAAAATGAAAGTTCCAGTATTCAGCCAGTGCTCAACTGCATACTTAGTTTTCAATTAGTCTGTTAATTGTGCGTCTGGTTCAGCAGTTGGGAACGATATATCACTGCATAGTTAGTTTTTAGTTGAGTCTCGATCAGTTCACGGTTATCATATATTAAAATTCCCAGTTCACAATTAATAAAAATGCTTGATCACGACGGTCGGCTAATATACCTCATTCCCAGTTTACGAGAATGCTTTTCCTCATTTCCAGTTCACGGTGAAATGAAAAGTCTGAACTCGAGGAACGGAAATACGCCCCCCCCCCCCACCTCGTATGTTTACCAAGATTCTGTTAAGTCCTTAATTTCAACTTATTACTAGCTACGAATAATTCTAAGTTCCGATTTCAACCAACTTTCAACCAATAGTGTCACGCTTTTGACCCAGATTATGTTAAGTCCTTGCTTTCAACTAATTTCTAACTACGAATACTTCTAAGTTCCTGATTTCAACTAGCTTTCAACTATTAGTTGCATGAGAACCTAGATTTCAACTCTTTTCTAACTGAAGGGTAATTTACATATCCAAGGGCCAGGTGAAAACTAGTTGAAAAATAACTGTTCAGTTAGCTTTCAGCTGAGGACTTCCTGTAATTCAACTGAAAGCTAACTTTTCTTTTTCGTACGGGAAGCCTACAATTAAGATGCACAAACACCCCCACCAATTCCTGGCCTCATGTGGGGTGCACTTCATGGCTCTCTCGCGCGTCGGGTACCAGCGCGTGTGAGCAGCCATGTATCAGGGCTAAGCAGTACACTGGCAGTATATCGAACACAATGGAGTTCATTACATTACGGAAAATGCCTATCTGACAGTACATTCTAGAAAAATAATGTACATGTACAAGGCTGAAAGCCGAGTAAATATCTTTTCGAGAGTGAACTGTTACACAGGTATTCTCGGACTTAATTAAAGTGTTTGTGCCACGATTGTTTTAACTCAGAGTTAACTTAATTTGTTTATGGAAGATAAAGAAATAAGAATTTGTTTTAATGGGAGTTTACAGATTTAGTTCACAATATCACTATAAACGTGTTCATCAAAGTAGCAAAAGTGGGGTCCGGCAGGTTTATTTCTAGGAGCATTACATCTGAGCATTATTTAGAAATTCCCCAATGGTTTAGAGTACACGATTGACAGGTGAGCTTTGATGTAGTGTGTTGTTGTCGAGGGCGTGTGTTGTTCTGATGGTTGAGTGTGTCTCGATGTAAAAGCACATGCGTTTGTATTTCCCTTTGACGTCACTGTCCTCGCTCCCAGAATTTAAATTGGTAGGTGCAAAAACAAGTGGACAAATTATTCCCTTCTACTACTTGGGGCGTTCCAGCTCGATAATAAAAGGGTGGAAAAACAAAAGATTAATATCAGCTATAAAGTTGTTTTGGCATGGCACGTACCAACTGTTTAAAGCTGCTTGTCAAGCTTTTCCCGCCGAAGCCGGTCCCATCTTCCTTCTTAGAACCCACAAAATGTATTATGGTAGTATATGGTAGGCTTGAGTTATACGTGAGCTAAGCTGAAACGATAGCTGAAACTAAAGTATGATTACTGAATGATATAAGGAAATGTTGGTATGTCATTTGGCCTGGGGGGGGGGGTAATTAATATATTGCTGGGTTGGGAGGGTTCCCCCCCCCCTTTTCACTGCTAAAATCCACTCAGTTTTACCGCCAAATTCCGTGCACTCTAGACCTACAAATGATTAACAGATAGGCCTATTTATGAATGATAACTAGGCCTATATATATACAAATGATTTACGGATGTGCTGGAAAAGCTATTAAACTTCCCACTTATCTGCGTAATTGATTGTCATGAGCAAGATATTGTCCATTAAAATTTATTCTTTTGAGACAGACACTCAGTGAATACAGATGTCTTCTAAAGCCTCCGAATAACGACCATCGATCATCATCCCGCACCTCCATCCTCTCGCCAATGTACCGCATATATAGCCTTGACACATGGCTCTCTTGACCTCGCACCTAAAGGAGACGAGACAGAGCGGATAAGCCAGGGAGGGGCATGCAACAGGGCTACCGCATATAGAGCTGCTCCCCTAGCTCATTTGATTGAGCCATGCAGTCTGTTTAAAGTTGCAATGGTATCCTCACATTTATTTATTTTACGTACCTCATTAATTCTGTATCTTAGTTTAGTCTTGGCGGTTGGTGTTTAATACAACCCGTTCACCTTTTACAGTCTCAATGAAGTGTCACGGTCCCGCCATGGAGCTGAAGTTGAAGGATGAAGACAAGCAAGCCAGTGTTGACTTCGCCGTGGTGGTCCGCGGCGAGGACTGTATCCCGGCCTGGACCGGCTGGCCCCGTCCTGGGACCCGGTGGCCCGCCCCGGACAGGATCCAGGCAGTCCAGGACGTCGGCATCAACTGGCTGGCGCTTCCGGGGTCTGTCGAGTGGAAGATTTCCTTCGCCGAGGCGGAGAAAGAGCTTGGAGTGGATCTGGATGATGACGGCGGCTGTCGTAAGAAGGTCCACCGGATCATGAAGACAGTGGCCGAGGAAGGCAATTGGGGACGGGGCGCACCTAAGAAAGCCCTTTCCTCCTATATTTTAAAGGTAGGTTAATTACTGCTATTCAAATATATTTTTTTCCCGCGCAAATTTGTCGGATTGGTGCAGAAATTATCTACTTTTTCGCTAAATAGCAATTAGATTATACTTCTTACGGCAGTGTTAGTCAGTACGTTTGCTGGTATTTAATTATTATATTTGTTATGCTACCAATTGAAATGTGACCCAACAGTCTACGAGAATAATATGCAGAATGCTAAAAGCGATAGAGATTTCTATGCCGAAGCTCTGCGTAGGAAAGAATGCCGTGGATATGTTGTGTACTACATCATCACAATTCAGCTATTGCTCCGTTTTGCCATTTGAAAATGAAGAAAGACAATGCGGACATTATATGAAGACAAAATAGTAATACAATTAAGCAACATGCTTCACATAAAACAAATGCTATGCTAATTGCGCTGGTCAAGTTATACTGAATAAGTGTACATTTCATCATCTGGCGTTTACTTGTGTTTTCCAGAACGCGTGGTACTGGTATATGGAGGACACGTCGCCGGAACAGTGGGAGAGTGACCAGCTAGAAAAGCGATTCCTGGGACTCGTCAGACGTGTAGTCAGATATCTGGATATGGGAGTGCTTCCCCAGTACTTCTGTCCAGCGGTCAACCTCCTGGATACAACCAACGAGACTCACGATAAGCGGATAGCGCAAAACATCCGAGACTTCTTGGAAAACCCCGCGGAAGTACTGGAGCGAGTGACTTGATCAGGTGGACCTTTAATTAGGGGGAGCGAACGGAATCAGCTCACTGATCCATGGCTGAGGAAGGTGTGGGTTCAGGGGTAAGAATGAGGAAGAATGCCCATCTCAGGCTCAAAGCATTCGCCCCCTCTTGCAAGTTTCCAGTAGACCACTCCCTTTTCAAATTGCTGGGTCCGCCCCTGACCAGTACTATGGTTTTTAGTAAATATTTTTGTCGGTGCCTCTTTAGGCTCTGATTGACAATTTAATGTTGTATGCATGTGATCAACGAAAGGGCGCGTTATAAACGACAAAATGTACTGTTTGGGTATAGTGGCTTAGGAAAAAGATACCGATATATCCCTGGTACCATGATGACGTATGTGCTCTCCAGGTTTGACGTAATGCCAGATATGTCGTACTAAGATGACTTTGGTGACATGAACATGAACAGTTCCATTCCAGCATGTGATCACCCCATATTGAGTTTCCTCTCGGAGTAATATGTCTAATATCGCCCTTTGCGAAGTGCCGCTAAATGTGTCGGCAAGTCGTGTCTTGTACCTCCATATACTGTCTGCACCGGACGGTATATTCTAGTCGGATGTTGCTAATATTGTTCACATAATTCATCAGTTATAACTACGAAACTATATGTTTGTGTTGTCTTCGTGGGTACCGTTTGTCAGAATTGGGCGACAGCTACGACCATCTCATGGTGTAGCAAGCGATCAGTTATTCAGAACATGCTAGATCATTTTAAAGACAGTTCTGCCTGCCTCATCAAAATATATGGCTGTACGCACTACTTGGCGGCTGGATACTAAGATAGTCGTGGATTCGAATCAGAAATGTTTTTGATAAATCAGAGTTCCTGACAGAATACCATTGCAGTTTGTCCGCAATTGCAACGAGGGATGCAACACAGGGGTGGTTGCCGCATAGCTGTATATATCTAGCTTTCGTCTCTCCCATCCACCTTAGGCTCAAAGGTTAGAGCAATTCTGAGAACCTTACTCGAATTTGAGACTAACCGTGTCGCCGTCGGTTGAATCTGGTCGAGTAGAACATCATAATATGTTATAATATTCTGCTTTTGTCTGTTGCTTTTATGCCCTAATTTATTTTTCACCAAATTGACTGGTTGGTTTAAACATAATTTATTTTCTGAGGTTTGCAACAACGAATTCACATGTAAATGCTCATCTCAAACGTTCATACACTAGTCGTGGTAATAATTGAATAACCGTAATAATAATTGACTGGTTTATTAAATTTATATAGGTTGGTTTATATATTGTTGCACCATTAAGGTTTGTTTATATATTGTTGCACCATTAAGGTTAGTTTATATATTGTTGCACCATTAAGGTTAGTTTATATATTGTTGCACCATTAAGGTTGGTTTATATATTGTTGCACCATTAAGGATACAGTTGGCACTGCTTCCCCAGTGTTCAGGGCGTTGACAAGGTAACGATAAAATTGTTTACGCGTGAAATGCATTTGTACATGTACATGAACAACCGCCAATGCTGGCTCTCTGTATTTTTAGAAATATTGGAGCCAGAAGCTGTTTCATTCAGGCGCGGAGTTCCTTCTATCCCTCGTGATATTCGCCACCGTAGAGCGTATTTAATGGAATAACCCTGATGATATCGAATCTCACAAACACCTGACAGATGTAAAGAAGCGCCTTTAATTCGGATATATACATTTGTCTACACAACAAACCACGTCAGATGCAAAACATTTAAGCAAAACAAAATACAGAAGAAAATGCTGGCAATACTTAAATCATTCGAAATAATGGTGAAGTCGAGATCACGTGAGAATCGTTGCACTGATGGGTGTGTTACGGGTGTAAGTGTCGTTTCATTGGGTGTAACGGGTCATTTCATCGGGTGTAAATGTTTCATAGGGTGTAACGTGTCGTTTCATAGGGTGTAACGTGTGATTTTATTGGGTGTAACGTGACGTTTCATTTCACGTATAATGATGACACTGCGAAAGAGAAATATAACCTGGGAGTTCCAAACAAATGCCAAGGGCAATCTTTAAACTGTCGTACTAGCTGGGAGTACAGTTGCATAAAACCATGGACAAGCACACTTAAAGGATGCAGATAAAGGCACGTGACTGGGTTGTGATATTCAGTATGCCACCGGGAAAAGACTAACATTCCACGTCGTCAAATGCTGTCGCTGGTTACCTTTTGACCAGTTAATGCCGATATCTTCCTGGCTTAACATTTTAATTAGGAAGCTTTCTGGTAGGGACAGCCATGGAGCAAAACAGCATTTATAAAATACGATAAAAGATCACCTTAAACATTTGAAAGACAGATAACAAAAAGTATTGAGCGAAACTGATTAATAATTTAAATAGTAAAATCAACTAACAATCACAGCACATTATATATAACATCATATGTGTTAAAAGACTGAATAACAATTAGATGAGTTGGAGACATTGCATCACAACAGACATCACAATCGTTTAACATACCACTCGCGGCATAAATCATTGGTCAGCTACATAACGTATAAATATAAAAGCTGTATTTTTATAGATTTTATAAAAATTGCAATTTTTAAATTTTCATTGTCACAGGTGATGTTTGACAAAGACTACTTCGGTCGTGCATACCAGCTTCACTCCAAGACTACTCTGCTGCGGTTAAACTAAAAGCAATCAAACTCTCTTCGACAATCAAAGGGCCGATTTGCAGTTGTACCTTTGCTCTTACTGTACGCATGAATACCTATAAAAAATATCTTAAATGTGAACGGTATTCATCATGTTCTAGTATAACCTGCTGCGTGGCCTTATGTTCTTAGATTCAAGTGTCATAGCTAGGCACATATTGTATGTAAGTTATTGTCCTACTGAAAGTCATTATGCCATATCGCTGACAAATACACTTTGAACGCGTATTAACACAAGGCGATTTTAAAATGGGTTATACATGGTATATGATATGAAACGCAGGAAGACAAATGTGCACACCTAGTCGCCCGTTACGATTAGAAAACAACATCTTGGATATGGCAACGTGTCTAGTGTTGGAAGATAGGTATGTAGATTCTGAAACAGTAATCGTAGATTCGCTAAATAGTCTTAATGACCTGAGAGCGGATCTTGTCACCTAGATTAATGTTAATGTCACCTAGTTAATGGCTAACATTTTTTTCTGTTTTTATAGGAACCAAAAACATCTTAAAGAGACCTCATTGCATTATATCTGACAATTAAATCAACTCCAGTTCAATCGTTGTCATGTAATGCTGCCATGAAGCATATATATGTGTGCCACCAAGTAACCCACGCCAGCGAGTACGCCATACTATGCACTGATAACGGTTGTAACGGTGTGGGTGCACCACCTCAACATTCGCGTGGGAGTTACACGTTCTAACGGCCGCTCCACGCCAAGGTCTTATCACTTCATACCAAGAACAACCAACGCGGTTCAAAATTACGCCTACTATACAAAACAGGTAGATCATTCCTTGGACCCACTAAAACACGCACACACGCCATACATTACGGAACATACCCTGAAAATCCCTTAACAAAAAGTATGAAAACAAACTAGCCTTAAAACTGGCAAATCACGAAGCATGTTATCGATAAAATTGGAGAAATAATTATCTCCTAGCAGCCACGTAGTCGTGAGTAATGCCATCACAAGGTCGCACAGCAGTTGCACTCAGCAGTATTAACGGCGACAAAGAGGGTTAAGATGCCCGGCGAACACAACCTCGGCAAGGCGTTCACACTAAAAGTGCCTCGATAACCAAATCTAACAACCACCACACTACAATCAGTTTTAAGATCTCTACGTACAATATTCCTCCCGCGATTTATTTCTACCACAAGTTAATATGTCCAACAGTCTAAGACACGTAGACAACAAATACGTCATCAGACAAGGATCGATCAGGGCCGTTGAAACCAGCAAACAGGACAACCGCCAGCGTAAATCAGGCTCCGCCGATTTTTTTAGTTGTAACGTGATTGACATCTGTAGCCAGACGGCTTCATCCACAATGGCAAGCACATTGGAATACTGAGTGGTGTACAATACATATAAGTGGCGGTACACGTGGGGGGGTGGAGTGGGATGGAGGGGGGTCAAATGGGTCACGCTGGTGAACCAATACGGCCCTAAAGCTAACGACCGGGGATGGGGGTGGAGAGGGGGGCAAAATATTCGATATGAAGGGGAAAGTGGGTCCTTCGTTTCACGTGCCCTCCATCCCTACCACCCCTTCCTACGCCTATGTATGATGAGCCGTATTACAGTGATTGGTAGTCTCCTGTCACCTGTGGATTTCCTCTATCCTCTATCCCACCTCCACTTTCAGCAAACACTATTTGCCAGGTCTGCCATTGGCAATACTGTGGCAACATTCAACAAGCTAAGTGCCCCTGAATCCAAATATAATGAATTAAGCAATACTGTACATCTGCAACAATTAGATGTTAGATCTATTAACAATTGTAGATAGACTAATACTCTATACAGATTCCTCCTCTAGTAAGTCATGTCTTTGGATAGGTGCAATTTGAAAACGATAAGTGTAAACTTGGTGACAACTAAACTTTGACTAGTTTACTACAGTAAGCCTTATCATTGCCAATTGTAAGTTCGCTACAGGTCACACGAATGTAAAGGCGCCATTAGCAATACACGACCATTTCTTCATACTTAATTCACATCTAACATCGAAACTCTGCATCAAAGTGACTACTCGTAATTAAAGGCGACACAACGCTTGTAATAAGGTTTGTCTCGGTGCATCTATTGTCATCGACACTTCATTTAAAGGCTTTACACAAAAGTCATCTAACGAGAGACTTAAAACTAACACAAACTAACGCCGAGTAATACGTCTGCTCATGTGTTAGAACCCAAAACGTCACAGTGATGAAAACATCACACCTTGGTAGAATGAAATACACAGTTTTAAGTTGAGACGGGGCAGGGCCACTTTGGGCCATGAGAGGATCTGGAGGCCGCATTTCGCCAATAGGGAACAGGGGCGGGGGGGGGGGGCGATACCCAATATTCCATATTTGAAACTGAAGAGTTACAGCCTCATATAGAGAGGAAGGTCAACCGGGTCATCCGCGTGACACATTCCAGAACCTATTGCGTCAATAAGACGACAGATATTGACAAATATCAATGCTTTCCTCGAGCTCTAACAGATAATTTGTCAGTTAGGTTTTGGTCTGAACGGAAGAAATTGAGATCAGCTTCCGGTAACTTTCGGACACCGTAGCCTGTGGAAGCCTCACAGATGAGTACGCCACATACCTGTTGTACATACATTGAACATGGGGACATCATATCATTTACTCCGGTTAACTTCTGGCAGCATGGGAAAACCCCTGGCCTTCCTACCACAGTGCAACAAATCCGTGTTGGGGTGGTCTGTGCCCCCCCACCCCACCCCCGCCTAGTTGTAGAGAGTCCTGGGACTGCAGGGGCGCCAGTCGGGTTGGGGTGGTCTGTGCACCCCCCCCCCCCTAGTAGAGAGGCATGGGACAGCAGGGACGCCAGTCGGTGTTGGGGTGGTCTGTGCCCCCCCCCCCACCCTAGTAGAGAGGCATGGGACAGCAGGGACGCCAGTCGGTGTTGGGGTAGTGCGGCCAGAAGACGTTCCAGCAGACGGCGAAGACGACGGCCAGGGCGTAGACAACGAGCGCCACCCACCAGACGATTCGCTCCCAGGGCTTCTCGTCGATGTTCTTCAGCACTGGGATCCCGATCAGCAGCCCTAGCGGCGAGACAGACCGACCACGTCACAGCCACGTACACATCAGCGATAGACGACCACGTGCTCATAACGGACAAACGATAGGCTGCCAGTCAGTAAACAATGTACCACGTGGTCATCATACACAAAAGTCAAAAGATGCATAACATATTTCAGTATGAAAGAACAAAATACCTGGTATATCAGCAGAAATATTATCGGTCGCATATCAGCTGTGCACAAACGACGACATGTTAAACCTCTTTAGTCGTCATCATTGTAGAAAATGACATTACGTAATATCTGTAAGTTTGTGTTCTGAGCGCTCAGACCGTCTCCACTCACCACAAAGGGCGCCACCCAGATGGGCGGCGTAACCAACGTTACCGTCGTCCTCGCCCGTGTACCTCTTCCAGATGGCCATTCCAATGTCGACGCCAGCTACAAGGAGGACACGCAGAACATCAGACATGGAACCGTTAGACACGGGGCCGTCAAGACACGGGGCCGTCAGACAAGGGGCCATCAGACAAGGGGCCGTCAGACACGGGACCGTCAGACACGGGACCGTGAGACACGCAGACCGTCAGACACGGGGCCGTGAGACACGCAGACCGTCAGACACGGGGCCGTCAGACAAGGAACCGTCAGACACGGGGCCGTCAGACACGGGGCCGTCAGTCACAGGGCCTTCAGACACAGGGCCTTCCGACACGGGGCTGTCAGACACGGGGCCGTCAGACACGGGGCCGTTAGGCAGGGGGCCGTCACACACGCAGACCGTCAGACATGGGGCCGTCAGAGACGGGGCCGTCAGACACTGGGCCGTCAGACACGGGGCCGTCAGATACGCAGACCGTCAGACACGGGGCCGTCAGACACGGGGCCATCAGACACGGGGCCGTCAGACACGGGGCCGTCAGACACTGAGCCGTAGGACACGGGGCCGTCAGACACGCAGACCGTCAGGCGCAGGGCCGTCAGACACGGGGCCGTCAGACACGGGGCCGTCAGACACGGGGCCGTCAGACACGGGGCCGTCAGACACGGGGCCGTCAGACAGGGGGCCGTCAGACACGCAGACCGTCAGACACGGGGCCGTCAGACACTGGGTCGTCAGACCCGGGGCCGTCAGACACGGGACCGTCAGACACGGGGCCGTAGGACACGGGGCCGTCAGACACGCAGTCCGTCAGGCGCGGGGCCGTCAGACACGGGGCCGTCAGACACGGGGCCGTCAGACACAGGGTCGTTAGACAGGGGGCCGTCAGACACGCAGACCGTCAGACATGGGGCCGTCAGACACGGGGCCGTCAGACACGGGGCCGTCAGACAAGGAACCGTCAGACACGGGGCCGTCAGACACGGGGCCGTCAGTCACAGGGCCTTCAGACACAGGGCCTTCCGACACGGGGCTGTCAGACACGGGGCCGTCAGACACGGGGCCGTTAGGCAGGGGGCCGTCACACACGCAGACCGTCAGACATGGGGCCGTCAGAGACGGGGCCGTCAGACACTGGGCCGTCAGACACGGGGCCGTCAGATACGCAGACCGTCAGACACGGGGCCGTCAGACACGGGGCCATCAGACACGGGGCCGTCAGACACGGGGCCGTCAGACACTGAGCCGTAGGACACGGGGCCGTCAGACACGCAGACCGTCAGGCGCAGGGCCGTCAGACACGGGGCCGTCAGACACGGGGCCGTCAGACACGGGGCCGTCAGACACGGGGCCGTCAGACACGGGGCCGTCAGACAGGGGGCCGTCAGACACGCAGACCGTCAGACACGGGGCCGTCAGACACTGGGCCGTCAGACCCGGGGCCGTCAGACACGGGACCGTCAGACACGGGGCCGTAGGACACGGGGCCGTCAGACACGCAGTCCGTCAGGCGCGGGGCCGTCAGACACGGGGCCGTCAGACACGGGGCCGTCAGACACAGGGTCGTTAGACAGGGGGCCGTCAGACACGCAGACCGTCAGACATGGGGCCGTCAGACACGGGGCCGTCAGACACGGGGCCGTCAGACACAGGGCCGTTAGACAGGGGGCCGTCAGACACGCAGACCGTCAGACATGGGGCCGTCAGACACGCAGAACGTCAGACACGGTGCCGTGAGACACGGGGCCGTGAGACTCGGGGCCGTGAGACACGGGGCCGTGAGACACGGGGCCGTGAGACACGGGGCCGTCAGAACCGGGGCGGTCAGACATGGGGCCGCCAGACACGGGGCCGTCAGACACGCAGACCGTCAGACACGCAGACCGTCAGACACGGGGCCGTCAGACACGGGGCCGCCAGACACGGGGCCGTCAGACACGCAGACCGTCAGACACGCAGAACGTCAGACATGGGGTCGTCAGACACGCAGAACGTCAGACACGGGGCCGTCAGACACGGGGCCGTCAGAACCGGGGCCGTCAGAACCGGGGCCGTCAGACACGGGGCCACCAGACACGGGGCCGTCAGACACGGGGTCGTCAGACACGCAGAACGTCAGACACGGGGCCGTCAGACACGGGGCCGTCAGACACGGGGCCGTCAGACACGGGGCCGTCAGACACAGGGCCGTCAGACACGAGGCCGTCAGACACGGGGCCGCCAGACACGGGGCCGTCAGACACGCAGAACGTCAGACACTGGGCCGTCTCAGACGCAGGGTTCACTTGCTCGCTTTACTACACTCACTGGACAGGTTATAACGCAACAAAATGGCAGTACTTCTTGGCAAAATGTCTCCCGCATTCCTCACCGCCAGATGACGCGACAGGCGTTTGTTCAGAGCCCTTGTATTGTTTATATGGATCATACACCATTATACGAACACAACAAACTCGGAGCATTCTTTACTAAAATCCAAATCGAGGATACGAAAATCCAATATCGAGGATATCTACACTGTGGCAGCTTAAGGATAAGTGATTTAAAACGGCGAAGGAGACGTTCTGAATCTCTGCTAAACATTTAACAACAGACCTCCGTTGGCTTGGTTTAATGCAGAGGCCCACAACTGTAAGCATACCAGCTCACGTTGCCACTGTTAGAAAGGTAAACTACATAATTTCATTCTCGGCGAAGAATTAAAATAAAATCATGGGATCCTCAACTACAAGGTCAAGGTGACATTGGTACAGAGGGAGGGGAGTCGACCCCGCGACCCACCGAAGAGGATCCAGACGACGAGCCGCATGGGGGCGCTGCAGAGGAAGCGCAGGACGCCGGACATCCACTCGTGGGTCATCTCCTTCCAGTTCTAGACAACGAGGGATCGGCGTCTTAGGCCATGTTTGTGCACAGTAAGGCTATGGGGCACGAGGAGCCCAGCGGTCAGTGCGATGAAAGGAGGAGACAGATCGAGATACAGGAGAGATAGTTACTCTCTTACTGCTATATACTATATACGTTACTGTATATAGGTACAGGAGAGATAGAGTTACTCTCTTACTACTATATACTATATACGTTACTGTATATACGTACAGGAAAGATAGAGTTACTCTATTACTACTATATACGTTACTGTATATACGTACAGGAGAGATAGTTACTCTATTACTACTATATACTATATAAAGGTTACTGTATATACGTACAGGAGAGATAGAGTTACTCTCTTACTAATATATACTATATACGTTACTGTATATACGTACAGGAGAGATAGTTACTCTATTACTACTATATACTATATACGTTACTGTATATACGTACAGGAGAGATAGTTACTCTATTACTACTATATACTATATACGTTACTGTATATACGTACAGGAGAGATAGTTACTCTATTACTACTATATACGTTACTGTATATACGTACAGGAGAGATAGTTACTCTATTACTACTATATACGTTACTGTATATACGTACAGGAGAGATAGTTACTCTATTACTACTATATACTATATACGTTACTGTATATACGTACAGGAGAGATAGTTACTCTATTACTACTATATACTATATACGTTACTGTGTATACGTACAGGAGAGATAGAGTTACTCTCTTACTACTATATACTATATACGTTACTGTATATACGTACAGGAAAGATAGAGTCACTCTATTACTACTATATACTATATACGTTACTGTATATACGTACAGGAGAGAGAGTTACTCTCTTACTACTATATACTATATAAAGGTTACTGTATATACGTACAGGAGAGATAGAGTTACTCTCTTACTACTATATACTATATACGTTACTGTATATACGTACAGGAGAGATAGTTACTCTATTACTACTATATGCTATATACGTTACTGTATATACGTACAGGAAAGATAGTTACTCTATTACTACTATATACGTTACTGTTTATACGTACAGGAGAGATAGTTACTATATTACTACTATATACTATATACGTTACTGTATATACGTACAGAAGAGATAGAGTTACTCTCTTACTACTATATACTATATACGTTACTGTATATAGGTACAGGAGACATAGTTACTCTATTACTACTATATACTATATACGTTACTGTTTATACGTACAGGAGAGATAGTTACTCTATTACTACTATATACTATATACGTTACTGTATATACGTACAGGAGAGATAGAGTTACTCTATTACTACTACATACTATATACGTTACTGTATATACGTTACTGTATATACGTACAGGAGAGATAGTTACTCTATTACTACTATATACTATATACGTTACTGTATATACGTACAGGACAGATAGAGTTACTCTATTACTACTATATACTATATACGTTACTGTATATACGTACAGGAGAGATAGTTACTCTCTTACTACTATATACTATATACGTTACTGTATATACGTACAGGAGAGATAGTTACTCTATTACTACTATATACTATATACGTTACTGTATATACGTACAGGAGAGATAGTTACTCTCTTACTACTATATACTATATACGTTACTGTATATACGTACAGGAGAGATAGTTACTCTCTTACTACTATATACTATATACGTTACTGTATATACGTACAGGAGAGATAGTTACTCTATTACTACTATATACTATATACGTTACTGTATATACGTACAGGAGAGATAGTTACTCTATTACTACTATATACTATATACGTTACTGTATATACGTACAGGTGAGATAGAGTTACTCTCTTACTAATATATACTATATACGTTACTGTATATACGTACAGGAGAGATAGTTACTCTCTTACTACTATATACTATATACGTCAGACACGGGGCCACCAGACACGGGGCCGTCAGACACGGGGTCGTCAGACACGCAGAACGTCAGACACGGGGCCGTCAGACACGGGGCCGTCAGACACGGGGCCGTCAGACACGGGGCCGTCAGACACAGGGCCGTCAGACACGAGGCCGTCAGACACGGGGCCGCCAGACACGGGGCCGTCAGACACGCAGAACGTCAGACACTGGGCCGTCTCAGACGCAGGGTTCACTTGCTCGCTTTACTACACTCACTGGACAGGTTATAACGCAACAAAATGGCAGTACTTCTTGGCAAAATGTCTCCCGCATTCCTCACCGCCAGATGACGCGACAGGCGTTTGTTCAGAGCCCTTGTATTGTTTATATGGATCATACACCATTATACGAACACAACAAACTCGGAGCATTCTTTACTAAAATCCAAATCGAGGATACGAAAATCCAATATCGAGGATATCTACACTGTGGCAGCTTAAGGATAAGTGATTTAAAACGGCGAAGGAGACGTTCTGAATCTCTGCTAAACATTTAACAACAGACCTCCGTTGGCTTGGTTTAATGCAGAGGCCCACAACTGTAAGCATACCAGCTCACGTTGCCACTGTTAGAAAGGTAAACTACATAATTTCATTCTCGGCGAAGAATTAAAATAAAATCATGGGATCCTCAACTACAAGGTCAAGGTGACATTGGTACAGAGGGAGGGGAGTCGACCCCGCGACCCACCGAAGAGGATCCAGACGACGAGCCGCATGGGGGCGCTGCAGAGGAAGCGCAGGACGCCGGACATCCACTCGTGGGTCATCTCCTTCCAGTTCTAGACAACGAGGGATCGGCGTCTTAGGCCATGTTTGTGCACAGTAAGGCTATGGGGCACGAGGAGCCCAGCGGTCAGTGCGATGAAAGGAGGAGACAGATCGAGATACAGGAGAGATAGTTACTCTCTTACTGCTATATACTATATACGTTACTGTATATAGGTACAGGAGAGATAGAGTTACTCTCTTACTACTATATACTATATACGTTACTGTATATACGTACAGGAAAGATAGAGTTACTCTATTACTACTATATACGTTACTGTATATACGTACAGGAGAGATAGTTACTCTATTACTACTATATACTATATAAAGGTTACTGTATATACGTACAGGAGAGATAGAGTTACTCTCTTACTAATATATACTATATACGTTACTGTATATACGTACAGGAGAGATAGTTACTCTATTACTACTATATACTATATACGTTACTGTATATACGTACAGGAGAGATAGTTACTCTATTACTACTATATACTATATACGTTACTGTATATACGTACAGGAGAGATAGTTACTCTATTACTACTATATACGTTACTGTATATACGTACAGGAGAGATAGTTACTCTATTACTACTATATACGTTACTGTATATACGTACAGGAGAGATAGTTACTCTATTACTACTATATACTATATACGTTACTGTATATACGTACAGGAGAGATAGTTACTCTATTACTACTATATACTATATACGTTACTGTGTATACGTACAGGAGAGATAGAGTTACTCTCTTACTACTATATACTATATACGTTACTGTATATACGTACAGGAAAGATAGAGTCACTCTATTACTACTATATACTATATACGTTACTGTATATACGTACAGGAGAGAGAGTTACTCTCTTACTACTATATACTATATAAAGGTTACTGTATATACGTACAGGAGAGATAGAGTTACTCTCTTACTACTATATACTATATACGTTACTGTATATACGTACAGGAGAGATAGTTACTCTATTACTACTATATGCTATATACGTTACTGTATATACGTACAGGAAAGATAGTTACTCTATTACTACTATATACGTTACTGTTTATACGTACAGGAGAGATAGTTACTATATTACTACTATATACTATATACGTTACTGTATATACGTACAGAAGAGATAGAGTTACTCTCTTACTACTATATACTATATACGTTACTGTATATAGGTACAGGAGACATAGTTACTCTATTACTACTATATACTATATACGTTACTGTTTATACGTACAGGAGAGATAGTTACTCTATTACTACTATATACTATATACGTTACTGTATATACGTACAGGAGAGATAGAGTTACTCTATTACTACTACATACTATATACGTTACTGTATATACGTTACTGTATATACGTACAGGAGAGATAGTTACTCTATTACTACTATATACTATATACGTTACTGTATATACGTACAGGACAGATAGAGTTACTCTATTACTACTATATACTATATACGTTACTGTATATACGTACAGGAGAGATAGTTACTCTCTTACTACTATATACTATATACGTTACTGTATATACGTACAGGAGAGATAGTTACTCTATTACTACTATATACTATATACGTTACTGTATATACGTACAGGAGAGATAGTTACTCTCTTACTACTATATACTATATACGTTACTGTATATACGTACAGGAGAGATAGTTACTCTCTTACTACTATATACTATATACGTTACTGTATATACGTACAGGAGAGATAGTTACTCTATTACTACTATATACTATATACGTTACTGTATATACGTACAGGAGAGATAGTTACTCTATTACTACTATATACTATATACGTTACTGTATATACGTACAGGTGAGATAGAGTTACTCTCTTACTAATATATACTATATACGTTACTGTATATACGTACAGGAGAGATAGTTACTCTCTTACTACTATATACTATATACGTTACTGTATATACGTACAGGAGAGATAGTTACTCTCTTACTACTATATACTATATACGTTACTGTATATACGTACAGGAGAGATAGTTACTCTATTACTACTATATACTATATACGTTACTGTATATACGTACAGGAGAGATAGTTACTCTTTTACTACTATATGCTATATACGTACAGGAGAGATAGTTACTCTATTACTACTATATACTATATACGTTACTGTATATACGTACAGGAGAGATAGTTACTCTATTACTACTATATACTATATAAAGGTTACTGTATATACGTACAGGAGAGATAGTTACTCTATTACTACTATATACTATATACGTTACTGTATATACGTACAGGAGAGATAGAGTTACTCTCTTACTACTATATACTATATACGTTACTGTATATACGTACAGGAGAGATAGAGTTACTCTCTTACTACTATATACTATATACGTTACTGTATATACGTACAGGAGAGATAGAGTTACTCTCTTACTACTATATACGTTACTGTATATACGTACAGGAGATAGAGTTACTCTATTACTACTATATACTATATACGTTACTGTATATACGTACAGGAGAGATAGTTACTCTATTACTACTATATACTATATACGTTACTGTATATACGTACAGGAGAGATAGTGTTACTCTCTTACTACTATATACTATATACGTTACTGTATATAAGTACAGGAGAGATATAATGTATTGAATGCATTATCACTTTGGTTTAGACGAAACGCTTTAACCCCTGTAGGTCAGACACGCGACAGTGGATCGGGTCGAGGAGACGAAATAGGAGGATGTTCCTTCTTGGCGAAGAAAGACATGGGACCTCTTGCACAAGCAGAGGCATTTGAACAAGTGGGATTGGAACCAAGCACCCGCCGCTGGTGCTGGCCCAGCAGACCACACTCGGCAAGAGCCCATGCAACGCGCTACCTACAGGGTGACCCCAAACGAATAAAATCCTAATGAAAATATCTTACATAAACTATGTAAATATATAAAATTATATATTTTTAAAAGTATATATTTTTAAAATTATATATTTTTAACAAATATGAACTATGAGTAGTAATATTACTAAGTAATCATAATTATTGCAAAAGTGCCATTACAAAGAAACAGTAATATAAGGACGTTGACTGGACTTAGAAGCGCCAGGATCGCGCAGACCTCACCATTATGACGATAGCCAGGTGGGCGCCCACGAGGGCGTAGCAGCCGCCGCTAGCCCCGGCCAGCAGCGTGTTGGTGTCGGTCACCGAGTGAGCAAGAGAACCTGCGCACAGAAGGTAGCAATGAGGACATGCACAGCGCCACCACCGGCAGCATCCTCAATCACAAGGACAGCGACGCACGTGGGAACATTAAAGTTAGTCATACAGCGATATTTTATCTTTTTTTATTTTGAAATTATGTATTTAGGTTCTTAGTGTATCAGAATCTCGTGTGGCTTTCCTGTGTGCTACGTCATTCTCATTCTGACGTCACTACTGGGCTTTGCATTTAAAGCTAAGATACATATGTTCCACAGTTAATATTTAGTAACACGCTGTGTCTAAGACGTTTCTTGGAAGAAAAAAAAAGAGAATCGTACTGTAAGTGGAAAATTGTTGTGCCCCGCCTTTATGACGTCATAATCTACCCCTCGCTCACCGAAGTAAGCGGTTTTAGTTCAGATTCCACATAGAGGGGCACGCACGCAATTTACTGGCCATAAATTAATGGAAGCAGTGAAATGAAACAAGACAGACCCTTGTCCCTACCTGCTATGATGTCCAGCGAGTAATGGAAGCAGTGAAGAGAAACAAGACAGACCCTTGTCCCTACCTGCTATGATGTCCAGCGAGTAATGGAAGCAGTGAAGTGAAACAAGACAGACCCCTGTCCCTACCTGCTATGATGTCCAGCGAGTAATGGAAGCAGTGAAGAGAAACAAGACAGACCCTTGTCCCTACCTGCTATGATGTCCAGCGAGTAATGGAAGCAGTGAAGTGAAACAAGACAGACCCCTGTCCCTACCTGCTATGATGTCCAGCGAGTCATGGAAGCAGTGAAATGAAACAAGACAGACCCCTGTCCCTACCTGCTATGATGTCCAGCGAGTAATGGAAGCAGTGAAGAGAAACAAGACAGACCCCTGTCCCTACCTGCTATGATGTCCAGCGAGTCATGGAAGCAGTGAAATGAAACAAGACAGACCCCTGTCCCTACCTGCTATGATGTCCAGCGAGCAATGGAAGCAGTGAACTGAAACAAGACAGACCCCTGTCCCTACCTGCTATGATGTCCAGCGAGTAATGGAAGTAGTGAAGTGAAACAAGACAGACCCCTGTCCCTACCTGCTATGATGTCCAGCGAGTCATGGAAGCAGTGAAATGAAACAAGACAGATCCCTGTCCCTACCTGCTATGATGTCCAGCGAGTACTGGAAGCAGTGAAGAGAAACAAGACAGACCCCTGTCCCTACCTGCTATGAGGTCCAGCGAGTAATGTAAGCAGTGAAGAGAAACAAGACAGGCCCTTGTCCCTACCTGCTATGATGTCCAGCGAGCAATGGAAGCAGTGAACTGAAACAAGACAGACCCCTGTCCCTACCTGCTATGATGTCCAGCGAGTAATGTAAGCAGTGAAGAGAAACAAGACAGACCCCTGTCCCTACCTGCTATGAGGTCCAGCGAGTAATGTAAGCAGTGAAGAGAAACAAGACAGACCCCTGTCCCTACCTGCTATGAAGTCCAGCGAGTAATGTAAGCAGTGAAGAGAAACAAGACAGACCCCTGTCCCTACCTGCTATGAGGTCCAGCGAGTAATGGAAGCAGTGAAGTGAAACAAGACAGACCCCTGTCCCTACCTGCTATGATGTCCAGCGAGTAATGGAAGCAGTGAAGAGAAACAAGACAGGCCCTTGTCCCTACCTGCTTTGAGGTCCAGCGAGTAATGTAAGCAGTGAAGAGAAATAAGACAGGCCCTTGTCCCTACCTGCTATGATGTCCAGCGAGCAATGGAAGCAGTGAACTGAAACAAGACAGACCCCTGTCCCTACCTGCTATGATGTCCAGCGCGTAATGTAAGCAGTGAAGAGAAACAAGACAGACCCCTGTCCCTACCTGCTATGAGGTCCAGCGAGTAATGTAAGCAGTGAAGAGAAACAAGACAGACCCCTGTCCCTACCTGCTATGAAGTCCAGCGAGTAATGTAAGCAGTGAAGAGAAACAAGACAGACCCCTGTCCCTACCTGCTATGAGGTCCAGCGAGTAATGTAAGCAGTGAAGAGAAACAAGACAGACCCCTGTCCCTACCTGCTATGAAGTCCAGCGAGTAATGTAAGCAGTGAAGAGAAACAAGACAGACCACTGTCCCTACCTGCTATGAGGTCCAGCGAGTAATGGAAGCAGTGAAGTGAAACAAGACAGACCCCTGTCCCTACCTGCTATGATGTCCAGCGAGTAATGGAAGCAGTGAAGTGAAACAAGACAGACCCCTGTCCCTACCTGCTATGATGTCCAGCGAGTAATGGAAGCAGTGAAGAGAAACAAGACAGACCCCTGTCCCTACCTGCTATGATGTCCAGCGAGTAATGTAAGCAGTGAAGAGAAACAAGACAGACCCCTGTCCCTACCTGCTATGATGTCCAGCGAGTAATGGAAGCAGTGAACTGAAACAAGACAGACCCCTGTCCCTACCTGCTATGATGTCCAGCGAGTAATGGAAGCAGTGAAGTGAAACAAGACAGACCCCTGTCCCTACCTGCTATGAAGTCCAGCGAGTAATGGAAGCAGTGAAGTGAAACAAGACAGACCCCTGTCCCTACCTGCTATGAGGTCCAGCGAGTAATGTAAGCAGTGAAGAGAAACAAGACAGACCCCTGTCCCTACCTGCTATGATGTCCAGCGAGTCATGGAAGCAGTGAAATGAAACAAGACAGACCCCTGTCCCTACCTGCTATGATGTCCAGCGAGTAATGGAAGCAGTGAAGTGAAACAAGACAGACCCCTGTCACTACCTGCTATGATGTCCAGCGAGTAATGGAAGCAGTGAAGTGAAACAAGACAGACCCCTGTCCCTACCTGCTATGATGTCCAGCGAGTAATGGAAGCAGTGAAGTGAAACAAGACAGACCCCTGTCCCTACCTGCTATGATGTCCAGCGAGTAATGGAAGCAGTGAAGTGAAACAAGACAGACTCCTGTCCCTACCTGCTATGAGGTCCAGCGAGTAATGGAAGCAGTGAAGAGAAACAAGACAGACCCTTGTCCCTACCTGCTATGATGTCCAGCGAGTCATGGAAGCAGTGAAATGAAACAAGACAGACCCCTGTCCCTACCTGCTATGATGTCCAGCGAGTAATGGAAGCAGTGAAGTGAAAAAAGACAGACCCCTGTCCCTACCTGCTATGATGTCCAGCGAGTAATGGAAGCAGTGAAGTGAAACAAGACAGACCCCTGTCCCTACCTGCTATGATGTCCAGCGAGTAATGTAGGCAGTGAAGTGAAACAAGACGGACCCCTGTCACTACCTGCTATGACACCCAGCGAGTAGACAATTCCCACACGCCACCATTTGTGCACCATCTCCAGAGGAATGCCAAGAAACAGTTGGAAGATCAGGTTGAATATTAAATGAATGTAACTGTAAAAAGAGAGACAAGTGGTTGCGTGGCTTTATATGCATAATAACAACAGCGTTAGTTGCATAGTTAGCTCAGTGTTATTTGCATAGTAAGCTCAGCGTTAATTGCATAGTCAGAATAGCTTTATTTGCATAGTATATATAGCTTTATTTCCATAGTATAAATAGCTTTCTTTGCCTAGTAAGTATAGCTTCATTTGCATATTAAGACCACTTCATTTGCATAGTATAAATAGTTTATTTGCATAGTAAGTATAGCTTTATTTACATAGTAAGTATAGCTTCATTTGCATAGTAAGTATAGCTTCATTTGCATAGTAGGAGTATCTGCATAGAACTCACCCAGGTTATTTTCCATAGTTACAGTAGTTTTTCTTGAACTTGCATTTTCGGCATATTTCGTGAACGTGAGGCAAGTCAGATCAGCCTTTGAGCTACCCACAACCAGCTCGTAGTAACTCGTAGTGAATGATAGTATTACCATGACGGCAGCATCTCTGACGCATAGCAAACGTTACTCTCAACTTGAGTGTAGGACCGTGTATCACAGACAAAGTTGGCAATGTAGGACAGGTAGCGCCAGGCCTCGTAGCGGCGAGACGGGTTGTAGATGAGCGGGCGGGCGGGCGGGCTGAATGCTGTAATCTTAGCGCTGTACTCACCTAGAGTGTAACAACATGTAGGACAGGTAGCGCCAGGCCTCGTAGCGGCGAGACGGGTTGTAGATGAGCGGGCGGGCGGGCGGGCTGAGTGCTGTAAGCTTAGCGCTGTAC
>OZ025248.1:58011952-58137648 GCA_964019135.1 Arenicola marina
GGTCACAGGCGTCTTTGTATCTTTTAACTGCACGGCATAAACGATGAAGACCACCACCTGCAACAGGCAATACATTACATACACCCCGTCTATTTACTTGAAACATCATAGCAGCAATAGTAGTAGCATCAGTACTAGCATTAATAGTAACATTAGTAGTAGCAGTAATAGTAGCAGCAGTAGCAGTAGCAGCCATAATAGTAACACTAGTAGCAGCAACAGCAGTATTAACAGTTTCACAAGACATAAACACGTGACTAACAGACACTTCTCTGACGCCCTGACCATCCACCCACCCACCCCTGACACAGACACCCATCTCACCCCCTGACCACCCACCCACCCACCCCTGACACAGACACCCCTCTCACCTCGGCCAGACTGATGAGGATCATGAAGAGTGGGGGCGGTTTACAGCTGTAGTAGGAGATGTAGTCTTCCACCACGTCCCCGCCCCGCTTGAAGGTGTGCTGCGGCACCACGGAGCTCACCCCCTGACCACCCACCCACCCACCCCTGACACAGACACCCCTCTCACCTCAGCCAGACTGATGAGGATCATGAAGAGTGGGGGCGGTTTACAGCTGTAGTAGGAGATGTAGTCCTCTACCACGTCCCCGCCCCGCTTGAAGGTGTGCTGCGGCACCACGGCGCTCACCCCCTGACCACCCACCCACCCACCCCTGACACAGACACCCCTCTCACCTCAGCCAGACTGATGAGGATCATGAAGAGTGGGGGCGATTTACAGCTGTAGCAGGAAATGTAGTCCTCCACCACGTCCCCGCCCCGCTTGAAGGTGTGCTGCGGCACCACGTCGCTCACCCCCTGACCACCCACCCACCCACCCTGACACAGACACCCCTCTCACCTAGGCCAGACTGATGAGGATCATGAAGAGTGGGGGCGGTTTACAGCTGTAGCAGGAAATGTAGTCCTCCACCACGTCACCGCCCCGCTTGAAGGTGTGCTGCGGCACCACGGCGCTCACCCCCTGACCACCCACCCACCAATCCCTGACACAGACACCCCTCTCACCTCAGCCAGACTGATGAGGATCATGAAGAGTGGGGGCGGTTTACAGCTGTAGTAGGAGATGTAGTCCTCCACCACGTCCCCACCGCGCTTGAAGGTGTGCTGCGGCACCACCGAGCTCACGGCGCCACGCACCATGCGCTGGAAGGTCGTCAGCTGCTGTGACGTCAGCAGCACGCTGTCTTGGGCCAGCACCTAAGAAAGTCGTTGGAGTTTTACACGGTGTAACAGGATGAATCTCTGTGTTGTTGAGTATGTTTTGATTGCGGTGTCTACCATGGCCCGCCTACATTCAGCAGAACCTCCGACTGTCAAGCTCGGCGTAAATACTGACGAGCCACGGAGTACAGCCGCCTTTATTCCAGCTTATCTCCCATTATTCGGCGGCCATTTTGTCTTTGCCACTAATTACGCAAGACGCGGCTCATGTTCTGTTTCTTTGGCAAGGATATATACACACCACCAACAAAGGCATCATCATCAAAGCAATGAACTCAGGCTCAAACAAAATGGGTGACCGTTATTTCAGACCCAGCGCAATTATATAACTTTGGTGAGCTTTATTTGATTTCATTAGATCCATTTGTATGTAAATGGATCATACCGATAGTACCATACAGGAATACATAATGTTTACATTGATTTGTAATGTTTGTGTTAAGCGCTAAATTTCTCATCACCGTCCCGCTCTGATTATTCATTAACATAATTAATTTATCAAAGGACAGTGGTTCCCATAAGACTGAATCTATATACCGGTATATTTTATATATATATATATATCTATTAATGCCGGTAAATGTGCAAATCGTGGACAACAGAACAAAAAGTGATATTCATCATATATAAATTAGTCTGACATCATGTCTTCTTTCCCCTATTTGCTATACAGTTTAAAACTCTATAACATGACATCGACTTTATTGTATTAATGCCAAACAATTAAATTAGTGGCTTTAAATGTGCACCAGATGCTCATCGGATCTATATAAGTCACTAACCATGTATGGCGTAATCCTATTTGTCGTATGTCAAACTCAAAATAGTTGCGGTAGCAGGTCACAACGTTTCCAAAGGTTAAAGGCGTCACAGATTTGCTGAACCGGTTTTGTTTTTAGTTGAGATAAACTTACCACTTGAACGAACTCGTCATAGTTGAGATGACCATCTACATCTGCGTCCGCCCGCTTCAGCAGGACGTCCAGCTTGTCGGGCGAGATGTGCTCGGACGCCCCGGCCTCGCGCAGTCGCTTCTTCAGGACCTTCAGCGGGATGCCATCGCTCTCCTCGTACTGAGGGGAGGAGGGATACAGTGAACGTTAATAAAGGTGTTTCAGTACCTTCGGTGGGATGCCATCGCTCTCCTCGTACTGGGGGGAAGGGTGATACAGTGAACGTTAATAAAGGTGCTTCAGTACCTTCAGTGGGATGCCATCGCTCTCCTCGTACTGAGGGGAGGAGGGATACAGTGAACGTTAATAAAGGTGTTTCAGTACCTTCGGTGGGATGCCATCGCTCTCCTCGTACTGGGGGGAAGGGTGATACAGTGAACGTTAATAAAGGTGCTTCAGTACCTTCAGTGGGATGCCATTGCTCTCCTCGTACTGAAGGGGGGGATACAGTGAACGTTAATAAAGGTGCTTCAGTACCTTCAGTGGGATGCCATCGCTCTCCTCGTACTGAGGGGGGGGGAGGGATACAGTGAACGTTAATAAAGGTGCTTCAGTACCTTCAGTGGGATGCCATCGCTCTCCTCGTACTGAGGGGGGGAGGGATACAGTGAACGTTAATAAAGGTGCTTCAGTACCTTCAGTGGGATGCCATCGCTCTCCTCGTACTGGGGGAGCGGGGGGAGGGATACAGTGAACGTTAATAAAGGTGCTTCAGTACCTTCAGTGGGATGCCATCGCTCTCCTCGTACTGAGGGGAGGAGGGATACAGTGAACGTTAATAAAGGTGCTCCAGTACCTTCAGTGGGATGCCATCGCTCTCCTCGTACTGAGGGGGGGAGGGATACAGTGAACGTTAATAAAGGTGCTTCAGTACCTTCAGTGGGATGCCATCGCTCTTTTCGTACTGGGGGGGGGGGTACAGTGAACGTTAATAAAAGTGCTTCAGTACCTTCAGTGGGATGCCATCGCTCTCCTCGAACTGGGGGGAGGGGGGGGGGTACAGTGAACGTTAATAAAGGTGCTTCAGTACCTTCAGTGGGATGCCATCGCTCTCCTCGAACTGGGGGGAGGGGGGGGGATACAGTGAACGTTAATAAAGGTGCTTCAGTACCTTCAGTGGGATGCCATCGCTCTCCTCGTACTGAGGGGGGGAGGGATACAGTGAACGTTAATAAAGGTGCTCCAGTACCTTCAGTGGGATGCCATCGCTCTTTTCGTACTGGGGGGGGGGGTACAGTGAACGTTAATAAAGGTGCTTCAGTACCTTCAGTGGGATGCCATCGCTCTCCTCGAACTGGGGGGAGGGGGGGGGGATACAGTGAACGTTAATAAAGGTGCTTCAGTACCTTCAGTGGGATGCCATCGCTCTCCTCGAACTGGGGGGAGGGGGGGGGGGATACAGTGAACGTTAATAAAGGTGCTTCAGTACCTTCAGTGGGATGCCATCGCTCTCCTCGTACTGAGGGGGGGAGGGATACAGTGAACGTTAATAAAGGTGCTTCAGTACCTTCAGTGGGATGCCATCGCTCTTTTCGTACTGGGGGGGGGGGTACAGTGAACGTTAATAAAGGTGCTTCAGTACCTTCAGTTGGATGCCATCACTCTCCTCGTACTGGGGGGGGGGGTACAGTGAACGTTAATAAAAGTGCTTCAGTACCTTCAGTGGGATGCCATCGCTCTCCTCGAACTGGGGGGAGGGGGGGGGATACAGTGAACGTTAATAAAGGTGCTCCAGTACCTTCAGTGGGATGCCATCGCTCTCCTCGTACTGGGGGGGGGGTACAGTGAACGGTAATAAAGGTGCTTCAGTACCTTCAGCGGGATACCATCGCTCTCCTCGTACTGGTGGTGGGGGGGTACAGTGAACGTTAATAAAGGTGTTTCAGTACCTTCAGTGGGATGCCATCTCTCTCCTCGTACTGGGGGGGGGATACAGTGAACGTTAATAAAGGCGCTTCAGTACCTTCAGTGGGATGCCATCGCTCTCCTCGTACTGGGGGAGGGGGGGGGTGATACAGTGAACGTTAATAAAGGTGCTTCAGTACCTTCAGTGGGATGCCATCGCTCTCCTCGGAACTGGGGGGGGGAGGTGCCACAATGAACGTTAATAAAGGTGCTTCAGTACGTTCAGCGGGATGCCATCGCTCTCCTCGTACTGGGGGGGGGGGGGTGGGGGAGGTGCTACAGTGAACGTTAATAAAGGTGCTTCAGTACCTTCAGTGGGATGCCATCGCTCTCCTCGTACTGAGGGGGGGGGGTACAGTGAACATTAATAAAGGTGCTTCAGTACCTTCAGTGGGATGCCATCGCTCTCCTCGTACTGGGGGAGGGGGAGGTGCTACAGTGAACGTTAATAAAGGTGCTTCAGTACCTTCAGTGGGATGCCATCGCTCTCCTCGTACTGGGGGGGGGGGTGATACAGTGAACGTTAATAAAGGTGCTTCAGTACCTTCAGTGGGATGCCATCGCTCTTTTCGTACTGGGGGTGGGGGGGTACAGTGAACGTTAATAAAAGTGCTTCAGTACCTTCAGTGGGATGCCATCGCTCTCCTCGAACTGGGGGGAGGGGGGAGGGGATACAGTGAACGTTAATAAAGGTGCTTCAGTACCTTCAGCGGGATGCCATCGCTCTCCTCGTACTGGGGGGGGAGGGGGGGGATACAGTGAACGTTAATAAAGGTGCTTCAGTACCTTCAGTGGGATGCCATCGCTCTTTTCGTACTGGGGGGGGGGGTACAGTGAACGTTAATAAAAGTGCTTCAGTACCTTCAGTGGGATGCCATCGCTCTCCTCGAACTGGGGGGAGGGGGGGGGGTACAGTGAACGTTAATAAAGGTGCTTCAGTACCTTCAGTGGGATGCCATCGCTCTCCTCGAACTGGGGGGAGGGGGGGGGGGATACAGTGAACGTTAATAAAGGTGCTTCAGTACCTTCAGTGGGATGCCATCGCTCTCCTCGAACTGGGGGGAGGGGGGGGGGGTACAGTGAACGTTAATAAAGGTGCTTCAGTACCTTCAGTGGGATGCCATCGCTCTTTTCGTACTGGGGGGGGTACAGTGAACGTTAATAAAGGTGCTTCAGTACCTTCAGTTGGATGCCATCACTCTCCTCGTACTGGGGGGGGGGTACAGTGAACGTTAATAAAAGTGCTTCAGTACCTTCAGTGGGATGCCATCGCTCTCCTCGAACTGGGGGGAGGGGGGGGGGATACAGTGAACGTTAATAAAGGTGCTCCAGTACTTTCAGTGGGATGCCATCGCTCTCCTCGTACTGGGGGGGGGGTACAGTGAACGGTAATAAAGGTGCTTCAGTACCTTCAGCGGGATACCATCGCTCTCCTCGTACTGGGGGTGGGGGGGTACAGTGAACGTTAATAAAGGTGTTTCAGTACCTTCAGTGGGATGCCATCTCTCTCCTCGTACTGGGGGGGGGGGATACAGTGAACGTTAATAAAGGTGCTTCAGTACCTTCAGTGGGATGCCATCGCTCTCCTCGTACTGGGGGAGGGGGGGGGTGATACAGTGAACGTTAATAAAGGTGCTTCAGTACCTTCAGTGGGATGCCATCGCTCTCCTCGGAACTGGGGGGGGAGGTGCCACAATGAACGTTAATAAAGGTGCTTCAGTACGTTCAGCGGGATGCCATCGCTCTCCTCGTACTGGGGGGGGGGGGTGGGGGAGGTGCTACAGTGAACGTTAATAAAGGTGCTTCAGTACCTTCAGTGGGATGCCATCGCTCTCCTCGTACTGAGGGGGGGGGGGGGGGTACAGTGAACATTAATAAAGGTGCTTCAGTACCTTCAGTGGGATGCCATCGCTCTCCTCGTACTGGGGAGGGGGAGGTGCTACAGTGAACGTTAATAAAGGTGCTTCAGTACCTTCAGTGGGATGCCATCGCTCTCCTCGTACTGAGGGGGGGGGGGTGATACAGTGAACGTTAATAAAGGTGCTTCAGTACCTTCAGTGGGATGCCATCGCTCTCCTCGTACTGAGGGTGGGGGGTACAGTGAACGTTAATAAAGGTGCTTCAGTACCTCCAGTGGGATGCCATCGCTCTCCTCGTACTGGGGGGGGGGGTACAGTGAACGTTAATAAAGGTGCTTCAGTACCTTCAGTGGGATGCCATCGCTCTCCTCTTACTGGTGGGGGGGGGGTACAGTGAACGTTAATAAAGGTGCTTAAGTAACCTTCAGCGGGATGCCATCGCTCTCTTCGTACTGGGGGGGGGGTACAGTGAACGTTAATAAAGGTGCTTCAGTAACCTTCAGTGGGATGCCATCGCTCTCCTCGTACTGGGGGAGGGGGGGGGGGTGCTACAGTGAACGTTAATAAAGGTGCTCCAGTACCTTCATTGGGATGCCGTCGCTCTCCTCGTACTGGGGGGGGGGGGTGATACAGTGAACGTTAATAAAGGTGCTCCAGTACCTTCAGTGGGATGCCATCGCTCTCCTCGTACTGGGGGGGGGGGGGGTACAGTGAACGTTAATAAAGGTGCTTCAGTACCTTCAGTGGGATGCCATCGCTCTCCTCTTACTGGTGGGGGGGGGGGTACAGTGAACGTTAATAAAGGTGCTTCAGTAACCTTCAGCGGGATGCCATCGCTCTCCTCGTACTGGGGGAGGGGGTGGGGGGGGGGGATACAGTGAACGTTAATAAAGGTGCTTCAGTACCTTCAGCGGGATGCCATCGCTCTCCTCGTACTGGGGGGGGTACAGTGAACGGTAATAAAGGTGCTTCAGTACCTTCAGCGGGATACCATCGCTCTCCTCGTACTGGGGGGGGGTACAGTGAACGTTAATAAAGGTGTTTCAGTACCTTCAGTGGGATGCCATCGCTCTCCTCGTACTGGGGGGGGGGGGGTACAGTGAACGTTAATAAAGGTGCTTCAGTACCTTCAGTGGGATGCCATCACTCTCCTCGTACTGGGGGAGGGGGGGGGGTGATACAGTGAACGTTAATAAAGGTGCTTCAGTACCTTCAGTGGGATGCCATCGCTCTCCTCGTACTGGGGGGGGGGGGTACAGTGAACGTTAATAAAGGTGCTTCAGTACCTTTAGTGGGATGCCATCCCTCTCCTCGTACTGGGGGGGGGGGGGGTGATACAGTGAACGTTAAATAAAGGTGCTTCAGTACCTTCAGTGGGATGCCATCGCTCTCCTCGTACTGAGGGAGGGGGTACAGTGAACGTTAATAAAGGTGCTTCAGTACCTTCAGTGGGATGCCATCGCTCTCCTCGTAATGGGGGAGGGGGAGGTGCTACAGTGAACGTTAATAAAGGTGCTTCAGTACTTTCAGTGGGATGCCATCGCTCTCCTCTTACTGGTGGGGGGGGGGGGGGGTACAGTGAACGTTAATAAAGGTGCTTCAGTAACCTTCAGCGGGATGCCATCGCTCTCCTCGTACTGGGGGAGGGGGTGGGGGGGGGATACAGTGAACGTTAATAAAGGTGCTTCAGTACCTTCAGCGGGATGCCATCGCTCTCCTCGTACTGGGGGGGGGGTACAGTGAACGGTAATAAAGGTGCTTCAGTACCTTCAGCGGGATACCATCGCTCTCCTCGTACTGGGGGGGGGGGTACAGTGAACGTTAATAAAGGTGTTTCAGTACCTTCAGTGGGATGCCATCGCTCTCCTCGTACTGGGGGGGGGGGTACAGTGAACGTTAATAAAGGTGCTTCAGTACCTTCAGTGGGATGCCATCACTCTCCTCGTACTGGGGGAGGGGGGGGGGGTGATACAGTGAACGTTAATAAAGGTGCTTCAGTACCTTCAGTGGGATGCCATCGCTCTCCTCGTACTGGGGGGGGGGGGTACAGTGAACGTTAATAAAGGTGCTTCAGTACCTTTAGTGGGATGCCATCCCTCTCCTCGTACTGGGGGGGGGGGGGGTGATACAGTGAACGTTAATAAAGGTGCTTCAGTACCTTCAGTGGGATGCCATCGCTCTCCTCGTACTGAGGGAGGGGGTACAGTGAACGTTAATAAAGGTGCTTCAGTACCTTCAGTGGGATGCCATCGCTCTCCTCGTAATGGGGGAGGGGGAGGTGCTACAGTGAACGTTAATAAAGGTGCTTCAGTACTTTCAGTGGGATGCCATCGCTCTCCTCGTACTGGGGGAGGGGGGGGGTGCTACAGTGAACGTTAATAAAGGTGCTTCAGTACCTCCAGTGGGATGCCATCGCTCTCCTCGTACTGGGGGAGGGGGTACAGTGAACGTTAATAAAGGTGCTTCAGTACCTTCAGTGGGATGCCATCGCTCTCCTCGAACTGGGGGGGGGGGGTGATACAGTGAACGTTAATAAAGGTGCTTCAGTACCTTCAGTGGGATGCCATCGCTCTCCTCGTACTGAGGGAGGGGGTACAGTGAACGTTAATAAAGGTGCTTCAGTACCTTCAGTGGGATGCCATCGCTCTCCTCGAACTGGGGGGAGGGTGGGGGGTGATACAGTGAACGTTAATAAAGGTGCTTCAGTACCTTCAGCGGGATGCCATCGCTCTCCTCGTACTGGGGGAGGGTGGGGGGTGATACAGTGAACGTTAATAAAGGTGCTTCAGTACCCTCAGCGGGATGCCATCGCTCTCCTCGTACTGGGGGGGGGGGTGATACAGTGAACGTTAATAAAGGTGCTTCAGTACCTTCAGCGGGATGCCATCGCTCTCCTCGTACTGAGAGGGGGGGGGGTGATACAGTGAACGTTAATAAAGGTGCTTCAGTACCTTCAGTGGGATGCCACAAGGAAAGGAGAGGATGGGGGATGAATGGTTGGTGGGCGGGGGGGGGACCAGCATTTCACACAGCAGTTTATTGCCTGTGGTTGTCCCCCGATGGTGCAGATTATAATGTTCCTGTGTAACGCACCTGTTACAACATTCCACGTCCAACGGTTGCGGCCTTCGATATCCTAAAACAGCTACCCCCCCCCCCCCACCCCACTTCCTTCCGTACTGTCTTGCCTGAAAGGAGGTGCGGTTCTACAGTTCCATTGGCGGACAAAACGCATGGGGATCTTGCCTGGCAGAGGTCACGTGATTGACAAACTTAACTTGCCCATTGAATGATGTTGCTCGATACCATACCACAGCCTGGTGGTGAGACAGGCCGCCGACGCCCGCCCCCTTCAGTCCATTACTGCCACTTGCCTCGTGCTTTCTTGAGCGTATCGTCAAGCCAACGAAAACAATAGCTGCTCAGACCAAACCCCATCTACAGAGCCCACAGCGGCATGGGCTGCAAAAACAAGCCCCAATCCATCTCGCAAGGATTCTCCTGGTGTCCCGGCCGCCGCCAAGCTATTCCCGACCGCCAGGTACGCAACACTGGACGCTCGGGTCTGGGAGGTGATGTCCCGGCGACACCGAGACCTACGCTCGCCCAGCTCTATCCCTCTCTTAGCAAACATCGGGGGCCGACCAAATGATGACAAAGGGAGGTGGAGGGGGTGGGGGGGTTGCACATTTTATTTTTTATTTTATTTAGGTCGTTCTTTTTTACAAATTCTTTTATACCAAATGCTACCAATAAATAATTCGGTTCAAGATAAGAAGGCATTCACAACCCCCGCCATTTTACACTTCATGACCTTACCCTCCGTCGCTATCATACGACAGAAGCTGCTGCTTGGTACAACATATAACAACCCCATAAGACGATGATTATTTGGTACAACCTATTACGTAGATAAGCTGAGTAGGTCTACGGCGGCCGGAAGATATTATTTGAAAGTTGGTAGAAGCTTAGGCCTCGCGCTATACGTTGCAATTATCAGCATCGACGTCTAGCATTGAAAACGAGTGGGCAGCTGTGCTGGGCACCTGGCTCCGCTCCACCTCTATAGACTATGAACCCCATTAAACGCAATATTACCACACCGTAAGACAACGAGGGGAGACCATGCGGACTGAAGACATACATGGCCTGCACACACAGTGACAGGTTTATTGCTGCTCAAATAGAGTGAAGAGGTGTGCCGACTCAGCCTCACACTTAGTGCATACTATAGACACCATATCTATATTAGACCCGACCATGGCGTCTGCGCTCAGACCTATTGTTCCACCGATCCCATGATCCCAGCATCGGCAAACCGAGCTACATATACAACAGGAAACTGCTGCTTGCGAAGTCCTATTTGTTATTAAGACTCTTTCTAACCCGCAATTTAATGACATCAGGACTTCATTACCACCTACTCGAAAAATAACCCTATTTGAGGAGCTGTACACAATATATCAGGAGTAGGAATGCGAGCGAAGAGCTAGGACAGATCGGGTCAATGTTAGCATTGGGTTTCCATTGTGATATGTAGGGTGCAGGGCGATGGCGGTGCTCCCAGGGGTATGTGATCTTGTTGGGCACGGGTCACGTATAGCCTCTGGCGTTCTGTTTGTCAAGGTCATCCCGATCGTGTCTGGCTTTTCATACATGTCCTACATGCTTTTCAATACATGTACAACCGTTTAACCTCCCGCGGTGCGTTTCCAGGCCTGCCTCTATGTATTAATATAAGACCATAATGTGACGCACGGGCACGCATGCGGAAACAGATAATGGAAAAACTTACCTCCTGAAACAGCGGCTTGAATGCCTGAAATGAGAAGCAATAGCAGACTATTAGCATACAGCAAGTGAGCATGACTTGAGGCTGAACAACACAAATTGTCAGAAAGGAGCACGACAAAATATGTTACGTACGGCAAAGTCTGTTCGTTATTTGACTGAGTAGTAGGGCGATTTTATGGGACGGGTCAAGGTGGTGGAACCATGTCTCCGAGAGTAACCATACTCGTTGAGAAGAAAGACATGAGGAAATTATCCAGCATAAACAGGCATTTGCACGGATGGAATTCGAACCATGCGCCGACCGGCAGCTTGGGCTGGCGGCCTATCATAGCCAGCAAACTCCACGATAACCCAATGCGCTGCCTACTAGGCAACGTGTAGGTTGGTGGGGGGGGGGGGGGCACACACGTACACTCCCAACCTCCTCTGTATTTGTAGAACTAAGGGCCAAGCTTCAGCGACAAATTTGAGGTAGGAGACGGGTTACAATGCTATTTTGAAATTACGCCCCCCTCCCGCCACACATGGCCACGAAACACCTCCGTAACATCCGGGATCTGTGGTGTACACACGTCTGCGGCATTAATTTCCGAATTAATTCTGTAGGACTGTAGCAGTACCACCCTTGAGATCCACATTACGGCGGCCCTTGCTTAATAAGTGCTTCGCTTTCCCTGGAGTATAGAGCGCGCCAACAACACATTTTTCCGGTTACTATGTTATTAGGTTACTTATTAATCATACGCACCTACGCATAAAACCAGTACATGCAACTCGAGGGGGGGGGGGGGGGGGTACCGTGGTAAAGCCCCCCCCCATTGTCGCCGGCCAAATGCGCTCGGAAGGGGTATTTTCTCGCGGTTCTATGAACGCACATTTTTAGAGCCCCCCCCCCCCCTTTTAAAATATCCGCTCTATAGGGGTATCTGTTCTATCACAAATATCCGCTTCCTCAGGCATCAAGGCACCCGCGGAACCCCGCCACCAGATTTGTATAACAGTGCCCACCCCCCCGCTTCATACATACATCTATATATATGCGCTGACACACACATAGCCAGCCAGCCATGCACCGCTTGGCCTCTGACAGACAGGTCACCATATTGTGCAGAGGGAGAGGCCCATTATCCTATTTGTTCCACAGCGCCGACCAACTAAAGGACACCACCAGGCTCGACAGGGTTTATCTAGTCAACTAGTCATTACAACTTGATGGATGAACATGGTACAACAGTTGTTACTTTCACATTTGGGTACAAAGCAGTCCAGTTAACTCCTGTCACTGGCTCAAACGATTCCGATGAGTCACTGACATAAGCCTCGAGGCGGATTCTTCATAACATGTGTCACTGACATAAGCCTCGAGGCGGATTCTTCATAACATGTGTCACTGACATAAGCCTCGAGGCGGACTCTTCATAACATGTGTCACTGACATAAGCCTCGAGGCGGACTCTTCATAACATGTGTCACTGACATAAGCCTCGAGGCGGATTCTTCATAACATGTGTCACTGACATAAGCCTCGAGGCGGACTCTTCACAACTTGTGTCACTGACATAAGCCTCATCATAACAGGTGTCCCAGACATAAGCCTCGATGTAGACTTCTCATAATATGTGTCATAGACGTAAGCCTCCTCATAACATGTGTCACAAACATAAGCCTCCTCATAACATGTGCCACAGACATAAGCCTCGATGTGGACTCCTCATAATATGTGTCACTGACATAAGCTTTGAGGGCTACTCTTTGCCACAATATCGGTTCCTATTGGTTTCACAGGTGCGACTGATAAATACTGAACATTGAGGGAAGTGGTCATTGTATAACGGGTCGATATGGGATAGAAGTCAGGGCAGCACACATACCTTGTCCAGCTCATCTCTTGCATTAGTCAATTCTATTTCTTCCGGATCTCGCATGGAGGAGTGACCAGATTTGGTTTTGGCCATCTTCGGTTGTTCCAGCTCCCTGCAATCAATTGCGAAGAAACACCCAACAGCCCTTTGCTTATAAGACTACATACATTTGGATGTTATTGATCACTACATAATGATGTACCTCTATTATATGATCTATTCATCACCCTCTGAGAGAAGGGTGAAGCCCAACTTCCCCCTTGCAGCTAGAAGCCAGTGTATAGATAAGTATGCTGGATTTTACAGTACAGTTGGGCATTGGTTTCAAAACACATTGGAATAATAAGCTCTATCAGGACGTTAACTTAACATCTAGAAGAGATCTGCACCCCAAATGTTACTGAAATATCTATTGGGACAAACTGAAACAGTCCAAGAATACAGTGACTCACATACTCTTGACCAATATATAGTATTTGATAACTTGTATTATCCTTGTTCTTTGGAGGCTTTGCTACCACTCATTCAACCAAGTCCATACTATTTTTGTTCACTAGCACATGAGTATCATAACATTTTTACAGTTATAAAGTAAACCCTAACTTTATGAAATATTGAAATATCGCTATTACCTACATAAAATTTAAGACTAGCACAAAATTTAATACTTGCAGAAAACAGCTTTTCGTAAGGTTACACTGGATCCCATTCATCACTTATATTGGGTGCATTTCTTGGGACCAGGACGGCCATTCCACCCTGGGACCTCCCAATACATCCCCAGCTGCCCTAGCTTTTTCCGGGGTAACAATGGGGATATGCCTATTCTTATGAAATATATACACTGTTTACATCTGGTGTATATAGGGGTACTGAAACCAGCCTAATCCAGGGTATTGGCCAGAATTTTTTTGTTATCACCTAAAATTGAGGCTTGTACAAAGTCTGTTCCGTGCACACAAACAATATGAATGAATAGAAGTAAATTTCATTGTCATATAAAATTTGTGAGCACTATGATTTTTTTGCTAGGCCTTTGCAGTTTCATATCATGTCAAGCCAAAGATCCCACTACCAAACAGCAGGTGGAGGAGACCTATAGTCCTGCGAGCAAGCCGCTGTGGCTACAGCCAACAGTAGTTTCGTGACTAGACCCATATTGGAGCCCACCATGTTACATCTATGGAACTAATACATAGTAGGCCTCTATGTTAAGTGTTGTCATGATTGTTAAATAATGTATGTAATTAATACTGGCAACACTCATATATCATATAAAAAGATATATACAGTCTTTTTATAGATATATTATTGTTGCCACCCCACCCACCCCTCCCACCCTACCGACCTGTACTTGTCGGATTGATGCTCCTATGGCTACATTTTTTTTGCATCCGGCCAATAGGAGAAGGCTATAAAAACATTGCTGCATAACCTTCTCCTATTGACCTGACCCAACAAAACCATGCCTATGGCTTTACCAGGTCAGGGTTTGGTTTACATTCATTTTGACCGCTCAATGATTTAACAGCCAGTGGGGTTGGGGGTGAAGTGTAAGGGGTTTGGTAGTCAATGTTTGAGGGGTTACAGGCATGCCCAGGTGAAGAGAGATTAAGATAGCTGGCTGTTATCATTAATGAGCTGAAACATGGCAGCTGTTGGCCACATCAGCCCAGCAACATCAGCTCTAACAACAGCAAGACAGGGTTTAGCCTGAAAATCAGACATTTTGCCGTGACATTCTGAATTATTGACAGTAACGTTAGTATCGATCCTTCGAACTGTCACAACATTACCGTCTGATTTTCAGGCTAGACAGGGTTAGGCATCCCGGTTTCCATGAGCTGGCTGCCTGCCTGCCTGGAGTAGCGAGACAGGGTCCCATTCCCCAGCCACATGTCATATCATGGCATATGAGGGGTTCCATATGGTGTATACTCGGATCGGCCGAACTGCGAAACGGCCGAGCCGCTCTCACCACCTACCATGGGTGGAGAGGGGGTCATCGAGCCACCCACCAGCGGATTAGTCTGCGCCTCAACGATTGGCTTGGTGTCGGCTTCGGCATCAGCTGGGGGAGGGGGGAGAGGGTCTGGCTCGGGGTGGATGAAGCTGGCGATTGGTGTCAATTGTGTTTGTGTTGCTGGCTGCTGGTGTATGCTGGGTGTGTATGGGTGGAGGGGTGGAGATGGGACCAATATTTACTGAATTTTTAGGAGAAATCTTCACGGCTGGGCCACTAAAGTAATCACTAAATTCTGGGGAATTGTCAACGGCCCCCATGGATAACGTTCACGCGGCCCGTAATGAGCATTGATAATGCGGAATTTGCACGCGGCCCGAAACATTTTTCACACGGAAACTACATGTCAGAATGAATGAAGCTGAGTTTCTGTGTAAAAAATGTTTCGGGCCGCATGCAAATTCTGCGTTATCAATGCTTATTACGGGCCGCGTGATGAACGTTATCCATACTCGTTATGGGGGCTGTTGACAATTCCCCAAAATTTAGTGATTACTAAGCCAGCAATACAAACAAAAGTGACACCAAACACCAGATTAATCCACGCGTGCCGGACGCAGCCCCCTCCCCCTCCCCTACCCGATGCCGAAGCCATCAGGGCCGACGTCAAGCCAGACACCCAATCGTCGAGGCGCAGACTAATCCGCTGGCGGCTCGGGCTCGATGACCTCCCCCCCCCCCCCCCCCCACCCCATTCACCCCCCACCAAACTACCTCATCCCGCCTTTCCCCCACCCCATTCACCCCCCCACCAAACCACCCCATCCCAGTCTTCCCCCCACCCCCTTAAATACCTCGGCTGTTTCGCAGTTCGGCCGTTCTGCATGGCATTCTTCCATGTGAGTATGAGGCCTACACCCTCTTGAAGCCCTTCCCCTCCTAGCCTGAATGTTCAGACGTTACAGTTTGACAGTCTGATGCATACTGTCACAAGAACAAGTGTCAAGACAGTACCGTCTGAAAATTCAGGCTATTCCCCTCCACACTTCATGCACTTCCAGTCAAATCATCCTGGGCATCATCCTGCGATCAAAACGGACCGCGGTCAAAGCGGGCCTACACCGGTGTCTTTACACATGTTACATTACCCTTCAACAATTCAAGTGTAAATACGTACTTGTAGAGGACAGCTTAGCTTAGCCGCTCACAGTCACAGTGGTGCCAGCTGAGCACTGCTGCCTGTTGTTTATTTACTTCCCAGGGCTTCCGCGGTTCCGCGAAGTGCAAAATAGAAATATCCGACGAAGTTTTTTCGATGCCTACTTTGCCGTCTCTCTGGTCAACTCCGCGAACTGCCGCTGCGGGGCGCTACCGCGGCTCGGGCGAAGGGAGTGAGGGAGGGGGGGGGGTGGGTGAGAGTAGCGGCCGAATATGGCTATAACCCAGCGTGACGTGAGACTTCGGGCTAGGCACAGAGTACCTACATGTATACGAGCATCATGGTATATGATTTATCTCTTACAATTTAATTAGGTCGTCGTGATGGAACGTTAGCTTACTTCACTGATAAATATGATTTGTAGGCCTAATAGGCTGCTGTGCTGTTATTGAGACATGTGGTTAACTTGATGTCAAGTGAAGACCAGTTTACTCTAAGAAATTATCTACGTTTGTGTACAATGGTCATCGCGAGAGAGAAGATTTTCATTGGTGAAAACATGGCATGCAAAAGTTATGCAACGGCGATATATCGACAAGGATCGAGCCACCTGATTGAGATCTCCGACCGCGGGAATCACTGGAATAGGCGAAACAAATATGGAGTATTTTCTCTCCTTGAGGTTAGAAATAAATTGTTTGTCTCAGGTGGGCGCATTGAGAGATAAGTTATAGGGTTCTGCTCAGAGGAAAGGGAGAAAACAAGCGAAAAAAGGTGAGGTATGCAGCAAGGCAGCAAGGGGAGGTACCAGAAAGGCGCAAGAGGTGTAGTATAATAATAGGGATTGTGCAGCAAGGGGAGGTACCAGAAAGGTGACAGCGGTGTAGTTGTAAGAGATAGCGCAGCAAGGGGGGTACCAGAAAGGTGCCAGCGGTGTAGTTGTAAGAGATAGCGCAGCAAGAGGGGTACCAGAAAGGTGCCAGCGGTGTAGTTGTAAGGGATGGTGCAGCAAGGGGAGGCACCAGGAAGGTGCCAGCGGTGTAGTTGTAAGGGATGGCGCAGCAAGGGGAGGTACCAGAAAGGTGACAGCGGTGTAGTTGTAAGGGATGGTGCAGCAAGGGGAGGTACCAGAAAGGTGCCAGTGGTGTAGTTGGAAGGGATGGTGCAGCAAGGGGAGGTACCAGAAAGGTGCCAGCGGTGTAGTTGTAAGGGATGGTGCAGCAAGGGGAGGCACCAGAAATGTGCCAATGGTGTGGTTGTAAGGGATGGCGCAGCAAGGGGAGGCACCAGAAAGGTGCCAGCGGTGTAGTTGTAAGGCCGGGATGGCGCAGCAAGGGGAGGTACCAGAAAGGTGCCAGCGGTGTAGTTGTAAGGCCGGGATGGCGCAGCAAGGGGAGGCACCAGAAAGGTGCCAGTGGTGTAGTTGGAAGGGATTGTGCAGCAAGGGGAGGCACCAAATAGGTGCCAATGGTGTAGTTGTAGGGGATGGTGCAGCAAGGGGAGGTACCAGAAAGGTGACAGCTAGCGGTGTAGTTGTAAGGGATGGTGCAGCAAGGGGAGGCACCAGGAAGGTGCCAGTGGTGTAGTTGTAAGGGATGGTGCAGCAAGGGGAGGTACCAGAAAGGTGACAGCTAGCGGTGTAGTTGTAAGGGATGGTGCAGCAAGGGGAGGCACCAGAAAGGTGACAGCTAGCGGTGTAGTTGTAAGGGATGGTGCAGCAAGGGGAGGCACCAGAAAGGTGCGGTGTAGTTGTAAGGGATGGTGCAGCAAGGGGAGGCACCAGGAAGGTGCCAGTGGTGTAGTTGTAAGGGATGGTGCAGCAAGGGGAGGTACCAGAAAGGTGACAGCTAGCGGTGTAGTTGTAAGGGATGGTGCAGCAAGGGGAGGTACCAGAAAGGTGACAGCTAGCGGTGTAGTTGTAAGGGATGGTGCAGCAAGGGGAGGCACCAGAAAGGTGCCAGTGGTGTAGTTGTAAGGGATGGCGCAGCAAGGGGAGGCACCAGGAAGGTGCCAGTGGTGTAGTTGTAAGGGATGGTGCAGCAAGGGGAGGTACCAGAAAGGTGACAGCTAGCGGTGTAGTTGTAAGGGATGGTGCAGCAAGGGGAGGCACCAGAAAGGTGCCAGTGGTGTAGTTGTAAGGGATGGTGCAGCAAGGGGAGGTACCAGAAAGGTGCCAGTGGTGTAGTTGTAAGGGATGGTGCAGCAAGGGGAGGTACCAGAAAGGTGACAGCTAGCGGTGTAGTTGTAAGGGATGGTGCAGCAAGGGGAGGCACCAGGAAGGTGCCAGTGGTGTAGTTGTAAGGGATGGTGCAGCAAGGGGAGGTACCAGAAAGGTGACAGCTAGCGGTGTAGTTGTAAGGGATGGTGCAGCAAGGGGAGGCACCAGAAAGGTGCCAGTGGTGTAGTTGTAAGGGATGGTGCAGCAAGGGGAGGCACCAGGAAGGTGCCAGTGGTGTAGTTATAAGGGATGGTGCAGCAAGGGGAGGTACCAGAAAGGTGACAGCTAGCGGTGTAGTTGTAAGGGATGGTGCAGCAAGGGGAGGCACCAGAAAGGTGCCAGTGGTGTAGTTATAAGGGATGGTGCAGCAAGGGGAGGTACCAGAAAGGTGACAGCTAGCGGTGTAGTTGTAAGGGATGGTGCAGCAAGGGGAGGCACCAGAAAGGTGACAGCTAGCGGTGTAGTTGTAAGGGATGGTGCAGCAAGGGGAGGTACCAGAAAGGTGACAGCTAGCGGTGTAGTTGTAAGGGATGGTGCAGCAAGGGGAGGTACCAGAAAGGTGACAGCTAGCGGTGTAGTTGTAAGGGATGGTGCAGCAAGGGGAGGCACCAGAAAGGTGACAGCTAGCGGTGTAGTTGTAAGGGATGGTGCAGCAAGGGGAGGTACCAGAAAGGTGACAGCTAGCGGTGTAGTTGTAGGGGATGGTGCAGCAAGGGGAGGCACCAGAAAGGTGCCAGTGGTGTAGTTGGAAGGGATTGTGCAGCAAGGGGAGGCACCAGGAAGGTGCCAGTGGTGTAGTTATAAGGGATGGTGCAGCAAGGGGAGGTACCAGAAAGGTGACAGCTAGCGGTGTAGTTGTAAGGGATGGTGCAGCAAGGGGAGGCACCAGGAAGGTGCCAGTGGTGTAGTTATAAGGGATGGTGCAGCAAGGGGAGGTACCAGAAAGGTGACAGCTAGCGGTGTAGTTGCAAGGGATGGTGCAGCAAGGGGAGGCACCAGAAAGGTGCCAGCGGTGTAGTTGTAAGGCCGGGATGGCGCAGCAAGGGGAGGCACCAGAAAGGTGCGGTGTAGTTGTAAGGGATGGTGCAGCAAGGGGAGGCACCAGGAAGGTGCCAGTGGTGTAGTTATAAGGGATGGTGCAGCAAGGGGAGGTACCAGAAAGGTGACAGCTAGCGGTGTAGTTGTAAGGGATGGTGCAGCAAGGGGAGGCACCAGAAAGGTGACAGCTAGCGGTGTAGTTGTAAGGGATGGTGCAGCAAGGGGAGGTACCAGAAAGGTGACAGCTAGCGGTGTAGTTGTAAGGGATGGTGCAGCAAGGGGAGGCACCAGAAAGGTGCCAGTGGTGTAGTTGGAAGGGATTGTGCAGCAAGGGGAGGCACCAGGAAGGTGCCAGTGGTGTAGTTATAAGGGATGGTGCAGCAAGGGGAGGTACCAGAAAGGTGACAGCTAGCGGTGTAGTTGTAAGGGATGGTGCAGCAAGGGGAGGCACCAGGAAGGTGCCAGTGGTGTAGTTATAAGGGATGGTGCAGCAAGGGGAGGTACCAGAAAGGTGACAGCTAGCGGTGTAGTTGTAAGGGATGGTGCAGCAAGGGGAGGCACCAGAAAGGTGCCAGCGGTGTAGTTGTAAGGCCGGGATGGCGCAGCAAGGGGAGGCACCAGAAAGGTGACAGCTAGCGGTGTAGTTGTAAGGGATGGTGCAGCAAGGGGAGGCACCAGAAAGGTGCCAGTGGTGTAGTTGGAAGGGATTGTGCAGCAAGGGGAGGCACCAGGAAGGTGCCAGTGGTGTAGTTATAAGGGATGGTGCAGCAAGGGGAGGTACCAGAAAGGTGACAGCTAGCGGTGTAGTTGTAAGGGATGGTGCAGCAAGGGGAGGCACCAGGAAGGTGCCAGTGGTGTAGTTATAAGGGATGGTGCAGCAAGGGGAGGTACCAGAAAGGTGACAGCTAGCGGTGTAGTTGTAAGGGATGGTGCAGCAAGGGGAGGCACCAGAAAGGTGCCAGCGGTGTAGTTGTAAGGCCGGGATGGCGCAGCAAGGGGAGGCACCAGAAAGGTGCGGTGTAGTTGTAAGGGATGGTGCAGCAAGGGGAGGCACCAGAAAGGTGCCAATGGTGTAGTTGGAAGGTATGGCGCAGGAAGAGGAGGTACCAGAAACGTGAGAGCGGTGTAGTTCGTGAAAGGCGCAACAAGGGGAGGGACGGGATAAGTGCGTGTATAGACTGGTATCGTATCTTTCGACTTGGTAAAGGTAAAGTGATAATTTTAATTGTAGTTTTTAACCATGCTTCAGCTAGCTTGCACACGTTCCTCGAGATTAAGAACAATTAAGTCTGTGTTCTTTATTACAAGTGTAGACATACGAGTTGTCTAGCATGCATAGTTGGTATATAGACTGATACATTAATTTGCATTTTGTTACCGTAAATTGAAACCGTCATAAAGTATCACGCATGAGATCTGAAATCGTAGTAATTACAAGCCCGTCTGGAGCATAATGAAAGTGGATCGAGTCACCTAGTTAATTATTGCGAATACGTGATCTTATAAATGCTTGAATACATGTAGTTCTCAATTTCTAGGTTTGACATGGCACATTCGTTCTCCCGACATATATCATGTTACATCTACAAACATAAAGTCGACTCCTGTGGAAGTAACGCGCGAAGAATATTCAGTAATCCTTACACTGTATATTCTCCGCGTGTATTTCATATAAGCTTACTTGAGGTACAATATTTTTAAAAGGTAGGTTTTTTTCTGAAACAACTGGAAGTATATAAGCTGCCTTAAACTAAGCGAACTTTCGGTCGAGTGAGCAAGAACAATACATGTTCGGCTTCACCCCCCCTCCCCCCGGGAGGCACTATTATACAAATCTGCTGGGGGGGGGGGGGGGAGGGGGAGTTCCGCGGGTGCCTTGATGCCTGAGAGAGTGGACCTTTGTGAAGAAAAAGATACCCCCATAGAGCGGATACTTATGATGAGAAAGATACCTCTATAGAGCCGACATTTTAAAACTTTAAAGCGCCCGGGGAGGGGGCTCTGAAAAATGTGTGTTCATATATAGTGGGTTGCCTGGAAAAAATATCCATACCGAGCGGATTTTGGCGGTAAAAGAGGAAGGGTAGGGGGAAACCCCCAACCGCAGCGATGAATTAGGGAACCCCCCAACCGCAGCGATGTATTAAGTACGCCCCTCACTCGGGTCTTCTCTTTTCGCATTCGCCAACATTGAGGATGGCACGTTATGACTGTGTCAACCATTATACGTATTGCACTATGACTGTTAATTAATTTTCTTCTTTCTGTTTTTCTGCGTTTTTCTGATTTAGCCATTCGATTCGACATTCGGCGTCATGGGCCACTTGAACAGAATTATGAACTCGTTATAGGCATTCAACGGACATGCACTTGCCACGAGGCATTAACGCGCGAAAGTCATGCGAGCGCCAACGCACTCGATCGCTGAGCTCGAGGCAAGTTTAGCATCTCCCGTCAATCGATACAAATAAAAATATGCTGCATTCCGAATGCTGCAGTGACAGATTAACATGTAAAATGTTTCAGATTTTAGCATATAAAAACTTTGCCAATCTGCAAAGACAGTCACAATAATATATTGTGTTTAAAATTTAATACAAAATACACCAGTGAAGAGCGTGGCGGATCAGGCCCACTCGATCCCTACCGCCTCAGATTAAACTCAACTCAACGATCGAGAACCACACATCATGATTGCAAAATAAAAGCCATAACACGAAGAACTGTAGACAATTAATTGTTGGTCCTCAACAGGAAAGAAAGTGCATGTGTGATATCATTACAAAACACCACTTTATTAATCCAGTGCCAGTTAGGAATAGGGCAGACCTAGCCCCAGTTCTGTGGCTGTAGAACGGGCAAAAATCTGACAGGGCCCGTCAGATTTTTGCCCGTCCTACAGCCACAGAACTGGGGCTAGGGCAGACCGGGGCAAGTGGATCCATTTTTACTCTGATTAAGGCCCATATAGATGCTCTAAGGATAAGGCATTATGTAGCCTCATTTTTTATCAGGACAGATGTATTATGGCTATTATGTGGCTGTTTATTTGGCACCCAGTTTAGTCTTTTTCCCGTTCAATTATTTTCCCCGGCTGTATTTTACAGTTTAACAATTAAGGAGCCCGAAAACGGCTATAGTGTGTCCCGTGACGGGACAAGTACACCCAACCGGCGGGGCAAGCACGCCGATTGTGAAGCCAATAATTCTTCCGTCTTAACTACACCTTTTTTTATCAAAATACGTACAACATTATCTCAAACAAGCTAGATTACAGACACAAATCTTATTAGAACGCCGCCGTCATAGAACGCCTGAGATGGCTTACGAAAAAGCGAAAAAGCCTATGTAGAGCGGATATTTTAGAACTTGCGACTGGGGGAGGGGGAAAATGTGTGTGATGCCCGGCAAAAATACCCGTTCCGAGTGGATTTTGATGGTAAAACGAGCGGAATTTGGTGGTAAAAATCCGACCGAGCATATGTTTGATTTTTTTTCAGGCCCTTATGGGTTAAGGATTTATGCCGACGCCATTACGACGTCTTGTTTACGACGGACGTATCTCTGACGTCGCCGCTGAGGATTGTATAATTTGACCGTACGACGTCGCGACAAAAATACGACGTCGGTATACGACGTAGCGGCCTTCGTCGTATATTATAGCGCCTTCGTGTGCCCGCTGGGAGGCGCTGGGGTAAATTTTTGGGGGGTTGATCGAGCCAGCTCTCCAAAAGAAGCTGGGGGTCCACACTCGGTGGGATGATCGAACCCCGGCCCCCTTCGCTTCGCGACCTCACCCACCCCCTTCCCGGCTCCTCGCCCTTTTTTTATATAATTTATAAGCTTTATAGCTCGATCACACAAACTGGACTAACGCCAACGGCCTGGCCGCTCGCCCCCCACCTCCCTTTTTTGTTATCTTAAACTTGTCCATTTAGCCCGGTAACAATAAGTGAAGATAACCAAGGCAATGTTCAATCAAACAGATATCGATCTGTGGATATGGTTGCTGAAGTAAACTGGCACCAGGCACTGAGTTGTTTGTCCAATACTTACGCAAGGTGAAGGACGATTATTGCGGCGTCTACATGCTATTTTTACTGACCAATCAAATTCTGGTAGCGAGACACCACCCACCAGTGCATGCGTCCGATTGGTAATCACATGTCACGTGGACATTAGCTATTTAAACCCCGCCTACATTCACTGAGAAGCCATTCTTCTGTTTGCGAGCCCCGAAATATTGCAGAGGAAATTTCCTCAATAATCACCGACATTCCGAGAGTATTTTGACAAGTGTACCAGGTAAATATGTTATTAATGGTCTTTAGTGTTTAAAAGTGGAAGAAATGAGCCAAACTGTGGTATGAATGTCTTGTAATCGGTTGCAAGATGTTGGGCTCGAAAGCCGAGCGAGAAACAGCTGACTCGTCGTTGTTCATTTTTGGCTCTTCCTATTTTACCGCTTGACGCTCGACTTCGACTCATCATATAATATGGCATTAATACATTTTAACGTTGATCAGCTCAGAAGGTCAGTTAACAACTTATGGATGCAGTTGCCTTTTTTATTGTGGTATGATTTAGCAAATGCGGAAATGGTCCCGTTGTCAGCTAAAAAAGTAATCATAATCGGACCGTCATATGACATGGCACTGACACTGACAGCCACTGACACCAAGTCTTAAGTGTCACTGTCAGTGACTGTCACTTGCAGATTTATAGCATCTTAGACTTAGTTTCACTTTGGAATCCCATTGTTTCTATATGGTAGTTTGATTCTGTTTCGTATCCTCATGTATATGGATGCTTGATATTCTGGCATTCAGACTAAAGGTTATCATTACAGATTTAATTCAGTTGATGCAGAGTCCTTGCTATCACTTTCAGCCAGTTATAAAATTTGATATATGGTATATTTTATCCACAGAACCTGTAATCTGCCATTTGGGGCTTTGTAACAAGAAATATTGATTTTTTTCCAGTAGGCTGGTGCCAGTTTATTTATGCTAATGTTATGCAGAAAGAGCTGACACAACTGAAGATAGAATTTTCCATGCCATTTATTGGAAAGCTAAGAGTTTAGTTTTACATTTTTTCACAATTGCTGTAAGGATCTGTTGAAATTACTTTGAAGAAGTTTTTTGCAAATGTTTTGATTTTCTTTATAGGTACAGCAATCCGATGGTTCAATTGTGGACTGTCCCTTTACAAAGGCCACACCCATCAATCCGGCTACAAACCAGGATTTTGGATAATAGAGAAGAGACTAATGACAATTTTAGGATTAATCAACTTTCATAGTTGATGTGGAATTTCTTGTCACCACTGAACCAGTCACACATCCCATGAAGTAGAATCCACATTCATTGCATCATATAGGGCACCCAGAGGCATTTGAATGAATTTAAGTGGAATTACCAATATACCAACAACATCCAGATACTTTGTTACCAAAGACTGAAGGAGAACATCAGGTAATTGTTTAGTCTCAATAAATAAAATGGTACTGTTTTAGATTTCCAATTTTTTTGTTAATGTCACTGATTTGTACATCTTAAATTGTGTATGATGCCAGAATATATGAATGGTAGTATAGGCTTATGTATGTTTCATTTATTTGGGAATTTATTTTTTGCCTTGAATTTTGCATGTAACCCATTCTTATCTGCTCTTTTTACAGGATGGAAAACATTGCCCTGGTAACCATCAAAGTGCCCTTCCAGCCACCACAGAAACCTATGAAACCATCAAAACCTAGTCGACCAGCCAAGATGGTTGCCATGTCTGTGGCTGCAGCCACCCAATCTATATCAGCAGCCCGAGCTAGCTCAACCCAATCACGAAATCCTTCATTAGGAAAAGGAAGCAGTGACCCACCCAGTTTGGGGGTAAAGGTGCTGAGTGCTGGCCTGGCAGCCTGCTGGGCAGACTTGATCACTTTCCCGCTTGACACTGCCAAAGTTCGTCTACAGGTATGTTGCATAATATATTCCGATTTTGCAGTCAGATTTTGGTCGATTTCTATGAATTTATTTTGCTGTTGCCCCTGTGTACCTTCCTGTAGCAGCTTTTCCCCCTCGCCAGCCCAACTTGCACAGTTAGTCAGATAGAATTTCAGTCTGTACATTTCACAGATGGTTGAATCAGTTACAGTATGAATGGTTTGGATATGATGGTGGAAGAGTTACTTGGTTGACTTCACAATTTTTATAAGAACAATTTGGCTTGAAACACAAAAGCAGACTACCAAGATGTAAACAGTTTAAGACCTTTTTTAAAGCTGAAGATAACATCACTTTTGATGTTTTTATAGCTGAAGACAGATTATTTCACAGCACACTTCAGGTGCTTTGGTTTAAGAGAATTTTGTTTAGTTTTAAAGGAGACCTGGTATTTTCTTTTGTCACTTTAGTTGCTGTTAAATATGTCTGGTGATAAAAGGACTTATCCGGCTTTGGACTAAATTCAAAGTATCTAAACTTGTTTTATATGTTACCAAAGTCTACTTAGTTGACTATATTTTCTTATTAAGAGTGGTGAAATCTTGCATTGCTTAGAACCATAATGTAGAGTTTACCTGATATGCAAGGGCAGTTGATATGGCAACATCTGGATACATCTTGGATGGTCTGCTTGACTATAAAGAAAATTCAACCAAGTCCAATAAAGAGTTGCCAAAGTGACTTTGATACCATTTTAAGAACCAAGCGAGGTGATATCTATAATTCCAGAATTGTGATGTTAGACAATCTTTATTTTTTGCAGTGGCTGAAAAAGACAAGGTCAAAAGTCTCCACTGTTAAGCCACTTTTGCTGGCTTCCCAATGGCATGGATGCAACTTCAGTTCCCTGTTAAGAAATCTTAAAAGGATTGGGTTAGCCAGGGGACAGGAACAGAAGTTATATCTATGTACCATATTTAACTTTGGCCGAATTAATTCCATCTGACAAATTTCAGTCAGTGGACTCTGACCTTGTCTTGAAGCCTGCTGCTTGCTCTGCTTTGAAGCAATAAGTTAGGCAGACTTGCAGCAAGCATCCCCGTGATTGGCAGAACCTTCCTTTCCGCAACAGCTCGTGTGGAAGGTAGTAAGTGCTAAGGTGCTTCCCCCTGCTCTTCCCACACCCACCTGCTCCTGACCCAGCCGCCAATTTACTCCAGTTTTGACTAACCACGGGCCTCCCGTTTCCCGTTACAGGCCCCATATAGGAATCATCTATGTGTGACATGGTACCGTGGTAACGGGAATCCCAGATGTTGGAATCAGCTGCATCACCAAAGATGTTACTCTGGTGCCCGAGACAGATGAAGACAATCACAGATGAAGATTGTTTTAGTGGGCTTTGTTAATGGTGTGCGACTGTCATAATTTTCTCTCCAATTTTTAAGTTTTAATGCAATGATAATTAGATGGGAGGGTCTTAGTCCTAATTTGTGAAGGGTGGGCTTATTTAGTCTCTTCTTTTTTTCCTAGACATTCTTTCATGTTTATGCTTTTTTTCAGCGACACATCACATGGTGTGTTGCGTGTTGCCATGCACTGTCTTTGCCATGTCTAACATTTCTCGCTTCCTCTGCAGGAAAATGTGTCAATTATTTTCTCTCCTTTGTTTCGATTGTGCTCTCTTTTCAGCATGCACTTTCAGTCTCAAATGCGACAAAAGAAAATCTATATACATCCCAGCAAGCATACAACAATCACGGAATATTGTACACAATGAAAATCTCCTGGAGTGGACCAACGGTGGCCAAAAAAACACTTGATGCTCCTTACACTGTAGTTTCATTGTGTTTCTCCCACGTGGCTGTTCCAGATCCAAGGGGAGGGCACCCTGGCTGCTGTTGCCGCCACGGCCGCCGCTTCCAGATCTGGCTCCACGACTTTGGGCAAGGCCACCGTCTCGGCCGCCACCCAGAGCTACAAATATCGGGGAATTGTGGGCACGCTATGTACGATCTCGCGCGAGGAGGGTCCCCGCGCCCTCTACAACGGGTTGGCACCGGGACTGCAGAGACAGATGGCCTTCGCGTCCGTCCGCATCGGCCTCTACGACACAGTCAAACAGGCCTATATCAACCTCTTCAATGGTAAGACTTACTGGCTATTTTTATGACGTAAAATCTTTGATTTTACGGTTGAAGCTGGGGTGGTGTGGTCATTCAGTTGGTTGCTATGAAAATGTGCATGGTAAGGATGTAGAAACTAGAAATGTAGACCGAAACTAAATAAACGGGCAGTTTGGTTTTAGCTGTCCACCTAGCGAGATCGTTGAGCCCGGGGGCGAAACTAAAGAGTGACTTTTACTTTTGGGATGGGACCAACAATTGAGAGGATGCTCACTATAGCGACAGTTTTAGAGCTGCCGGATCTGCAGGGTCAATATGGATATGAGTTTTTTCCTTATCAAGTTCGTCTACCTGTGAGAAGAAAAGTTTCCTCGATAAGTTGTGTGCCTTTCTGGCCAAGATGTCGATGCCCCTGACTATCTGGTTTACTGAAGGGCGTTACCTTCGGAGACCTGGTCTGTTTAGAATTTCTCGTTGTGGTCGCGTGTCTGTATAGATTGCTGCTCAGTATGTGTCACGTTGAGGGCGTGGTGGTGGCATGCTATGAAAGCTCGGCCGTCTGAAGCCAAGCGTGCCGTCGCGGCTCCCGCATTGGAAGCTCGGCCTCCGCGTGGTTAACGCAAATAAATGATTCACCAGTTGCCCAGCTCGTTCGTTCGAGTGTGCGTGACGACAGCAGATCATATACACAAAACTTAGCCCGGGTTGCGTCATAGCCAGCTTTGAAAAACATTTCGGTTCGGTCTGGGTATAAAAAAAATGTTTTGGCAACGCTGTAATGACGAGGCTTGTGATGATGTGTCTCGTGACGATCAGTGTGGTGCATGCAGTCTGATGTTTTTCTCTAGTGACCATGCTAGAGAAACTACGACGCCAACAAGCCAGTTGTTGCTTGCCCGGCAACCAATCGATAGTCTGCCTCTGTGGCAGTGGAGAACATCTTAGGCTTTGAATGCGGTGGATGGTTTATACTTTTGATCGTGCTGCGTAGGTGGGATAAAGTGAAAGCTTTGCGGTTATCTCCGCTTCCCTGTGAGCCCTGTCACCACCCGTCAGCTGGTTATAAGCTTTTGTTGTTTAGAATTACTAAACCTCGTGCGGCCTTTGTTTGGTTTATCGACCGCTTTACGTTTTAAGAACAGCAATTGACTTGCGGGGCCACTATGGAAAAACGCCATTTTTGTTGACTAATGAGTGATGACTTACTAAAGTCTATATGGATTGATGCCTCCTCCTCCCCCCCGCGTAGGTGGGATAAAGTGAAAGCTTTGCGGTTATCCCCGCTTCCCTGTGAGCCCTGTCACCACCCGTCAGCTGGTTATAAGCTTTTGTTGTTTAGAATTACTAAACCTCGTGCGGCCTTCGTTTAGTTTATGGACCGCTTTACGTTTTAAGAACAGCAATTGACTTGCGGGGCCACTATGGAAAAACGCCATTTTTGTTGACTAATGAGTGATGACTTACTAAAGTCTATATGGCTTGATGCCTCCTCCCCCCCCCCCCCCCTGCTCTCCATTCATATCTGCCGAGGAGTGTCCGGTAACTGTTACGTATGTCTTGAGTAAATAGCAATATGGAGGGATTCCAGGCTCTCGTCTTAGCCACTTGCCCTGCTGAAGGGGCATCCAGGGTGGAGACTCCGATAAGCCCGTGGTGGCCAGCGGAAGGTGGTTCAGCTGTGACAAGATACGCCCCCCCCCCCACACACACACACATGCACAAGATAAGCGAGTAGTGTGAGTTGGCAACTTTGTTGTTGTTACGTGGACTCGTGGCGCTGACCTACTTGGTGTTTTTAGGTGTTTGTGAGTGCGAGAGATTGCTATCAGCGGTGTTTGTTGGCCTTGGACGAGTGTGCCTGTTGGGGTCGATGACCGCGGGGTGTGCATTTACGAGGGGCTCCCGAAGCTAGTATGTAACCATAGGGTTATGTAATTTTACCTTGTTTATGATATATAAAACTTTAAGGGTGCCGTGTGTGATAGATATGCCAGTAGGTAAGTCCTAGTTTCCCAGAGCTTCATAAAACTTATGGGGCATCCCGAAATTGATTAATTTAAATGAAATATTGCATCGTCTGCTCACTATATATTTACAATGAGTCACCATGTCCCCTCACAGGTCAATGAAATGCGTCATTTGAAATTTGTTTGCGACAAATGACTTAGGACGAAATCGGTGAATTATTTTGTTTGTGTTTATGTCTATGTTTGCCTGGTAAGGAGAGTACCGGAAGCGCTGATGACAATAGCTTTTTTACATCTGTTGGGTTATTAGCCCCTCCACGTACGTGTCTTGTTGTGTGGTTCCAGCCAACGGGACAGTGAGCAGTAATAACGTGGGTCTCCGGATCCTGGCGGGTATCACGACTGGCGCGGCGGCCGTGACCTGCGCCCAGCCCACTGATGTCGTCAAGGTGCGCATGCAGGCCGCGGGCAAGGGCCCCAAGCGCTACCGAGGCTGCGTCGACGCCTACCGTACCATCGCCGCCAAGGAAGGAATCAAGGGCCTGTGGAAAGGTACCTTTCCTTTTCTACAATTTAAAATAGTTTCAAAGACACGAGCGTGATAATAGCAGAGCTTAATTGGTTTGTTTATTGCTTTTACAAGGTAGTAATGGTTTTTGTTTTAATATTCGCGAATGTTTCTAAACGCTTCGTTCTGTTTTGTGTTGGTTCCAGGCATGATGCCTAACATCGCTCGTAACGCGATCATCAACGCGGCCGAGCTGGTCTCCTACGACATGATCAAGGAAGCCATCGTCAAGCGGCAGCTGCTGTCGGACAACATGCCGTGCCACTTCCTGTCTGCCTTCGGCGCCGGCTTCATCGCTACGGTCGTGGCGTCGCCGGTCGACGTGGTCAAGACGCGCTACATGAACTCTGCCTCGGGGACGTACACTGGGGCGCTGCAGTGCGCCGGCAAGATGTACCGGGAGGGCGGCCTGCGCGCCTTCTACAAAGGGTCAGTGATCAACCTGTTATGTAGCCAGCCTCGTTTGTATCCCTTTATAGCGTTCTTTAGTTTAAAAAGATGACCGTTTTGCGTGTATCACGTCCCAGCGTCAGTGATCAACCTTTTATGTAGCCAGCCTCGTTTGTATCCCTTTATAGCGTTCTTTAGTTTAAAAAGATGACCGTTTTGCGTGTATCACGTCCCAGCGTTCTTTCGCTTGGTCTCTTTGTAAAGCGGTGTTAAAGGACCTGTTGACGTTGCGATATCCCTACTCTCGCCTTGGTTGACCGGGTTGTGCCTTTATTGCAGGTTCATGCCGTCGTTCGTGCGCCTCGGATCCTGGAACATCGTCATGTTCGTCACGTTTGAGCAGCTGAAGCGCTTCCTGCAGGACTCCAACCGCCTGCGAGAGCTAAAGGACAGCGGTCTGGCTCAGATCAAGACTGATCACTCGCTCCAGACCGCCCTCAAGAAGTTTATCTAGACACCCGCCTGATGGCAGTACATGACGGGAGGCTGACCCGACAACCTAACCTCATCGCCGGCCCGCTAACTCTCTGGGCCACGTAGTCGGGGTTGGCAGCGCTCTCTCTCCCCCACTTGACCCGATTGTGGTCCCCCCCCCCCCCCCCTCGCCCGACCTTCTCTTGGCAATCTCCCGCCGGCTTTCGTCGTCCGCGAGATGGCGATCGGAACGCAACATTGGCGCAGTTCTCGTTGCTTGGTTGTGACCTGCAACGCTGGCGATAGTATCTCTTATAGTCGTCTGTAGACGGGTGTGTGTTGTACACCCCACCGGGACCCGAGGGCAGGGTCGGCCCCGACTACCGGCTGTGGGTGGCATCCAGTGGCTGCCTCTGCCCGACTGACTCTTGTGAGCTCTACGGCTGCTGCTGCTGGTAACCACTGCTGCATTTTCTGATACTGCTACTATGTGGGGGAGATCTGCATTGTTCGTTTACCATCATTTTAGGGGGGTTTCTCGCTAAGAATTCCACCAGGCGTTTCATCGGTAACTATGGGACCGTGGATTTCCCCCGAAGCTCGTTATCCACGTCATTTGTACCAGTGACCTATTTTACGCCATCAAGGTAATAGCTAGTGGACTGAATCAATATATGGAAGCATGACTTGGCGTACAAACTGGGAACTCACTCCAGCGAGGACACTGATCGTAACTGGATTCTGGCCAATTGTTTCGCTTCATCATTTTTATCCATAAATTCGTACCATCTTTCACCCATGCACCTGTACAAAAGAGAGAAAAGGATACCAGCAGTGCTGCCTGTGGGTGTACATGACCTGGCGATTACAATTTTGTGTAGTGCTTAATCGTTTGGGTAAAAAGTGCGTGATAGTGGTTATGAACATGTATGTGGAAAATTCTACGCGGGTATAAATAAAAAGACCAAATTAAGGCACGTCAACTAACGAGGTGTTTACACTTTGCCTTTGAGGGTTAGTGAACTTGACGGTTGTGCTGCTCATACGGAGGGAAGGGGGTGGGGGGATGGGTGCTTGCCTGGTTATATCGATTCTATATTTGCTTGCAAGCGAGCAACCTTAAGTAGTCTGTGTATTTAGTCGTTCGCCCAGCCGTTCCTTCTGGTTAAGCTTGATGGGTGGAATTGTAAAACTACTCTCGGGTGATTGCTGTCTTAAGTCTGTTTTAATGACGCATCAGGGCGGCGGCTGTAAGAAGCGGACAGTTGTATAGCAAGACTTCACAGCTCACCTCATGCTGGGCGTTCTCATCGCATTGCAGACTACTATTGTGTCTGTGTAGATAATGAGAGTATATTCATTGAGTAGATAATGAGAGTATATTCATTGAAGAGATCTCTGGGGTGCTGGGCCCCTGTCGTTGCACACCGCTGAGTTCCTAGTCGCACAGTGCTCTGTATGATATTCATTTAGAAAGCCAACGCATTCCCTTTCTCCAGCTTGTTCGGTAATCTCATACCTAGTACCGTCGTCAAGACTGAAAAGCACCATTTTATCTTTTCTAACATTTATTATAGACTATCATCCTTCGCATTTATCATTCGTTTCATAAAAACTATGTGGATATATTGTAATTATATATATATACATTTACCTAGTGGGGACACGGGCCTTAAATAACGCAGGGGTGTTTTGTTCGTGAATGAAAGTTTTGTGGTTTGACCGTCTAAAAGCACTGTATGTGTGTATGTATGTAAAATGTTGTAATTAGTACTTATATATTTGTATGTTTTACCCTGCATCAGGGACCAATGGTATACTTAGTGCTGCGCTCGTGTCCTCTCTGTGAGAATGATTGTAAATACAAATGTCGCCTGCTCTGTTCACGTACTATAGAATGTGAAAAAAAATGTACCAAAATACCGAAAAAAATAAATATAACTATTTGAATACTTCTATTCTACACCAATGTTGTCTAAACCACTTATTTATCTACTTCGTAACCTACGGACACCCCGGGAGTGAGTGAGACTGGACTTGTGGGTCATGTTGGTTAATACGACCCATGACCTCTGACCGCGTTCTTGTTTTGAAACTACGAATTTGGTAAGTGGGTCACTGAGTGCTGGTGATTGTTTTCCCAGTGAGGGTCTGCCCATGGGAAAGTGAATCGACAGCAGCAATTTACCAATCTATGTCCACGTTGCTAAAGTATTACACATAATCACCATGTTAGATGGACCAGTCACGCGGCACAGGAAGGTCTGCAACGGATTTTCACGTGCCTATTTGTGGCCTGATATTAGTCCTGCCACTTCAATGCTGGTAATGTAGTCTGTGAGAACTTGACACGTTAACACACGCTACCCACTATTAGTCCTACAGCCAGTGCAGTAGATAAAAACAAGCTTTTATGATGAGCTTGTTTTCTGTTTTAGGTAAGATTGTGGATGTCCGGCGCGTCTTTGGGACAAACAAAGTGCGCTACTCCCCCTCGTGGAAGTGGGTTGTAGGCTCTCTTGGTTGTTGACCCTTTGCTCACACATCACTTACTTACTGGAGTCTTGCAAAAACGTGGTTCACTCAAATAGTGGTGGTTTGCCACTATAGAATATATTAACATCGAACTTGTGCGCTCTACAAATACATGCAACGCACTGGAATCTTCGATCCTTTTGGCCGGGTCAAAAGATAGATCACGACGGTGAAATGATAAGCCCAATCCCGAGGAACGCAAATACCCCCCCACACACACTTGTCGATTAAAGTTGCATGTCGAGTTCTTTCCCGCCAAAACTAAGCCCAGGCGAAATTTATATCAAAATTTGCAGAAAACTCGATTGTTCCATTCCATAAATTCAGAAACCTGATAAACCTCGCCGTTTCGGCTGTGGTGTGGCAAACGTGTCTATCCCGCGACACCACAGCACTCTGTCGCGGCACTGCTACTTATAACAAAGCATCGCGAAGCACTCAAACTGATGACGTTTACCACTGAAATGAAAATTTGTGGTAAATTGATATCACGGGCAAGGCTAAGAGACACTATTTGGCGGTCTGGCATGGGTGGAGTATAGACAAAACCAATCTTGAATGATTCAAGGACTGATTCTTATTTGTATTTTGACCTCTTTAGTTTTGGCGGGAAAGAGCTCCACATGCAACTTTAATTAGAATAGTGACCAAAGCTCCCCTACTTTTTGTCATTTTTCGGCATTTCTGAGCCCTCACCCATCCAAGTTGGCCACCACCCATTTTTTAAATCCTGGATCCGCCCTTGATATTGACTTGATATCTATGCTTTATCTCTCTAGCCTAAAAGCAGCCTACTTACATGCGCCATCTTAGATTTTTGACATTTTAGAATCAGGACTAAAAGTATCTCAAAGTTATGATTTTATATGTTTTATTTCTCTTTGAGTCTGTATAATCCAACAATTTCAACATAAAACTGCGCGTTTTTTTTATATCGCGCGCGGACGTGATAGCGAGCCGCGGTCGACATCACACACAAAATACTTCTCTTCTTCTTCAAATGCTTCTTTCCGGATAGCCTGAAAACAAGACGTTACTGTCGTAAGACAGTTGGCAATGAGACGACAATGGAGCTTCATCATATGGAATATTTCTTTGGATAACACAGAAAGAAATAATTGGCAAAGAGAGAAAAGTAAGTCTAAATCTGTTGGGTCTTAGTTCAGTGCAGCCAGTAAGAAAATATCTCGGTGATTGCTCCAATATTAACGAAGATATCGGCAAAAAGGAGTGTGAACGGCATTAATGAATTTGAGTATAAGTGTGATTGTCCTCACGAGCACTGTAGCCACAGGGCGCTGGGGGATGAGCTGTCCAATAATAGACCTCACAATATCCTTGACGTCAGCCAACGGTGAAATCATCCCGGGGAGATAATATTGCACCGGACGCCCTCGGAGAACAATGCGCCGGCTGAACAGCTAACCGACCCATTGTGCTGACTTGTTCTTTCTTATTGTACAGCTTGTACAGCATGGACTGGAGGGCCCTCCAGTCCAGACCAGGGTGATTTAGCACTATAGTTGAGATGTAGCCCTGTAACATGGACCCTGCGGCCTGTGGACAATGTCAAAGGGCTAGTTGAGATAGATCTTTATGGATTTGCTTTGTTCCTTTTCGGCCCGGGCTGCATACAATATGCGTCTATCTGTCCACTATCATGAATATGCAGGCCTTTCTGATTTACATATACCAGCCCCTAATGAGTGGCAAATGATAATCTGGCCAGGGCAGCACAGATAGACTTCAAACAGGATTTCGGTAAACAAGCTGATAGCGTTTCGATTTTGATACGAAAACAGAATAATGCGGTCAAGAGTCACAAGATAACGACCAGTCATGTGGATGGGTGGGCGGTGGGGGTGGAAAGAGGGGAAGTGTGTGTGGGGGGGGGGGGGGGAGAAGGCACAGTCTATATACTCTATACATATATAAGGAAATGAGAGGAGGCCTGGCTAAAAAGATAATCTACGTCAAATATCACAAGGGCTTTTATAATATGGCTTTGCTATGTATTGATCCGATTTACTTTTTTGTTTTGTAGCTGGGCTTCCATGGCTTGTTTTGTAGCTAAAAACTTAGTTTCCCAACAAAAATCCTAGTTTGTCGAGAAACCAGGATTCTCGGCGAAGAAACCGGGTTTCTCAAGCAAGAAACTAGGTTTCTTGTCGAGAAACTAGCTTTCTCAAATTACGATGCAAAGGGCTTGCCATATACCCTGACCATGACCCGGTCACGCCCCTTAGCCCGGGCCCTTAGAACCCCCAAATCTGATTTACGCGATCACATCTAATAAGTACATTATTTTACTGCCAGTGATATAACAGTCGCTTCAAAATATGTGGCCAAGGCCTGTTTCAATGGTACTACCTACAACAGGCAATGCAAAAGCCTACAGCAGTGCAGACTTGCCTGGATAAGAGTGAAGCGTGTGTGAATAAAGATTCTACTAACAGATGCCTCACAGCGGCCTGTTTGTTGAGTTATAGGCAGTCTCGGGTCAGAAGGTTCATGTCCTCATCGACCCACTTACGTCTAAAAGCCCAGCGTATATACGCCATGCAAAGTGCGCATCGTACTCCTGATAAACTCAGAACCATTGTAAAGTTACGCTGATGGTTGCATGTATATATATACAGCATGATGCGTGGAGCCCGGACCAATCGAAAATGTCCTTCATTGTTCTGTAATCACAATGGAAGTAGGCTACAATGTCGGTTATAACTATATGACTGAATGGTTATTGATGAAGTTCATTATATGGGTTCATTTGAGTATTAATAATGTTCTTTATGGGTTCATTTGATTATTAAAAGTGTTTATTATGGCTTCATTTGGTTATCAAGAATGATCATTATGGCTTAATTTGGTTATTAATAATGATACTATGACTTCGTTTGGATATGTTCGTACGGAACATTGCCGCACTGAGTGCAGGATAGTATCGGCTAACATAAGGGGCCGGCGTTCCAAGGATTCCAGCCCCCATGCAGCCAGGCAGTGTCGGGGCAGTGTCAGTCTGACAGCGGCACTTTTTCCGTGGCAAAGCCGTCCAACGCGATTCATCTCCATGGCGGCACTGAGGCCAATTACAACCCCGTTGCCAAGCGTAACAAACTCCGGCCTACTTCTCTGGCGGCTTTCCATCGGATACCGGGAGTGATGCGCTGCGTAAAGACAGCCAACCAATCGCTCCAGCCCGCCCCGGCCTTTTGTGACCCACATTCATGGTAATGTCAAGGACGCGAGTTGTTTGTGTCGGCAGATATTTAGTGCAGTCATCGTGAGCTAGTGGCCGGTTACAAAAATAGGTTGTTGGAAGAGAGACGGACGTTTTTAATCGGCATAGTGTCCGCATGGTGTGTGTGTCTGTTGGGGGGGGGGGGGGGGGCGTTTTTATGGTTAGTGTTAATAAACACGAAGCAGGCGCTTGTCCACAGGGGGACGGGGGCCATTTTGGGTTAGAAATTTTTTTTTTGGTGAGGGGGGATACTTCCCTTTACCGTTAGACTTGCGTTCAGCACAGTGCAGCACAGTGAGTTGTATTAGATATAAACAGCCACGGTACGTAACTTCGAGAATAATATTCTGAATAGTTTTTCCCAGTGCACGGTCTGTGGGGATCGATGGGTTGGTGAGAAAATACGGGGTCAACAGCATTGGCTGCTGATGTCGACTTCATGTATTAAAGACTATAAATGTATATATATATATACCCGCAGTTTGCAGGGTGAATGCCTGCATGGTCGTGTTAAGAGAGGGCTGTGGTAAAACAAGCTGTGTAAATGTTCTGGACTGTGCTGTTGCGGTGGCCGGGGCGGCTGTCAGTGATCTGGCGGGAGCAGCCTCGGTTGCATCCCCCCCCCCCCACCCAACCCCGTTTGGGACTGTGTTGTTGCTGTGACCAGGGCGGCTGTCAGTGATCCGGCGGGAGCAGCCTCAGTTTCACACTCCCCCCCCCCCCCCCGCCCCCGCCCCCGATGGGTACACCGTGCGCTGACGTCAATGACCGCGATATATGTGGTGAAGAGGCAGGGTGTCGGCGACTGGTGTCAGTGACGCCCTCGATCACTCCAGTGAGTGGTGCTCAGGGGTCATGTCCGCGGGTCATGTCTGCCCACGGGTGATGGTAAGCATGCCCACACCGACCCCTCCCCCTCCTCACCCCTTTGCTCTAAACTAATCTTTAAATGTTCGAGAGTTGAACACCAAACCCCTGAAAACGCCCTCGAAATCACTACATGTATATGCCGTTACTCGTTTAATGAATAACGGTTTAATGAATAATTGATCTTCGCCTAGATTTTTGGATGTTTCTGCAATGTTAACGCGAAGCTTGTTGAAAGAAGAGACCCAAAGTATTATACACACGCACCTGTGTGAACCGACCGCAAGAAACGCCACCGATGATTCAGCAAATGTCCAAATGTGATGATCATCGTGCGTTCGCGACCCTGACCACCCAGGCATCCACCCATCATTGTGGGCCGCGGGGGCCTTTACAAATAAACACATAAAAAGTCAATATATAGATACTTATTTAATTGTATTGCACAAGAAGTTACCATAAAGCCGAAAACACCATGGTTTATGAGGAGGGCCCGCATGACCCTTCAGTAATTCAGTGACAACTACCAAGGTATTTTTCTTGCAACAAAACTGCAGTTCTGCGCTACTATACATTTGGTCAATCACGTTTTCCCACGTTTTGCCAAACATGGTATCGACCCGGGGCCCCCCCACCCCCCACCTCGAAAATATTTGACGCGCCCCTGATTACACATGTATAACTTCCTTAATGAAAGTTTGAAACGAAATCGCTTTCGGAATAACTTGAAGTTCCACAAGATCCCACCAAATGTACATAGGTTTATTGATTCATTCATTGTTAAAGACCAGCTTCTGGTACATTAATTCGTAAAATTCAGCATAATATACCCACCGAGGAGCAAATATTGAAGAAATCCGGGTGATTGTGCAAGTTATGAGGCACATAGTTTGGTAAATGTGGCATGTTTTAGTTACGAAATCAGTGCAAACTGCGGCAAAAGTAGGCAAAACTCTTAACGATTAAAACCGTAATGTTCGCGCCAAGTGACGTAGATGCAGGTTCCGATTTAATTGCTAAATATATGCATGAAGGGTTCGTGTAAATATTCAGATGAATTATTTCTGAGAAAAGAGGTAACCAGTAGGCGTTCGATGTGGTGAATTCATAATTCTGGACTGGCGTTTTAGCCTGCTATGTTTTGTAACGGAGTTTCTAACAAATTAAATAGTGCGATTGTTCGGCTTCTCACGCGTAAACGCACCCGCTCATCAAAGATAAAACCTATATTTAGGTCACAAAACGTCGAATGATCGGTTCTGACAATATCTTAATATTTTAAGTGCCCTATGGGATAATGGCCAATATTGTCATGTTGATGTGGTCGACAAACGTCACCCCTTATAAAGCATATCCAGAAGATATACTGACTACGTCATTTTGTTTTTGTTATGGACTTGGCTGGAGCGAAGTTGCTTTAGACACAATGTATTTGTAAAAGCAATTTTCAGGTTGTTGAGGTCGACAAAGCTCACCCTATATAAAGCATATCGGGAAGATATACTGACCACGTCATTTTGTTTTTGTTGTGGACTTGGCTGGAGCGAAGTTGCTATGAACAGGATGTATTTGTGAAAAGCAATTAAAACGCCTGCGTCACTGAATGATATATGGCCCACTATTTGTTTACAAAACCACTGTAATATTTCTTGCCCGGCTTTCGCCGGGAACTACTAAATTAAGCGTAGGGTAGGGTGGAGCAAGATGCCCAGGTGGGGTAAAACGCCCATGCCCAAAATAACCCAGACGCGCATGTTCCGGAAGACTATGAGTGACGCATACGTGTCACGTGATCATATCCGAACGTCTTCTGGAAGCGTCGGGTCGAGTATGCAAAAATAAGTATAACATTGACAATTTCCCATTATGACCTCCTTTTTTGTAAAATTGCTCTAAAATTATTGGCTCACCATAGCTGACTTATCAGGAATCAGGTCTGATTACCAGGTCAGTCACAATAACAAGATTGTAAACTGTAACGATGTGTCAGTGAATTTGGGCGATAATTGCATAAAGGCGGGCTAGGCTAAAATAACTTTACTGCTGTCTGATGGGGTAAAACGCCGACTTCATTTTGGGGCAAAACGCCTACCAGATTATTGGGTAGGCGTTTTGCCCCATTGTCAATTCTCTCATTAAAAATATATTTCTTGTTTAACACATAGATCGAAAATTCGTCTACTTTATTAATGTTCATCATAATAGAACATAATGGAAATGATTAAAGCTGCTCATACATATATTATGCACCTATATCATCCGAGTCCCTGCGCTCCCTCTGCCGTCAGCCGGTCAGATCAGGATCCCACCCCTATGCGCGTTCAACGGTCGCTTAGTGCATGGCAAGCATGCTCTGTAGGACCTACAGGGAGTATTACTCCACACGTAAATGTTAACGGTAATTACGCCGCGCTAACGTTCAGGTTACCCACATATTTTGAAACTCTGAAAGACGGCGGGGGGGGGGGGGGTGAAGGGGGGGGGGGCGATGTATGGGACCATAGATGCCTGTTTACTGTTCAAGTAGCTCCGTTTTGTATAAAGCTGATCATTCCCCTGGTAAACATGTGAAACATGGCTGCAGCTTTTTTTTCCTAACATAACATGAAGAACATTTAACCCACTGTTTAACGTCCCAACTGTACATGCTCTGTCCATGCTGTATCCCATGGACCGATGACCAAATCCCAGAACGACATAAATCTGTATCTGTTTTCTCACGACTGCTCTCAACATCAACATGTTCAATTAAATAAATTTAGGATTGTCTGCAATTTAGGCGTCTATGCAACTACATCAGTAACTGTGTCTAATCAGTTTCATGGTGACTTTCACAATCGGTCACGGAGATAGGGATGGTTTTAAAACCAGACGTTAGGCCACAGCAACTGTAGTAGACCCATTGGACAAACATGTCGAGAATGTTCGACGTTCAGTCTTTTTTTAGCTCTCTTGCCACGTTGAGAAGGTGAAAAGGTTACCTAACACATTCAACGGGCACAAATAACAATGAAAGGGGGTGGTGTCAGGCTAACAACCAATCAGGAGTCGCCATGACTGGCACACCTCCAAAACGCGACCACGCCCCCGACGCGCATCCTGCTATTGGTCGAGGGCTGGAGGTGTGGTGTGCAACGTCAAAATCAGGTCGTCGTAACAGCTGGTGCAAGTGCTCCCGTTCTGAACCGCTAGCACGTCATTATCGCAGCTTCCCAAACAACACATCCAGTACGTGGGCATCATATCCACAGTGAGTTTCACTGTGAGGCATTTACCAAGCAAGATTTTCACAAAGCGAAATGTCACACGAACTTTACACCGAAGCAATAAACTTCCACATCAGTGACGTCACTGTCGACGCCCTACGGTATAACGTCTCTGCCAGGTTGCCTGAACTTCACTACTTCACATTTAAACAATAATGTACGTACTATGCAGTGATTATATTTACGGCAGTGGTGCTTTGAGAGTCAGCAATAGTCTCGTTCTGTCAAACTTTTGTGCATGGATCCTTCGTTATGCATGGTTTGTGATGTTAAATCTTGTATTATTAAGTTTATCGTCTTACTCAATGCAAAGCGCTTTCATTTGTAATATAGAAGCATAAACAGATGGGTTAATCATGCATGTTACTGAATCTCGAAGGTGCCCATATTTTGATTTTGATTTTTAAAATCTATACTAATAAAATGAAGCTGTCTGTCCCACTATGCCGCGGCATGCAAGAGTGCATTAGCACCAGCAGCCGCCCTGAACCTATATATTAAACCGTCGCTCTTAGATGTGTCAAAGCTATCGCATGTGTCAACACAACCACTGGGTGATTACCACCTTATCCCGCGCATAATATCGCTTTCGGGTGCGGCGGGCTACCTGGCTTGGTGCCAACAGTAATATTTTTCCCAACGCATTATCGCCCGAACCATCATCAAAGCAAACAAATCCCGTACTGTCTCGCGCCCACAACTTCCCATCAGTAGCAAGAGAACGAACTCTGCCCGGGGAACTCTGCCCTGGGAAACATGCCTATAACCATGTGCACTGATAACACGCTGCTCTTAACATCAGTCACAGCAGTATCCAATTTTACAGGATAGTTAAGCGGACTACACGTCAATTCTATAGGTCCAACCAGGACGTCAGGCAGATTTTATCCACTGAAGGTAGTAGTACTACGTTAAATGACGAACAACGGACGGGAAACAGCCCCTTTTTTACTCAATCAACCCTTTTTTTTACTGAATCAATCTATGAGCTTGGGCCTTAGTTTTACTGGACTGATATTCGTTTATTAGCGTGCTTTAGCCGCAATTTGAGTATTCTGTACTGGATGCACAATAATTGCACAGAAAGTGTTTAAATATCTTTAACATTTATGTCCCGTTATTCAGTAGTTCCCGGTCTCAATTTATGTCAATATAATTATCTATATTATTTCTACCCAATGTCTACCTTCTGCCTGCTACTATTTAACGTATAAAACAAAATACTGTCAGGCTGTTATTTCTTTCGCTTATTACTACGAACGCTAGACGTCCCGCGAGCGGAGCGAGCTGGGCGGCTAGTATCTCAAATATTTACAAATAAAGTGGAAATGATTCGTTTGGGTCTTTATATGTATTGATAAAGGGCAACAGTTTAAAGGGCAGTTTAAAGGGCAACAGTTTAAAGGGTGAGCTGTGAAGGAATAGTGTTGACCAGATGGATATACATCTCTTGTTCTTCTGTTCTTCATCAAAACTATAAGACAAATATTGCTCTTGTTTCAGCCATCTACCGGACACATATCTCCACGAGATAGGCTAAACAACGTCAGCCACGAATTCCAGAAGAGTGCGAAATAAACCGTTTAAAATTCATTATATAGGCGGACAATTTCTGTGTATGAAAAGGGAAGTAAAGTTCACTTGATGGACTGTTTGGTTCATAAGCCTAGCTTACTTGCGCGTTTGTCTGGGTCTTTAGCTGACCCTGTTAACATGCACAAAAAACGCATCTCCAGGGTATATATTATCACCCGTAGTTTTGTGAAAAAAGGACTTAAGATCTTATTATAGGCCATGTCCGTTTCTCAGACGGCTATGACGCAAGCACGTTTATCTGGCTAAGGTTTTATGCCCCTGTTTCGTAGGCCGGGGATTCGGCCGCTCACAACATCGACACAACGCTAATAATAAACAGCACGGAGGGTGCCGTTACTATTTGTGTACGAACATCTCTGTGTCTCTAAGCCAGGTCTCCATTTTTTGTCGCATTTATTTTCAAGAAGTCATAGCAAACTGCGATAAAACAAATCATAAAACAAAACATCATCAGGTATATAAGCTCCTAAATTAGGCCTACTAAGTACGATACAGCGTAACCTCTTCGTCAGATACACTCTCCCCGATTTCCTGATTCTGCATGAGGACCGTAGTTTGCATAGAGCAGTGACATATCTTCCTTTGGCGGCTTGTATCGGTAATATTATAGTTATGGCGGTGTCACTGTATTCATTACAACAAGGCGTATACCAAACGTGTATGACGTTAGGTAAACCATAACACACTCAACGAAATTACTGGATTGGTATTGTTCACGTACATCCTTCAGCCAAGTTCAATCAAACTGCATGCGACTGTTACGATCCAAGACCAATAGTGACGAAAACGTCGGCCTCCAAGAGGTCTCTAATTGTCACTTAGTCACCCCTTTAGCCCCAGGTGGCCCCGCTCCGTCTCCTTCAGAAACGCCACGCAGGGTAGTGTGAGCTACAACGGGGATGGTTGCAAAAGTCGCAACTTAAAACTGTATATTTAATTCTACCAAGGTGTCTGATGTTTTCGCCAATTTGACTTTTTGGGTCCTAACATCCGACCACCTCCACCGACCGCCATATACACGCAACGACATGCGTACCGAGGGCGGATCTAGGACTTTGAAAGGAATGGCCGGGGGCACATTTTTTACCCCTGGGATCCACACCAATAAAACATGTTTGACAACAGAGAAAGTGTGTGATGTGTGGTGAATGTGTGTTTTGCTTCCCGGCACGAAATAACGTTACTCCCCTCACCATTTCACATGCGGGGATATTTATTATGGAAATATATAATACAGTACCTGGAGGCATTAATTAAATGGAACCGTATTCATGAACTTCATAACGTATATAATTTAGGACGATCCACTATGGTGTCCTAGAGGACGGATCGTGGGGTGCGTGGATGTACATTTTGGGTGCCAAATTGACCATTTGTAGAGCGCCCCCCCCCCCAACTTGTCACTTACGGTTGTTGGTTTGTATATATTCAGGACGCTTTAACCAGTTTTGGTCATATCGCCTCAATGTGAGAAACAGCGGAGCCATGTCCCCGAGGTAACCCTCTACTCCTTGGAATCTTTATCCTGCGACCACAGACATTGCCACAGCGAGGCTCAAACCACAGACCGCGGAACGTGCCGTTAGGCTCTTAGGTGGCCAGAGCGCTCGAACCCACTGAGCTATCGGGGCGGCCCCTGTCACATACGGAATTTCGAGATAAAAAAACGGTGATCCCGCGAACTACAGTAATAAGCTCCCGTTTAAACCAACCAACGATGGTAAATGGTTAGCACCATTTACTCGCGTGGACCTGTGGCGTTGCTGTGGAGGCGCGACCTGTGGGGTTACATTATGATAAATCACTAGAGCGGAGCCGTGGGGTTTAGCTTTTTCTAGATCGCTCCACAGAAGCTTTTCGAGATACATGGAATCAGGCCAAAGGCAGATTTTGTACAAAACTAAAATGTTCGGGGTATTATGCACATTATTTTTTTTCACGTAGTTCATTCCTACGCTCCTAAATATTTAGTAGTACAGAGTGTAGTTATAAACATTTCAACTGTTTATTTATTCAACATTTCTCTGCAATATTTGCATTTTTTAAAGCGATAAGATATTATTGACTAATAGGCTGATCAAACCCTATTAAATCAAAATCGTATTCGATGTTGGGAGCAGCCATGTAATATGCCATTACAATTACGTAGCATAACTAAAGCAATATTAATCAGTGTGCACTAAGTGCGGTTCAGCCTCAAATCCTTAAATCTGTGAAAACAGCCAACACCAGTTGTAATAATGAATAACGAACGCAGCGAAGATATTAATATCGTTACGTGTATTCATTCAATTCATATTTAATGCATATGTATCGTGTAAGACATTACACTTGTAAAAGTATTAAATTGAAGTGACTACAAATAACGACATCACTCGCCATCCGTGATGAAATCAACAACTGTGCAATCATAGTACCATTTCCTCTTAAATATCAGCAGACTCGGGCAGTTTACATCCTCCATGTTAGAACACACTGTTGATTATTATAATAAAGGGCAGGCGTGAGTCATACGTGATCTATATTGCACTAATTGTTCGCCGGAATGTTCCATAATGAATGCAGACAACACGCAGAAAGAACGTCTTTTCATCCAAAAGTTGTTTTTATTAAACGGGCCCCAGAATCAGTCAAAATGGCTATACAAGACAATGCCAGCTGCGACTCTCATTCCTACAGGCCTAGTGATCTCCTAACACTGGTGTCCAGATATCTGGCTGCCACATTGCCAGTGCATATCAGCAACATTTTGAGCAAATCTTCGCAACATTGGCAGTACTTCTCAGCATTATTTGGAGTACCAAATAGTAATAATAAAGATGCACACATTACTGAACATAGAGTACCATAACTCACGTCGGTTTTTCATAAACCGATTATTTCCGTATTACCTGACCATGACAGAAAAAGCATTAAAATTCTCTCATCAACGACATAGGAATAGAAGAAACTGTTGCTGCATAATTTACACCCAATGATTGAGGCCTAGACACATACACAGGACGAGAGGTAGCAACACGGAATAAATCATCAACATAAATATAGTACCTTACGATACCGGAAAATAATCCCTGTAATTATTGAGGTTTTCATAATCATATAATAATTATATAATTGTAACGGTTTTGAATAAGTGGCATTGGATTGATTGTATACCCCGGACGCTTTAACCGCTGTTGGTCATATCGCGTCCAATAGGAGAAGGAAGGGAGAGTGGAGCCATGTCCCCGGGGTAACCCCCTACTCTTTGCAAAGAACATGGGATGTTTATCCTGCGCCCACACAGACATGGCCACAGCGGGGCTCGAACCATCGATCCAGGAGACGTTAGGCTCTCAGGTAGCCAGAACACTCAAGGCGAGCGCTCTAACCCACTGAGCTATCGCGTCGGCCCCTATATGGCATTGGAAGATTGGATTATTACATATATAGGAAATTGTCTCCTACTATTTAATTTTTTCTCACATTAAGCTCCATATTGATATTCGCATGATTCCTAAAGCAGTGATGACCGTAAATGGAACAGATTTAGATCCAAATATGCTATTCCAGTACATAATATTCAAACCAAAAATGCACTCCCTTTCGACTCTACACTCTTCAATTGCACTCCCAGTACAGTAATAAAAAAACAGGTTTTTTTACAAAGAGTTTTTAACAAAATAAATTCAATAACAACAACGACTCGACCCACTCCACCCCAAGAATGAAATGGTTATGTTTTAGGCACATTTTATACCAATAATTACCAAGGTAGGTCATATAGTGACCCCCTCCATATTCACGCATTATCGTCCTCTTGACCCGAATGACGGGTAGCCATTGCAGACCTACTCTCGTGTAGTGTCTATGTCATTATGAATACTGATGCACTACGGTTGTGAATAAAATCATAAATCGGGAGTGGTATTTGTGGCGTATTATGGGTAAAGTCTATAAAAGTTAAGATCAGTGCTTCAAAGAACGCAGCGGGAGCAAACACCAAGATCCCGGTATATAGTCAATAACTGTACAATTCATAGATTTCAGCCAAAACAATTAACACTCCTTGCAAGCGTATATAAGCGGATATTGACAACGAGACTACAAAAAGAAAAACAAATCACCAAAATTGTACACACCTAAACGTAGAGAAGCAGAATACGGAATCCGTGCAAAGACTGACAAAGTATCAAAGCATCAAGGCAGATGAAAGGCATGCATGCATATCACCGGAACATAGACCATGTAAGCACATCGCGAGAACAGACTGTGAAATAGCAGTTCCTAACTAATTCCAACAGTTCCTACTAGACTAATGACAATTATCAGCAGCCAAAATATACATCAGCGTGCCAAACATCCAGAATGACGCGCCCCAAACTACAAATATCCCACCGACGGCGATATATCGGCGATTACATAGCACGTCCTACACGGCACATACCATAGCGCCTAACATAGCACGTCCTACACGGCACATACCATAGCGCCTAACATGGCACGTCCTACACGGCACATACCATAGCGCCCAACATAGCACGTCCTACACGGCACATACCATAGCGCCTAACATGGCACGTCCTACACGGCACATACCATAGCGCCTAACATAGCACGTCCTACACGGCACATACCATAGCGCCTAACATAGCACGTCCTACACGGCACATACCATAGCGCCTAACATGGCACGTCCTACACGGCACATACCATAGCGCCTAACATAGCACGTCCTACACGGCACATACCATAGCGTCTAACATGGCATGTCCTACACGGCACATACCCCATAGCGTCTAACATAGCACGTCCTACACGGCACATACCATAGCGTTTAACATAGCACGTCCTACACGGCACATACCATAGCGTTTAACATGGCACGTCCTACACGGCACATACCATAGCGTTTAACATGGCACGGTTGCAAATAACGAGCAGACAAGGGAGAACAGATTATGCTTGACAGAATCCACACTAGCAGGGAGCAACAAATAATTGAGAACTTATAATGAATTATTCGTAAATATCGAAGCTATCGAGATGACGAGAATATCGGGTATGATCAGGCCACAATAAACATGGCCCCCGCGCGATGTGGGTACTTCCGGGACAGAGTTGCAAAGACACTTCATCACTATTAGCTCCAAGAACAGTGGCTTTATTTTGTGCGTAATGCGCGCATGCGCGTAATAGAACCATAGCAAACACTGAATACTACACGTATAGACAAATCACACACCAAGCACAATAAGGCGAAGGAAGAGATCTTTCCAATGCAGACCAACAAATAAACAGATTAAATACTGAGTAAACACACCGCGTTCACACGATTCTTCGATATACAACACATCACAAAATATACAGAAATAAGCAGCGTAATGTATTTTGATAAAAGACTTCCACCAATAAATAGCACTAAGAAGTATTTATATCGTTCATTTGCTCGTAACGTCGTACGAGACTAAATGCATCCCGGTGACAACTTTACCATACGGCAGAAAACAACGATACAGTGTAAAACAGAACCACATCGATGATTCTGCAGTTAAGATTTCTCCTGGATTTCATCTCTTCGATATATAAGCAGCACACGTTGAAAGGAAGGTATGGTTCGGCAAGTAGGCAGACAATGAACACCCCATTGAGGGTATAGGCGTAAATGGAAACCACCAGCTAAACGCGTGGCGCTCTCTGAGATATCGTCTATTTAAACAAGCCTCAAACTGGGGGTGCTCGCGAGTTGACAAGGTGAACACGGGTAAGCTACCAGGTGTAGCAACCTCCCTCAGGTCAAACCTGAAAGCTGGAGACATCGACACCAAACAGAAACCATGGATAAAATAACATGTGAGAAGTCAAACAACCAGGGTTGGAACGAAACACAATTACCTAAGCCAACAACATATGTCAACTGCATATGAGTATCTGTATTCTTTCTGCATGCCAGACTAAAGCAGTGAGACTAAAGCAGTGAGACTAAAGCAGTGAGACTAAACAGTGAGGCCGGAGCAGTGAGATTAGAGCAGTGACACTGACGCAGTGGGACTGGGGCAGTGAGACTGGCGCAGTGAGACTGGCGCAGTGACACCAGAGCAGTGAGACTGGCGCAGTGACACCAGAGCAGTGAGACTGGCGCAGTGAGACTGGCGCAGTGACACTGGCGGAGCGGGACTGGCGCAGTGAGAGTGGCGCAGTGACACTGGCGGAGTGGGACTGGCGCAGTGAGAGTGGCGCAGTGACACCAGAGCAGTCAGACTGGCGCAGTGAGACTGGCGCAGTGACACCAGAGCAGTGAGACTGGCGCAGTGAGACTGGCGCAGTGAGACTGGCGCAGTGACACTGGCGGAGTGGGACTGGCGCAGTGAGAGTGGCGCAGTGACACCAGAGCAGTGAGACTGGCGCAGTGAGACTGGCGCAGTGACACCAGAGCAGTAAGACTGGCGCAGTGAGACTGGCGCAATGACACTAGCGCAGTGACCCTGGCGCAGTGACACTAGAGCAGTGAGACTGGCGCAGTGACACTGGCGCAGTGACACTGGCGCAGTGACACTGGCACAGTAAGACTGGCACAGTGACACTGGCGCAGTGACACTGGCGCAGTGACACTGGCGCAGTGACACTGGCGCAATGGGACTGGCGCAGTGACACTGGCGCAGTGGGACTGGCGCAGTGACACTGGCGTAGTAAGACTGACACAGTGACACTGGCGCATTAAGACTGGCGCAGTAAGAGTGGCGCAGTGAGACTGGCGCAGTAAGACTGGCGCAGTGAGACAGGCGAAGTGACACTGGCGCAGTGAGACAGGCGCAGTGAGACAGGCGCAGTGACACTGGCGCAGTGAGACAGGCGCAGTGAGACAGGCGCAGTGACACTGGCGCAGTCGCAGTGACACTGGTGCAGTCAGACTGGCGCAGTGACACTGGCGCAGTGACACTGGCGCAGTGAGACAGGCGCAGTGAGACTGGCGCAGTGACACTGGCGCAGTGACACTGGCGCAGTGACACTGACGCAGTGAGACAGGCGCAGTGAGACTGGCGCAGTGAGACTGGCGCAGTGACACTCGCGCAGTCGCAGTGACACTGGCGCAGTGAGACTGGCGCAGTGACACTGGCACAGTGACACTAGCGCAGTAAGACTGGCGCAGTGACACTGGCGCAGTGACACTGGCGCAGTGAGAGTGGCGCAGTGACACTGGCGCAGTGTGACTGGCGCAGTGAGACTGGCGCAGTGACACTGGCGCAGTGAGAGTGGCGCAGTGAGAGTGGCGCAGTGAGAGTGGCGCAGTGAGACGGGCGCAGTGAGACGGGCGCAGTGAGACTGGCGCACTCAAGCAGTCGGGGCACCCGGTTTGTTCCACAGTTGCGGGCCCTCGCTGGACGTCCTGTTCCGGTTGAACTTGACGCCGTCGACGTCTAGGTGGGAGGCCCCAGACAGCTTGAGTTCGGCCTCCACGTCCTGCGCCCCGCCGAGAGACAAGGAGCGCGGGAAGGCTACCAGCCCCTTGCTGGCCTCCTGCTGAAACCTCAACTCCTCCAGAGCGTCACTCGCCCCCTGCTTCACCGACGTCGAAATGTCCGTCGCCCGACGACTGCCCGCGGGGAGTACCAGCTCCTCCAGGCTGGCCGCTGGGGAGCAACGACTTGAGGGCGAGTCACCGAGTAAACTGGCCATTAAGTCCTGGTAAAGCTGTCTCTCGACGCCAGGTGGCGTTTCTCTCGTCAGGGTGGCGGCAGGGTTCGAACGGCGTCCGGCGTCACCTTGAGCGTCCACCTCATCGAACCCCGGACGCGGACTACGAACGGGACTCGGACAAGGACTCGGTTTTTGGCCGTAAATGAGGCCTTGACCTTTCGCTGACGGCGTGGCCACGTGCATAGCAGAGTCGGGCGTAGTGGGCGTGGTGGGCGAGGTGGGCGTGGTGGGCGAGGTGGGCGTGGTGGGCGAGGTGGGTGTGGTGCGCGGCATGAGCGGCGTCTGTTCGGCCACGGGGCTGTCTCGATTTGGGACGCTCGTGGATCCGCCCGCTTCCAGATCCTGATCGTAGGACACCCGCGAGGTGCTCCTCTGGGTCGTCGGTCTGGATTCGCCCCGGACTCGCTTGGCCAGGCGCTTCCACATGTCGAGGGGACCCTCCGCGGCCGGGGTGTCTCCGCCCTCCGACTGCAGCGTCAGGTCAGACATGTGGAAGATATCCTGGAGAACAGATTGAAATGTCATCAAATCTTTAGTGTAGCAACATACATAATATTCAAAATATTTGCCAAGACAGAAATACTTCACATTCGAAGAAAGAGGGGGAGGGGGAGGGGGAAGGGGGAGGGGGCATTAAACAGATATACATGTATCAAGTCCCACTCATATGGATCACAGATACCTTATTTTCGCCACATACAGTAGATACTTACGGGGTTGGTGGTGATGGTGGGGGAGGGAACGCTTTGGTGAGAAGAGGTGAAGCTAGCTGGAATAAAACACAAACATAAGTAAGTCGGTTTACAGACGAGGGCTAACGTAACAATCCCAGCCGGGTTCCTAATGCCGTCAGAATCTGTCCAGTGATAGTGTCCTAACTGGCTGGAGGCCGATACCTCAGACTAATGACATCATCATACGGTCCACTAAGCGCGAGGATTTACTCCAGAGACATGCCACGTGGAGTAACAATATATCAGTATGTGTCATCAAACTACTGTAAGTCTGCCGGAACAATGTAATAATACGGCACCTAACAAGACCCATGGTTAAACATCACAGGGCAAGACTCGCGCAGCGAAGAACAAGCGTTATTCTCATAAAGTATATAAACCAGAGGATCATAAAGTTACTTTAACATGTTCCACCAGCTGCAATGTTAGATTAACATTCCCATTTAACAGGACTGTAACAGTTGCTCTAAACGTAATGGCAATATAGTTTGCCCGAATCTGTTGCGCCCCAGCTGATGGGTTTATTTCCCATTGAGCAGGCCCCAGGCACTGCGACAATCTTAGCGACAAGATGAGATCATTATTTTACCCTAATCAGGCCATAAAGTATTAAAATTTTAGATCCTGATTTTGACGGGGAAAAAAACCTGTTCAATAGCTTTAAACCGCCTAGAATTATACTAAACAGTGTGATGCTTTTTGTACTACCACACGCACAGCCCTACGACAGAGGACAGTATAGGGGAACATGTACAACACAGGCGACCCTTTACCAGCTCATCAGTTACACATCATGAGAATCCACATACACATAAATACAGTCCACATGATGTAAAATTACAAATAACACAAACACTTTTAAGTAAAAGTAATAATAATTTTAATCTACCTCCTAATATGTTAGCAAACATCGTCATGTCCTGAGTCAGGGGGAATAACAAATACGTTCACTCTTATATTATAACAGGAATGAAGAATTGAACGGATAGTGGAATTAATTGAAAAACACAATTTTATTTCATTCAATAGATAGAGATAGCATGCTGATGTGTCTACCACTCTAAAATATTCGGAGTGCAGACATCATTTAAGATCATTGCGACTTCGCAAATGCTTCCGGCACAAATAAGCAGCTTACTAGAATTTGTAGATGACAGAATGCATGGGCAAACGCAACCCAAAAATACATTCCTCAAGGAAATACTTTTAGGACTTCCTTTTTATAGAGCGCATCAGACAAGGCATCAAGCAAGCAGATAATCACCCTCTTCCATGAAGCAAACAGAAATACGAATGGTACGTGATTTGGTACTAAATCTAAGTGTAATATTGCCCCAATATAGATAGATATTGGTAACAGGGACAACCTGCCATGAAAAACTAAACCAGAGGTATATGGCACATCGTCACGAAAATAATATGGTACTGCTCAGACTTACATTCACTAGTCTGTTCACGTCACAGTAATGTATGGGATAACGCCTAGGTTACATTCACTAGTCTGTTCACGTCACAGTAATGTATGGCATAACGCCTAGGTTACCTTCACTAGTAGGTTCACGTCACAGTAATGTATGGCATAACGCCTAGGTTACCTTCACTAGTAGGTTCACGTCACAGTAATGTATGGGATAACGCCTAGGTTACATTCACTAGTCTGTTCACGTCACAGTAATGTATGGCATAACGCCTAGGTTACCTTCACTAGTAGGTTCACGTCACAGTAATGTATGGCATAACGCCTAGGTTACCTTCACTAGTAGGTTCGCGTCACAGTAATGTATGGGATAACGCCTAGGTTACCTTCACTAGTAGGTTCACTTCACAGTAATGTATGGCATAACGCCTAGGTTACCTTCACTAGTAGGTTCACTTCACAGTAATGTATGGCCTAATGCCTAGGTTACCTTTACTAGTAGGTTCACGACACAGTAATGTATGGCCTAACGCCTAGGTTACCTTCACTAGTAGGTTCACTTCACAGTAATGTATGGCATAACGCCTAGGTTACATTCACTAGTCTGTTCACGTCACAGTAATGTATGGCATAACGCCTAGGTTACATTCACTAGTCTGTTCACGTCACAGTAATGTATGGCATAACGCCTAGGTTACATTCACTAGTCTGTTCACGTCACAGTAATGTATGGCCTAACGCCTAGGTTACCTTCACTAGTAGGTTCACGTCACAGTAATGTATGGCATAACGCCTAGGTTACCTTCACTAGTAGGTTCGCGTCACAGTAATGTATGGGATAACGCCTAGGTTACCTTCACTAGTAGGTTCACTTCACAGTAATGTATGGCATAACGCCTAGGTTACCTTCACTAGTAGGTTCACTTCACAGTAATGTATGGCCTAATGCCTAGGTTACCTTTACTAGTAGGTTCACGACACAGTAATGTATGGCCTAACGCCTAGGTTACCTTCACTAGTAGGTTCACTTCACAGTAATGTATGGCCTAACGCCTAGATTACCTTCACTAGTCTGTTCACGTCACAGTAATGTATGGCATAACGCCTAGGTTACATTCACTAGTCTGTTCACGTCACAGTAATGTATGGCATAACGCCTAGGTTACATTCATTAGTCTGTTCACGTCACAGTAATGTATGGACTAACGCCTAGGTTACCTTCACTAGTCTGTTCACGTCACAGTAATGTATGGACTAACGCCTAGATTACCTTCATTAGTCTGTTCACGTCACAGTAATGTATGGCATAACGCCTAGGTTACCTTCATTAGTCTGTTCACGTCACAGTAATGTATGGCATAACGCCTAGGTTACCTTCACTAGTAGGTTCACGTCACAGTAATGTATGGCATAACGCCTAGGTTACCTTCACTAGTAGGTTCACGTCACAGTAATGTATGGGATAACGCCTAGGTTACATTCACTAGTCTGTTCACGTCACAGTAATGTATGGCATAACGCCTAGGTTACCTTCACTAGTAGGTTCACGTCACAGTAATGTATGGCATAACGCCTAGGTTACCTTCACTAGTAGGTTCGCGTCACAGTAATGTATGGGATAACGCCTAGGTTACCTTCACTAGTAGGTTCACTTCACAGTAATGTATGGCATAACGCCTAGGTTACCTTCACTAGTAGGTTCACTTCACAGTAATGTATGGCCTAATGCCTAGGTTACCTTTACTAGTAGGTTCACGACACAGTAATGTATGGCCTAACGCCTAGGTTACCTTCACTAGTAGGTTCACTTCACAGTAATGTATGGCATAACGCCTAGGTTACATTCACTAGTCTGTTCACGTCACAGTAATGTATGGCATAACGCCTAGGTTACATTCACTAGTCTGTTCACGTCACAGTAATGTATGGCATAACGCCTAGGTTACATTCACTAGTCTGTTCACGTCACAGTAATGTATGGCCTAACGCCTAGGTTACCTTCACTAGTAGGTTCACGTCACAGTAATGTATGGCATAACGCCTAGGTTACCTTCACTAGTAGGTTCGCGTCACAGTAATGTATGGGATAACGCCTAGGTTACCTTCACTAGTAGGTTCACTTCACAGTAATGTATGGCATAACGCCTAGGTTACCTTCACTAGTAGGTTCACTTCACAGTAATGTATGGCCTAATGCCTAGGTTACCTTTACTAGTAGGTTCACGACACAGTAATGTATGGCCTAACGCCTAGGTTACCTTCACTAGTAGGTTCACTTCACAGTAATGTATGGCATAACGCCTAGGTTACATTCACTAGTCTGTTCACGTCACAGTAATGTATGGCATAACGCCTAGGTTACATTCACTAGTCTGTTCACGTCACAGTAATGTATGGCATAACGCCTAGGTTACATTCACTAGTCTGTTCACGTCACAGTAATGTATGGCCTAACGCCTAGGTTACCTTCACTAGTAGGTTCACGTCACAGTAATGTATGGCATAACGCCTAGGTTACCTTCACTAGTAGGTTCGCGTCACAGTAATGTATGGGATAACGCCTAGGTTACCTTCACTAGTAGGTTCACTTCACAGTAATGTATGGCATAACGCCTAGGTTACCTTCACTAGTAGGTTCACTTCACAGTAATGTATGGCCTAATGCCTAGGTTACCTTTACTAGTAGGTTCACGACACAGTAATGTATGGCCTAACGCCTAGGTTACCTTCACTAGTAGGTTCACTTCACAGTAATGTATGGCCTAACGCCTAGATTACCTTCACTAGTCTGTTCACGTCACAGTAATGTATGGCATAACGCCTAGGTTACATTCACTAGTCTGTTCACGTCACAGTAATGTATGGCATAACGCCTAGGTTACATTCATTAGTCTGTTCACGTCACAGTAATGTATGGACTAACGCCTAGGTTACCTTCACTAGTCTGTTCACGTCACAGTAATGTATGGACTAACGCCTAGATTACCTTCATTAGTCTGTTCACGTCACAGTAATGTATGACATAACGCCTAGGTTACATTCACTAGTCTGTTCACGTCACAGTAATGTATGGCATAACGCCTAGGTTACATTCACTAGTCTGTTCACGTCACAGTAATGTATGGCATAACGCCTAGGTTACCTTCACTAGTAGGTTCACTTCACAGTAATGTATGGCATAACGCCTAGGTTACCTTCACTAGTAGGTTCACTTCACAGTAATGTATGGCCTAATGCCTAGGTTACCTTTACTAGTAGGTTCACGACACAGTAATGTATGGCCTAACGCCTAGGTTACCTTCACTAGTAGGTTCACTTCACAGTAATGTATGGCCTAACGCCTAGATTACCTTCACTAGTCTGTTCACGTCACAGTAATGTATGGCATAACGCCTAGGTTACATTCATTAGTCTGTTCACTTCACAGTAATGTATGGCCTAACGCCTAGGTTACCTTCACTAGTCTGTTCACGTCACAGTAATGTATGGCATAACGCCTAGGTTACCTTCATTAGTCTGTTCACGTCACAGTAATGTATGGCATAACGCCTAGGTTACCTTCATTAGTCTGTTCACGTCACAGTAATGTATGGCATAACGCCTAGGTTACCTTCATTAGTCTGTTCACGTCACAGTAATGTATGGCATAACGCCTAGGTTACCTTCATTAGTCTGTTCACGTCACAGTAATGTATGGCATAACGCCTAGGTTACCTTCACTAGTCTGTTAACGTCACAGTAATGTATGGCATAACGCCTAGGTTACCTTCATTAGTCTGTTCACTTCACAGTAATGTATGGCATAACGCCTAGGTTACCTTCACTAGTAGGTTCACTTCACAGTAATGTATGGCCTAACGCCTAGGTTACCTTCACTAGTAGGTTCACTTCACAGTAATGTATGGCCTAATGCCTAGGTTACCTTTACTAGTAGGTTCACGACACAGTAATGTATGGCCTAACGCCTAGGTTACCTTCACTAGTAGGTTCACTTCACAGTAATGTATGGCCTAATGCCTAGGTTACCTTCACTAGTAGGTTCACGTCACAGTAATGTATGGCCTAACGCCTAGGTTACCTTCACTAGTAGGTTCACGTCACAGTAATGTATGGACTAACGCCTAGGTTACATTCACTAGTGGGTTCACGTCACAGTAATGTATGGACTAACGCCTAGGTTACATTTACTAGTAGGTTCACGTCACAGTAATGTATGGCATAACGCCTAGGTTACCTTCACTAATAGGTTCACGTCACAGTAATGTATGGACTAACGCCTAGCTTACCTTCACTAGTAGGCTCACGTCACAGTAATGTATGGCATAACGCCAAAGTTACCTTCATTAGTAGGTTCACGTCACAGTAATGTATGGACTAATGCCTAGCTTACCTTCACTAGTAGGTTCACGTCACAGTAATGTATGGACTAACGCCTGGGTTACCTTCACTAGTAGGTTTGAACAATAACCGTTTGAGAGTCTGGAAGAAAATCTATTTATCTCCTTTAATGGCGAAATAAGGAAAAGCTGGCTCTATATTAATGGGACGTCTTTTGTTTTCGATAAGCTGCCATCATTGCACTCTGCGACAGACTTGACATCGTTAAACTTTGCATTAGACTCCGTAACGTTTCTGTAATGAAACCTGTAATTCAAGCGCTATTTGTTTTTGGTACAGAGACTATAACGAAGAGCGTGTTAGAATTAACGTTAAGGCGGTGCGTGGGTTTCGGGTGTCAGCGCTCAGAGCTGTTCGGCCGTACACACATTGTGACGCATATAACAATGTGCACGTATTGATGTCAAGGTATATCTATCTTCTATTCCAATACAATGAAGCTGTCCGTCTGTCCCACCTATGTACCCGCTGCACAGCACAACGCCCGCCTTGAATGGGTCAACAATGTCACCGTATTGATGTCAAGGTATATCTATCTTCTATTCCAATACAATGAAGCTGTCTGTCTGTCCCACCTATGTACCCGCTGCACAGCACAACACCCGCCTTGAATGGGTCAACAATGTCACCGTATTGATGTCAAGGTATATCTATCTTCTATTCCAATACAATGAAGCTGTCCGTCTGTCCCACCTATGTACCCGCTGCACAGCACAACACCCGCCTTGAATGAGTCAACATTGTCACCGTATTGATGTCAAGGGATATCTATCTTCTATTCCAATACAATAAAGCTGTCCGTCTGTTCCACCTATGTACCCGCTGCACAGCACAACACCCGACTTGAATGGGTCAACAATGTCACCGTATTGATGTCAAGGGATATCTATCTTCTATTCCAATACAATAAAGCTGTCTGTCTGTCCCACCTATGTACCCGCTGCACAGCACAACACCCGCCTTGAATGGGGCACCAATGTCACCGTATTGATGTCAAGGTATATCTATCTTCTATTCCAATACAATGAAGCTGTCTGTCTGTCCCACCTATGTACCCGCTGCACAGCACAACACCCGCCTTGAATGGGGCACCAATGTCACCGTATTGATGTCAAGGGATATCTATCTTCTATTCCAATACAATGAAGCTGTCCGTCTGTCCCACCTATGTACCCGCTGCACAGCACAACACCCGACTTGAATGGGTCAACAATGTCACCGTATTGATGTCAAGGTATATCTATCTTCTATTCCAATACAATGAAGCTGTCCGTCTGTCCCACCTATGTACCCGCTGCACAGCACAACACCCGCCTTGAATGGGTCAACAATGTCACCGTATTGATGTCAAGGTATATCTATCTTCTATTCCAATACAATAAAGCTGTCCGTCTGTTCCACCTATGTACCCGCTGCACAGCACAACACCCGACTTGAATGGGTCAACAATGTCACCGTATTGATGTCAAGGTATATCTATCTTCTATTCCAATACAATGAAGCTGTCCGTCTGTCCCACCTATGTACCCGCTGCACAGCACAACACCCGCCTTGAATGGGTCAACAATGTCACCGTATTGATGTCAAGGTATATCTATCTTCTATTCCAATAAAATGAAGCTGTCTGTCTGTCCCACCTATGTACCCGCTGCACAGCACAACACCCGCCTTGAATGGGGCACCAATGTCACCGTATTGATGTCAAGGGATATCTATCTTCTATTCCAATACAATGAAGCTGTCCGTCTGTCCCACCTATGTACCCGCTGCACAGCACAACACCCGCCTTGAATGGGGCACCAATGTCACCGTATTGATGTCAAGGGATATCTATCTTCTATTCCAATACAATGAAGCTGTCCGTCTGTCCCACCTATGTACCCGCTGCACAGCACAACACCCGCCTTGAATGGGGCACCAATGTCACCGTATTGATGTCAAGGGATATCTATCTTCTATTCCAATACAATGAAGCTGTCCGTCTGTCCCACCTATGTACCCGTTACACAGCACAACACCCGCCTTGAATGGGGCAACAATGTCACCGTATTGATGTCAAGGGATATCTATCTTCTATTCCAATACAATGCAGCTGTCCGTCGGTCCCACCTATGTACCCGCTGCACAGCACAACACCCGCCTTGAATGGGTCACCAATGTCACCGTATTGATGTCAAGGGATATCTATCTTCTATTCCAATAAACTGAAGCTGTCCGTCTGTCCCACCTATGTACCCGCTGCACAGCACAACACCCGCCTTGAATGGGTCAACAATGTCACCGTATTGATGTCAAGGGATATCTATCTTCTATTCCAATACAATAAAGCTGTCCGTCTGTCCCACCTATGTACCCGCTGCACAGCACAACACCCGCCTTGAATGGGTCAACAATGTCACCGTATTGATGTCAAGGTATATCTATCTTCTATTCCAATACAATGAAGCTGTCCGTCTGTCCCACCTATGTACCCGCTGCACAGCACAACACCCGCCTTGAATGGGTCAACAATGTCACCGTATTGATGTCAAGGGATATCTATCTTCTATTCCAATACAATAAAGCTGTCCGTCTGTCCCACCTATGTACCCGCTGCACAGCACAACACCCGCCTTGAATGGGTCAACAATGTCACCGTATTGATGTCAAGGTATATCTATCTTCTATTCCAATACAATGAAGCTGTCCGTCTGTCCCACCTATGTACCCGTTGCACAGCACAACACCCGCCTTGAATGGGTCAACAATGTCACTGGGTGCCTATAGGTCATCATGTATATAAACCATAGCTGCTGTGTCCAAGTACAGGCAACCTATTCCCATAGAAAAAACATGCTCTCCAAGCGTGTATGTTACATTACGAAGCTTATTTATTAGCTTGTTACGTACCTCTCGATCCATCTGGCAAGATATAATGACAAAGCGTAAAGAAATGTTAAGTAAAAAAAAAATCACTCTCAAAACGGCACTGCATAATAATCAAAGCCAGCACTCAAGAAATAAAGGTATGCGGAAACTTTCTCAGCATAAATATACAGGTACAATAGGTTAGTTGGTCTAGAATAAGTAAAGATGCGGTTATTTTCCTTCAACGGGAGGGGGTTGAGGGTAAGGCATTGGCTTCTGGGTAATTTCTGGCTAAGGATACGCGACACGTGCACCGGGTCCAGCCAACACCTCAGGCCGGGCACCGGGTCCAGCCTACAGCTCAGGCCGGGCACCGGGTCCAGCCCACACCTCAGGCCGGGCACCGGGTCCAGCTCACACCTCAGGCCGGGCACCGGGTCCAGCCTACAGCTCAGGCCGGGCACCGGGTCCAGCCCACACCTCAGGCCGGGCACCGGGTCCAGCCCACACCTCAGGCCGGGCACCGGGTCCAGGCTACAGCTCAGGCCGGGCACCGGGTCCAGCCCACACCTCAGGCGAGGCACCGGGTCCAGCCCACACCTCAGGCCACGCACCGGGACCAGCCCACACCTCAGGCTGGGCACCGGGTCCAGCCTACAGCTCAGGCCGGGCACCGGGTCCAGCCCACACCTCAGGCCAGGCACCAGGTCCAGCCCACACCTCAGGCCGGGCACCGGGTCCAGCCCACAGCTCAGGCCGGATACCGGGTCCAGCCCACACCTCAGGCCGGGCACCGGGTCCAGCCTACAGCTCAGGCCGGGCACCGGGTCCAGCCTACAGCTCAGGCCGGGCACCGGGTCCAGCCCACAGCTCAGGCCGGGCACCGGGTTCAGCCTACAGCTCAGGCCGGGCACCGGGTCCAGCCTACAGCTCAGGCCGGGCACCGGGTCCAGCCTACAGCTCAGGCCGGGCACCGGGTCCAGCCCACACCTCAGGCCGGGCACCGGGTCCAGCCCACAGCTCAGGTCGGGCACCGGGTCCAGCCCACAGCTCAGGCCGGGCACCGGGTCCAGCCCACAGCTCAGGCCGGGCACCGGGTTCAGCCCAGACCTCATGCTGGGCACCGGGTCCAGCCCACACCTCAGGCCGGGCACCGGGTCCAGCCCACAGCTCAGGCCAGGCACCGGGTCCAGCCCACAGCTCAGGCCGGGCACCGGGTCCAGCCCACACCTCTGGCCGGGCACCAGGTCCAGCCCACACCTCAGGCCGGGCACCGGGTCAAGCCTACACCTCAGGCCGGGCACCGTGTCCAGCCTACCGCTCAGGCCGGGCACCGGGTCCAGCCTACAGCTCAGGCCGGGCAGCGGGTCCAGCCCACAGCTCAGGCCGGGCACCAGGTCCAGCCCACAGCCCCTGCCAGGCACCGGGTCCAGCCCACACCTCATGGAGGTCCCAGCTTGTGTAACCCTGAAACCACCCTTATGGCTCGCCCTAACATGTCATAGACGGAGGTCCCAGCTTGTGTAACCCTGAAACCACCCTTATGGCTCGCCCTAACATGTCATAGACCACCCTCGTCTCTTGACCCTGGACTCACCAACGTGTTCGGTGGGGCGCTGCTTGCGGGAGATGACGTCACTTCCGCCGGGCCGCAGGGGGCGTTTGCTGGACGCGTGGCGACGCGTGGTCCCCCACGACGACGGACCCTTCCGGGTGGGGAAGTTGGAGTCTGGGGAGGCGCTGCCCTGCAGCGGGATGTCCCGGCCCAGGGTCTGCATCGGGAAGTCCTGGTCTGTCTCCTCCTGGATCGTCGGCGGCAGGACGAACTCCCGGTCCCTCAGCGACACACTGCAGAGGGGAAGCGGGAGGGGGAAGAGGGAGGGGTCACAAGGGTTGTTTTATTGGTGCATGGTTGTAGAGTGTAGAATGTCTGGCGCTGTTTCCGAGGTGTGGGATGAGTTGTGGTCTGTGGAAGTCTTTATCATAATTATTAAGTCAATATTAATATCTATAGTAGAACAAAGACAACATGTAAAGTTCAGTTACCACTTTCAACAAAATGTAAACAAACGAATCGGCAATTTGTCTTAGAATTACTGATTACGATTGAGGTTTTTTCTGGTCAAAAGTTACTACCATTGGGAAGAAATTGTTCAGCCCAAATAAATGTTGCTACCCTCAGTAAAGGCAATAAAAGAAAAGAAGAAAAAACCTTGCCCCCATCGGGAATTGAACGAACAACTTTATGATCAGAAGTACGCCGGTCCCGACTGCACCACTCGGGCTTCATACGGATTTGTCATGTTTTAATGCTCCTCCCTCCGAACTCATCCTTCCAACTAAAACATGTGTGGCCCCGCTCTCCCAATGGTTACACTCTATACTAATAAAATGAAGCTGTTCGTCTGTCTGTCTGTCCCACTTATGCACCCGCGGCATCCGCTGCATGCACCAGCACATTGGCACCAGCAGCGGCCTTGAACATGTTGAATGTGTCAACAGTGTCGCTGGGTGGTTATCGCTTTTCCCGCAGTCACCAATACCTGGCTGGGTGCCAACACTAATAACATTAGTCCCAACGCTCTATCGCCAAATTCAACACCATATCGAATATCTGTGGCAAACCGGTAGTGATACTTGTAGCAATGCCCGAACCGTCATCAACATCTCACACCCGGGAAACAGCGCCAGACATCGGTTACCTCAGCGTCTAACTTTAAAGTTAAGCGGACTACATGCGGAAACAGCGCTAGGCATCGGTTACCGCAGTGTCCAACTTTACAGTTAGGCGGACTACATGCGGAAACAGCGCTACACGTCGGCGGTTAGTATGTTGAAATAGCAGATTTAAAAGCTTGGGCCTACTTACTTGATATCCATGGCAGAGCCGAGGTATGTCTGCGGGATCTTGTACTGCTCGGAGGCGGCGGTATAGGGCAGGTCGAAGTCCACATCGTCCCAGTACTGGTCCCGTATCAGCTCTGGGTGCTCGGAGTGCATCTCGTCCACGACCAGGTAGGATACCTAGCGTAGCAGTGCAAGATATCTGGCGTAACGAGGTAGGATACCTAGCGTAGCAGGGCAGGATATCTGGCGTAACGAGGTAGGATACCTAGCGTAGCAGGGCAGGACATCTGGCGTAACGAGGTAGGATACCTAGCGTAGCAGGGCAGGATATCTGGCGTAACGAGGTAGGATACCTAGCGTAGCAGGGCAGGATATCTGGCGTAACGAGGTAGGATATCTGGCGTAACGAGGTAGGATACCTAGCATAGCAGGGCAGGATATCTGGCGTAACGAGGTAGGATACCTAGCGTAGCAGGGTAGGATTTCTAACGTAACGATGTAGGATACCTAGCGTAGCAGGGGACTTAACAGGGTAGAATACTTAATATGTGCACGTCAAGACTATCTTGAGCCAACAAGGCCCCCGGGACAATGAAATGGGTGGAAAGAAACCTGCCCTAAATGCAGTTGCCACGACATCGGAATTCAGCCAGTTTACGAACTGACCTAGGGGGCTCCCCAGTTTTAGATACCCAGCGTAACCAGAGAGGAGACCTAGCGTAAAGACCATAGCATAACAAGATAGTATACCTAGCGAAACGAGGTGTCGGCGAGTTTAATATCTACCGCCTCGCTTTCGTAAATCATTTAGTCTGCACCATTTGCAGCCACAATTTATGCATTTATGTACTCCATTACATGAGACCCTTGTGATTTTAACTTACTTGAAAGTGTATCTGATTTAATAACAGCACAACACGATAGTATCCAGCATAAAGTATAGCAGACGAAAGTGTGTTGACAGTTGCGTTCTTATGACGTCGTAAGGTCAAGGTCATATTACTGCGTTTTCAGTGGTTAAAAGTAGGCCCGTGGCAGTCTAATATCAGGAACAAGCATAGGGGACAGAGCATTATTTGTCCATACAAATTCCATCTGTTACGTTAGCTTCCGAAACCAAAAGTTTTATGAAAGTTAGCAAGATAGTAAGCAATGAGTTTATAGATTCCCGCGCTCATGGCAGGTACAAGAAACATGTATACACGTGTAATTCAATTTATGGAACATAACCTAACCCCCCTTCCAAAATACCAGCAATACTATCGCCCACAGACATGATAGATGAGAAGTTAAACAGACCGAGGGCCATAGCAAAAATTGTCTGCTTCGTTTGCGCGAAACTAATAATTTTGGGATCATGTGAATTCTTTTGGCAAGAGGACTGTAAGTACATTAAATTTTGTTTGGTCTTACGTTAAAGCGGACAAACATAACCTGATTTTAGGTATGTCAATTAAATATTTCGTGTCAAATAAGAAATATAAGGTACAGTGTAATGGGGAAGTGTACGCAGCATTATTTCGATCGTGCAGAAAAACGAAAACCCTATTTTTAAATAACGTACACAGAAGATGTAATGGAGTATTTTATTTTTGTGAGATGTAGTTCTTGTGCTAAAGTTAAAGGGAACCGCCAGCCTGGCCTTACGCTGCTTTACCGATTCATATAATACTCAATTGCCTATCCTCCAAATTACAGAATTTTTCGTTCTATCTGTAGCTCACCATAGCATTTAGAAGTGACCGCAAGGCTCGATTTGGCCGCCAACCCAGGCGGCAGCCCTTTTTGGAGGCGTGTCCGCGATTGACCAATCAGGAGGCGATACTCTAATTTATTCAAACCGGAAATTGCGCCTATTGTGTGAGCAAAACAAGAGCGCAGGATAATCGCTAGTATAAATAGCTGCGATTCTAACTCCAATCGGGGCATTGTTGCGGATTCAATCGTCGCAAGACGTATATCAATTTGTTTGAACGGTACTTTTCCATGAAAGGCTAAGATCTTGCGCTACTGCACGGCTTGGAACTGCCGCTGTTCATCTATAAATCGCGGCCCTGATCTCTCTCTCTCCGCGAGCTGTAACGTAAGGCGGCGCCATATGAATAGTCACAATATGCGTCACTTGCTCCGGCAAAATGGCGCGCTGCTCGACATTGATGGGGGCGGGTTGCCTTAATTTTTTTCTCCTTACCAGTCGGCCGAAACGAAGCGTTAACACTCGCCAATTTAATTTTAAGATGTAAACTTTCGGTGCAGATCGCGATTAAATTAGGTTGGCCACCCGCTTTAAACAAATGGCACAGATACGAGTGTGTGTATTGGGCTAACACGCAGATGCATATAGACTAATACGACTTTAAAAACACGAAAACAAGATCACATAGAATTATTTTCAAACAATATCACTATTCCTACCTGGAGATTACGATCAATCACCATATTGATATCGAAATCGTCATCATCTTCACCAAATGGGTTGACAAGACACTCGGCCACCTAGTGGTAGAGAGAGGACTGGGATCACATGCCATGATTATTATGTATTATGTAGAGTTTCAATAATACAACAACATTTAAAGCCGTTCCACGACACTAAAAACGTTCAATGGAACTTTGTGGTAAAACAAGGTACGTTATTCTCGGGACTTTTAGAGTTGCTAGATTTAATCTGCAGTAAAACATAATTTCATAAAAAAGAATCCCATAAGTATAGACAATGTAAACGCGCACCCACATTGAACCGACCATCAGCACAATCAGACACCCAACGTGACCCACTTTGAGCACAAGCGTGCACCCCAGTGAGTCTCTCACCATCAGCATAAGCGTGCACCCACCTTGAGCATAAGCGTGCACCCACCTTGAGCCAAAGCGTGTATCCATCTTGAGCATAAGCGTGCACCCACCTTGAGCATAAGCGTGCACCCACCTTGAGCATAAGCGTGCACCCACCTTGAGCATAAGCGTGCACCCACCTTGAGCCAAAGCGTGTATCCATCGAGAGCACAAGCGTGCACCCACCTTGAGCCAAATCGAGTATTCATCTTGAGCACAAGCGTGACACACACCTTGAGCACAAGCGTGACATTCATCTTGAGCCCAAGCATGCACCTACCTTGAGCACAAGCGTGACACGCGCCTTGAACACAAGCGTGCACTCACCTTCAGCACAGGCATGCACCCACCTTCAGCAAAAGCGTGATATCCACCTTGAGCACAAGCGTGACACACACCTTGAGAACAAGCGTGACATCCATCTTGAGCACAAGCGTGACATCCATCTTGAGCCCAAGCATGCACCTACCTTGAACACAAGCGTGCACTCACCTTCAGCACAAGCATGCACCCACCTTCAGCAAACGCGTGATATCCACCTTGAGCACAAGCGTGACACCCACCTTCAGCATAAGCTTACACCCACCTTGAGCCACCCCATGTAGAAGAGGAACTGTAGCATGGTGAAGACCGGCACATACATGTCAGGCACCTCGCTAGTAGCCACGAACTGGCGGCCCATCAGACAGGACAGGAAAAAGGAGTACACCGCCAGCGTCACCACCTGCAAGGCACGCAACTCATCAGACAGGACAGGAAGAAGGAGTACACCGGCAGCGTCACCACCTGCAAGGCACGCAACTCATCAGACAGGACAGGAAGAAGGAGTACACCGCCAGCGTCACCACCTGCAAGGCACGCAACTCATCAGACAGGACAGGAAGAAGGAGTACACCGCCAGCGTCACCACCTGCAAGGCACGCAACTCATCAGACAGGACAGGAAGAAGGAGTACACCGCCAGCGTCACCACCTGCAAGGCACGCAACTCATCAGACAGGACAGGAAGAAGAAGTACACCGGCAGCGTCACCACCTGCAAGGCACGCAACTCATCAGACAGGACAGGAAGAAGGAGTACACCGCCAGCGTCACCACCTGCAAGGCACGCAACTCATCAGACAGGACAGGAAGAAGGAGTACACCGCCAGCGTCACCACCTGCAAGGCACGTAACTCATCAGACAGGACAGGAAGAAGGAGTACACCGCCAGCGTCACCACCTGCAAGGCACGCCACTCATCAGACAGGACAGGAAGAAGGAGTACACCGCCAGCGTCACCACCTGCAAGGCACGCAACTCATCAGACAGGACAGGAAGAAGGAGTACACCGCCAGCGTCACCACCTGCAAGGCACGCAACTCATCAGACAGGACAGGAAGAAGGAGTACACCGCCAGCGTCACCACCTGCAAGGCACGCAACTCATCAGACAGGACAGGAAGAAGGAGTACACCGGCAGCGTCACCACCTGCAAGGCACGCAACTCATCAGACAGGACAGGAAGAAGGAGTACACCGCCAGCGTCACCACCTGCAAGGCACGCAACTCATCAGACAGGACAGGAAGAAGGAGTACACCGCCAGCGTCACCACCTGCAAGGCACGCAACTCATCAGACAGGACAGGAAGAAGGAGTACACCGGCAGCGTCACCACCTGCAAGGCACGCAACTCATCAGACAGGACAGGAAGAAGGAGTACACCGCCAGCGTCACCACCTGCAAGGCACGCAACTCATCAGACAGGACAGGAAGAAGGAGTACACCGCCAGCGTCACCACCTGCAAGGCACGCAACTCATCAGACAGGACAGGAAGAAGGAGTACACCGGCAGCGTCACCACCTGCAAGGCACACAACTCATCAGACAGGACAGGAAGAAGGAGTACACCGGCAGCGTCACCACCTGCAAGGCACGCAACTCATCAGACAGGACAGGAAGAAGGAGTACACCGCCAGCGTCACCACCTGCAAGGCACGCAACTCATCAGACAGGACAGGAAGAAGGAGTACACCGGCAGCGTCACCACCTGCAAGGCACGCAACTCATCAGACAGGACAGGAAGAAGGAGTACACCGCCAGCGTCACCACCTGCAAGGCACGCAACTCATCAGACAGGACAGGAAGAAGGAGTACACCGCCAGCGTCACCACCTGCAGAGCACGCAACTCATCAGACAGGACAGGAAGAAGGAGTACACCGGCAGCGTCACCACCTGCAAGGCACGCAACTCATCAGACAGGACAGGAAGAAGGAGTACACCGCCAGCGTCACCACCTGCAAGGCACGCAACTCATCAGACAGGACAGGAAGAAGGAGTACACCGGCAGCGTCACCACCTGCAAGGCACGCAACTCATCAGACAGGACAGGAAGAAGGAGTACACCGCCAGCGTCACCACCTGCAAGGCACGCAACTCATCAGACAGGACAGGAAGAAGGAGTACACCGCCAGCGTCACCACCTGCAAGGCACGCAACTCATCAGACAGGACAGGAAGAAGGAGTACACCGCCAGCGTCACCACCTGCAAGGCACGCAACTCATCAGACAGGACAGGAAGAAGGAGTACACCGCCAGCGTCACCACCTGCAAGGCACGCAACTCATCAGACAGGACAGGAAGAAGAAGTACACCGCCAGCGTCACCACCTGCAAGGCACGCAACTCATCAGACAGGACAGGAAGAAGGAGTACACCGCCAGCGTCACCACCTGCAAGGCACGCAACTCATCAGACAGGACAGGAAGAAGAAGTACACCGGCAGCGACACCACCTGCAAGGCACGCAACTCATCAGACAGGACAGGAAGAAGGAGTACACCGCCAGCGTCACCACCTGCAAGGCACGCAACTCATCAGACAGGACAGGAAGAAGGAGTACACCGCCAGCGTCACCACCTGCAAGGCACGCAACTCATCAGACAGGACAGGAAGAAGGAGTACACCGCCAGCGTCACCACCTGCAAGGCACGCAACTCATCAGACAGGACAGGAAGAAGGAGTACACCGCCAGCGTCACCACCTGCAAGGCACGCAACTCATCAGACAGGACAGGAAGAAGGAGTACACCGCCAGCGTCACCACCTGCAAGGCACGCAACTCATCAGACAGGACAGGAAGAAGGAGTACACCGCCAGCGTCACCACCTGCAAGGCACGCAACTCATCAGACAGGACAGGAAGAAGGAGTACACCGCCAGCGTCACCACCTGCAAGGCACGCAACTCATCAGACAGGACAGGAAGAAGGAGTACACCGCCAGCGTCACCACCTGCAAGGCACGCAACTCATCAGACAGGACAGGAAGAAGGAGTACACCGGCAGCGCCACCTCCTGCAAGGTACGCAACTCATCAGACAGGACAGGAAGAAGGAGTACACCGCCAGTGTCACCACCTGCAAGGCACGCAACTCATCAGACAGGACAGGAAGAAGAAGTACACCGGCAGCGACACCACCTGCAAGGCACGCAACTCATCAGACAGGACAGGAAGAAGGAGTACACCGGCAGCGTCACCACCTGCAAGGCACGCAACTCATCAGACAGGACAGGAAGAAGGAGTACACCGGCAGCGTCACCACCTGCAAGGCACGTAACTCATCAGACAGGACAGGAAGAAGGAGTACACCGGCAGCGTCACCACCTGCAAGGCACGCAACTCATCAGACAGGACAGGAAGAAGGAGTACACCGGCAGCGTCACCACCTGCAAGGCACGTAACTCATCAGACAGGACAGGAAGAAGGAGTACACCGGCAGCGACACCACCTGCAAGGCATTAAATTCATTTACGTCATCGTATAATTTCTGGCTTTGCTTTCCCACAGGTCATTCTATATGTAACTACTATATGCCGTATCCCAGCGTCTTCTAGGTCTACCATAGGCTCTTGTTGACAGTTCTGACCCACCCAAATAACAACATCCCGATTGAAGTACAGTGTAAACCCATGGCGTGCGTTGTGAGAAATAATTAAGGTTTAATAAGGAAAGCTACCTACAAGTCCAAGTAAGCTTATGGCAGGATCATTACATAATGAAAGGTAATAAAAGCCAGTAAAGGTTCCCATTGCTGCGTATGGCAGAGAGGTTGACCCTCTCTGTGAGGCCGGACCTACCTGAGTATATACCAGTGGAATGCTTATCCAGTCAAAGTTAAATAACCCTCCAAGTTTCCCTCGGAATTCGTTGAGCTCCTATGACATAATAAAACACTTTATCATTACCCTGCAAAAAAAGAACCAACATGGCGACGAGTGACAGCGAGCACGACTAAACGAGCTCCCATTAATCGGCGCCTGGAGATATTACTATGAATAGTTAACCTTTCATAATCGCACAGGATAACTATGAAGCATTGAGGAAACAAATACCGACAAGCTGGTATCTTTATATGCAATGCTTCGACTAAAACCAGTGGAATATAAAATAAATCACTGGTAGAAACATTGGTAAAATATCAACCCAGCAGAGAACTATAAGGCCACACAAATTGAATGAGTGTGCGGCGGAGGTCAGAGGCCTTTTCATCGTCATCTGCAGAAGACCAAGCAGAATACAAGAAGACCCGCCACCAGTCATCAGACGTTGTGCCATTGGAAGACTTATCGGCAGAAGCTAACAAGATGACCGAAATGGAGACCATGATCAAGCGCTTTGAAGACAAAACTTATCAGACACTCAATCGCCGATCTAGAGACAAACCTTGGCCTCAGGATCGGAACATTGGAGAAGGAAAATGAGTGTCTTCGAACGGAGCTTACCACTCTGAAAAACGCGCATCAGGACCAGGAGAAGAAGTGCACAAACATAGAAGCTGAGATGAAGATTGCCCGACGAAAAGCGCTAGAAAACGAGCAATATTCAAGACGTGAGAACATTCGTATTTTCGGATTACAACCCCCACAAGCTACACCAGATGAGGACAGCAAAACGACGGTGCTGAGATTCTTCCAAACCAAGCTAGCCGCCAAACTCGAACCGACCGATATCAAGAGCGCCCATAGGTTACCGAGCAAGAACCCAGTGAAGCCTGTAGTAGTCAGGCTGGTTTCGGCTGACTGCAAGGAGGAGCTGATGAGGCGGCGTAAAACCCTAAAAAACTCTGGGATATCCATAGCGGACGACCTCTGCGAGGATATGCTAAAACTCATGAACAGAGTCAGAAACGATGAACATATCACCCAGACATGGAGCTGGCGAGGCAAGTGCTACATAGAGGACAAGCGGGGAAAGGTGGCACAGATCAGATAGGGTGAGCCAACTGCAGAGGTATTAAATAAAGCACGGTGAAACAGTCTCTATTGATAGCACAACAATTCTCAAACCGATGGCTGAAAAGTTGCTAAAATGCGCATATTGTTGTCAAATTAATACGTCACATTAAGTAGAGTTCTGAAAAAAGAATGTTGAATATCGTTATGTATCTGTATATGTAAATGTGCATATACATATTGCTCACGGTATGCATAATATGTATATTATGTGTAATATGTATGTCATGCAAAATATGTTGTGTGCAACGGTATATGTGTATCTAATAGAGTGAGTTTCACAGGAATCGAGTATTAGTATATGTCATTACTTAATGGTGTATCCTCTGTAAGTATCCAAATGTATGTGCATCGCCTGTTTTTGAAGCAGAGCTGTGGCCAAGCATTTATTTAGTTTTGATTGGCCTATCTGCTCATTCGGCATTCTCTTGACTCGAAGAAAAAGCTTCTTCTTTGTCTTATTATGTATGTACAAACTATGTACTCCTTTATGTGCGCTTCGACGCGGTTTTCAAAAGAGGTGTCTGAGCTAAATGAGTAGTTCTGAGATGGGAAAGATCTCCAGGTGGTCGAATCGTTGGCCCTGGTCTACTGCCTTTGTCAGTTATGACTCGCTCAAAAGCGAGCTCTAAAGGTAGTCAAACCTGTCCAGTGTTTTCTGACTCATGCCAGAAGGACAGACTGAAAATTCGGGGAGCCGGGAAATACATGTACATAAATTGTTTATTTTGTTTTGGTTCAAAGGGATCTGTTAAAAGAGTGTGTATTTTGTTACGAAACACTGTGCAGTAGAGTGTTATAGAGTGGACAGAGCACTGTGTTCATGGCGATTTGTTTCGTTTCCTAAATGACCTCTAATATAACTTTTTCTAGCATGAACGTTCGCGGTCTTGGAGCCAAGTTAAAAAGACTAGATATTTTCACATGGTTGAAGGGAAAAAAATATTCCATATACTGTTTGCAGGATGTCCATTGCGCTGAAAGCTTGATATCGACGTACGAAGCTGAATGGGGGTATACATCTATTTTCAGCAGCTTAAGGAGTAACGCTAGAGGAGTAGCTGTTCTCTTTAATAATAATTTTGAATTTGATATTGTTGACTCGGTAAGCGATCCTGAAGGTAACTTTGTTGCAGTCAATCGGAACTTAGGGGGAAAGAGTAGGTCTCTAGTGTCCTTATATGGACCCAAAATGCCTCTATTCTCCTTTGTGGGGACTGGAACTTGGTTCAAGACTTTGAGAAAGATACGAAAGGATACATCCGGCAGAATAACCTAAAGGCCACTAAAGAAGTTAAAACTATATGTGAAGACTTCGATTTAGTCGACCCTTTTCGAATGCAATATCCAGACCTCAAGCGCTTTACATGGAGTAGTACAACTAAACCGAAGAAACATGCCAGATTGGATGTCTTCTTGGCATCAGCCGATCTATGCGCCGAAATGGTACGTGTAAACATTGGCATAAAATATAAAACAGACCACTCCTTAATCAATTTTGAAATAAACCCCTTTAATGACGTGCGTGGTAAGGGATTCTGGAATCTGAATGTATCTTACTCCATGACCAATCGTATGTCGATATAGTTAAAGCGACCATAAACGAAGTGATAAGACGACATGCCCTACCTGAGCAAAACCAAAAAGATCCAAAAATTCTACTGAATGCAAATGATCAGCTTTTTTTTGAAGCGCTTAAGCTGGAAATTCGAGGGAAAAGTATTTCATACGCATCGTATAAAAATAAAAAGCAAGGCTCTCAGGTGACCAGAGCACTCAATGCGAGCGCTCTAGTCCACTGAGCTGTCGCGCCGGCCCCCACTTCGGTGGAAACTATATACGGACAGCTATACACATTTGTCGAAAAATATCACAAGTTCTTTCTGGAAAGAAATAATATTGGCATGGAAAAAATACCGCATTAGCTTATACGAGGAGGGGTTTGAAATGCAATATACTTTTTGGAACTCCTCATATTTGAATAACAGAAATTTAAGGTCACTTAAAGACACTTTTGTAGCCAATAATTGTGTACTTGTGATTGACTTGCTGGTTAAAAAACCCGGCAATGCGTTGACATATACACAATTTCTTGCCATCTATCGTGTGTGTATCAATTTTATGGATTATTTAAGCCTTACTAGGAATGTACTTTACAAATGGTTTGGGAAATTAGTCTCCGTATCCACCACCAGTGGACAGAGATTACGACTCCTTATCAGACATATTGCAAAGCAATAGGGGGTGTAATTTTTTTTACTGGACACTGATTAAGAAAACAACTCCAGGTCATAAACGATTAGAAAGCTGGCATTCAAATTTAGATGTAGAATACACACCTGAAGAGTGGACAAATATTTTCCTCCGCCCTCTCAAGGCGACTGTGGAGACGAAAAGTAGAAATGTTCAATTTAAGCTGTTACAGAGGATAATCCCCACCAACAAATGTTTATTTAAGTGGGGCATGGTTGAGAGCAATAAGTGTCATTTTTGTGAGGCAGAAATAGAAACAACAGAACACTTATTTTGGGATTGTAAGAAGGTTCAGTGTCTATGGACAAATATTAGGGACAGCATTTGGCCATACGTCGATATAACCCCATTCCTCGTCAAGACTGTGGTTCTACTCGGAGCAGCCTCCCAACACCTAATTAATCCCATTTTTATCATTATTAAACGGTATATTTTTACAGCTAAGTGCAAAAGAGAGTCGCTGAATGTCAAAGCCGCGTTAAGGCAGTTAAAATTTATATATTCACTAGAGAAAGGCGTCGCATATAATCACTATTTTGCCGAGCAGGACAAAAAAAATCCAAATTTTCTGGCAAAAGTAGCGGTGCTTAAATGGCTTAATAGACACAATTTAATTACAAATTACATTTGGTTCCGAAATGTTTTGCTCTTTATGTCTCTTGCTTCTACTGGTCTTTAGATTATTACACATGTATCTCGCAGTGTTGTACTGGGTTTTCCCGTATTGAACCTTTTATGTTGTTACTGTATGTATTCTTGGTGAACTGAGAAATCCACTGGGACACACATAGATATGCAGCTTGTATCAACCTGTATATATGAAAAGTGACGTGACTGACAGACCTGACGCTCTGATCAACACGGTGACAATAGCAGGACACAATTGTTGGGCTAAATTAGGCCAAGCAACCTCTGGGGACAATAGATTAATTAAGAAGCCATATGTACACCGTACAAATCGCACTAAGCAATCATTAACAGTGTGAACTACCATAATAAACGCAGTGCTTTAGATTAGTTAAATAAATTAATTAAAACACACGGCGACAATACATAGACTGTACATCAATGAGCGTCTTCACGGCGAAGTCGTCCTTGATACGACCTTCCTTCCTGGCGCGCGTGATCAGGCTGGCGGCCCAGGCCAGCGGAATGAAGTACTTGTTATGTGGAGTCTTCAGTTCCTCCATCACCTTCTGCTCATTCTCCAGCATGAAACCTGCCGTAAGCAAAATGAAATGAAATGTTGGGTGTTTTTACGCTGTTACGCTGGCCTACATGAAAGTCTAAATTGGGCTAAAAAAACCTCCGGGACAATGAAATGGGGTTGAATGCAACTTGCCCGGATGCAGGAGCAAGGGTTGGCACCCAAGATCAGGTCTGCGGAACTCTTACCGGGCCTTGCCAAGGGACTCTTACCGGGACTTCCCGTGGGACTCTTACCGGGCCTTGCCGAGGGACTCTTACCGGGCCTTGCCGAGTGACTCTTACCGGGCAAACCCGCGTGACTCTGATCGGGCAAAGCCGAGTGACTCTTACCGGGCAAAGCCGAGTGACTCGGATCGGGCAAAGCCGAGTGACTCTTACCGGGCAAAGCCGAGTGACTCTTACCGGGCAAAGCTGAGTGGCTCTGACCGGGCCTTGCCGAGGGACTCTTACCGGGCAAAGCCGAGTGACTCTTACCGGGCCTTGTCGAGGGACTCTGACCGGGCCTAGCCGAGTGACTCTTACCGGGCAAAGCCGAGTGACTCTTACCGGGCCTTGTCGAGGGACTCTGACCGGGCCTAGCCGAGTGACTCTTACCGGGCAAACCCGAGTGACTCTGATCGGGCAAAGCCGAGTGACTCTTACCGGGCAAAGCCGAGTGACTCTTACCGGGCAAAGCTGAGTGGCTCTGACCGGGCGAAGCCGAGTGACTCTTACCGGGCAAAGCTGAGTGGCTCTGACCGGGCCTTGCCGAGTGACTCTTACCGGGCCTTGTCGAGGGACTCTGACCGGGCCTAGCCGAGTGACTCTTACCGGGCAAACCGGAGTGACTCTGATCGGGCAAAGCCGAGTGACTCTTACCAGGCAAAGCCGAGTGAGTCTTACCGGGCAAAGTTGAGTGGCTCTTACCGGGCCTTGCCGAGAGACTCTTACCGGGCCAAGCCGAGTGACTCTTACCGGGCAAAGCCGAGTGACTCTTACCGGGCAAAGCCGAGTGACTCTTACCGGGCAAAGCCGAGTGACTCTGACCGGGCCTAGCCGAGTGACTCTTACCGGGCAAAGCCGAAGAACTCTTACCGGGCAAAGCCGAGTGACTCTTACCGGGCCTAGCCGAGTGACTCTTACCGGGCAAAGCCGAGTGACTCTTACCGGGCAAAGCCGAGTGACTCTTACCGGGCAAAGCCGAGTGACTCTTACCGGGCAAAGCCGAGTGACTCTGCCCGGGCCTAGCCGAGTGACTCTTACCGGGCAAACCCGAGTGGCTCTTACCGGGCAAAGCCGAGGGACTCTTACCGGGCAAAGCCGAGTGACTCTTACCGGACAAAGTTGAGTGGCTCTTACCGGGCTTTGCCGAGGGACTCTTACCGGGCAAAGCCGAGGGACTCTTACCGGGCAAAGCCGAGTGACTCTTACCGGGCAAAGCCGAGTGACTCTGACCGGGCCTAGCCGAGTGACTCTTACCGGGCAAAGCCGAGGGACTCTTACCGGGCAAAGCCGAGTGACTCTTACCGGACAAAGCCGAGTGACTCTGACCGGGCCTAGCCGAGTGACTCTTACCGGGCAAAGCCGAGGGACTCTTACCGGGCAAAGCCGAGTGATTCTTACCGGGCCTAGCCGAGTGACTCTTACCGGGCAAAGTTGAGTGGCTCTTACCGGGCCTTGCCGAGAGACTCTTACCGGGCAAAGCCGAGTGACTCTTACCGGGCAAAGCCGAGTGACTCTTACCGGGCAAAGCCGAGTGACTCTTACCGGGCAAAGCCGAGGGACTCTTACCGGGCAAACCCGAGTGACTCTGACCGGGCCTAGCCGAGTGACTCTTACCGGGCAAAGCCGAGTGACTCTTACCGGGCAAACCCGAGTGACTCTTACCGGGCAAAGCCGAGTGACTCTGACCGGGCCTAGCCGAGTGACTCTTACCGGGCAAAGCCGAGTGACTCTTACCGGGCAAAGCCGAGTGACTCTTACCGGGCCTAGCCGAGTGACTCTTACCGGGCAAAGCCGAGTGACTCTTACCGGGCAAAGCCGAGTGACTCTTACCGGGCAAAGCCGAGTGACTCTTACCGGGCAAAGCCGAGTGACTCTGACCGGGCCTAGCCGAGTGACTCTTACCGGGCAATGCCGAGGGACTCTTACCGGGCAAAGCCGAGTGACTCTTACCGGGCAAAGCCGAGGGACTCTTACCGGGCAAAGCCGAGTGACTCTTACCGGACAAAGTTGAGTGGCTCTTACCGGGCCTTGCCGAGGGACTCTTACCGGGCAAAGCCGAGGGACTCTTACCGGGCAAAGCCGAGTGACTCTTACCGGGCAAAGCCGAGTGACTCTGACCGGGCCTAGCCGAGTGACTCTTACCGGGCAAAGCCGAGGGACTCTTACCGGGCAAAGCCGAGTGACTTTTACCGGAAAAAGCCGAGTGACTCTGACCGGGCCTAGCCGAGTGACTCTTACCGGGCAAAGCCGAGGGACTCTTACCGGGCAAAGCCGAGTGACTCTTACCGGGCCTAGCCGAGTGACTCTTACCGGGCAAAGTTGAGTGGCTCTTACCGGGCAAACCCGAGTGACTCTTACCGGGCAAAGCCGAGTGACTGATACCGGGCCTTGCCAAGAGGCTCTTACCGGGCGAAGCCGAGTGACTCTTACCGGGCAAAGCCGAGTGACCCTTACGGGGCAAAGCCGAGTAAACAACATCACTTCTCTTCCAGAGTGATTCTTACCGGCCAAAACAAGTAAACAACATCACTTCTCTCACAGAGTGACTCTTACCGGGCGAAACAAGTAAACAACATCACTTCTCTTCCAGAGTGATTCTTACCGGGCAAAACAAGTAAACAACATCACTTCTCTCACAGAGTGACTCTTACCGGCCAAAGCAAGTAAACAACATCACTTCTCTCACAGAGGGACTCACCGGCCGAAACAAGCAAACAACATCACTTCTCTCACAGAATGACTCTTACCAGCCAAAACAAGTAAACAACATCACTTCTCTCACAAAGTGAATCTTACCGGGCGAAACAAGTAAACAACATCACTTCTCTCACAAAGTGAATCTTACCGGCCAAAACAAGTAAACAACATCACTTCTCTTACAGAATGGCTCTTACCGGCCAAAACAAGTAAAAAACATCACTTCTCTCACAGAGTGACTCGTACAGGGCGAAACAAGTAAACAACATCAATTCTCTCACAAAGTGACTCTTACCGGGCGAAACAAGTAAACAACATCACTTCTCTCACAGAGTGACTCTTACCGGCCAAAACAAGTAAACCACATCACTTCTCTGACAGTGACTCTTACCGGGCAAAACAAGTAAACAACATCACTTCTCTTACAGAGTGACTCTTACCGGCGAAACAAGTAAACAACATCACTTTTCTCACAGTGACTCTTACCGGGTGAAACAAGTAAACAACATCACTTCTCTCACAGAGTGACTCTTACCGGGCGAAACAAGTAAACAAAATCACTTCTCTCACAGAGTGACTCGTACAGGGCGAAAGAAGAAAACAACATCACTTCTCTTCCAGAGTGACTCTTACCGGGCAAAACAAGTAACCAACATCACTTCTCTCACAGAGTGACTCTTACAGGGCGAAACAAGTAAACAACATCACTTCTCTCACAGAGTGACTCTTACCGGCGAAACAAGTAAACAACATCACATTTCTCACAGAGTGACTCTTACGGGCAAAACAAGTAAACAACATCACTTCTCTCACAGAGTGACTCTTACCGGCGAAACAAGTAAACAACATCACATTTCTCACAGAGTGACTCTTACGGGCAAAACAAGTAAACAACATCACTTCTCTCACAGAGTGATCCTTACCAGCCAAAACAAGTGAACAACATGACTTCTCTCACAGAGTGACTCTTACTGGGCAAAACAAGTAAACAACATCACTTCTCTCATAGAGTGACTCTTACCGGGCGAAACAAGTAAACAACATCACTTCTCTTCCAGAGTGACTCTTACCGGGCAAAACAAGTAAACAACATCACTTGTCTTCCAGAGTGACTCTTACCGGGCGAAACAAGTAAACATCACTTCTCTCCCAGCGTGACTCTTACCGGCCTCGGTCATGTGACCAAACTTGGGGAAGCGCTTCTTGACGGCGGGGCTGATGGAGGACATGGTGATGACGTAGGAGAGACAGAGGTAGCGCATGATGGTGCGTCGCATGAGGCGGGCCCGCTCGTCGCGGCCGTGCACGTTGGCCGTGATGAAGAGAGCCATGCGGTCGGGCCAGGGGATCGAGTTGAACTGCTCCCACCACCGGGTCACCACCACCGAGACGTAGAAACCGAGCACGAAGGCCAGAGGGATCAGGTTACTGTACATCTCGCAGTACTTGGCCACCCCCTCGAAGTAACTGAAAGGTAATAGTTTTAAATGTAACAATAGGATGTGTGTTTGTGGGGGGGAGGTGGCATGGTATGTAGTGGTCAGCGCACTAGACTGTAGGTCCTGGCTTGAGTGGGTTCGAATCCATCATATAAAAGCCATCATACTTCGATGAGTAAAATACTATTGCCAGAGAGGGGGTTGGGGGGTACATCAGTTATTTTTTATTGCATATATTATATATAATGTGACATCACATGCTCTTGACTTACCCTTTGTGTCTTTCATCCAAGCCAAATCTGTATAAGAAGCTCAAGCAGAAATAGGACAAGGTAAATACCAGGAAGTCCTTCCACAGCAGCTTGTACAGACTGCCCCTCCATCTGGTTGTAACACAACAAAAAATAGGTCAATGACGATCTGGGGGTTGAACTTGTCAAATTTCACAAATAGTCATACTTGTCATATACCCTTCAATAACATCACACAATTTTATATAGGATCAATCAAACAATGAAATACCATTCATACATAATTTCTAAACTACATGTTTTGAAGTCGAGAAGTACTTGCCTCATTAATAATTTCAGAAAACAAGCAAAGGATGAATCGGCGACTTTCGCTGTATAAGTTACAGTCATCTTGGACGCTATCTGATAGACAACACCTCAAAAGACCTCTAAAGTTCCTTCATCACAAGTGGCTGAACCTGAAAATAAATATCAAAATAGTAATCGACAAGAAATTCTAATGTCAACTGACTTGATATGAACATAGTCACATTCTTTGTTCATTAAATGCAGGTTTTATGGTAAAAAAGTTTATATATCATTAGAGTGGTTTCATGGGTTGTACTATTATAAAAACACTAAGACTCTGACGCAAGCAAATCATGTACCCATCTTTCCTGCTTGTAGATATGAGACTGTTGTGGGAGCAACTACTGTTTCATATGGGACTAACATTTACTATGCTTATAGTCAGACATGGGCAGAGTCAAAGAGCGGGGAGAGGATCTTTATGCCAAACTTTAGTCAAGCAAGCTGCTGTGGCTACTGCCAACAGCTTATTTCCTCTATGGAATATATCAACTCTAGGTTATTTTAGTCATATTTTCGTGAATAAATGTTGGAGAATTTGACATTTCCCGACTAACCATGCAACTTGGTTCCTCTGCTCCATTGGCATATGACTCTCCGCCAGAGGGTGCGTTTAGTCACTCACTTTGAACTTAAGGACAATAGCAGTACCTTCTGTCACAGGTAATTTATGGTTACCAAATTTGGGACCCAGGCTACAAATTGTTTAAATGGTGGCAGGACTCGCCAGGCGGCTCTGCATACTTATGGCTGTCGGTAGGGAAACATTTGTTTCACGAAAATATGACTGAAATAACCTAGGTTGATATACTTTCTTGATGTCAGAAGATAGAACAAGGTATATCAAATACGGAAATACTATGATTGCATGCACCCACATTATAATAAAAGCTACAGCTGATTCCCTACTAAAGTCTAAGGATTTTAACATTGACACCATTGTGCCCCTAGAGAAGCAGGATTACCTGGAGGCACTTGCACCAAATCTGAAGCCAACTGCCCAACGTGAACCTCCCCTGCCTCCACCCCCCAGGATATAGCAATGAATCCATGGCTAAGGTTAAAGAATCATTTGTATCAGCCCACACAGCCTATGTATGCATATGGCCAGCCAATCGACCTAGCTGCTAGCTTCATGCACCCCTCCTCCCTCCCTCTACCCCTCCCCCATAGACAGCCACCCCACCCACCCTAACCCATATGGCCATTCTGTCCATACACCAGGTTAACGGCCCAAGCCAAGTGTAATAGGCTGGCTAGATTGCTACTGGTGCTAGCCCCAAGTGACTTTGTTGGGAAATAACGCCACATGTCCTGACCATCAAATCCTGGCATTTTACAAACAGACGTGGCAAGGAGCGGTGCTGATGACGAGAACTTTTTGGGGTATGGCAATAGTTTCTAAAAATATGTATCTTACAACTTATCTTGTTATTTTGGCTGAAGTCTCCATGATAACAACGATATCCTCTGTTATTTTTCGAAGCAGCAGACAACTCAGTTCTGTCCACCACCTTGCCTACCCAGTAGAGAAACTGCGCATGCGTGTATGTCAGTAAAACTACACCATTCCCTTAGTGGCGCTTTATACACCTAGCCATTGACATGCAATAAGCAAAACGCCATCTGGCGAAAGCCGCTGATGAAGAATGACCAAGTACAAAATAGTGTGATAAACAACAAGAAAGTCTCATTTCAACCGACTTGATAGTAATGCGATACTTTGTTAATTCATATGCATGGCCATGTTTAAAGTACTCTACAAGCCCTGGTAGCCGGCAATAATGCCGGCTACTCGTATAACATGCACCGTCCACTTTTTTCATTCGCTGCACTTGTGGCTCTGCATTCAATGACAATGTACTGGCTACTCCAAATGCTTTGTCTGTCTACTCTGTAAAGTGTGGAGCACCTTGCATGTTTGGCGCAAGTAACAACAGTAACAATGTTAAAATCCTTTGACGTTAGTAGGAAATCGACTGTAGCTTTTATTATAATGCGGGCGCGTACAATAATAGTGCTTACATATTCTATATACCTTGTTCTATCTTCTGATATCAAGAAAGTGTATCAACACTAGATTGTTCCAGTCATACTTTCGCGAACGAAGGTTAGAGCATGTGAATTTTCCCTACTAACCGCCATGCGTATGCAGCGCCACCTGGCTAATCCCGCCACCATTTGAACCATTTGTAGCCTGGGTCCCAAACTTTGTAACAGACAATGACCTGTGAAAGAGGACACTGCTGTTGTCCTTAAGTTCAAAGTGAGCGACTGACAAGGCCCTCTAGCGGAGAGTCATTTGCTAATGGAGAGGAGGAACCAAGTCGCATTCACAGGTACAGCATCCGCCAAAAACAAATATGGCGGATGGCTGGTCGGGAACAGTTGGGTGAAGGATTTTAACCATTGTGCCCCTTGAGAAGCGAGCTTGCCTGGGGGCACCGCGCCAACTTGCATGTGGGTTTTGTGGTAAATATGAAGTTTAGGTATCAGATAGCCTGAACAGACGTTAAGTCGCTGACATGTTGATAGGGCGACGAAATAACGTCTGAACATGACCCATACACAGCCCTGTGCACCAGAGTATTTGTCCTTAATTACTGCAGAATCGTACCTGTGGGATGTAATCCGAGATACCCCAGCGATTCTACCACTCACAATGTAACTTGGGGACGCAATAAAACGTGTCTAAAAGTGACAGCTGGAGCCCATTTCGCACTTTTATTTCTGTATTTTTCGCTGCACTTAACTTTGCTGCACACGACGCCATGACAGAGACAACTGCGCTCGCTTGGCGGCGCTGATTGCCGCTGGAGGTAAGACCGTTAGAGCCAGTGAGTATGCTCATTAATATGGCCGCGATGGACACTGTGGCACTACTTCTCCAACAACTTTCAAGTGATTTGCGGCTCCCATATAATCACAACGAGGAGCAAATAGAAGCAATTCGTCGGCTTTATTTGGGAGAAGATGTATTTTGTGTCCTGCCAACCGGGCATGGTAAAAGTGACATCTATGTCCTTCCCCCTCTGCTGAAAAACAAAGCCAGTGGCGAGGTAGTATTTTCAGTTTCCTTCAGGAGCAAGGTCATGTATGTTTGCTGTACATCTACAGATTAATGATATGCAAGTCAGTTATTTCGTGAATGTTATTTGTTGATGAATTTCAAAGTTTAAAATTATCCGTGGAATCATTTTCTAAATAATTGTTACGACAATTGCATCTCTCTATATTTAGCCATATGACATATGACGAAACATATTAATAAATTTTAGCTACAATAAGGACCATCAGATATTGGTTCGTGGGTCAGCCTCTCATTCGAAAAATGTCACAAGTTTATAACAACATGTTCACTCTCTCCCTTGCCCCCCCCCCCCCCCAGGCCCCACATGACTCAAATGTGTCCTCCACACACCCATAAAAGCCACCAAGTACTCAACTCATTTCTACTCTCACGTATGACATCACCTGAGCTTATTGCTCTTACGGCTATTATACACTTCTTCGCTTAGTAGTTCTCATGCTTATGTCGGATCTTGACAAATACAACTGCTTTAATGTCTGGCTCAATCCGGATCATTGCACATATTAGGTAAACATCGCGCAAAGGCATTATGAGAGGAAGCCATAATGTAGCGTTACAATAATATCATATTTATAATTATATTAATAATAATAACAACAGGGGTCACCATGCAAACGTCCTTAATAAATTATAATTACTTTGAAACTCCACGTTCACTTCTTTTCTTCCGGAAAAGTTCGCAACAAACAACACAAATCTCTTCAGCCATCACGCCACCCGCTTACTGAACTCGTCACAGCGAAGTGATTTGAGCGTATAAAGCCGTGTGGATCTCGTGTTACCTCTAGTGGCGCGGTGCATCATGGGTATCAGCATGGCAGCCCACCCTCGAAGTCCAAGTGTTTTCGAAAACAGTGAAAACTAAATCTTAAACCGTGCAGTCCCTTTCTATGATATGACCGTTTTATTGCGTCCCCAAGTTACATTGTGAGTGGTAGAATCGTTGGGGTATCTCGGATTACATCCCACAGGTACGATTCTGCAGTAATTAAGGACAAATACTCTGGTGCACAGGGCTGTGTATGGGTCATGTTCAGACGTTATTTCGTCGCCCTATCAACATGTCAGCGACTTAACGTCTGTTCAGGCTAGGTATCAGAGTACAAAATGACAAGGGTTTGATGGATTGTGCGGTTAACAACACTTAGTCACCCTCAAAAACAAATCTTACACCGTCATTTTCTACACGATGAGGATATGAGATATGAGATAGTGCAACAACCGTCTGATATGGGACTAAGCTTATACTGGCGCTAGACCACCGTTTTATCGCCCAACTGGATTCCAGAGAATAATCATTATGGCAAATTGGTTTTAAAGCAAAAACAACAATACCTGATCACTTCATGCATCACCAGTCTCAACACTGATGCGGAACAATAAGTTAATCATGTGACAGTGGCCCAACATTACCCAAAGATGTATTGTGAAAGATGAAAACTGCTCCAACGAAACGAAACTGCCGCTGGCCGGTTATCATAAGTAGAATTATTCAAGTCACTATTCCACGCGGTTGGATTTACTTATGTCGTATACCAGGGTGTGTATACCTCACACATCGCAGGTTCCCTAGCTTTATCGAAGAGGACAGGGTGATGATCTGAATGATTATTTTTGTCACATTATCTGATGCCGGATGTTGATTGTACTATTTGTCACACGGCGGATGTTGATTGGCATTGATCATAATTAAAGTGTCACATTAGCGGATGTCAGATGTTTTTTTTTTAAATTCTATTTTTCATGATTGCTTTTAGCAGGAATACACATCAATGAGTACGGAAAGATGCATCAATCACACACACACACATTCCAAATGTAAGTCTAGAGATTAAAAAAAAAGCAAAACAAAGTATAGTATTAGGGACTGACATGTCCATCTCATTTGGTAGCGCGGGTCGAGAAGAAATTAGTTCATTGAAGGCTTGCCATTCCCGTCTAGCTATCGTTGCTATAAAGGACTTCTGCCATGTGCTCGCTGGCTACATGAGTTTTTAGGGTAGTAACAAAAGACGTTGTGGATATAGTACTACAATTGTTGATGTCGGATGTTGATTGGACGTTGGTTAGATGTGTCACATTATAATTGGCTGATGTCAGACGTTAAAATTATTGATTGGAGATTAATCATTGTTTAACAATTTAAACGCGGTCCGCCCCCAACATGGATACGTCGCGTCCGTGGCTACAGAGAGTCCAGTGTGGCTGGACTATGATCATAGTGCATGCCACAGTGCATTGGCGGATGTCCGATGTTTATTGGCCGACATTGCCGATCGACATTGCCGGTTAAATGCGTCACATTGGCTGAATATAGCCTCAGTTATTTGTCCGAATTATGATCCGAACTGGTAGTTTATATCGGATGTGCTTAAATAATTACTTGACGGTTATCTCGCCAATTCACAATTCTAAAGACCCTGATCCTCGTTGTTGCAATGGGTCATGCTAAGGCGAGTTACGTGTAGGCCTACGCGTACTGTATACATAGACGCAACGTACCTGCCGATGCTTGGGTTCACATCTGTAGGTTTTGCCGGTCTGAAAATAGACCCGCATAGCTGTGGGCCTATAACTCCCAGCGTTTTATGGTCGCACAGGCAGTACCTTCAACCACTGCAGCGGAATGCCAGATTTGTAGCAGATGTTTAACGGGGAGAGCTGTTACATTAATCTCTGTTTGGCCCTGAGCAAATATTGGGCGCCGCCAAGCGATCCAGAGCAAGAGGTGCATGTGTGGCCCCGTGTGTGGCATATATGCCTCCACGTGACCCTACTCATGCACTCTTACGATTAAAGGTTGAGTTGTGCTTATTTTCGTCGAGAGATGTTCATCGCCACGTAATAACCTACTTACCAGCTACATGGGGTCTGGAAACTTGAGGGGGTCCAGCGTCGATTTTTCAAAATTCTCAGTGTCAAATGTCGATATTTCACGACGTTCCGTGTCGCTTTTTGGCCCCGAGTTCAGTGTCGTTTTTTTTTCAAAAATCTGTGCGCCGTTGCTTTTTCAGATCCTCAGTGTCGAAATGTGGGGGTCATTGTCGAATGTCGAATTTTTAAATATGTCTGTTTCGCGTGTCGCTTTTTACCTATTCCAGACATGTATTTACATGAGAACCTAATAGGCCTAAGCAATCCTGGTCGATGTAGTTTCGTCGTGGGAATGAACCCTATTGTCAGTGGATCGATCGGGTGCATTTGATGCGTTTTTGTCTCTCAGATCTATCAAAAATATGATGATAGATTCCCAGTGCGCGGGAATATATATTTCATATATTTTGAAATCGCAGTACTCCCAATATTATGCAGAATGAAACCAGAATTTTCAGATGTTGATCGATTTTTGGTCGCTGGCTAACTGCACGAAAGCATACGTATTAGTGCCACTACGCAGCAATCCTCACAGTTTCAATTATGAGGAATCCGGAGCCCCTGGACTCCCATTCTGGATCCACCAGTGTGTCTGGTTCACCAGTGTGTCTGGTCCACCAGGGTGTCTGGGCAGGCCTTATCATACCGGTGGCGGAGTCTTGTTTTTTCATGTGATCCTTCACCACCGAGAGTGAAATGTACGAACGATCAACACAGGCATGATAAGTTATTTACGCTCACCAGTGACTGGCGGGCGGTGACCCTAACTGGTGCATCGGGCATATATATATTTAAACACAACGGGCCTAGTGGCCATGAACAGAACCTAGCCTTCGGTGCACGGCCAGCAGCATATTGGTAGGCCATATACATATATATGGTACCAATTCCGCCATTGAGCATCATGCGAATACCTTTTTATCACCTATAGCCTCATAGCTGAATGGACCAACAGCGACACGCAGTCTTGCTACGCGCATTGCTGAATTCCTTTCAACAGAGCTGGGATATTTTTCTGTCAAACACCGTAGATAATTTGCACCTGCCACCCTCTACGCACCCACCTCCACCCCCGCCCCCCGCGCCCGGCTAAAGCAACGAGAACTTATCGTGCGGTTGAAATTCACTGAACAACTCACTAGTATTCGGGAAATGAAACATGAACGCCTGTCGTGATAATGGAGTGGTTATTTTTTGCGGGAACAGAGGATGAAAGTCCAAGGCCGCTGGACAATGGACGCATAAATCCGCTGCGGGCAGCACATGACGATGACGGTGGGGGTAGGGTGCCGTGGAGGAGATACGAGGCCCTGGTAAACCGACAGGTCAGAAAACCCTCAGTGAATAGTCTACACTCAGGGTTTTCTAACCAGTCTCGGGTTACTAGTCTACACTGTAGACTCACGCAACGAGACTGTCGGTGGATCTATTGCAGGGCTCTTTAACACCCTATAACTTCATGTATTTTGTGCGTTGAACAGGAACGAACAATAACCTATTGTCATAATGACATAACGACCCTGGTTGGTTATTCAGAACGCATTAATCACTTTTGGTCATATCGCGTCAATGGGAGAAGGAAGGGAGAGTGGAGCCATGTCATGGTCATGGTCACAGCAGGGCTCGAACCACCGACCCACGTGCCGTTTGGCTCTCAGGTGACCAGAGCCCTCAATGTGAGCGCTTTAGCCCACTGAGCTGTCGCGGCGGCCCCGCGTATCGACCCTGAGGCATTTGGCAATGTGTATATATCTTATTGAAAATCGTCTCTGTAATTCATAACTGCAATTCGTACGCTTGCACCTTGTCCTTGGACATGTGGCATTAAATTTAACGCGCAAAGAGCACGCGTGTACATGCCGACAAGTGTGGGGTTCATCGCTTTTCGAGACTATGTTGAGCTAGCATTGCATTTGAACGTCATATAAGTCAGTATTACATGTGTTGATTAGTAAAATATTGAATATGAAGATTGTCCAAGTCATGTCTAATCCAGGGGCCGGCGCGACAGCTCAGTGGGCTAGAGCGCTCGCATTGAGTGCTCTGGTCACCTGAGAGCCTAACGGCACGTGGGTCGGTGGTTAGAGCCCTGCTGTCGCTATGTCTGTGTGGTCGCAGGATAAAGATCACAAGTCTTTCTTCGTAAAGAGTAGGGGGTTACCCCCGAGGACATGGCTCCACTCACCCTTCCTTCTCCCATTGACTCGATATGACCAAAAGTGGTTAAAGCGTCCTGAATAATCAACCAACCAATCATGTCTGATCCATATGTTGAATTCTATGCACACAAAAATGCTAGGGTCCAGGTTACCCTGCGGGGTATCTCAAGGTAATAGACTGCTGGGGACGTGCCGCTGAAAAGGGTCTTTTTCGTGCATTTTTGGTACCTGCACGAGTCTACTTTGGTGGGCAGTTAGTACGCTTAATGATCAAGCAGGAGACTAAACTGAAAACCGGCATTGAACTGTGCGTAGTAAAATCGTTTGAACACTTTTCAGCTTATTATATAAAGTGCTCGTTAGTAGACTAAAACAACTCGAAAGTGAAATATGTAAAAGTAATTTATTCGTCGAAATGTGTGTAGAGGCATGTCAAACACGTCAAATGTACACAATACATTTCCCTGCTCACCAGATATATAAAGCAAAAGGGATGAGAACAATGTGGCCATAAAAACTATTTTGTAAATGCCTTTAAATCAATTAAACTTACGTTAGCAAGTTTCTTCCACTTTTTACTTTCTGGGCAGACTTACATTGATTTAATAGATCGATAAACTGGTTTGATCTGCATAAAGTATTCGCCATTTACCATAACTTAATAAGACTCGGTATCCACTTAGCCAATCCAAACTCTAATTGACAACATCAAATCTAAATGAAACCTCTTCCCTCAAAAAAAGTGAGAAAAAGGTTAAACCTAGCTGCCACATGAATACCAGTTATTTATCTTGTTTTGACAGAACTACCTCCTTAATACCATATGGGGCCGCATTAAGACAGAAGTACCTCCTTGATACCACCTGGGGCCGCATTATGACAGAACTACCAACTCGATACCATCTGGGGCCGCATTATGACAGAACTACCAACTCGATACCATCTGGGGGCGCATTATGACAGAACTACCAGCGCTACGTGGAACGTTTGTCGAGCGAACCAGGAGCTCCACCACAATCAGCTGGTGAGGCTACGACGAAATTGCCCTTTTCGTGCGTAAGCTACGTGCGGCTTATGAAAAGAGCCCGGCTACCAACCAAATAGCGTTATGACCCGACTGGTGGCGTTATGACCCGACCGGTGGCGTTATGACCCGACCGGTTGCGTTATGACCCGACTGGTGGCGTTATGACCAGACTGGTTGCGTTAAGACTACCTCTGGTCTCTGTCACCCCGTCTGTCTCTGTCTTTCTCCCTCTTGCGGTCATGGTATTGATCTCTATCGCGATCGCGCTCTCCCTCAAAGTCTCTGTTTCTGTCGCGATCACGGTCTCTCTCAAAGTCTCTCTTTCTGTCGCGATCACGGTCTCCCTCAAAGTCTCTCTTTCTGTCGCGATCAGTTTGACGACCACCTCCTCTACCCCTGTCGTAATCTCGGCCTCGATCTCGTTCGTAGTCTCGCTCGCGACTGCGAGGACGTGGTGCATCCCGGAGTTCTTCTCGATCCCGGCGCTGAGGTCGTTCCCTTACTGGAGACCTTGATACTGACCTTGACCTTGATCGTTTAGATTTCTTCTGGAATAATACAAATAAATATGCGATGTGGCCTTGTTCTCCAACAAAAGTGGGTTCTCACATTATTCAGTATTTGAAGCTCTAAGTAAAGAAATTATCGCGGGAGCACGCTTGACGCTGAAGCGACTCCTTACTAATTAAACCGTTCTAAAATGCATGAGTAGTAATTCGGACTCCAAACACTCAGAACTAAAACACCTAGTGATATATTTATGAGTGACATAATGTAATGATTAAACCGGGGCCATGTCTACAGGGCAACAAGAGCTTATCACTTGAAACATCTGACAAACCTTGGAGTGTTTCCGACTCTCTTCTTCGGATTCACTCTCAGAGTCGCTTTTTCTTTTCTTTTCTTTCTTGTGCTTTTTTTTCTTCTTTTTGAGCTTCTTTTGTACGTCAGATTCTAATTTCTCATCGTCCATAAGCAGTTCGTAGTGGCTGATCACACGTTAAGGTTGTTTTTTCACCAGTGTACCAATATAATTACATTTAAAGCATCCTCCATTTCAACCAGTTCCTCAAATATGACATTTTGACAAGATGACACATTTTTTCTCAACTCTCAACTGCGAGACTAGCATACAGAAAAAAAACATATCGTCTCCAATATAAGTACAAAACATTTCAGTTCATCAACTCCCGACACTATGAAGTTGACATTTAAATATTTCGCCAATTTAGTTTCCTATATTAACACATGAACTACTCCTTATAACTAGAGAATGTATGATGTGAAAAGGATACTCTTTCTTGGATCGGTCTTTGATGACAAACAATTGTCGGTCTTCTGCAGGTTTGGCAATCTCTACTCCCTTTCCTGTCAGGTAATTCCATTCCAAGCGACAGTCAATAAGCATTATATACTTATCGTTAACAGATGCAATAGGCTAATCAAGACATCATTACAAGTGTGCAGAAGATACTAACCATTCACCACCCTATCCATGTGTCAAATGTATTAAAGTCTACACCGTTTTATAATGTTGTAAAATCTACACCATTTAATAACGCTCTGACAGACACAGTATAACTAAATGATATTAAGTACATTAATAAGACATTAAGTACATCAGACACAGTCAAGCTACGAAACCCACACTACGGCTTAACCAGACAGTGAAACTACAAGATGTCATACAGGTCTTTGACACACTGGCTAATGCAACAGGATCGTATCTATATATGTCTCAGAAGGAGACCACAAAGGCTACACAATCTGTTATATGTGTTCATCACGTGCAGTAAAACTACATGCACAGTACCTTCAATACGCATATTAAAACCTTATATACGTACAGCAGATGCAGCAACGCTCCATCATCTTATGTCCACACATGATATAGACAGGTGTTTATTAGTCTAAAATCTCCGGCCCACCCCATACGCCACCTGGTTACAGGACGTGGCCAGACCGCTCTACCTTTTCCTTTCCACTTGACCTTGGCCACAGACTGGCTGAAGTCGACGTGGATGCGTCTGTCGTCGATCAGAACGTTATCCATCTTGAAGTAAGCACTCTCACAGTCGTCGGGCTGCAACATGAGTTTAAAATGGTATGGATTTTCACACTGTACAGCGAATGGTCATATTTTATGTCAGGAAGATATTAATACTTCTAAACGAAATGCAGCGGTGAACTGAGTGACCTGGCTATTATCGTAAATGCATAAGCTAACCCAGGCTACCAACACACAATAATGTATAAATGTTATCTGGCCAAAGAGATAAATTACACTCAAATTTAGGTAGAAAATTGGCCTCATAAACAAAAAAATCTCAAAATAACGGGACTAAATTACACTGTTTACAGAAATAAATGCTAATGAGACTGACCTTTTCGAATTCGATGAAAGCATACTGCAAAGACTCTCCAGTCTTTTGGTCTTTAATGACCTCACAGCTGAATAGATAACACATCAGTTAAGACGTTTGCCCTCCAGCATATAAGTCATATTGTTTGATGAATAATCTCTTATCTGTAGGTCAAATTTAGATAATGTATCTTATGTATAGTCTACATTATATTATGTACCGCACCATATGCTCCATCTTCTCATGCGAGATTACAAACAATTTTTAGGGAGGGCTTCGTATAGTATTTAGAAATAATGGAAATAATTACATTCCATTATTATAAAGTTATATATTAAAATAAGTTTTAATTATAAGTTATAAAGGCAAGTCTTTATTACACACTCAGGTTTCTTCTTACCCTTCTATGGGTCCGAACCTGGAGAAGATAATCTCCAGGTCCTCTTGGGAAGTGACGGGGTTCAGTTTACAGACGAAGAGAACGTTGTCAGGAGGCTTGACATCCGCATCGGGTAAGTCGCCAATCTGGAAATATCACCCAGATTTCTTTTATACCCTCAATTCAATTATTAATAAGTTTTACTGATGTTAGTGACATTCAAATTCAATAATAATAATCAACCAAGTATCTTCGTACAGTACAATTGACAACTGTATATAAGTTATCACACAAGTTATCACGCACAAAGACGTGGCTGAAAAAAATGACATAGCACACTACTTCGGTATCTTGGTTGGTTGGTTATATTCAGAACGCTGTAACCACTTTGGTCATATCGCGTCAATGGGAGAAGGAAGGGAGAGTGGAGCCATGTCCCCGGGGGTAACCCCCTACTCTATGCAAAAAAGGAGATAGGATATTTATCCTGCGACCACACAGACATGAGCACAGCGGGGCTCGAACCATCCTCAAGGCGAGCGCTCTAACACACTGAGCTACGGGGCCGGCCCCCATTGGTATGTTGGCTGCAACGCTTTGACACGTAGGATTCTGTTATAGTTCTGCCTCAGTATGTGGCACCCCCTCTCGAGCCCCGCAGACGAATACACGTGACCGACCATCTCTGCGAGACGGCTGAACTCCTCCACTAGCAGTCGATAGTGGGGATCTCTAGCAAGTGACCACAACAGCCCCGGAAGTCTGTACGGTACATTCTACATTGTGACACCCAGGACTACATGGTATATATGGTCAGTGGCTTACCATCTCTGGTCTTGCAGTCTGTACGGTACCTTCTACATTGTGACACCCGGACTACATGGTATATATGGTCAGTGGTTTACCATATTGCTGTCTGAACGGTACCTTCTATGGTCAGTGGTTTACCATATTGCTGTCTGAACGGTACCTTCTATGGTCAGTGGTTTACCATATTGCTGTCTGAACGGTACCTTCTACATTGTGACACCCAGGACTAGTGCATGAACGGTCAGTGGCTTACCATCTCGAGAAGCTCGGCGTTGGCTTTGGCCTCTCTGGCCTTGGTCAGCTCATCGATCGCATCCTGTTTCATGCCCTCAAAGTCATCAATCTTCTCATCTACCCCAATCCGTGCACTCTGCAAAGGAAGAAATAGACAAAACGTTATCAAAGCCTACATGCGTCAGGTAAAACCATTTCTGTGTAGCCACAAGATCTTATTATCTGTAGTTATCAAATTTAAAATAATATTTAACTTTACATAGAATGCAAATCATTGCAAATCTTGAATTCATAATATGTTTTAAATTTTCTGACATCTGACATCCCACTGAGTACTTTGGCGCATACCCTCTCCTTCACCACGCAGTGACAATGCGGTGACAAAACGAAACGTAAACTAGAAGTGATCCAAAAACTAATGGCGAACTGACCTGGAGCTGTTCTTTGGAGGGTTCTGGCGATCTGTCCGGGATGTGCGCGGCCAGCAGTTCCGGATCATCAAAGGGATCGTCTATGACAGCAGTGTGGTACAATCTGGTGGAATATGGTACGCAATTTTTAATTATACAATAAACTGGTGTTAGAAGAGGCCGGCTGTGTTGTTTCTAGCTATGCCAAGACTATGTAGCATTTCCTCCATACACAGTATCGCAATACATACCTGTAATTAATTGGGTTATAGTACAATATCCCTATCTTCCATACATAAGACATATGGTTCCAACACTGTACAAACAAGCTTAAATGGAAGGACCAAAGCTACACCAAAGCGTGAGACAATCACGTAACATAATTTGCTATCTATTATTATTATCTGCATCTCGTACAGGTCATCTATCCAAGCCAGCAAAGGTATTTTAGACGACCAGGCAAACGTGTTCGCATAAGCGACTTGAGGGACTGAGAGTTCCCTTTGAAAGGTTCACGCACGTTCACACAACTGGTGTTTTTTAAAGATCCCTTGCACCATATAACATGTAGAATACGAGGATGGTTGTAGTTTGCTTAGGCTTTGCGCACCTGATATCTTTGTAAGGCCTTCCATCTTTGTCCACAAATGCCTCATTCAACTTGTCGATGACGTCCCAGCCTTCCGCCACCTCGCCGAAGACGGTGTGTCTCTGGCTATCAAGGTAGTCAATGTCAGGGGCCAACGTGACGAAGAACTGCGGCGAGAAGGGTTCTGTCAGCTGATTGGTTGTTGTATATTCAGCACGCTTTAACCACTTTTGATCATAGCGCGTCAATGTGAGAAGGAAGGGAGAGTGGAGCCATGTCCCCGGGGGTAACCTCTTGTACTGTTTGCGAGGAAGGACATGGAATCCTTATCCTGCGACCACACAGACATGACCACAGCGGGGCGCGAACCACCGATCCACGTGCCGTTAGGCTGTCAGGCGGCCAGAGCACTCAATGCGAGCGCTCTAACCCACAGAGCTATCGAGCCGGCCCCTTATGGGCAGGTGAAGTGGACAGAACTACCTCTATATTACCGTCTTATAGTCTGTTGTATACAGAGAGCTAAACAGGCGTCGCTGCGAACGTTGAAATTACGCACCTAGGGTACTGATCTGCATGAGAAATGAATTGGTGAGCTTATTAACAGGACCAAGGAACCTCCGAAACGATGAATGGATGATACACGCCCAAAGGTAGGTGCCCAGAGCAGGATTTGAACCTTGGACCATTCGATCTGCGGTCTAACCGCTACACCATGGACACCCGACCCTCCGGGCTTGGTGCCCTCACCTCAACATGGCATACGTCATATCTTTACCTGTGAACCATGCTTGTGGTCTCCATTGTTGACCATAGAAAGCAATCCCATCTTCTTGTGCTTAATGCGAGGCTTAACCTCCGCATTGAAATACTTTGCTTGGTCTCCATACAAAATACTGTAACAATAGAAAACAAGAAAATAGCAGGGGTGACAGATGTAGGGCTAACAGCCAACACTGTCACAGGGTTATGACAGGGAATCAAGATTACAGATAGAAGGTCATCTACATATTTTGAGAGGCAAATGCAGTAGAAATGTTTTGATAAATGTTTATACATTTAGGAAAGTCACCGTTGCTTTAACTGGAGTACCTGTAGGTACATTTACTGCAAACGGAATGCAGAACATGACAATAATTCACAGTGTGGGATATGCTGGTCTGTGAGAATACTTGCAAGACAAAATAATGTACATAGTGTATACAACATAAAAAAACATGATGGTACACTGTATGGGTAATTGATGTTGATGGATTGCTTTGGTGCCATTAAACAATGCACATGTCGCTCCATTAACACCACACGCTTTGGGATACACAAAGCAATAGTAGATATATCGGAAAAACGCAAATACCGGTAGATAGATAGATATGCCTCATTTACCCAAATATTGATCCACCTCCTTTTCCTGTACCAGTTGGATCTCCTGTTTGAGCAACTAGGTTCCTCTACAAGAAATCATAATTTTATAGTTTCATCAAAGCATTCCAACAATTTTAATTATGCTGATTTTGTTCATTTTTCTTCTCACAAAATGAATTATCATATGGTCAGAAATTAATATCTAAGCAGTGTAAATTGTTTACATCTATCTGTATAGTTCACTTTGTCTTTACTTACCGTACGATATTTAGATAATGGCGATATTTTGTGTAATTTTAAATGGCATAGCAAACTAAAAGTTATCCTTGGCTTTTTTACTTACTTGCACAGAATGGAACAGGCTGAAGTTGTAGTATTTAATTTTGCATAACTTCAAAAAGTTTTCGCAACCTGTAATATAAATGTACGTTTATAAATGAAATAAATCAGTAACATATAATACAATAGTCAGTGAACATTTTGAGTAGTCACCTAATTAGGGAACTGTTGTCTTCAATCAAGGCATTTCAACATTGTATATATTTAAGAAGTGAGCATGAAGCTTAGTTTACTTAACATTTTATGTATGACTAATTTCATTTGGGAAATACGATGACAAATGCGTATTAAAGGGGACCTCTTTCCCTCGGACACCTATACCTCTTAAAATAAGGCTTCAGTATACATATCAGGCATATTCTGACAAGATTTTCTGCTGTTTATTGAATTGTAAATGTGATATAGCTTTATTGGCTAGAACCCTTTTGTTTTGTATATAGTCCGACAGTACACAAGCCAAAATTGTAGATTTTTGTTGAAATTTTGGCTGGTGGAAAACAAATTCTAGTTTATACCCTGCTTCTCACAATAGCATACATTTTCCACTTGTCTGCAGGATTTGTGGATGCCATTCATGTCATCCTCAGCTTTTTTATCGCTGTTGCCGCAGGTCTTTCACAGAACCTTCCATTTGACGGCATCTATAGTGTCAGGTCTGGTTTAAGTGTATAACTGTGTATTTACGTCACTCTGTCTGTATACAGCACTGCTTATGCATGTGTCTTAAAAACAGAGGCCCTACAGATGTATCCAGTAGTTGCGCTGGTATGGTATCTGCCTCGTGTCTCCAGTGTTTTGGAACAATGATCTTCTTTCTTGGATGGTCGCGTTAGAGATGTACCTAGCCTGGTTGTTTTGCACAGCATATGCTTAAAATGTTGCTTGAATCTTCTTCCACTGGCTCTGCCGTTTTCGTCGCATATTCGTGAGGACAAGTTGCATATAGAACGCTCAATATTGGGGCACAAGCGCATATGCTCCTATCATGGCCTTTTCAACATCAACATATTGGGCCGATATCTGCTTACACAAGAGGTCGACATATGTATGGAGAGGTTGCTGCTTCCAGTTCACAAGTTGCTTCAACACATGGTTCATACTCTCTGTATTGTTGTTTGAGAGGGTGATGAGCGGTGATGATAGGTTTGACCACCCCCTGTTTGATTTGGGGAACTATCCTTCTGTTGAAGTACTTGAGAAAGGCTGGGGCATTCTTCGTAATGACCCCAGAGAGGGAACGCAGATGCTCTTTGAAGACAATGGATGTGTCAGCGTTCGCAAGTCTGTTGGGTCTAAATGTGTCTGAGATAATATGTTCTCATTCTATCTTTTTCATACCGACTTGGTTTCTCAGATAATCCTCTATGTTGTCTTGAATAGGCATGCTTGGTACAGAGAATATTCTTCGCTTGCTGAACTTAATGACATGACACCTACACCACATCCAAGGAATAAAGATTTCATCATTATTGGTAAGTCGATGAAGCAGACAGGATGACAGATAGCTGCTTCTAACTGGTGACAGTGACAAATGTTTCTCCAACATTAAAAGTCTTGTCCACCCCTAGAGATGTGTTCCAGGAGCAGCAGAACCATTTAAGATCACTTATTTACTCACCTGAATATAAAACAATGCATATGTCTTCATTCATACTTGAGATAACACATTTATCTATGACATCTGCTGCATTTGATCCACCAGATTATGTAGTCGCTCTTCATGTCATTGGATTTCTCACTACATAATTGTTGAGTATTTTTGGCCCATCAAGTAAACTGAATTGTTAGATGAGGTTGTATGCGGAACATTAATGCAGTGAAATAGCATCTAAACTCTCAGTTTATCAGACAATAAGTAAAACACATATTTAAATTGTAGTGGCTATTCATACAGATCTGTATGAATAAACCATGTAACTATTCGTAGGGCACATACTCACATGACAAACAGATTATCGCAGAGCCTAGTACCGTATAAATACTAAAATAGCCTGTCATATTATTTGTAATGAGGAATTGAAGCCGAGTGCCATATGAATAGTTTACTGCACTATTGGTCTATGTGAAGAATTATTCATCTCTATCTATACAGAGCCGAATGCCATATGAATAGTCTGTTGTGTTATTGGTACATGAAGAATTAAATCTTCTCTATATCGATCCTTATAGTTGAGTGCTGTATGAAGTCTGTTGTTTTATTGGTACATGAAGAATCAAGGCCTATTTAAATACATATCCCAAGGCTTGGGCACTCCGTTTCGGTGTTTTTATGTACCCAGTTCAGTGGTGTACATCCATAAAGGCCGCATGATTTCCCCACCCCTTACATGGGGGTGGAGGGGGTGGTAGGCAGTGGCCGATGGCAGGTTGGGGGGGGGGGTCCTTAGTTGTCTGACTTGGCTGACCTGTCTATGCATTGAAATAGCTAGGTGGTACATGTTCAGGTATCTGATTTATAGTAGGGTTAGGAAATAGGAGATTGCGCGCAGCTCTTATGCCTGACATCCAGTTCAGTATATGCGGGCGAGGTGTGCAGTGAACTCACCACAAAACGAACTTGCCACAAGTGAAGTTGCCACAGGGCGGGTGAACTTGCCACACACTTATGGGTGAACTCACCACACTTTTGGGTGAACTCCCCAACACTTGGCAAGTGAACTCGCCACACCTATGGGTGAAGTCGTTCCCTAGCTCCCTGTAATTGCTTATAGTACTTTTTTGTGCTTTTTTAGCTTAAAGTGTCTACAGACCGATATTAGTGATTTAGAATACATCAGGACATCGATCTTGTGGGCACACACATGATCCTACCTTGATCACAATGTCCCCATCTGACATTGTCTACTTTTGTACCCATGTCTGTATAAAAAGGTCCCCAAACGTATCCAAATTTGAAAAACTTAGTTTATCTTTAAAAAGCTAAGTTTATCAGGTTTTTCAGCAAGGTTATTGATAACCCGGTATATTAGTATTATGCATGCGCCAAATGCAACTAGATTAATCTGGCGCGCACATGTCCATGGTGCCTATGGCAGATTTTACGGTATTCAAAGTAGATATGGACTTGCCAAAAAATGTAACCTACCGTAAACTGCCTATTTGAAGCCGCATACATATTAGAAGCCACACCCCAACTGTGGCCTCAAAACCGGGTTGGCAGGCACCCAGAACCATTTCCGGAAAACTAAATATTATAAGTCGCACCCAGACTTTGGCCTCTCAATCCCCCACCCCATTTTCTCAGCTTAATCCCATCCGGCCAACCAAGCAAATTAATTGTTTATACAAGCAGTGGCGACCACTAACATTCACCTCTCCGATCGCACCTCTTATCAAGTGTCACATCAGTGGCTGGCTATCCTGGCATATCAATTTACACCACCCAACCATGCTGCACGTGTTCAGGCGAAACGTTCTGCCGACTTGTATGACATTATGATGCAATAAATAATTTTGGCAACAGCAGTAATTTTCTTATTACCACCCCCTGCTTCCCCTCCCCCCGCTTGTCACGCCGCTCGACTTGAAATCGGCAAAAGGCCCTATTTAAAGCTGCTCCCTGACTTGCAACTTAAACCTGGAAAGTGGGTCCTCCAACTTCCTAATATAAGCCGCAGCTTCAAATAGGCAGTTTACAGCATTAGCGCAAAGTGTCATGCATCATGTTAAATAATTTTTCTTGATAATTTCATTCTAAAAACTTACTATAAATCAATTTTATTAAAAGTTTAACAACTTGAAATTTCAAATTTCAAATACGCTTTTCATTATGTCCGATATGGAAAATCTTACGACCTAACACTGATATGACCAATTAGGTTATTAACATATTCATTTGTTAACAAAGCTGCAAAATCTATCGTCTTTCGCAGACTGATGGATGCCACCCAAAGTAACTAAGAACAACTGATGACGATTACTTAATTTCCTGTAGTATCTAATGTTGGTAGCAGTTCCCATGGTCATCATTCCCTTTCATAATATTTTTAATTCATAATATTAATTATTAATATATTTAATTATAATATATTATTATATTAAGAAATCTGCCCGATAGAGAAATGACAACACAAAACATCTGCTGGAATCCGCAACGCTAATTAATCTTTAAATTCACCAACATTATATATTGACCGACTTGGCGCAAGTGCCCCCAGGCAAGCCCGCTTCTCTAGGGGCACAACGGTAACAATGTTAAAATCCTTCGACGTTAGTAGGGAATCGACTGTAGCTTTTATTATAATGTGGGTGCGTACAATAATAGTGCTTACGTATTCTATATACCTTGTTCTATCTTCTGACATCAAGAAAGTGTGTCAACACTAGGTTGCTTCGGTTATATTTTCGCGAACAAATGTTGGAGCATGCGACTTTTCCCTACCAACCACCATGCGTATGCAGCGCCACCTGGCGAATCCTGCCAATATTTGAACCATTTGTAGCCTGGGTCCCAAACTTTGTAATGGTCAATCACATATGAAAGAGGGCGCTGCTGTTGTCCTTAAATTCAAAGTGAGCGACTGACAAGGCCCTCTAGCTGAGAGTCATATGCTAACGGAGAGGAGGAACCAAGTCGCATTCACAGGTACTGGCATTCGCCAAAAACAAATATAGCGGACGGCTGGTCGGGAACAGTTGTATGCTCCAACATTTCTTCGCCAAAATATAACCGAAATAACTTAGTGTCGACATACTTTATTGATATCAGATGATAGAACAAGATATATAAAATACGTAAACACTATAATTATTCGAGCACACATTATAATAAAAGCTACAGTCGATTCCTTACTAACGTCGATAGATTTTAACATTGTTACCGTTGTGCCCCTAGAAAAGTGGGCTTGCCTGGGGGCACTTGCGCTAAATTGACCGATATGATATATAACTACAGTAAGCCTGTAGCGACTTCGCCCTATATAGCAAATATACCTGACTGAATCATTTAATATGGTGTCAACTGTAAAGCCTTCCCCCGTGCGGGAGAGTTATAGGTGTTCCAACAGCGAAGGCGCCTCATTCCGATCTGGCGGAACCCCTACCAAATTTAATGAGACAGTAACCAGTATACTAAGCGTAATAACTATAATACTATAAAGGCCTCAATAGTAATAGCGAGCGTAGCGAGCTCTTTAGATAACACACACGTAAAAAACTGACAAAATCTGTATCTTCATCCCATACTGTAAAGAGCGAAAAAAATGAACAGGAAATCGACCCCCAGTGTAACATGTTTGCGCATGCGTTTAAATGCATTCTGGGAAATGTCATGTTTATTTTTTTGTCAAAAACTTTCACATTCACAGGTAGATAATTCACATACAAAAACATAATTCCAACTGATGAAACGCGGATCATAGCGACAACATGCATGTTCCCACTCTCCTGACGGAGGGCGCTAACACGCGCGCGCGCTGCATTCGCTTGGGGGCAGCACAAGTCGAACGCGCAGACGACAGTTTCAGATCTGTTAGCAGTTTAGCAGGCTTCGTTGATTTTTCAACATTGTTAACGTCTAGTCTAGCTTTTGTAAATATTTATCAAGGTTGGTGATACATTAAAGTGCTAAGGTAACTTATTTGTGTAATATTTAGATCTAGCCTAGTAGTTAGATCTATTTGACAGTTCATCAGGCGCCAGTGTAGGATCCGTCAAATAACTTTACCTCCTAATATTGATTCAGCTAGAAGGTAATGTACAAACCTGGATCCAAGCTTTAAAGATTTTTTTTTGGTTTATAACAAACCCTTCGCTTAAGATTAGCCTACATCTAGAGATAAGTTATCAAGATCTTCGAACATCTATCCAATAGCATTCTTTATTATATTTAAGAAGTAGTACAGTAGTCCAATTATCAAATCAAAACAAGTTGTGCTCCCCTCCTTTAGTACATCTACTTCAAAACTAAAAGCTTCTATCACAGCTGCGTGTCATTTGGGATCTCTGTCTATCGTAGACTACTTCTTGCTGGTTTTCCTGCATTGAATATTGGCGGACCACACTTACATAAAAAAGTATTCACAGTGCTTCACACTGGGTAACCGTAATACAACCCAGTCAACCAGTCGCCCAGTTTCAAATTCTAGAGATCTTGAGCATAATTACTCACGCTCATTACATGAGCTGAGTCGTGAAGTTACAAATCCAAATCAGGGAGCAGGAAGGCAGGAACATAATTATTGCCGGCCACATCTATCTGACCATGGCACTCCACCTACACCATGCAATGATCCCTCCCCACAAAACACGGCACTTTTAAACTTTGAGAACGAACATTTTCGGTCAGTCAATTTTTTTCGTTGCCTTAGCCTATTTTTAGATGGCAATTTCTCTCGAACAAAACTTTACAGATCACAAATAAAGCAACCTATGGTAGATCTAATAGGAACCTAAATCATGACAGATTTTGTCAGGGGCAGGTCACTTGACTACAAATCAAATGTACTACTAGACTACTAGGTCTACTTTTTCAGAACCAAAACTTTGATATTAAATATACAAAATAGCATAATATCATAATATGTAAAACTTCACCTTTAAAAAGAACAAGTCATAAGGTTATGAGAAACAGTTTAGCCCAGTTATCTGGTTATCATCAGTGGGGGTCCAAAAAATTGCTTCACAACAAAGTCAAAGGCTACGCTCGCCTTCTAGGTTTTACCTACAACATATTATACTAAGCCTGTGACGATTAAACAGGTGTGGCGAGTTCACCAGGAGATTTGGCGAGTTCACCTGTCGGTCTGTGGCGAGTTCACTTGTGGCGAGTTCACTGTAAACCTGCGGGCGATAATACAAGAAAGTAACATCCAAACTTACATTTCGGTCTCTCATCTGTGTAGAGGTCTACTGTTAGGTCCCCCAGGGAAGTCTCTAAAATAACTGCCATTAATTATGCCGTATTGTGGCACTAATTCTGAATAGGCGGCTCTCTATGAGTACAAATAACACATATTTCACAAGCGAAAATACAACAACGGGCGCAAAACCACTCTCTGCCTTCGACTCACTCCGCTAGGGTTCCATATACTCGCGACAATCTTCCCCACATGGTGGCGCTCCTCAAACCGCCAGTCGATAAAGCTCCACCGCTCCAGCCCCGGGGTCTTGTCCTGGAGGCGGTGTTGCGAAAGCGCAAGTAACCTATCCAAAGGGAAAGCAATATCGAACCTCCAAGATTAGGACATTTTGAAGCCGGACGGATTTGTAACCAAAATTTATGACCATGAGATAGTATTGAACTTCTCATACATGTAACATGTCATAACATTTAATGGCGATTTGATTACGTATCATATTTGCTAAGGGCGGATCTATATATATAATGGGGTGGGGGGGGGGGGGGGGCGGGGGTACCTTTACCTATCTCCGCGATTGCCTTCCAGGAATTCTCGTTGTCCGTGCAATTCCTGGTTCAACGCGAAGACCCTTTGCCTATTTACGGCGATCCGTTATAGCAGTCTGCGAATGCGCGATATCACTTCCGTTTTTTTTCGCGTCCAGCTTCAAAATGTCCTGGGGGCCTCCCTGGTGTAGTGGTTAGCGCACTAGACCGCAGATCAATAGGTCCTGGGTTCGAATCCGGGCTCGGGCACCTAATCTGGGGCATGTTTCATTCCTTCATCCTTCATCGTCTCGGGAGGTTCCTTGGCCCAATTTAGCCTGTATGTGCACAAAAGTGGCCTAAAACACCAACATTCCATTCCATTCAAAATGTCCTAATCTTCGAGGTTCGATATTGCTCCCCCTAATTTGTGGGGATTCGCGATTCAGAGGGGGTACCCCCCCCCCCCCTCCCCCCTGTAGATAGGTATATATAGGGGTGGGGGGGCTCGATCTGAACTCCTGCAAATCTGCGACCGGCGGAGGGAGGGATCATTAAAAAACTTGCTCTACAATGATGCTTTGCGATGTAATTCTAGCCGTTATAAATTGTATGCTAAAGTTCCCCAGGGGGGGGGGGGTCTAACTCTCTGCCCCTCTAGATCCGCCCCTGATCCGCATCCGCCTATGTTCACATGGCTCTGTTTAATTCGTACGTTGTTTTTCAGTATCTCCTTTATTTTTCGATCAAATGCCGAAATTGGCGGGAATTTTATGTAAAGATGCATTCAATCCAGAAAAGCCAGAGCTTCTCACGCCCTGGATATAGGTCGATACAGGTGCTTGAATTTGTATGTCGCCCGGGAGGTGTATGCCGGGTACATGTATATGGCAAATTACAATTATTTGATCATAAAAAGATCTTTTGCGCAACTCGTAATGTTTAATCTACAATATGTCTTTATTATGCATAGCCATCATATCCCGTGACGTGCCGGTATTGGTTGTCTCCGAGTCGGGGGGGGGGGGGGGTGCAAGAATCCTTTGCAGGCGCGGATCCGTGCGGAAAGGAGGGCAGGGGGGAGTATAGCCCCAGGTCGCCCAATTCATCTTCTTTTTAAAATGTGTCCAAAATTTACATGGTCGGCAACGTGACTGTTTTCCCTAGAAAACGTCACACGGGACTAGGGGGAGTACTACGCCATGTCAATGCCGTACCGATTTATTGGACACAATATACGGCTCATTAAAGATGTCATCACAAATGCCGATCGTCTGCTCCACGAACTCCCCTCACCAGAGGAGAGTCCGTCACTGTCCAAGTTGTTGTTAAGATATGTTGTTAAGCCTCTTTTTTTGTCAAAATTAGTGCATCCCATGCGAACAAGTGTGGCCATCTTGTGTCCTAGGTCATCGAAATATGCACATTGCGGCAGTTTTATACCTTTCATCATGGGATGACAGATCTATATCTCATGAAGGTTACATTTATACAGTCAGACAATGTGTTCTAAATGTGTTTCCAAAATATTTCGAATTCGTAAGTAATAAATTGCTGCATGAGCAGCTTTAATCTGTTAACCAAACAGTAACAGCATCTAGGGGCGGGTCTAAGATTTTGGAAAGGGGGTTGCGACAGAGGGGAGGGGGGGGGGGGCGAGGCTAAAAATGACCGCGGGTTGCATCTGCAAAATGTCTCTTTTTACTGTTTGTCGTTGGAAAGTCCGACTTTTACAGTGTATGCTCAAGTTGCCAAGGGGTAGGGGGGGTGTAACAATGTGACGGGCAATGTGACACTGACAGCGACGCGATGAGTTTCACGGTTTCACCGCCGAACAAGTGCGCGACACTGCCCGAGCCATGGTCTTTTTTCTTGTAGTGAATAAACTATTGAGACCGATTTCAGTGTTATAGGTCTTATATATTCACAGCCGTGACCTAACTAGATAAGTATATTTCCGGAAAATTAGGATGTTCTAAAACATTGATAAAAAAAATTACCCACCATCTGTGGTGTACTAAAACATGCAGCCACGAAAAATAATTATTTTTTTGCCAAAATTGGGGGTGTTCCAAAACATAGGTACCTTTTTCATTTTTAGTGTTCCAAAACATACGTAAATGACGGTATATAAAGTCAAACAAAATTAAATGATTTTCTTTTACTTATCAATTTATTATTATATCCTTCTTTCGTAAATACAATACTTTCATATTAAGACTTACCCGGTACATAGTCTACATGTAACCAGGTGTAACATAATAAATAAAATGAATCATTAATTTATGTTTATATTTACCTTTTTCCTTAGAGATGGGGTAACCATGCAGTTGGATTAAATAAATCAGAGTAGTATGTATAGAGATTCAGACAAGATACAGTTAAACAAGAGACCCAAAAAAACTTAGAGATATGAATTCTAAACGGGTTTCTCCTCAACAATTTCTATCAAAGACAGTTTTGCATATGATAAAAACAACAGAAATAAACCGATTCTTGGATTTATAAGATAAGACTGCTTTTCAATTTTGTCAGCCTCCAAGAGCTGGTTGCTATATGGAGCAGTCAGAAAGGAAGAAAATGAAAACAGAAATGATATGTTGCAAAACAGTTATTTACTGTGGATTTGCAAATCAATTTAAGAATGAAATGAGCTTGGTTTAAACATATTTTTATTTTGCAATTGGAAATCAGGCAAGGCCTATAAGAAATTCCTCTTGCTAATATGAGCTTGCCTTATTGGTTGTATTCAGTCAAAATTAGTAAAGGTTCAGATTAAGCCCTAAAGTATGCATTTATATCAACATGTTGATAATTATTGCAAAAATTGCAACCTCCAGCCTATTTTTAGCCTGGTAAGGATTCGTTCCCATCCATCCCACACCCATAGTCCGGGCAGCCTGTGCTGAATCAGGGGTCAACCCAAAACAAATTGCAATAGTAATCAAACCTGTTTTTTCTCATTCCTTAGGTATCTGTGAATATTATTCTATAATAAAAATCAGATTCTGAAATCTATTCATTGGAACATATTTTTTACGGGGATGGTTTACCCTACCCTCGTAACACCGCAATGGATTACGTATTTGTCCTAACACGAAGTGGCAGAGAAGCATTGCAATTGAGACCCCTACTACGAATTTAGACCTGCGTATCCTCCCTCTACCATATGTAATGAAGTGTTATTTCATTTACCAAATACAACAAACAGAAATAAAATATCTGTAATATTAAAGTTTCTACATATTTTTTAATGAGAGACCCATCTCCCGGTTTTTCGGCTGTCGATCGTCGATACAGTGCATTTGCACAGCGCGCCGGATGGGTCTCCAGTGTGATGGACCTTGACTTTTCCATAAATTGTCCGATGACCACAATTTAATCGACTATGTGCGAGTCTGATCTACCGCTGTGCCAGTCTAGATAGGCATGGTAAAAACAAAACGCTTAACGATCATCATTTGAAGTTACATGGTCACCGACACCGGTTTGATTCATCTGTATCTGCAACGTTTCACTTTTAATATGTGAAACGTTCTACGTAAATTAAGTGTGCCCAACATGGTGAAGGGGGTTCCTCGGGAATGGACTATTCATTTGACTGTGAACTGGGAATGATGAATATAATTCTTCGTGAATCTGGAATGAGGTATTAGGCGACCGTCGTGAAATCGCGAAAGGGGAATTTTAATATTAAATAAACGTGAATCAGGAAATCACCAATTCAGTGGCGGATCTAGGGGGGGGGGGGTTAGGGGGGTTGCCCCCCCCCCCCTTGGGATGGATGGAATGTTGGTGTTTTGGGCCACTTTTGTGCACATACAGGCTAAATTGGGCCAAGGAACCTCCCGGGACGATGAAGGATGAAGGAATGAAACATGCCCCAGATTAGGTGCCCGAGCCCGGATTCGAACCCAGGACCTATTGATCTGCGGTCTAGTGCGCTAACCACTACACCAGGGAGGCCCCCCCCCCTTGGGAACCAGAAGATACAACATACATGTTAACATACATGTTAAAGTCCCAAGTCTTCAGAGAGCACCCCCCCCCCTTGGGAAGCTGAACATACACTGTTAAAGTCTGGTTCTCCAAGCCCAAGGCCCCCCCCCACCGCTCTTTTTCAGAGAGCACACCCCTCGGTCGCAAGTTTTCAGAGAGCAACCCCCCCCCCCTCCCCCCTTTGCAAATTCGTAGAATCGCCCCTGCAATTTATAACATGTATCCGCCCTTCCCTTTGTATGCGGAGAGTGCTCGTTCGTTTTTAATCCATCGTGACATGGGAACAAAGAAATGTATTCTTGGTGATCAGTGAAAACTGCCTTTCTTGCCCACCCCCCCCTCCCCACCCCCCTAACATGCTGTGGGGGCCGGCGCGACAGCTCAGTGGGCTAGAGCGCTCGCATGGAGTGCTCTGGTCACCTGAGAGCCTAACGGCACATGGGTCGGTGTTTCGAGCCCTGCTGTGGCCATGTCTGTGTGGTCGCAGGATAAAGATCCCAGAAAGGTCTTTCTTCGTAAAGAGTAGGGGTTACCCCCGGAGACATGGCTCCACTCTCCCTTCCTTCTCCCATTGACGCGATATGACCAAAGTGGTTAAAGCATGCCAAGAACTATATGCCAAGAACCTATTGATTGTTTAGTGTGCCGAGGGTTTAGGTGGCCAAATCCCACCGCTGTCACCAAACTGTAGCATACCGAGGGGTGAAAGTGGGAAAATGGTATCGCTGCCACCAAACTGTAGCGTGCCGAAGGTATATGTTTGTGTTGTTATGTCAGGAAGAGGGCGTTTTAAGCCGCAATATAATTAAACATTCTCGGCTGCATCAGTTAAACTTAGCTTAAATAACCCAACAATCAGATAATAAGAAAGTGGTTATAATTCAAGTAATTTATTCTGGGTTAATTCGACCAATCGCTGCCACAACATACAAATGCATGATCATCAAAGTATCAATATCACTGGATATATACATGGCATCAGCTGCTCGGTAAATACTGATAACTATACTACAAAGAACAACCATTAAACTGAAGTATCATTACAACATACCTGCTGCATAAATTCTCTCTTCCCATTCAATGTATCCTCTCTTGGCCTAATTACCGGTCGCATCAATCTATCACAGCATTTCTCTTATCCCCAAGCTACTTCTTTACATAGCATTGCTGATTCCTCTCAATATACCTTTAAAATACAGCTCTCTGACCTAGACCTCTAAGACAAACGTATTCCCACATTTTACCTTCGTGATACTACAATATATACTTACAAAAGAAAATAGCAACGACTCAAATAAATCAGTAAAGAGGTGCGCGGATGCTGTGCTAAGGAAAGGTAAAGAAGAGCGCAGATGCTGCACTAAGTGGATAATGTAGAGGCGTACGGATGCTGCGCTAATGGGAGAGGGTAAAGGGGTGCGCGGATGCTGCGCTAAGGGGAAAGGGTAAAGGGGTGCGCGGATGCTGCGCTAAGGGGAAAGGGTAAAGGGGTGCGCGGATGCTGCGCTAAGGGGAAAGGGTAAAGGGGTGCGCGGATGCTGCGCTAAGAGGAGAGGGTAAAGAGGCGTACGGCTGCTGCGCTAAGGGGAGAAGGTGAAGAGGTGCGCGGATGCTGCGCTAAGGGGAAAGGGTAAAGAGGTGCGCTGGCATTGCGCTGAGAGGGAGTGAGATTTGCGCTGGCGCTGCGCTGTCCCACCCACTGCAACTGACTTTCTGGCTGTGATGCAGGCCCTTTTATACCCCTAACCTAGGGACGCTAACTCCTGTGACGCTACCCGATAAACTGACCAATTAGCGATAATGAAAGCAACTGTGTTTATACACTTAAAGCAATATATTTCGTAATTTTTTGTATTACCAACCTCTTCGGAATCTCCATGTCAAATAAGTACATTTTGTCGTAAATTTAAATCCTGAAAGCCTGCGGGCTATCCGAAGAGAAGTATTTTGGTCAACGGAGCAGAAGTTGGTGGCCGGCTTTATATCCCTGCGCGCCTGTTCGCAGTTCGCTAGGCTATTTTGTGTGTGAGGTCGACCGCGGCTCGCTATCACGTCCGCGCGCCATATAAATAAACCGCGCAGTATTATGTTGAAATGTTTGTTTTACAGACTCAAAGAGATATAAAACATATGCATCATAAATTTTTGGATACTTTTAGTCTTGATTCTAAAATGAAAATAATCTAAGATGGCGCATGTAATTAAGTATATTGCTTTAAAAATAAGGCCAAAATGCTCATCATTATGCGTCAACCCTCTGGGAAAACTTGCTTAACAACTTGCATAAACAGATACATAAACCATTCATAAATATACTGGCGATAAATACTCGAATCCTCTAAATCTTCTCCCGAACTTGCTCTTTCTTCGTTCGTGTCCTGGCGGATGTTTACTACCCAATAACTCTAAGATAAAATCCGTTACACACAAGTTGTAGTCCACGTGATAAAATACGATCCAGCCTGCCACACTCTTAAAGGCGTTACTCAAATATACAGCCGGGCTCAACTTTCTATGAACCTGACAAGTTTCGACTAGGGCGCGATACAATTAAGACGGGGTTACAAGGTTAAACTTCCTGATTCTATTTACATCATGTTAAAAGCTGTCAACCGCGGTTCACAAACAGATATATGCTTCACTTCTTGATGGACAATAAAACCGTTTCGCGCTACACACATATCACAGGTCAACCTTCGTGAGTTCGACACATGAAACATCCTTATTAAAGTCTAAACGCGATACAAAACTAGTGTTATCCGCTCAAACTTCCCGACGTTGTCTTACACGTCTTAAAAACTTAAACGCGCTGTAATCCAGTCACACATATAACACTATGGCGTTTACAATCCATCATACAGTGGCAACTTACAGTGAACAAACTATAGTTCACTTACGCGCATTACTTATAACACTAAAACATTAAACACATCGAGATATCCGGTGTCCATGGCAGTCTTGGCGTCCGTCACAGCGGCATCGCCCCGGCGAAGGTAGTCACTACCGTTCCCGCTACGGACGCAACGCGGCCTCCAAGACCCGGCCGTAGTGTCGACTTCCTTTCCCGGTTGTCCCGCAGACAATCCAGTCTCTCATCGCTCCGGTCGTCTTTACCGGTACCGAGATATTAACTATAGTATTAGCACCAGCCTTGCTAGAATAAGAAATATCCCCCCTATTACTGATTAAGTAAAGTCCCCGAAATTTATAGAGCGGTTGTTATATCCTTCAAAGCTCTTGAAACAGTTGTTTCCATCGCCAAAATCTTGCCAGGATGATCTAAACCGGCTTCAAAGCTTGATTAGAGGGAAGAATTAAGTTATTCTTATCACTTAGTTATCTTTGTTTGATTCTGTGTAATATGCATTTTTAATTTGGCGGGAAACAACAAGGTTTGAATAGTTAAAGTAGAATAGAATAAGTAGTAATTAAGTGCTATAGTGACACCAGCAAGGTATTCCTTGCCTTATGTTAGATATCTACAAAATTAATTTACGATTGTTACATAAACGCAGTGGTTATAAAAGTCTCCCGTAGAGGAGAGGCCAAGTAATGTAGGGCCTTGGCCTACATTACACTATCCTTGAACAGATTCCATGCGCAAGCATCATGTACATAGCCAACCTGCTTTGGATCGCGCCACCTCGCCTGATCGGACCATATCACGGAAATAGCCGAAAACCGGAGTCGTCTGCTCGGACCATGTCACGGAAATATCCGAAGACCTGAATCGTCTGCTCGGATCACGTCACGGAAATAGCCGAATATCTGAATCGTAAATATGCTGAGCCGAGCGCCTCTGTGGCCACTGTGAGCAGTGGACGTGGTACGGATTGACAGCGTTGTCAGTTTGTCTCCCGGCAAATCAAACTAGTTTCACCTACGTTCATAAAAAATCATGATGGAAGGGGATATTGTTATTGCCTCAGCAGTAAGGACTCCAATTGGTATGTACTATTAATCGAAAACGTCATGAAATTGCTCTTTTGTTGACATAAACGTAAGGTAACATAGGGCCATGTAAAATGTACTGGCGTACCAGTACATTTTAGGTGGATTCGCACTTCCCCGCCTTCATCTGTTCATACTATTATATATTGTACCAGCATGCTGATAATCCAGTGTTATACGCAAACAGCACCCGCATAGGCGTATGCAGGCGGTTAGCCTGAGGCTAGTTAGCCTTAGCCTATGCAGAGGTCTAGCCCCCAGTCCCACCCCTTTCTTCGTCTAAGCTTATATAAACTTCAGGGGTGGATCTAGGAATTGCCAAGGGGGGGGGGGGGGGGGTTGCTCTCTGAAAACTTCCAAACCGAGAGGTGTGCTCTCTGAAATACTCGCGACCGGGGGGGTGGGGGGGGGGGGGGAGGGCAGGGCATGCTTGGAGAAGCCGACTTTAACAGTGTATGTTCTTCAATACCCTACTAACCCCCCCCCCCCTAGATCTGCCACTGAACTTTGCTGTAGTAAATTAGAATTTACCCTCACCCAGATCATTGGCGCAAGTACCCCAGACCGAGGCAAGGGTGCAAGCCCTCGATAAAAGCAGGCTTGCCTGTAGGCACAATATTTTATTCATATAAAATTGTGAGTTTCTTCTAAACACCCAGACCAAGATCGAGGCCCATTTTTGGGTTTGTGAACAGCACCTCAGTGCTCGCCAAAATGAAAATCTGCCTGCCAAAATTGAAACTGCCCACCCATCCGGCGAGCAGGCAGGTCTCTGGCTAATAACCTGGAGGGAATGCCATAGCATTCAGTGTATTTGTCAAAGGCAGCATGTGCCACCACAAAATGAGTGTTTTCATAACAAATGGCTATTTTTTAGAAATGTCATTTAACTAAATAAATGACCCAACACCCGTTCACTTCAGCCAATTATAAATTGACTCTGCATTTTTAGATAAATGAACATCATTATTTTACTATTGCATCAATATTAATACTAAAAATATACAGACTTAACATGAAGATATTTAAAATGAACACTTGTAACAACAGAATTTCATTCATTTTAGGTCATAAAATGACTAATTTTGTCAAAATTTTTTAGATTTGCATAATTATTTCTTTAATTTTTTGTTTTTAAGAACCCCAATAGATATTTTACTTAAAAGTTTTTTTTCTTGCACTGTATAATATTTTAAATACCACGTAACAGTGGTATGTTTGATTTTGACTTTGATTGTGATTTACCCTGATTATAGGATTATATCTTTAAACAGACATTATACTGTACTGTGTACGAAATCGTGTAGGTCATTTAACAGATATAATCGGACATTTTATTTTTGACAATACAACCTCTTATGGTACCCTAAAGTAGGAGACTGTTATCTAATAAGGTTATTTTGTGATCAGAACTAATTTAACCCCTTGTATGATGATCCTGAAGTGACAGTTAGTGGGGCATTCATTGTCTCGCCAAGCAATGCCTCTCATATTGAAGTTACCTGAGCGGTCAGGTGAGGTTAAGTCAGATCAACTTACATGCAAGCAATGTCATGTCAGCTCTCATGTAATGTGTAATATTCAAACTGCAACCAATATTTTCTTTCTTGAATTCTGTTTTTACAGCACAGTTTCTTTTTCCTCTGTGTGGGGTGTGATGGTGTGTTTGTTTAGTTAGTTTATTTCGTACTATAGGCTGACCTCCAGCCAAGGTACATAAACAAGACACAAACAAGAGAACAAACGCAGTCATGACAGTACATACAAACGATATGAAAAGTGAATGTGGGAAACTTCAATAACCACTATGGTATTTTCTTTGGAGAGCCAAGCTTACAAATTTACATAAACTAAACATAACTTGCTCGTTGTTTGTGGACATCAGCTCTACAAATTTATCCATTTTTGGGAACGTATACTAATAGTAGTTCTTTATGTAGCGTTTACGAATATCGTCATACAATGAGCACTTTAGTAAAAAGTGAGCTTGTGACTCGAGCTTGTGACTCGACTTCGTCCACGCCGACGCGTTGACAATGGATGCATAGCCTTTCTTGAAAGGGTAAATTTAAATGACTCCCTTTTTTGATCATCAAATTATGATTCGCGCATCGGAATCTGCGGTCCGTTCGTTTACCGCCGACAACCGCGACTACCACCGGCTACCACCGACAACCGCCGGATACCACTGACTAACAATAACAAAGTATCTTTGTTAATGGTCAAAGTGCCTGGGCGAGAAACGTCCCAGCAAACACGGAACATTCGCGTAGTTATTCGCTCAATGTTATTTCCATGTTATGTTACGGACGAACATTCGCGTTATATTCGCAGAATATTATTTCCGTGTTATGTAACGGACGAACATTCTCGTAATATTCCCAGAATATTACGGACGAACATTCTCGTAATGTTCGCTAAGTTTTCTTTCCGTGTTACGTTACGGACGAATTAAGAGGATGTTTTGCTAATGGTACGCTTGCACAAAGTAAATTTTGTCACGTTATATGCATTGAAACTTAGGGGAGGGCACACAGCGGCGGATCTAGGCGGGGGGTGGGGGGCGGGCTCGAAAAAAAACTAGCGAGCGGGGTGTAGGTGGAAATGACCGCCAATGTCCACCAAGGTAACAAAATAATATTCTTCGAATATTCCTCGAATGTTCTCCGAATATGCTCCGAATATTCCGCCAATGTTACGGGAATATTACCAAAAAACATTCCGGGAATGACTTCAGTAAAGTTTTCTTAATATTCAGGGAATGTTTTTTGCGAATATTACGAGCGAACCTTCCCAGAACATTAAACGAACATGATGGTACTCGAACTTTGACCACATGAGTGTAGGGTTTTATACTTTCTTTGTTTCTTTGATGTCACTCACAGGCAAATGTGTTACCAACGTATTGCAATTCAAAGTGAATCGCACCTCTGGAGAGTTTGTTTGGTGTAATACAGTTCCATGTTTCTTTGATGTTGCTCACCAAAAACTAGGTGTAACCAATCATCGTATTGCAATTGAGAGTGACACCTTTAGATGGTTTGTAAGTTGTAATACAGTTTCATGTTTCTTTGAAGTTATTCACAGGCAAAGGTGTTACTAATCTATTGCAATTTAGTGAGACATTGCGTTAATTTGCATATTGCAATTCAGTTTTATGTTTTTCTACGTTGATCACAGACATGATCACAGACAAATGTATTACCAACCAACCCCCGACAAAACCCATCTATAGTCATACCGCCGACAGACTCTATCTATATGTGGTTACCACCGACAGGCCCCATCTATAGTTACCGCCGACACACTCCATCTATAGTTACCACCGACAGGCCCCATCTATAGTTACCGCCGACACACTCTATCTATAGTTACTGCTGACAGGCTATACACGCTACGCAAACGTTTGAATCGTATACATGTGAGGTAGCGCTCTGGGTTTAACAGGGTTTTATAGCAGCAATATTCTGGTGCCAGCTTTGTATTGTCACACACTTTGGTACCCAGTACCCATTCTGGGTGAGAATAACCCTGGCTCACTGAGGAACCTCTCGCCTACAAACTGGGTTCCCAACTGTCTGCGTGATCCACGCACAACCGAAACTATGTCTGAATAACCAAATCCTCACCTGCGTAGCCCAGTTTTTTGTGGTTCTCCCAACATCGTCATGTTGATATAACATGTTATCTGGTTATATGCAGCTTTGACCAGTTTGTTATGCGGCATTTCTAGCAATTTAACCCAATATTTAATGGCTCTCTTCTCGCAGTGATATCTGATTGAAAGTCTACCTAATTCCCCTAGGACCGCTTGGTTGGGTGTTGCAACCCCTACCCCTAAGATGTATTTACAAAGTTTCATTTGCACTTTTTCCACTACATCTGCAGTATTGAGACCCCATATTTATATGGTGTGTCACCCTCTGTATGGGGTGTGGTTGTGTGTCTCCGCTGTGTGATGGTGTGTCTCCTCTGTGTGGGGTGTGATGGTGTGTCTCCCCTCTGTGTTATGGTGTGTCTCCTCTGTGTGGGATGTTATGGTGTGTCACCCCTCTGCGTGATGGTGTGTCACCCTCTGTGTGATGGTGTGTCACCCTCTGTGTGGGGTGTGATGGTGTGTCTCCTCTCTGTGTGATGGTGTGTCTCCTCTGTGTGGGGTGTGATGGTGTGTCTCCTCTCTGTGTGATGGTGTGTCACCCTCTGTGTGATGGTGTGTCACCCTCTGTGTGGGGTGTGATGGTGTGTCTCCTCTCTGTGTGATGGTGTGTCACCCTCTGTGTGATGGTGTGTCACCCTCTGTGTGATGGTGTGTCACCCTCTGTGTGATGGTGTGTCACCCTCTCTGTGATGGTGTGTCACCCTCTGTGTGGGGTGTGATGGTGTGTCACCCTCTGTGTGATGGTGTGTCACCCTCTGTGTGATGGTGTGTCACCCTCTGTGTGATGGTGTGTCACCCTCTGTGTGGGGTGTGATGGTGTGTCACCCTCTGTGTGATGGTGTGTCACCCTCTGTGTGATGGTGTGTCACCCTCTGTGTGGGGTGTGATGGTGTGTCACCCTCTGTGTGATGGTGTGTCACCCTCTGTGTGGGGTGTGATGGTGTGTCTCCTCTCTGTGTGATGGTGTGTCACCCTCTGTGTGGGGTGTTATGGTGTGTCACCCCTCTGTGTTATGGTGTGTCTCCCCTCTGTGTGATGGTGTGTCTCCTCTGTGTGGGGTGTGATGGTGTGTCTCCCCTCTGTGTGATGGTGTGTCTCCTCTGTGTGGGGCGTGATGGTGTGTCTCCTCTCTGTGTGATGGTGTGTCTCCTCTGTGTGGGATGTTATGGTGTGTCGCCCCTCTGTATGATGGTGTATCTCCTCTGTGTGGGGTGTGATGGTGTGTCTCCCCTCTGTGTGATGGTGTGTCTCCTCTGTGTGGGGCGTGATGGTGTGTCTCCTCTCTGTGTGATGGTGTGTCACCCTCTGTGTGGGGTGTTATGGTGTGTCACCCTCTGTGTGATGGTGTGTCACCCTCTGTGTGGGGTGTTATGGTGTGTCACCCTCTGTGTGGGGTGTGATGGTGTGTCTCCTCTGTGTTGGATGTTATGGTGTGTCTCACCTCTGTGTGATGGTGTGTCTCCTCTGTGTGGGGTGTGATGGTGTGTCTCCCCTCTGTGTGATGGTGTGTCTCCTCTGTGTGGGGGGTGATGGTGTGTCTCCTCTCTGTGTGATGGTGTGTCTCCTCTGTGTGGGATGTTATGGTGTGTCGCCCCTCTGTGTGATGGTGTGTCTCCTCTGTGTGGGGTGTGATGGTGTGTCTCCCCTCTGTGTGATGGTGTGTCTCCTCTGTGTGGGGCGTGATGGTGTGTCTCCTCTCTGTGTGATGGTGTGTCACCCTCTGTGTGGGGTGTTATGGTGTGTCACCCTCTGTGTGATGGTGTGTCACCCTCTGTTGGGGTGTTATGGTGTGTCACCCTCTGTGTGGGGTGTGATGGTGTGTCTCCTCTGTGTTGGATGTTATGGTGTGTCTCCCCTCTGTGTGATGGTGTGTCTCCTCTGTGTGGGGCGTGATGGTGTGTCTCCTCTCTGTGTGATGGTGTGTCTCCTCTGTGTGGGATGCTATGGTGTGTCACCCTCTGTGTGGGATGTTATAGTGTGTCTCCCCTGTGTGGGGAGTGATGGTGTGTCACCCCTCTGTGTGATGGTGTGTCACCCTCTGTGTGGGGTGTTATGGTGTGTCACCCTCTGTGTGATGGTGTGTCACCCTCTGTGTGGGGTGTTATGGTGTGTCACCCTCTGTGTGATGGTGTGTCTCCTCTGTGTGGGGTGTGATGGTGTGTCGCCCCTCTGTGTGATGGTGTCACCCTCTGTGTGGGGTGTTATGGTGTGTCACCCTCTGTGTGATGGTGTGTCACCCTCTGTGTGGGGTGTTATGGTGTGTCACCCTCTGTGTGGGGTGTGATGGTCTGTCTCCTCTGTGTGGGATGTTATGGTGTGTCACCCTCTGTGTGATGGTGTGTCACCCTCTGTGTGGGGTGTGATGGTGTGTCACCCTCTGTGTGATGGTGTGTCACCCTCTGTGTGGGGTGTGATGGTGTGTCTCCTCTCTGTGTGATGGTGTGTCACCCTCTGTGTGGGGTGTTATGGTGTGTCACCCTCTGTGTGATGGTGTGTCACCCTCTGTTGGGGTGTTATGGTGTGTCACCCTCTGTGTGGGGTGTGATGGTGTGTCTCCTCTGTGTTGGATGTTATGGTGTGTCTCCCCTCTGTGTGATGGTGTGTCTCCTCTGTGTGGGGCGTGATGGTGTGTCTCCTCTCTGTGTGATGGTGTGTCTCCTCTGTGTGGGATGCTATGGTGTGTCACCCTCTGTGTGGGATGTTATAGTGTGTCTCCCCTGTGTGGGGAGTGATGGTGTGTCACCCCTCTGTGTGATGGTGTGTCACCCTCTGTGTGGGGTGTTATGGTGTGTCACCCTCTGTGTGATGGTGTGTCACCCTCTGTGTGGGGTGTTATGGTGTGTCACCCTCTGTGTGATGGTGTGTCTCCTCTGTGTGGGGTGTGATGGTGTGTCGCCCCTCTGTGTGATGGTGTCACCCTCTGTGTGGGGTGTTATGGTGTGTCACCCTCTGTGTGATGGTGTGTCACCCTCTGTGTGGGTGTTATGGTGTGTCACCCTCTGTGTGGGGTGTGATGGTCTGTCTCCTCTGTGTGGGATGTTATGGTGTGTCACCCTCTGTGTGATGGTGTGTCACCCTCTGTGTGGGGTGTGATGGTGTGTCACCCTCTGTGTGATGGTGTGTCACCCTCTGTGTGGGGTGTGATGGTGTGTCACCCTCTGTGTGATGGTGTGTCACCCTCTGTGTGATGGTGTGTCACCCTCTGTGTGGGGTGTGATGGTGTGTCTCCTCTCTGTGTGATGGTGTGTCACCCTCTGTGTGGGGTGTTATGGTGTGTCACCCCTCTGTGTTATGGTGTGTCTCCCCTCTGTGTAATGGTGTGTCTCCTCTGTGTGGGGTGTGATGGTGTGTCTCCCCTCTGTGTGATGGTGTGTCTCCTCTGTGTGGGGTGTGATGGTGTGTCTCCCCTCTGTGTGATGGTGTGTCTCCTCTGTGTGGGGCGTGATGGTGTGTCTCCTCTCTGTGTGATGGTGTGTCACCCTCTGTGTGGGGTGTTATGGTGTGTCACCCTCTGTGTGATGGTGTGTCACCCTCTGTGTGGGGTGTTATGGTGTGTCACCCTCTGTGTGGGGTGTGATGGTGTGTCTCCTCTGTGTTGGATGTTATGGTGTGTCTCCCCTCTGTGTGATGGTGTTTCTCCTCTGTGTGGGGTCTGATGGTGTGTCTCCCCTCTGTGTGATGGTGTGTCTCCTCTGTGTGGGGCGTGATGGTGTGTCTCCACTCTGTGTGATGGTGTGTCTCCTCTGTGTGGGATGTTATGGTGTGTCGCCCCTCTGTGTGATGGTGTGTCTCCTCTGTGTGGGGTGTGATGGTGTGTCTCCCCTCTGTGTGATGGTGTGTCACCCTCTGTGTGGGGTGTTATGGTGTGTCACCATCTGTGTGATGGTGTGTCACCCTTTGTTGGGGTGTTATGGTGTGTCACCCTCTGTGTGGGGTGTGATGGTGTGTCTCCTCTGTGTTGGATGTTATGGTGTGTCTCCCCTCTGTGTGATGGTGTGTCTCCTCTGTGTGGGGCGTGATGGTGTGTCTCCTCTCTGTGTGATGGTGTGTCTCCTCTGTGTGGGATGCTATGGTGTGTCACCCTCTGTGTGGGATGTTATGGTGTGTCTCCCCTGTGTGGGGAGTGATGGTGTGTCACCCCTCTGTGTGATGGTGTGTCACCTCTGTGTGGGGTGTTATGGTGTGTCACCCTCTGTGTGATGGTGTGTCTCCTCTGTGTGGGGTGTGATGGTGTGTCGCCCCTCTGTGTGATGGTGTCACCCTCTGTGTGGGGTGTTATGGTGTGTCACCCTCTGTGTGATGGTGTGTCACCCTCTGTGTTGGATGTTATGGTGTGTCTCCCCTCTGTGTGATGGTGTGTCTCCTCTGTGTGGGGCGTGATGGTGTGTCTCCTCTCTGTGTGATGGTGTGTCTCCTCTGTGTGGGATGCTATGGTGTGTCACCCTCTGTGTGGGATGTTATGGTGTGTCTCCCCTGTGTGGGATGTTATGGTGTGTCGCCCCTCTGTGTGATAGTGTGTCACCCTCTGTGTGGGGTGTTATGGTGTGTCACCCTCTGTGTGGGGTGTGATGGTGTGTCACCCTCTGTGTGGGGTGTTATGGTGTGTCACCCTCTGTGTGATGGTGTGTCTCCTCTGTGTGGGGCGTGATGGTGTGTCTCCTCTCTGTGTGATGGTGTGTCTCCTCTCTGTGTGATGGTGTGTCTCCTCTGTGTGGGATGTTATGGTGTGTCGCCCCTCTGTGTGATGGTGTGTCACCCTCTGTGTGGGGTGTTATGGTGTGTCACCCTCTGTGTGATGGTGTGTCACCCTCTGTGTGGGGTGTTATGGTGTGTCACCCTCTGTGTGATGGTGTGTCACCCTCTGTGTGGGATGTTATGGTGTGTCTCCTCTGTGTGGGGAGTGATGGTGTGTCACCCCTCTGTGTGATGGTGTGTCTCCTCTCTGTGTGATGGTGTGTCTCCTCTGTGTGGGATGTTATGGTGTGTCGCCCCTCTGTGTGATGGTGTGTCACCCTCTGTGTGGGATGTTATGGTGTGTCTCCTCTGTGTGGGGAGTGATGGTGTGTCTCCCCTCTGTGTGATGGTGTGTCACCCTCTGTGTGGGGTGTTATGGTGTGTCACCCTCTGTGTGATGGTGTGTCACCCTCTGTGTGGGGTGTTATGGTGTGTCACCCTCTGTGTGATGGTGTGTCACCCTCTGTGTGGGATGTTATGGTGTGTCTCCTCTGTGTGGGGAGTGATGGTGTGTCACCCCTCTGTGTGATGGTGTGTCTCCTCTCTGTGTGATGGTGTGTCTCCTCTGTGTGGGATGTTATGGTGTGTCGCCCCTCTGTGTGATGGTGTGTCACCCTCTGTGTGGGATGTTATGGTGTGTCTCCTCTGTGTGGGGAGTGATGGTGTGTCTCCCCTCTGTGTGATGGTGTGTCACCCTCTGTGTGGGGTGTTATGGTGTGTCACCCTCTGTGTGATGGTGTGTCACCCTCTGTGTGGGGTGTTATGGTGTGTCACCCTCTGTGTGATGGTGTGTCACCCTCTGTGTGGGATGTTATGGTGTGTCTCCTCTGTGTGGGGAGTGATGGTGTGTCACCCTCTGTGTGGGGTGTTATGGTGTGTCACCCCTCTGTGTGATGGTGTGTCACCCGCTGTGTCGGGTGTTATGGTGTGTCACCCTCCGTGTGGGGTGTGATGGTGTGTCTCCTCTGTGTGGGGTGTGATGGTGTGTCTCCTCTGTGTGGGATGTTATGGTGTGTCGCCCCTCTGTGTGATAGTGTGTCACCCTCTGTGTGGGGTGTTATGGTGTGTCACCCTCTGTGTGATGGTGTGTCTCCTCTGTGTGGGGTGTGATGGTGTGTCACCCTCTGTATGGGGTATGGTGGTGTGTCGCCCCTCTGTGTGATGGTGTTTCTCCTCTGTGTGGGGTGATATGGTGTGTCACCCTGTGTGGGGTGTTATGGTGTGTCACCCTCTGTGTGATGGTGTGTCACCCTCTGTGTGGGGTGTGATGGTGTGTCACCCTCTGTGTGGGGTGTTATGGTGTGTCGCCCTCGGTGTGATGGTGTGTCACCCACTGTGTGGGGTGTTATGGTATGTCACCATCTCTGTGTGGGGTGTGGTGATGTGTCACCCTCTTTGTGGGGTGTGATGGTGTATCACCCTCTGTGTGGGGTGTTATGGTGTGTCTCCTCTGTGTGATGGTGTGTCACCCTCTGTGTGGGGTGTGATGGTGTGTCACCCTCTGTGTGATAGTGTGTCACCCTCTTTGTGGGGTGTGATGGTGTATCACCCTCTGTGTGGGGTGTTATGGTGTGTCTCCTCTGTGTGATGGTGTGTCTCCTCTGTGTGGGGTGTGATGGTGTGTCACCCTCTGTGTGATAGTGTGTCACCCTCTGTGTGGGGTGTTATGGTGTGTTACCCTCTGTGTGGGGTGTTATGGTGTGTTACCCTCTGTGTGATGGTGTGTCACCCTCTGTGTGGGGTGTGATGGTGTGTCGCCCCTCTGTGTGATGGTGTGTCACCCTCTGTATGGGGTGTTATGGTGTGTCACCCTTCGGTGTGTTGGTGTGTCACCCTCTGTGTGATTGTGTCACCCTCTATGTGGGGTGTTATGGTGTGTCACCCTCTGTGTGGGATGGTATGGTGTGTCACCCTCGGTGTGATGGTGTGTCACCCTCTGTGTGATTGTGTCACCCTCTGTGTGGGGTGTTATGGTGTGTCACCCTCTGTGTGGGATGGTATGGTGTGTCGCCCCTCTGTGTGATGGTGTGTCACCCTCTGTGTGGGGTGTGATGGTGTGTCGCCCCTCTGTGTGATGGTGTGTCACCCTATGTGTGGGGTGTTATGGTGTGTCACCCTCGGTGTGATGGTGTGTCACCCTCTGTGTGATTGTGTCACCCTCTGTGTGGGGTGTTATGGTGTTTCACCCTCTTTGTGGGGTGTTATGGAGTGTCACCCGCTGTGTGGGATGGTATGGTGTGTCACCCTCGGTGTGATGGTGTGTCACCCACTGTGTGATTGTGTCACTCTCTGTGTGAGGTGTTATGGTGTGTGACCATCTCTGTGTGGGGTGTGGTGGTGTGTCACCCTCTTTGTGGGGTGTGATGGTGTGTCACCCTCTGTGTGGGGTGTGATGGTGTGTCTCCCCTCTGTGTGATGGTGTGTCACCCGCTGTGTGGGGTGTGATGGCGTGTCTCCTCTGTGTGATGGTGTGTCTCCCCTCTGTGTGATGGTGTGTCTCCTCTGTGTGGGGTCTTATTGTGTGTCACCCTCTGTGTGATGGTGTGTCACCCGCTGTGTGGGGTGTTATGGTGTGTCACCCTCTGTGTGATGGCGTGTCTCCTCTGTGTGGGGTCTTATGGTGTGTCACCCTCTGTGTGATGGTGTGTCACCCTCTGTGTGGGGTGTGATGGTGTGTCACCATCTCTGTGTGATGGTGTGTCACCCTCTGTGTGGGGTGTTATGGTGTGTCACCCTCTGTGTGATGGTGTGTCACCCTCTGTTTGGGGTGTCATGGCGTGTCTCCTCTGTGTGGGGTGTGATGGTGTGTCACCCTCTGTGTGATGGTGTGTCACCCTCTGTGTGGGGTGTTATGGTGTGTCACCCTCTGTGTGGGGTGTGATGGTGTGTCACCCTATGTGTGGTGTGTGATGGTGTGTCACCCTCTGTGTGGGGTGTGATGGTGTGTCACCCTCTGTGTGGGGTGTGATGGTGTGTCACCCTCTGTGTGGGGTGTGATGGTGGGTCCCCCTCTGTGTGGGGTGTGATGGTGTGTCACCCTCTGTGTGGGGTGTGATGGTGTGTCACCCTCTGTGTGGGGTGTGATGGTGGGTCCCCCTCTGTGTGGGGTGTGATCGTGTGTCAGCCTCTGTGTGGGGTGTGATGGTGTGTCTCCCTTGTATTTCATACTATGCCACTGTTCCTATATGATTTACACGGCTATTTCTAAACTGTACGCATCTCATGTGTCGACAGAGAACGTGTGGCCCCACCTCCATTGCTGCCATCTGTGTTTCAGGTTCCTTGAACGGTTGCCTGGCGTCCGTACCGGCCCATGACCTTGGCACGACCGCCATCAAGGAGGTTCTGAAGCGGGCCAACAACACCCCGCCTGCTGATGTGGACGAAGTCATCCTGGGCCAGGTTCTCGCCGCCGGTAATCTAAAGTTGATGAATACAACCGGGTTATTATGACGTAAAATCTTCGATTTTACGGCATCTTTCACTTCGTTCGTTTGTTTGTTCCTTAACCATTGGTAGATAGGACCAAAAATCGGGAAAGTCGCTATAACCGTCACAGTGTTCATTTAATGACGCTGTACATTATGTCACGTATTGAGCCCGTCGGTAACTTGTATCACGTTTTTGAATTTAGCAAATCGCCTAATTAGTTTGTCTGCAAAAAATTGCTAAACTTTAACATAGGACCCTACGAGAGCTATTAACTATTAAGAACATTTGGTCGACCTCTGTCGCCCGGTCACCTGTCAGGGCCGCGAAACCACCCCATGCCGTATCTTGACAAAGCGCTACGACTCATTAATCTGCTTTATCCAAACAAACAGCGAGGCGTTAGACGATCGCGTGCGGTGCGAGTGTACTGTTGTGTGTGGGGAAGGCGGGGGGATGGGGGGGGGGGGGGGGGGTCAAGCTGGGGTGGTGGGATGATTGAGTTGTTTGCTATGAAACTAATGTGCATGGTAGGGATGTAGACCGAAACTGAACAAACGGGCAGTTTGGCTTCAGATGTCTACCGAGTGAGATCGTTGAACCTGGGGGCGAAACTGCATGAAGAGTGACTTTTACTTTTGGGATGGGGCTAACAATTCAGAGGATGCTCACTATAACGACAGTTATGGAGCTGCCGGATCTGAGGGGTCAATATTGATCTGAGGTATCAAATCTTGATCTAAGAGGCTAAATACGAATTTGAATGGTCAAATCTGGATCTCAGGGTGTCTGTGCACTTTATGTAGGCCACAATACGCAATATTTCGTCGTCTAAATTTAGTCATCGGTAGCCGAGCAAGTTCGTTAACGTCGTCTGTAGATCACAGGTCAAAGTCACCGTAACGTCAGTTTTTAAGATCAAGGTCATAATGTAGTGGACCGAAGACATAATCTTGATTTTACATTTTACGTCATCTCACCCTACGGGTGACGCAATCTCGTTATCTCATCCCGAGGGCCTCGGATATTACGACTGCGGCTGCGTATCGTAGCGAGCTGAAAATAACATCCCCTGTCTATTGTTATATGTCTCGTAATAAGCATACTTCCTAATCTCTGGATGTGATAGCTGTGTCATGGTACTGCGACCACGGAGGTCATTAATTACAAAGTATGGCCTTTTATCTTGGCAGAAGTCTAATTTAAACTTGTGTATTTCTGGGATTTATTGGGATGAAAGCAGCCGCAATCTCCACGCGGTGCTTTTCAATCCGTCTCCGTTAAATATACGGTAATAAATGGCGACGAGTTCCTACAATTGCCCATTAGACGCCTGTTGAAGTTTGGATATATGTGTTAACTAGGTTAAAGCTATTCGAACAGTTGTTTTCATCCAAGTAAAATTATAGAACATTGAAAGAGAGATTCACATTGAACAAAACTGTAACAGTGACTTAAAAATGTAATGGTAAACCTGACAAAAAAGGTATTGTTTGCTTGACAGCTGACCGTAAGTTCGAAGCTATGTGAACTATGTCACAGATTAGTTAACTGGTTTATTGCAACTAGGTGATAAGATTAGTATTTTTTGCACCAATCAGGCCCTACATTGTAACGATATTAGATCCTGGCATGATTTTGGCGGGAAACAACTGATCGAATAGCTTTATTAGTTGGTGAACAGAATTAGAAGATGATCAGATCAAAAATATACGTATCTCGGTAGCCCAGTTAGGGAGGTACCCGGTCTTGGCAGGCAGGCGGTGTTGTTTTATAATAAATTACTTTAGCAAAAAGTATGATTATATCCCATGATGGTCTAGTTAATTTTGCCGAACAGTGGGTAGACTTGAACTTTTTTGTTTATTTGGTGAAAATTGTTGTAAATGGTCAGGCAGATGGCTGCCATGTTTACTTTGAGGCCTTCCTATTGAGAGATTCTATCGCCAGCATTTACATGTATAGCGCCGATCCAAGCAGCCGCCCACATTCAATCGATAGAGTGCGCGAATGGATGAATGCCAACCCACAACAGGCGTAGTCACTGTGTAGCGTTTGTTGCTTTCAATTCGTGTATGTGATTTACTTTTATTTTAAAGGTCAAGGTCAGAATCCCGGTCGTCAGGCAGCCGTGAACGCGGGTGTTCCTGTGACGTCACCGGCCTGGCTGGTCAACCAGCTGTGTGGCTCGGGCTTGCGGACCGTGGCTCTGGCCTACCAGCAGATCCGCTGTGGCGACGCCGAGATCGTCGTGGCAGGGGGCCAGGAGAGCATGAGTCTGGTTGGTGTTAGGACGGGGAGTGGTGGGGCAGGGGGCCAGGAGAGCATGAGTCTGGTTGGTGTTAGGACGGGGTGTGGTGGGGCAGGGGGCCAGGAGAGCATGAGTCTGGTGGGTGTTAGGACGAGGGGTGGTGGGGCAGAGGCCAGGAGAGCATGAGTCTGGTGGGCGTTAGGACGGGGGGTGGTGGGGCAGGGGGCCAGGAGAGCATGAGTCTGGTGGGTGTTAGGACGAGGGGTGGTGGGGCAGAGGCCAGGAGAGCATGACTCTGGTGGGCGTTAGGACGGGGGGTGGTGGGGCAGGGGGCCAGGAGAGCATGAGTCTGGTGGGTGTTAGGACGGGGGGTGGTGGGGCAGGGGGCCAGGAGAGCATGAGTCTGGTGGGTGTTAGGACGAGGGGTGGTGGGGCAGAGGCCAGGAGAGCATGAGTCTGGTGGGTGTTAGGACGGGGGGTGGTGGGGCAGGGGGCTAGGGGAGCATGAGTCTGGTGGGTGTTAGGACGGGGGGTGGTGGGGCAGAGGCCAGGAGAGCATGAGTCTGGTGGGTGTTAGGACGGGGGTGGTGGGACAGGGGGCCAGGAGAGCATGAGTCTGGTGGGTGTTAGGACGGGGGGTGGTGGGGCAGGGGGCCAGGAGAGCATGAGTCTGGTGGGTGTTAGGACGGGGGGTGGTGGGGCAGAGGCCAGGAGAGCATGAGTCTGGTGGGTGTTAGGACGGGGGGTGGTGGGACAGGGGGCCAGGAGAGCATGAGTCTGGTGGGTGTTAGGACGGGGGTGGTGGGGCAGGGGGCCAGGAGAGCATGAGTCTGGTGGGTGTTAGGACGGGGGTGGTGGGACAGGGGGCCAGGAGAGCATTAGTCTGGTGGGTGTTAGGACGGGGGTGGTGGGGCAGAGGCCAGGAGAGCATGAGTCTGGTGGGTGTTAGGACGGGGGGTGGTGGGGCAGAGGCCAGGAGAGCATGAGTCTGGTGGGTGTTAGGACGGGGGTGGTGGGACAGGGGGCCAGGAGAGCATGAGTCTGGTGGGTGTTAGGACGGGGGTGGTGGGGCAGGGGGCCAGGAGAGCATGAGTCTGGTGGGTGTTAGGACGAGGGGTGGTGGGGCAGGGGGCCAGGAGAGCATGAGTCTGGTGGGTGTTAGGACGGGGGTGGTGGGACAGGGGGCCAGGAGAGCATTAGTCTGGTGGGTGTTAGGACGGGGGTGGTGGGGCAGAGGCCAGGAGAGCATGAGTCTGGTGGGTGTTAGGACGGGGGGTGGTGGGGCAGAGGCCAGGAGAGCATGAGTCTGGTGGGTGTTAGGACGGGGGTGGTGGGACAGGGGGCCAGGAGAGCATGAGTCTGGTGGGTGTTAGGACGGGGGTGGTGGGGCAGGGGGCCAGGAGAGCATGAGTCTGGTGGGTGTTAGGACGAGGGGTGGTGGGGAGAGGCCAGGAGAACATGAGTCTGGTGGGTGTTAGGACGGGGGATGGTGGGGCAGAGGCCAGGAGAGCATGAGTCTGGTGGGTGTTAGGACGGGGGATGGTGGGGCAGAGGCCAGGAGAGCATGAGTCTGGTGGGTGTTAGGACGGGGGTGGTGGGGCAGGGGGCCAGGAGAGCATGAGTCTGGTGGGTGTTAGGACGAGGGGTGGTGGGGAGAGGCCAGGAGAGCATGAGTCTGGTGGGTGTTAGGACGGGGGATGGTGGGGCAGAGGCCAGGAGAGCACGAGTCTGGTGGGTGTTAGGACGGGGGATGGTAGGGCAGAGGCCAGGAGAGCATGAGTCTGGTGGGTGTTAGGACGAGGGGTGGTGGGGAGAGGCCAGGAGAGCATGAGTCTGGTGGTTGTTAGGACGGGGGTGGTGGGGCAGGGGGCCAGGAGAGCATGAGTCTGGTGGGTGTTAGGACGGGGGATGGTGGGGCAGAGGCCAGGAGAGCTTGAGTCTGGTGGGTGTTATGAAGGGGGTGCAGGAGTGCATGAGTCTGCTGGGTGTTATGAGCGGGATGCAGGAATGCATGAGTCCATTGACCTGATGGGTGTGAGTGGGCGGGTCTGGGGGGCGGGGAGTGACGATTGAGTGGATGAGTGTTGTGAGTGTGGGTGGAGGCGGGCCGAGAAGAGTCCGTGAGGCTGGTGGGCGGCTGGGGGGTGGGTAGCAAAACTGTTTTTAACCGATAAACTGGTTATTATTTTATTAGCTAAAGAAGTATCAAACAGAGAACGGACAATTCTGTTTCTGGGGCAGACAATTCCATCTGGTTGATGATCGTTATGTTCTTTATCTTCCAGGCGCCTCACTGTGTGGGAATGCGAGC